>CM033392.1:13537867-14737867 GCA_019426215.1 Buddleja alternifolia | reverse complement strand
TTAACACAAAATATTTTCTACTTAATTTTTTTTTTCTTAATTCAAGAGGGAGGGGATACCCTACCTACATATCTAGCCCGACAAATCCGAATTGATAGTTATAATCCAGAGTCATAAATACTCAATCTAGCTCTATAAAGGATGGGAGAGCCACACTTTGTGGCAGCCTGAATTTGAACCCACGACCTTTTATATAATATGGGAGATGAATACCACTAGATCAACATATTTTGGATCTATTTAAAGTTAAATAGGTTGGTAATATACATTGATCTTAAAAAACAGAAAAATAGTAAAAAAAAGTACAGTCCTAACAATGGGCCTGGCATCTATCTATCTCTAGAGATGCCCAATTACAAGGTTTCCTCGAAGATGCACCTGGTGCGTATGCACCAGGTTTGCAGAGGTGACATGTGTCACCTCTGCATTTCTCCTTCTTTTTTTTGTCCTTTTGAGTTTTTTTTTTTTTTTACCCATTTGTGTTTTTTTTTTCAATTTTACGTGTCAACAAAAAAAATATTTTATTATATTTTATTTATACTTGTTAATAACTTAAATTATTTGATACTTTAACAAAAAAAAATTGATAATAAAGTGTAAAATTACTATATTGTTCACAACATTAAAAAAATTGAGTTGTGAGTGAATAATTTAATTTATTTAATATTTTACTATCATTATCTACTTTTATTTTAATTATCAAATAATTTGAGTTGTGAGCGCTTCTTATTAAGATATAATCCAATTCGACCTACACGAACCGCTTGATTTGAAAATACAATTATTTGATGTTGGATTAATTTTAGCATACTAATTATACATGTCGTGTCGGTTGAATTTATAATATTAAACTATTTGAATCCAACCGTATAAGCACATCAATTATTATAAATATAGATGAGCAAGACACAATTTTTTAAATTTTTAAAACATAAAATTGAAATAAAAAATACAAAATAAAAAAAGGAAAAAAAAAACAAAATCTCAAAAGAAACAAAAAAAAAATGGATATAAAAAGAGATGACACATGTCACTTGTGCAGCACGAGAGCCCAATTACAATAAACATTTGAAATTGGGATCCACAAAAACAGGCCCAAATTCGAAGGATAACGAAAGTCATCCATATCCAGTTCTCTGGCCCAGCGTTACTTTTACGTTCCCCATGGCAGAAAGCAAACATTATCTTTTTCTACCAAAGATACGTGATATAGCGATATCGATCTTCCATTTTATGTAAGAATTTTGAGTTCGAATTCAGGCCGTTACATTTGTGCTCTGCTCTCCCCTTTTTTGTCTTTATAGAGGTAGATAGAGTCACAAGTTGCGCTCTCTCTCTTTTTATGTTTTTATGTCGTGGAGTTAGATAAAATCTTTATTTCTTTACATTATACCTATCAACCCCAAATTTCTCGAGTTTATTGGATAACTTTCCCTTCTTCTTCAATTAAAAAAAAAAAAGAACATTGTCTTTTTCTGGAATCTGGATATTAATAATTGATCATATATATATTTATATCGGTGTTCTTAGCTCTACTCTACTACTTCTGCGTGTTCTAATATGGGTAGGATATTTGTGGTGGATCTGGAAGGAAGAACCTACAGATGCAAGTATTGCAAAACTCATTTAGCTCTTGCTGACGAACTTGTTTCCCGGGTTTGTTTCATTTTCTTCCCATTTTTACACTCTTCTTTTTCTTGCCTTTTCATTCTCTCTTTCTCACAATTTGAAGTTTGAAATTTGTAATTATTAATATTTGTACAGTAATTGACTTGAATTTGCTGGAAATTTCAGCCACTTTATTGTAATTAGGACCTGGAAGAATCCCTCGCCAAAATTCACCCCCTCTTTCTATATTAATTCCGATTCTTCAATTTTTGTGTAGAATTCTTTATGTGTTTTGTTGGTATTATTTAGCTATGGTGATGGAGTGATGTGTTTAATTTGATGAGTGTTGATGTTATCAGGCATTCCATTGCCGCAGTGGGAAGGCATACCTCTTCAATAGTGCGTAAGTCCTGATTTCGAATTCCATACATACTGAGACGGATAAGCTTATGCGATTTACGATGCTTGATTTGGACTTTTTGCTGCTTGATTGTTGTTATCTGAATGTCTATTTGTTGGCTGTGGTATTTGCTATTAAATTTATGAGATTATAGTGTTTTGGGTATAGGAGAGTCTTTGTGGTACAATGATTTTATAATAACAAGGTCCTAGTTCAAACTTCAAAGTACGCCGATAAGAACGTAGGACTTAGATTGAACTATTCCAAATGCCACTCTCTTCCCAAATGAATTGAGTTTGGACCTGGTCGTCCAAACTAGGCCAATCACATGGTAAGTGAATTACACTGAGGCACTTTGCAAAAAGAGTGAGAAATCACGAGATAAGTGTTGTTGCATTGCCATGAATTTTCCATGATTGTATAATAACACTAAGCTTGGAGAGTATTTTACTCATCTGGTCATTAGATCGTCTTCGATGCCTTATTAGAGTATCACCACATATAGCCTAGATAGATACGTTTAGCTTCTCTAATGGTTTTTCCGTTGCACCACCCTAACATTTTGATATATACGGTGGGGCAAAGTTTCCCCTCTTTATCAAATGCTCGAATATTCTTTTTCTTTTACAATCTTTGCTCTCAGAGTGAATATCACATTCGGGCCTCACGAGGAGAGGATGATGCTTTCTGGAATGCATACTGTGGCGGATGTATTTTGCTGTTGTTGTGGGCAAATACTTGGCTGGAAATACGTACGTCTTTCGCAACCTTATGCTTTCATTTTCACCTTTCATTTTTACGTGGACTTATTTCAGTTTTGATAGGTGTTTTCAATTCATTCTTAATTTCCCATCTTACCCTTTCAGGAGGCTGCACATGAGATGACCCAGAAATATAAAGAAGGGAAATTTGTCCTCGAACGGTATTTTGAACTATTCTCCATTCAATCAGTTCTGCGTTTGCTTCATTAGAATGAAGGCTTCTTTTTTGATTCTCTTGTTTGACGTTGTTGCATGTAAAATGGTTGTGGAGCAGAGAGAGGATATTGGACGCAGTGGATTCAGAATTCTATATTGATACTCGCCCTATGACGAGCGATGCTGAAGATGGTTAGATTTGTTGCGTTGTAGATGATAATAAATGTTTGAGGCTGCTTCTGTAAATATGTATGAAGCTGCTACAGAATTTCAGTTTACATTTCATGTATCTAATGGTTCAATGTGATGTGCTTGAGATTATGAATGCTGATTTTTGTTTCGACGCACAATTTGGTGGTGAGACCCTTAATAAGATCCTTATATTGATAGATCAAAAGGCAAACAATATGGGCTAGATTGGTTTATAAGAGTTGGATTAATAAGATCGATATGAGATTGACATATTCAGATTAAATTTGTGCAACCTATCATTTATTTGGTTTATGAGATGAGAAAATAGGAGACCAAAATTAGTTACTTCTTCAGCTATATTTTGCACTTTGTTCATGTCTATTAATAATCAGTTTCAGATTGTGTTGTCACAACTCACAAATGGTAGAAGAGTTGTCAGGCATCCGATCAAACTTCAGTCTGGTTAGCGACAATATTAGAGTCAATTAAATTTTAGAGAATATTACATGTACACCCCCTCATTTTAGTGCAAATTACTAAAAAACTCGATCTTTTCAAAATTACATAGAGTCCCTCTCATGCTAAGATATTTTTACAATTATACCCTCTCTGCATTTGAAATTTTTTACAATTTCACCCCGAAAACCTTACAAATAGACCTCTTGAGGGGGTCTCATTTTAATATACCAAAAGTTAGGGGATTTGGTAATTAACATTAAAGTGAGGTGGTTTGAATATAATTCACCCTAAATTTTATTCAACATGATGACTTGTAAGAATGAAAAAGTACGTAAAGTTGCATTTTTATCCCACTGAATAGACGGTTGACTGGTTCTATATCTTAAGAGTTGTATACATTTAATCCATCAATTTAAAAATTATCGCACATTCGTTTGCATGATTGCATTGGTAGTCTTAATGCAATTAACCACGCAAGTGTCACGTGATTGTGATTGTTAATATTGCTCATTTGTTGGGAGAAACTCACGAGTCATATACATGTTCGGGGACATTTTTTACATACGTTTTTCATTAAAGTCCTCGTACCCCATGATATTTTCTGACAAAATCACCTGTTATGTGACTTAACCAAATTCGTCCAAAATTAACATATCAAATGTACAATACTTTTTCAATTGTGGAGTTAAAAGTAATTTGGAATAAAGCTCTTCATTACTTCATAAATCATACCTACTGAATGAGACTAAAATGTATGTGACTTATGTTAGAATAATATTAGTATAGGTCTTTAGTTATTACTTTCCTTATTAGTTTAGATTTACCTTTATTGTTAGTTTCCTTTTATATTATGTCTCTTCTAAACATCTATTTATACCTTTAATTATTAATACAAACCTCAAAGGGATTTATACATTAACATGGTATCAGCCAAACACTAGTTCCAAGGCCTCCCAAACCGCCGCCCTCCTCCTTTTCCTACCGCCGGCGTGCCTCGTTTTCTTCCTACTTTTAAGTCGTTGCTCCCCTCAACGCACTATCCTTCACTATACAAGCCTTCAACAGCATCCAACTCGCCCTTTGTCTTGCGATTTGGTGCCTTCTTCAACACGACCAGCCCCTCGTTTGCTCTTCTCAAGTTTGTTCGTTGTCAAGGCTTCATCTTTCCGGTCCAATTCTTGCCGTCTCTCTCTACACGGTATTTTCTATATTTTTGTTAGTGTTACGTGTTTCGATTTTTCCTTTGTCACCATGTCTACTTCTGATGATCCCTCTACTCTCACTCAAATCGACAAAACTCCCTCTAAAAACACGCCCCTTCACCCCTCTCTTGCTGCCAGTAATGTTCAAACGTCTTTTGGTTTTAAATTAATAGATTCTGACTCCAGTTATAAACTTTGGTGTGGTATGTTTATGGATTTATGCCATAGTTATTCTGTTTTCCACCATATCTCTGGCAACTCAAAACCCGATAATGACCAAGATGATGAATGGTTTGCTATTGATTCCACCATAAAACGGTGGTTTTATTCTACTGTTGATCTTAAACTGTTAAAAAATATTGATTTAGAATATGCCACTTCCCATGATCTGTGGTTCTCTATTGAGAAAAATTTTCGTAACAATAAACCCTCTCGTTCTCTTCAAATCAATGAACGTTTTCGTAATTTGCAAAAAGGGACTTTATCCATCTCACAATACTGTCAAGAGATGAAATTTTTAGCTGATAATTTGTCTGATCTTGATAGCCCTGTCAAAGAACAAGATTTCATATTACAACTTTTGCAAGGTTTGCCCGAATCTTATCTTCCCCTCGTCACTATCATCACCACAAAATCCCCCTTCCCTCTTTTTCCGAAGTCCGCAATCTTCTTCTTCTCCATGAGTCTCGTGAGTCTCGATTTTCCTCCCCTCTCTCCCCAAATAATTCGGCCACTGCTCTTCTTTCCCACTCTCCTAACCTGAACCCCAATCGAAACACGTATCGTAACAATGGAAAAAATCGCGGTAGGGGAAACGGCCGGTATCAATGCCGTGGTGGTGGACCTTCACACGGACAGCAGCCCAGGCCAAATTTTAATTTTCCCAACACTGCTGGACTTCCACATGGTTTCTCACTACAGCTGGTCCAAAATACTCCACAAGGCCCAAAAATAATTGGCCCCAATTCGCCCAATTTTTTCTTTTCAGGCGGGCCAGGTACTTCTGCTCCAAATTCAGCTTACTGGGCCTCTCCTCAGTAGCCCATCTCGCCTGCCCCAGCAACCTCCACTACCAAATGGGTCTCTCCTCAGCAGCCCACCACCTCAAGTCAGGCGCTGCCAGGCCTTGCCCCTTTGCCTAGCACTGGGCTTCTTGGCCCACGACCCCATTGGGCTCATCACCAGGCTTTCCAATCAGCAAATCCGTCCTCTACTCAGCCCACGGACCTTTCTTCCTTATTTTCTACCATGAGCCTTACACAGCCCGATGACAATTGGTACCTCGACACCGGTGCAAGCTCTCACATGACACCCAACCAAGGTAGGTTATTTAATATCATACCAAATTTAAATTCTAATTCAATTACTGTTGGTAATGGTGCTATTTTTCCTATCACTTCCATTGGTTCTTTTTCTTTACCCTCGTCTTCTCTTTCCCTTAATATGTCAAATATTCTTGTCTCTCCCTCCCTAGTTAAAAATTTAGTTTCGGTTCGTCAATTTACGCGTGAAAATAATTGTTCGATTGAATTTGACCCCTTCGGTTTTTCTGTAAAGGATCTTAGGACCGACACTCTTCTTCTCCGCAGTGACAGTGATGGCGACCTTTATGCTCTTCGTCTTTCCACCACCGCTCTCGTTTCATCTCTCTCCTCCATTGATTCTGACATATGGCATCGTCGTCTCGGTCACCCCGGAGCTGCTATCTTCTCGTTTCTTAATAGTCGTAATTTTATTTCTTGTAATAAAACCTTATCTCGTTCTCTTTGTCATGCTTGTCAATTAGGCAAGCACAAACGTCTTCCGATCCCTTCTTTAATTCTAGTTCGCATAGTTCTAGTTTGTTTGACATTGTTCACTCGGACCTATGGACCTCCCCGGTTCCAAGTATTAGTGGTTTTAAATATTACATTCTTTTTTTAGATGATTTCTCTCATTTTTTGTGGATTTTTCCTTTACGCAATAAATCAGATTCTTATAATATTTTTGTCCATTTTTACATCTATATCCAAACTCAATTTCAAAATAAAATTAAGTATTTTCAATGTGATAACGGTGTTGAATTTAACAATAAATCTTTTCACTCTTTTTTTAATAATAATGGAATTAAATTTCATTTTTCTTGCCCCCATACCTCTCAACAAAATGGCAAAGCCGAGCGCACTATCTAAACTGTGAACAATATAATTCGTACGCTCCTTTTTCAATCCTCTTTACCTCCCTCGTTTTGGGTCGAAGCTTTACACATGACTGTCCATCTTCTTAATATTCTTCCCACTACTACGCTATCTTATCGCACTCCCTTTGAAACTCTTTATCATATCTCCCCCACATATGACCATCTTCGTGTGTTCGGTTGTCTCTGTTACCCAAATCTCTCTGTGACTACTCCTCACAAACTCGCCCCTCGTTCCTCCCCTTGTCTCTTCTTAGGCTATCCCACCAATCACAAAGGTTACCGTTGCCTTGATCTACTGCATAACAAAATTATCATTTCTCGTCACGTTGTGTTCAATGAATCTGTTTTTCCTTTCCCGTCCTTTCCTCCTCCATCAACCTCCCCGGCTTATGATTTTCTTCAACCCAATGACGATTTGGCTCTTCTTCCTCACACTTTTCTTCCCGTTTCTTCTCTCGGACCTCCGCCGGGGTTTTCCCTTGCCCCGTCGTCCTCCACCTTTGCTGCCACATCAGCACCACCCGTCACGTCACCTACACCGTCAGCCCCACCTGCCACGTCAGCAATCACCTCGTCTGCCACATCCCCATTTCCATCCGCTGCCACGTCATCGACCACATCAACCATCGATTCATCTGCTGCGTCGGCTGCCCCTTTATCTCCATCTTGTTCTCTCCTTCCCACTCACACCATGATCACTCGCTCAAAATCCGGCATTACCAAACCTCGTTCCCTCTTCAATCTCTCGATTTCTCTCCTTTCTTCGGTTTCTCCTCTCCCTCGTTCTTATTCCCAAGCTCTTCGGATTCCCCAGTGGAAACAAGCCATGGATGACGAACTTTTCGCTCTTCACTCCAATGATACTTGGGAGCTTGTTCCTTCTCCACCCAATGTGAATATTGTTGGCTCCAAATGGATTTTCCGCCACAAATTCCGTTCTGATGGCTCTCTCGAACGCTACAAAGCCCGTCTTGTTGCTCAAGGTTTTACTTAACAACCCGGTATTGATTATGCTAACACATTTAGTCCGATCATGAAACCTGCTACCATTTGTACAGTACTCGGCCTTGCCATTTCTCTCTCTTGGCCTCTTCATCAACTTGATGTTAAAAACGCCTTTCTCCACAGTCACCTCTCTGAAACTGTATACAATAAACAACCCCCTGGTTACTCTAACCCTTCCTACCCTGATCACGTTTGTCTTCTCAAAAAGGCTCTCTATGGTCTCAAGCAAGCTCCGCGTGCTTGGCATCATCGATTTGCCTCTTTTCTCTCATCTCTTGGTTTTTTTAGTAGTAAGTCCGATCCTTCTCTCTTCATCTTTCAGCAATCATCCTCCATTGCCTTTCTTCTTCTTTATGTTGATGATATCGTCCTCACAGCCTCTTCTTCCTCTCTACTCTCTCACCTCACTTCTCTTCTCGCCCCTGAGTTCGCCATGACTGATTTAGGTCCTCTTCATTATTTTCTAGGAATTTCTATTACTCGCTCTTCCTCAGGTCTCTTTCTCTCCCAAGAAAAGTTTGCCCTAGAAATTCTTGATCATGCCAACATGTCTATGTGTAATCCTGCCTCCATTCCTTCCGAATCCCAGTCTAAGCTCTCCTTAACCTCTTCTGAACCGTACTCTGATCCCACTCTCTATCGTAGTCTCTCCGGCGCTCTTCAATATCTCACCTTTACTCGTCCATATATCTCCTTCGCCTTTCAAAAACTCTGCCTTTTTATGCATGACCCGCGATTCCATCATATGCATGCTCTCAAGCGTGTTCTTCACTATATTCGCGGCACTCTCTCTCATGGTTTATCTATTCGTCCCTCTTCCTCTTCTCAATTGATCGCCTATTCTGATGCTGACTGGGGCGGCTGTCCTGATACTCGTCGTTCCACTTCTGGTTACTGTGTCTTCCTTGGTGATAATCTCGTGTCTTGGTCTTCCAAACGTCAGCATGTTGTGTCTCGTTCTAGTGCCAAAGCGGAATACCGCGGCGTTGCCAATGTTGTTGCCGAAGTCTCTTGGCTTTGTAATCTTCTTCTTGAACTCCATTGTTCTCTATCTCGTGCTACCCTGGTTTTTTGTGATAACATAAGTGCCGTTTACCTTTCTTCTAATCTCATCCAGCACCAACGTACTAAACATGTTGAATTAGATTTACATTTTGTACGTGAAAAGGTTGCCTTAGGTGAAGTTCGTGTGTTGCATGTTCCTTCGTCTCACCAGTTTGCTGATATCTTCACCAAAGGCTTACCCTCTTCACTATTTAATGAGTTTCGGTCCAGTTTCAACGTTCGAGAATCTCCCATTTCGACTGCGGGAGGGTGTTAGAATAATATTAGTATAGGTCTTTAGTTATTACTTTCCTTATTAGTTTAGGTTTACCTTTATTGTTAGTTCCCTTTTATATTATATCTCTTGTAAACATCTATTTATACCTTTGATTATTAATGAAAACCTCAAGGGGATTTATACATTAACTACTTAACCAACTACATCCAAAAATTAACATATCAAATGTACAATACTTTTTCAATTGTGGAGTTAAAAGTAATTTGGAATAAAACTCTTCATTACTTCATACCTACGAATGAGACTAAAATGTAAGGGAAAATTACACCAACACTCACTGTTATAATAAGTAATTATACAAATTTATCCTTTTATAATTGAAATTACAAATATCTAACTCTCTATAATTGAAAATTATATGTAGCCCCCTGGACACCCTCGATCAATGGTGAAACAATACTAAATGATTTTTTTTTCTCCATTCACTTAAATTATTAAAAAAATAAAAAAAAGCTGGAATAATATTTTTGGTCGTACTCCTTCTTATAATACGTAATTACCAACCTCCCACCCCTCCCCCCCACCAACATCCCGCAACAGAGGCTAATTGTAAGGTTTTCGAGGGTTAAATTGTAAGATTTTTTTTGGGTAATTGCATAAAACCCCCCTGTGTTATTTCGAAAATGCTAAAAATCCCATGTGTTAACGAAATAGGCTAATCACCCTCCTGTGTTCTTAAAAAGTATGCAAAAAAGCCTAATTCTATTAAAAAACGAGTTCATTTTTTATGTTTTTTACCTTTATTGATATGCTCATTTATTATTTATATACTCTTTATACTTTATAAAAGGTAGATAGTGTTAATTCACCCAAAAAATACATATTTTCTTCTATCATTTTAATAAAATTTGGTTTTTTTGCACACTTTTTAGGAACATATGGGGTGATTAGCCTATTTCTTTAACACATACTGGTTTTTAGCATTTTCGAAATAACACAGGGGGCTTTTATGCAATTATCCCTTTTTTTTAATAAGTAGGGGTGATTGTAAGAAGCGCGTTAATACGTCTGGTCAAGGGCATTTTTTTAAGTTCAGATGATGACATCATCAAAAAATTGATCTCCGTAAATAAATGTAATTTTTAATTATAATAAGTTACGTATTTGTAATTTCAATTATAAGAGGTTAAATTTGTACAATTACATATTATAACATATGGTATTGGTGCAATTTTTTCAAAATGTAATTTTGACAAAAAGCGAGATACATATCATGGAGTAAACGCGACTCAAGTGGAAAAGCGACTCATAAGATTACAAACCCATATACTAGACGAGAGTTGATTATGGATTCATTTGTGGGAATGTGCAGAACAGATCGAGTGAAACTGCGGCCACCGTCGTTCCAATTTCGCACCCAACTTTCATTGCTATGAATTCCAATTTGAAATTGTTAATTGTCTCTTAATTTCTGTATTTTGTTGTTTTCTCTCTCTTCGTCTAATCTTTTTTTTCAGGTAGAAGCAGAATTCAAGGACATTAATTGCGTAATAATGGGGGGTAGCGGTTCTTCCTCTAAGAGAAAATCTTCCAAGAAGAAGAGCCTCAAGACTTCCTCTCAGGTTCATTAATCTTTCTTTATTGTTTGCTATATGCTTTCAGTTTTTAATGTTTCCTGTAATTCTTTAATTATCTACTCTTATAAGGGTTCGTTTTTGATTGAGATTTTCCGGGTTTTGATTGATTTGGGCGATTGGATATCAATTTTTAGTTTTCTGCAATTCTTTTTTTGAGATAATCGGTTATGAATTATCAATCAACATATAAAACTAATACTAATTTACAAAAGCTAACTACAATAAAGTAGAGAAAAGCCTACACGTTGTCGGAAGGAAGGGTAGAACCCAACCAAAACCTTTAATATCTTGGGGCATCAGCTTTGCCAGTAGAGCTAGGCCTCATCTGCTACTTTTCTGCAATTCTTTGTGCTTGGTTTCTCATTTCAATTTTAAAATATTAAAAATAGTAAAAAAAAAAACCCGAATTAAAAGATTAAATTTTTGGACCCTAGTTATGTGTTAACTGCTAAGACCAATTGATTTTCTATGGAAACAAGTAGTACATGGAATGATTGAACTATGAACCTGATTTTCATAACATTGGCAATGAATTAATTCTCTTGTCTATGTGTGAAATATGTTTTACGGTTAACTTTTGCAGAAGAAGAAGAGTCGGAGAAAGGAATCGAAGAAGCGTCACCGCGCTTATGATTCAGTTTCATCTTATTCTGATGATGAATCATTGAGCTCAGAGTCTCCCAATTCAAAGTCTGATTATAAGAGAAGGCAAAATAAACATAAGAAGGTCCGTCGTGACCATTCAGTGTCGTCTATAAATTCTGATTCTGATTCTCTGTCTACCTATGACAATAGTTATAAGAATAAGAAGAAGGCTAGACGGTCACGAATAAAGAGCAACAAGAAAAGGACTAAGAAAAGACATGACAGCCCCGATTCTGATGCAAAGGCACAGAATGTAAGAAAAAGGAAAGATCATGTTGTGAAGCCAAGAAAGAAATCCTCGAAAAAGAAGAAGTCGAAAAAGCACGTGAGCAGTTCTTCGAGTTCTGATTCAGAGAGCGACCACACATTCCTAAGCAGTAGTAGTAGCAGTAGTTTAGATCGTAAGCGCAAAAGGAATAAAGTAACACTAGATAAGGAAATTGAAAGGCCTAGGGGTAGAGAATCACACAAGACTCATAAAAAGCGGAAAACAAGGTCTCCAAGCTGTTCTTCACGTGGTACGGGTGGGGACCACAGTATTAGTGTCGATCACAGTGATGGTGCATTAGCTCCTGTGAATAATTCTAGACGCCTTAGATCAGTTATTACTTTTGTTGATCAGCCCCGTGATGAAGGGGAAAATAAAGAAGAAATTGTGTATGATTATGATGATTACCCTTCTCCCAAAAGTATGGATAGTAATGAAGGAGGATGTAAGAGGGAATCCGATAATTACTCTCATGGTGCATTTGATGAGAAATTTTGTGTAGAAAATGTTGTAGGTGAAGAAGTAACTGAACTGGGAAAATCTGGAGTTGAAGATGATCAAAACAATGTTCATATAAATAAGTCTGAGAAGGAGAATGAGGGTTTAGGTGGGGATGATCTAGAGTTAATTTTGAGGCAGAAAGCTTTGGAAAATTTAAGGAAGTTCCGCAGTGGGATTCAAACAACAGGTTCAAGGAGTACTACTGATCTGAAAATGAATAATGAGAGTGATGTGAATGGGTTGTCTCCTGGAAAGTTTGATATTGTTCAGAATAAATCGACCAACCAGAGTTTTAGCCCTAATGCTCGAGAAATGAATCAGAGTAGTGGGCCCAAATTGGAAAGAGATTCTTCTAGGAGTGTAGATATTGAAGAAAAACCAAATAGTGTACACATTGAGCAGGAACCTCGAATCGCTAAACAGACTAGTGATAATACACCTGATGGGGCAGCAATCTTAGGATTTTCAGAAGAGGACAAAGCCAAACATATATCAGGAAGTGACGCTAGTCCTGAAGCAGGAGCTACTAATGCCTGCAGTTCTTCTACTGTGAAAATGACGGAACCAACTTCTTCTGTTGGGCCAATTTCTGGGGACCAAAACTTAGAAGAACAGCAAAATGAAGCTCAGGATGGCTCTGAGTTTAAGCAGAAGACAATGTCCGTGATGAGAGGTGGCGAGATGGTTCAGGTAAGAATTTTACTGTAGCATGAGTTTTGGGTGTTGGAAGGAAAACACTTCTATACACCTGGTCTTGGGTCCCACCTGTGCACCTTGTGACTGTGATTAATCTACATCACTTATTTTGTTTTTTTGATTTAAAAAATAAATGATGTGGATTAATCACATCTACAAGGTCCACAGGTGGGGCTTAAGACCCGGTTTATACAAGAATTTTCCGTGTTGGAATGTTAGTTCTTATCTAAATGTTAAGATGAATATGTCCATCTTACTTGTGTGTGTGTGTATTCTTTTTGTATCATATTTTTTGGAACTTTCACCAGGTGAGCTATAAGGTTTACATCCCCAAAAAGGCCCCAGCGCTCGCCAGAAGGCAACTCAGGCGGTAATGCTACGAGAGATGGACTTTGACTTTCATGATATGTTCACAAAGATCTGGCTCCCAAAGGAAGGCGTCGTTGTTAGCTTGAGAAAAGTGCGAATCAAGGACATGCATTGTTAAATTCTCTGGAAAAATGGCAATGAAACTTGAAAACTTTATGAGGAAACATTTGGTGTCTTTATGGTCTTACGCACTCCATCTCTCTTTTCCATTTGAAATTTGAAATTCAAGAAACATGGTTGGTCTTAGAACTGATATTCACATTTTTTAGCTGGGCTAGTATCTGCTCAATGTCTGTTTTTTCCCTCCAAAAATAACGACCTATAGTTGTCAATAAGTTTGTTTTGTTTCTGCAGGCGGATACGGTGTTGTAGCACTGATCAGCCCTTCGAGTCTCCCATAATAAGAATGATGTTTGGTTTACACTTTAAACTGAAGAACCTAATTATGCATGGCCTAAGTTTTATCAAGTCTGCCCTTTTGTGAAATCTTTCTGTTTCACTTGTCTACAGTTGCGAATTCTTCTTCAAAAGGTTAGCAAGAATTGTGTGCTTATGCATGTCATAAAATTACAGACCATTTCACAAATCTTCTTGATAAAAGATCGACGGGGTCCTGAAAGTTTAATTTGGTGAATCGTTTTCAAAGATCAGAGGTCAACATATATGATGCATACATTTTGGAAAATTTACCTTCAATTTCTATTACAAATCACCATTCGTGAAAGTCTCCATCTCTGAAATAAATTTGATTTTATAAGACATACAACATAAATAACAACATGGAAATGGGGTGCCAATGGTTAAAATTTCACTGACATCAAATATTTAAAATATAATCTAAGTAGCGCTTCATTCTGTTTTTCTAGAACCGCTTATGCAAGCCCAACCATCCATCATCTCCACTGTGATGTCATCCAGGAATTGGGAATAATGCTTTGTTACAGCCGGAACCTGCAAGAAGTGAAATAAATTGTAAGATCCCAGTGGTGGTCTAAAGTAATATTTGTACTACAAAATAATTAAACTCAGTACCATATTGTTTCTCAAACAGTTAGTGATGTGTTGTGAGACTAACATACCTGCTCAGATATTATACCAGAGATGGCAACAATAGCACCCGGCTTTGCATATGAGACGATACGGTCCGCCAAATCTAGTAGTGGATATAACAATATATTAGCAATAACAACATCGTACTTGTCTTTCTCAGAAATGATCTTTGAATTGTATGAATCCTGGAATCTAGTATCCCTGTCTGGAGATTCACTTTCGAAATAAGGACCATTCTTGCTGGGAACAAGACTTAGCAGCAGCTTCTCAGGTCCTATGTTGTTCAGGGCTGCATTATGTCGGGCAGATGTAATTGCTTGTGGCTCTATATCAAATCCAACAGAAATATCTGCACCAAACTACAATCAATAAGATGACCCAATGTCAGCGGGTGAAAATAAGATAATGAGTACTTCCGCGAAAACAATTTTGTAAATTAAATCATATCAGGTCAAAAAGAAAAGGAACGACTAAAATACTATGGCGTACATCATGAGCAAGTAAGAAAGGGTCAATCCAAATAGCACGGACAGACTGATCAAATTTGGGCCAAAACATATACACATAGCATATAAAAAATACAATAAATTGGAAATCATAACAAACAGTTCATCAGTTTTCCGCTATTTGTGGCTTGGCTAGTGTGATAGCAGAGCCATTCACCTAGCTATGTGATACCTATCCCCGCTATCCGGGTGAGAATTTCATGGTGAACGGGGCGGGGGAATTTACATGGTATATAGAAGTCAACTGATTCCTGAATTTTGCAATAAAATATCAACATAACCATTTAGCAAAAGCACAACACACATTATATTAGAAGTAATACCTTGAGTGCTGCAATTGCAAGAACACCCGAACCTGTGCCATAGTCCAGGAAGTATTCTCCTCCTTTTATTAATCGTTGCAGCAGCAATAGACACAACTTTGTTGTGGGATGTTCCCCAGTTCCAAATGCCAAACCAGGATTTAGTATTATATTTATTGCTTGAAGATCCTGCAAGTCCAAGCACACACAATTCACATACATTTTGCCTCGTATCACTATCACATAACAACACAAGTGCATTATAGCAGTCAAGTCAAACATCAAAGGAGAAACTTAAGATCATAACTTTTTAGGCTAAAGAACAGCGATGAGCATGTAATTGAGCAAACAAAGACGGAAGTTTATAGACATGGAACTGGAAGCTTACAGGGGGCTTTCTCCATTCAGGCACAATCCAAAGTCCCTCTGTAATTTCGACTGGATGAAAAGATTCCTGGAATAACAACGAAAAAACAGAATGGGATTTAACTAAAAATTTCATGTGTAGCTCGTGCATCCTACTTACACATAAGTGTTGAATCCATCAATATCATTAGTTGATTTCCACTTCCAAGAACTCATTATTACGAATTCTTGTTGTCCATGTTGTAAAATCCAAGTTGGCAGTATTTGATATTTGTGTAGAGCGAGGAAGCGGAGAAGTGCTCTTATACACCTATACATACCAAAGAAAGCTGTCTGTGTGGATTCGAAAATATGATACACCATATAGAGAGCAACAATATTTGTTTTTGAATTTTGACGATATTACCAAATAAGATGTTTAGCACCAAATAACGTGTATTCTTTCCCGACATGACAATTTTCACTTTTTCTATTAACAGAAAACAAATTGACTTAAACATCACTAAATCATGAACGAATTCTAAGGATGCGCATGAGAAGAAAGAAAAAACTCAGAGTTTAACTGAAATAGTCTAGGTCAACATACCTGAGTTTGTTTGATCCAATCAGTGTGATCCTGCATTTCAACTTCGTAATTAGGTATCTCTTTCAATCCAACAGAATCTGCAGCTCGTGAAATGGAGTCTTTCACATCCTGGCTTATATCGAAAGTAGAACTGATCCATATCTGAGAATTAAATTTTTTTTAAATTACCATAAGTTGGTTATATGTGGAGCCAGTTGCAATAAGCCATACCATGTTCGAGATAACAGAAATATTGATGTTACCATATAGAAGTATTAACACTCCCCAATCACGACTACATAGCACTCCCTCCATCCACAAATGAATATTATTATGGTATTCTTAACCTATGAATTTGACTATTTTCCCGAGTGAGGGATTTACACTTTTAAGGACTATTAAATTAAAATAATAAAAAATAGCAATAAAAATGTTCATAATTCAAATTTCATAATGTTATATATTAAAAATAAACACCCAAGAGACATGTCCATACAATTCCATTGATTGCAACTCTAGGTGAGAGGATGTATTATCCTCTATAAATACAACTAATTAGTCATTATTTGAATCACTTGAAATATATAGAGCCCATTATTCATCATATACTATATCTCCAAATACTTTGGATACTTGAGTCATAAATTCGGGTCTTCGGTTCTAGTAATCGAACTCCTAACGGTATTTGTGTTTCATTCAAGAAGTTCGGGGCGACGTGATTCTAATTAAGTTCGATCAAAATAACGCTTCCATATTAGATAGCTTTCGATTTCTAACATTATAATGCTTCCATATTAGGTACACTCTCGATTTCTAACATTAAGTTTGTAGAGTATCATCAAAATAATGTGTAGTCGATAAATTAGAAAGTTTGTAAATTGTAAACAAGGTTAGAGATGAGCAGGACAAGTTATCAGATACCTCTTCATCAAAGTCATGGCTGTCTTGTTCATCAATGGTGGTAGAACTAGCTCCGAAACACATAAGAGACTCCGAGAGCACGTTCTGGTTGCCAAAATGAACCTCTAAAAATCAAATAACGCAGAAGACACGGCATTACACACACACAAGAAATGAGAGAAGAATGTGAGATGAACTTACAGCAACATGTCTTTGGCAGCAAATGCGTACAGAGAGGTAAGGCGAAGTGAATGAATCATCGATATTCATTTTTCCAGTGTTCAACGTAGAATAATTGACGGAGGTGGAATTGAGCCTCGCCGTTTTGGTTGAGAAGGAGAAATGAATGCGACGGCGGAAAGAGAAGAATGTGGTGACAGAATTGCAGGACGTCAGGTGTTTGATGAAATGACTTCGCAGAGAAGAGAGTGCCAATGACATATCTCTGTAATTTGGCCGTTCACGCAAATTCTAGCGGGTAGTCTGTGGAGGAGGAGAGGCAAAAATAAACAAAATTAGTATTATTTAATAAGAAAAGATGGAAATGAAAATAATTTAGGCCCTAGTCGGTCCAGTCGAGCCGAAGTGTTGAAACTTGTTTGAATCGTTATTGAGCTTCAAATTATATTTTGTAATTGATTTGATGTTAATCGAATTACAACTTTTTTGAATTATTGTTGAGTTTTAAATTATATTTTGTACTTGAAGCACGTTGAAGTTTAGTTCGATCAGCCAAATGAAAGAAGTATTTATAGACTTTCACAATATTCCACCACCAAAAAACAACTATTCACTTGTAATGTTATCTCAACAAACAAAGGCACCTTTTCGGCCAAAAGACTCACTTATTGGGTCCGAAATGGTGCAACTCACCACTTGAAAGTGACCAAAAAGTTAAATCACGTTGAAGTTAAACCAAGACATATATTCTTAATTTTTTCAATTGAATAGAACTTCAAACTGTGTTGATCACAAAAAATGTAATAAAATTCAAGTTCAAACAAACTTTAAACCAATCAGTCTAATATGGGTAAAAACCCACTTTGATAAAATTATCCCCCAAAGTCTGGTTTATTCTCCAAACACGCCATGATCCGCGTGTTTTAGTTCAGGTTCGGGTTGACCCAAACCGTTCGACCCAATAGACCCGGATCCTCAGCCGCAGATTGGCAAGACATGGAGCTTGGAGATCATGACACGTGTCTCATCTCTATCCGTACAAGGTGGTCTTGCCAATAAATATCCCACTCCATTTATCACCTTGAGGTATGTCTTTCATTACTACACATTTACTATAGCGATCTCGATCCTTTAATCTATACTCACTTGATATTGGGAGGGTCTACGCTGGGGTCAACCCCAGTTCGACCTTAACGAGGGTATTTTGATTTCAAGTAGTTCCAATTTAGAAGTTTCGAGATTGTGTTCAAGCCGAGCTTCACTGAGGAGGGTGGTGTTCATCTGTGGGAACATTACCAGAGGTCAAGGAAATTTCAAGGATCGGTGGAGGATGCAATCAGGAATGATAAAGGAGCCCATTTCGAAGGTTCAACATCTCAACCCCACCACCTGCAACCGAGCCTCCAATAATGCCTGAAGCTTCAACTATTAAGACAATGGTGTGTATGGTGGAAATGGAATTCAATCGAAGAATGCTAGAATGGGGAGGCAAAAATATTGAAGGATCACATTTAGATAGCGCCGACTACACCGAACGTTCCAGTTTATCCTCAATCTCCTACCCAACGTAGCCTATTTTTGGAAAGAGCTACAAAGAGGGTTGAGTTCTATGAGACCCCAGTTAAGCGTCGGGTGCAAGTATGTCATTCTTATGAAATGCAAAGTCAAGCTCCTTCAAAGATCGGATCTAAAAGAGATTAACCTGCAAAAGAAATGGAAAAGTGTTAGATCTAAGGCAGATCTCAAGGAAATGTATGAAAAAATTAATAATATGCCTTAGAAGATTGAGTTTGCATGCATTGAAGAAGAGCCGCCAATATAAGTCATGAGGAAGGTTGTCTCTCTCTTCTGTGAGGAGATCTTAGCAGAGGCGGTGGGCCCAAATCTTATGTTACCAGATCTATCAAAAACAATGGGGATGGCGATCCTAGAGAGCGTTGGGTCTCAATCAAAGGTATTATGAATATCTATGAATTTTCGAAGGCGATAAATGCAGGATATTGTTCATTTTCCGAAGGGTCGAGTTCAAGATTGGTCACCAGCCAAGCAGTAGGGACCATAGTGGATTTTGATCAATTTCTGAAGAAATTCAACTACCATTTCGTGAGCAAGAAAAAAACGAAGCGATCAGAACTCATCTATTTAAAAAAAAAAAAAGAGGGCAGTTGAAAACTTGAGAACCTTTATCGATAGGCTCAACAACGAAGCTCTAGAGATGCCAGACATGTTGATGGATATGTTGATCCAGTTACTTCTACATGGCCTGAAAAAGGGGCCAATGGCGTCATCATTAGTTATCCAAATTAATGACAATGGTAGAGCAATACATCCAAGAGAAGGAGATGAATCCCCTGAAAGACAAGGAGCAAAAGTGTTGAAAATCAGAAGAAAAGGATCACCATGATCGAGATCTGAAAAAGATCATAAACGACCCATCAAAGGCTCCAAAGGTACAAGAATTATACCACTTTAAATTTGAGTCGAAGTCATGCATTGATGGCTATCGAGAATCGAGATATGCTCAAATAACCTAGAAACTTGAGAGTAAAGTCAAATAAAATGAATTCCAACAAGTACTGCAATTTTTGCAAGGAAAAGAATCATGATATCAAAGAATGTTCACGGTTGAAAGACGAGATAGAAAGTCTAACAAAGCAAGTTTACCTGATGGAATTCATTGATAGAACCATCGAGGATCAACAACGCGAAGAGCCTCGATCATGTAAAAGAGGTCAATCCAGTGAACGAGGAAGGCAAATAAATGATCATGCAAGAAATGATCAACACCAAAACATCAACCTCGACATGGACGCAGATGCAATAGGCATGAATACCCAGGCAAGATGATCTTGAACCTAAAAACAATTCTATGGTTCAAGGTAATCAATATGATAGCGAGAAGACCATCAAATGAAGATTCAATAAATGCAAAAAGAAAGCATACAAAGGAGTTAAGGTCATATAGGCCAACATTTAAAAATACGTCGACCCTAACAGTTAATGCCACAGAGGATGATCAACTTTTGTGATGGTGATTTGGGTGTTTTGATAGAATCTCAGGATGATCCCGTCGTGATCATTATAGATGTAGCCAACTTCTCTGTTCAAAGAGTCAGCACCCCACCGACGGGCTTTGGAGGGTCAAAGATTATGCCATTGAGAATGATCGACCTCCCCACATCACTTGGGGTGGTGCCAAAAAGAAAAACGGTGAGGGTGAAGTACCTCGTGGTCAATGCACCCTTCGCGTACAACGCTATTCTAGGAAAGTCAGGCTTACACCAAGTTCGTACAATCAATTCCACTCCACATCTCAAAATGAAGTTTAAAGCAAAAGCGATAATAGGAGAGGTCTGATGTGACCAAAAGATGGTGAGAGAGTGTTATACCATTTCCCTGAAAAATAGAAGAGGTAACACACGAACTCGTGCCAGATTACAGCTAGGATCTTCGGAGCAAAATAATGCTTTTAATGAGCTCAAAGCTCCCACCAAAAGAAAGAGAAAAGGTATGGATGAAGCTGCCAGAGCTCCCAGAGAATCCAGAAAAGATTCAAGCATTGCTTGATGAGGAATCACCACGATCTGTAAAAGATGTGCAAAGACTCACTAGAGGGAAGGTCAACCAAAAAGGTTATCTTGCTTCACTACCATGCCTCACGAGGTCAATCCTCAATGAACCTTTAATTCTGTACTTAGCAATTTTTTAGGGTGCTATCAATGTTGTGCTAACTCGAGAGATCGGGACTGGCCATAGGCCGATCTATTGCGCAAGCAAGATTCTACAAAAACCATAATGCTCGAGATGCAACCACTACATTAGGTTCTAGCCAAGCCATGAGTTTTGGGTAAATTAGTAAAGTGGGTAGTCGAGCCAGGGGAGTTTTGGTGTTGAATAGCACAGTCGTGGTTCATCCAAATCACATTGACACAAAAAATCCTTACGTGTATTAAACAGCAAGTGGACTGGTCGTGTGTAGTAATAAAGTGGACAATAAAGTCCAGGTTGTCGAACCTCAAGGACTTGTTTTTTAGTTTATGATTTTAAAGCAATTGAAGAACTTAAACTAAAACAAGAATTAACTAAAATATTATGGAAGTAAGATATAAGAAACAAGATGTCGAAATCAAGATAGCTATGGAAGAGAGCAACTAAGACACATGTGTTGGCATAAATTAATCAATTTTCATTATAAACATGTTCTGATATTATTAGACTAATGTTGCTTTGGTGGAAAAAACCTTAAATAATTACTACCCGATGTTTCGGCTGTAATAATCCTATGATTAATTGATGGTTCTCTAGATATGTCTATCCGAGAATCTAACCAACAATCATGCATTCAAGTTCTAGAATTTCCCCGGATTAATCCGGCTAACTGCACCCGGGAATCTCTACCTATCTCTAGGGGCAATTCCCTATTTTTTACGGATTATGTGATGATCCTCTTTGCACCTTAAATTACCTTCTCTCGAACGAATAATTTAAGCAATAAATCATGCATATGGTAGCTAAGCATATGATGCATTCAAATAAGATCAAGACACAAAGCAACAATAGAATTAATATGAAAAACACAATTTATAACTCAATTATCATAACATGGCCTTAGTTCGAAGAATCTATTTCATCATAAAATATAAAAGATAGGAACTTAAATTAAGATTCATATTCATAGACAAAAATAAATCTAAATCTAAGAAACTCCCTCGTATTTTTTATAGTTGAACTTCGATCTTCATCTCTTCCATGCTTCTTGATTTCTTCACCTTCAGAGGTTCTTGATAATCTTCATAACTAATCTAAGGATGATGAAGATGATGATAGGATGTGTTTAGGCTCCCCCAATGGGGAATGTGTTTTCAAGTGTATTTGTAGGATGGCATCCAATCCTTCTTTTATAGCCAAAAAAATTCACCAACCAAGAACATGTGCTTCCATTCTCTTTTCTTTCCACCTACCATTCTTTTGCTTTCCATCTACCAAGAATGTGAACTACCATTCTCTTGTTTTCCACCTACCATTCTCTTACTTTCCTCCTACCAAGAATGTGAACTACCATTCTCTTGTTTTCCACCTACTAAGAATGAGAGCTGCCACTTTCGTGTTTTCCAGCGCAGGGATAGTATTTTATTCATAAACGTCTCCACAGACCTCCGAATTTGATGATTCAAGTTCTCATGTAAAGATAAGACATAGCTCTAAAACTTTGTAGAAGGACACTTCATCAAATTCGGTCTCTAAATGTATCCAAATGGCGTTCCAACGTGGAGATTGTTTCTGATTTGGCGCCCAGGTGTGCGGAAATGGTACTAAAACATGATCTTGGCTAACTCCAACTTATTTCTTGCTTGTTTGGTCGTGGAGGTGTGAAGCATCTTGGCCTAAACTTGTTTTATACGTCGTTTTTCAGCCCATTCTTCGATTGTATCCATTTAAGGTCTGAAATCACTTAATACACGAATTAAATGCACAAGTAACAAAATCAAGCGATAAATGAACCTAAAACATAAACGCAAAGGGGCTTAATAACACGTAAAAATGACTCTTATCACACATCATTGCTAACTTTGTGATCAAGGTCATATCGATCCAAGAAGATCAATAATGACAAAAGCATGGATGTTGCGTGTGGATGGGTCATCTACGACCTCGAGGACGATAACTCAAAAGAAGTCGACCTAGAGTTTGCAATCAAATTAGATCTTATAGTTACAAATAATGAAGCAGAGTATGAGGCCCTGATCGCGGGTCTGCAAATGACACTAGACCTATAGATCCAGAAACTCTACATCGATTCACAGTTAGTGGAAAATCAAATCGGTGGATCTTGCGAAGTTAAAGAGAATACCATAGAAATACCCCTGAAAAAGGCAAGAGAGTTGATGAGTCTCTCCAAAGAGATGAATATCCATCAGATCCCGCGGGAGAAGAATGATCGTGTTGATGCACCCTCAAAATTTGCAAATATAGTGATTGACACAAAGATGAAACAAGTGACTGCGATGGTTGCAAAACATTCAGAGATAAGATCTGAAAAAGGAGCAACCTAAAGTATTGTTTACTATGTAGAACAAAGTTGGATGAGTAGGCCAAAACTCTATCTATCAGACGGATCCTTACCACAGGATCAAGCTCATGCAAAGAAGTTCATGTGCTGTGCTGCATCATTCACGATGATAAATGGAGACCTATACAAAGATCTATTTTTGGTCCGTTACTTAAATACTTGGCACCCTCCCAAGAGAAATACGTTATGGAAAGGATTTATGAAGAGTGTTTTGGGGAACCATTCTGGAGGACAATTGCTTGCGCAAAAGATCTTGAGGTAATGATGTTTATGGCCGATAATTATTCACAATACGTTCAGGTCATTTATGACTAAAGTCATAAATCGAATCATTCTTCAACATTTGAAGAACATGTTAGATGGAGCTAAGAGAAACTGGACAGAAAAGCTTCCAGGAGTCTTGTGGGCTTACAAAGCAACGTCTCGAACCTCTACAGGTGAAACACCATTTTGCTTGGTGTTGGTTCGGAGGCACCGATTCCATCCAAAACAGGAATGGCAACATAAAGGGTTGAATCTTACGATCCAGAGGAAAATGTTCCCAGGTGACGTTAGAGCTCTATACAATCGAGGAAGTACGTGAGAAATATTATGTAAAAATCCTTAAACGTAAAGGCCGAATGACGAAGACATACATCAAAAGAATAAAAAAGGGTCTTTCAGGCGAATGACCCTGTTCTCAAAAAGGTCAAAATATCGGAGCATGGTAGAAAACTCAATCCAAATTGGGAAGAACCTTATAAGGTCATGGAAATTATGAAGCGGAGTATATACAAACTTGAAGATTTGCAAGGTAAGACACTACCCGAGACCTAGAATAATCATAATCTTAGACGATTCTATGCTTGATTTAACTATATGCAATGATGCAATCTGAAAAAAGGATTTAACATTCATCAGCATATTCTTTTTAAATGCCATGAATATCTATATGCAATGATGTGATCCTTTGGCATGCTTATTCATGTCTATTTTTATCATAATTAAAATTTGAGCCTAAAAAGACGACTTGCAAAGTCGATCTTGTATCTGAAAAATATAGTGAAATTATTTAAAAGGACGACATGCAAAGTTGATCCTATATCTGAAAAATATAGTGAAATCATTTAAAAGGATGACATGCGAAGTCAATCATATATCTGAAAAAGATAGTGAAATCAATTAAAAGGACGACATGTGAAGTCGATCCTAAACCTGAAAAAGACAGTGAAGTCAACTAAAAGGATGACATGTGAAGTTGATCCTATATCTGAAAACGATAATGAAATCAATTAAAAGGACGACATGTGAAGTCGATCTAAATCTGAAAGATAGTGAAGTCAATTAAAAGGACGACATGCGAAGTCGATCCCAAATCTAAAAAAGATTGTGAAGTCAACTAAAAGGAAGACATGCGAAGTCGATCTTAAATCTAAAAAAGATAGTAAAATCAACTAAAAGGATGGCATGCGAAGTCGATCCTAAATCTGAAAAATAATATGTGAACCAAAAGGACGACACGCGAAGTCGATCCTACAACTCAAAAAGACAGTGAAGTCAACCAAAAGGACAACAAGCGAAGTCGATCCTAAATCTGAAAAAGACAGTGAAGTCAACTAAAAGGGTGACATGCGAGGTCAATCCTAAATCTGATAAAGATAGTGGAATCAACTAAAAAGATGACATGCGAAGTTGATCCTATATTTGAAAAAGATATGTGAACTAAAAGGACGACATGCGAAGTCGATCCTAAATCTAAAAAAGATAGTGAAATCAACTAAAAGGATGACATGCGAAGTCGATCCTATATTTGAAAAAGATATATGAACCAAAAGGACGACACACGAAGTCGATCCTACAATTGAAAAAGATAGTGAAATCAACTAAAAGGATGGCGCACGAGCACGACTAGGGTTGTTCAATCGGTTCAAACCGAACCGAACCGAACCGAAATTTCTGTTCGGCCAAATCTGGAACCAAAACCGAACTGTAAAGGCCCGGTTCGGTTCGGTTTTAACCGATTGGATTTCGGTTTTTTTCGGTTAACCGTTCGGTTAACCAAATTTTGACCAAAATCCACAATTTCACACGCTCACAAAAAACACAACACGCAGACGCAGTAGCCGAGCTCTTCTTCCTCAATTGAGCAAAACCTCAAATTAGTCGCCTTCTCACACACTAATACAGACCAGAAAACACCGAGAACAATGGTGGGAGAAGAGAAGAGGCATCAGATGATGCAAAATTTGTTCGGCGACCAATCGGAAGAAGAAGAAGATGTTCGGCGACCAATTGGAAGAAGAAGAAGAAGAAGAGGAGGAGGTTGAATCTGAGCATGAGTCAATCGTCAATGGAAAGAAGAAGAAGAAGAAGAATAAGAGGAGGAAGAGACATCAAATTTTTTATTTTTTCAATTCTTTATCCTTCACGCAAGTCGGTCAATTTGGGTTGGGTTTTGAAACTTTTTATTTTAGCCCCTAAAGTTATAAAGTTCCCACAATAATCCCAATATAAATATAAAATTATATATAATTTATAAGCATTTCGGTTTTTGGTTCGGTTTGGTTAACCGAGAGGCAAAACTGAAATCGAAACCGAAACTAAAAACCGAAATTTCAAAAAATTAAAAATCGAAACCGAACCGAAATGGCTCGGTTCGGTTTGGTTCCAACCGAATTTTTCGGTTCCGATTTGGTTCGGTCGGTTAACCAAACCGTGCACACCCCTACGCATGACGTCGATCCTAGATCTGTAAGAGAGTTTCCAGTTAAAAAGACGACGCACGAAGTCGATCCTAGATTTGTAAGAGAGTAATGTCAATAGGACGACATGCGAAGTCAATCCTAAATCTGCAAAAATAGTGAAATCAACTAAAAGTATGACATGCGAAGTCGATCATATATCTAAAAGGACAACACGCGAGGTCAATCCTGCATCTGAAAAAGAGTAAGATGACAGAGTGCAAAATTGCATGACTGAGCAAATGACACAAACATGGAAAGCATAAATTTATGCATGCAAGCGACAATGAAGTTGACCCAAATCTTGAGAGTTCTAGATTGCAAAGTTGCAAAGAAGTCAACATGCATAATAAAGGAGATCCTATGTGAACAGATTTGTTCAAATAGCATAACACATACTTGCACCACAATAGCAATGACCAAGACAAAATAAAAGGGTTCGAGATAAAAATAAACTACAAATATCTACGATCACTATTCTCGACCCTCACTAGGCAATCAAGCCTCGCCATTTTCACCGGCATCCTTGCATTCCCTTCTTCTTCATCACCTTGGATTGGCTCGGCAATCGCGCAAGGATTCAATTGTCTAAAATCAACGGCCAAGATGCATTCAAAAAGCACAAAGGAACGACTTCGATCAAAAGAATTTTCTTTCTACTTCATCAATCATGATTGCACTTCGCGATTATGCTTCACATTAACTAATAAAGTAGGGGGATTAATGATATAGGTAAGAACCCACTTTGACAAAATTACCCCCCAAAGTCAGGTTTATTCTCCAAATAGGCCAAGATCCGCATGTTTTAGTTTGGGTTTGGGTTGACCTGAACCGTTCGACCTAATAGACCTAGACCCTCAGCCACAAATTGGTAAGACTGTTGGGAATAATTGCATCAAAACAGCGGAAGCGGTACAATAATTTTTTTTTATTCCCAGATAGGATCTACCGGAGTCTAGTTGTAAACAACTACCTATATGAAAAGAGAGATTAAAATCACTTACTTGTTGTAGAGTGATTATTGTGCCCTTCAATCTTCCAAATCACGAATTGACGGTTGATTTTGATCCAAGTAGCACAGACGTTCTGCCTCTAAATCGTACGCCGGAATTGATGGAAGAAATATCTTCCTTCTCTATCTCTAAAGGGGACGGCTACTAGAGTGGGACGGGAGAGAGAGCTTTTCTTTTCCTTTTCTATAGTATTTTAGAGCTAGAGCTTTTGTTCAACACATGAACTTATGAGATAAAAATACAACCACTATGTATTTATATTAAATGAACAAAAGACATGGGTTTCACATGCCCACATGGGTTTCTTTTTTAAGGCCTATAGTTGGCCCCTATGGTGCACCAATGGGTGCACCGGCTCCTTTATTTATTCCTTTAATTCAATCTGATTAAATTAATAGAATAAATATAATAATAAATAATAATATTAAAATATTATTTCTCTAAGAGATAAATATTTATATATTAATATTTATTAATACATTATTCAAAATAATTTATTTATTCATCACATAAATAAATATTATTAAGTATCTAATACTTAATATTATACTACAAAAATACTCCATTTTTCTTCATCGTTTCCTTTTTTAAGCGTGACTCTTTCAGGTTCGTCTCATTCGGCAATTGGAGGATTCCAAAGGATGTGGGTCCCCGTAGCCAGCCTCGCAGCCCACACCATAACCCAAATAAGAACGAATGATTAGGATCATTCTATCAACCTTTTCCAACGTGATTATTGTGTGATCGCAAACCCTTTTACTCTTATATCACTGACGAGTATAGACCATGGTAAATGTCAAATCATTAACTCATCTTTACTTTCTATTTATAGTAAGTCGAGATCACTATAGTTTCCTATATCAGAAACGTTCGTCGCTTTGACCAAAGATTTTAGATCTCACTTGCTCATAAATAATCAAGTGATAATTACTCGTTCACCTACGAGAGAGCAAATCATTTCTTGGTAATTAGTTGAGAGTGCTACTTGTGCATTAGATCGCAGTTCGAGGTCGACCCTACCCAAGGGTGTTCTGAATCTAATTACTCTAATGACAAACTTAATGTCACAAGTACACCTCCAACTCAATCCCTCAAGTCCAAGGTTCATCACACCTTATATCTTATATCAATTTCATCATTGACTGTCAACGAGTGAAAAACACATGTGATGAAATTGATGCAAGTCATGTTCAAGCACATTGATCTCCTTCAATGTCCTCATGGTGTTAGCTCCCACTACGATCAACACTTATCGCCATTGAAGTTCTTACCATACAAGTCGTAAGTTATTCTCAACGCCCTATTAAAATTACATAACTTGCGAACTATATTTAGAATGCAAGTATTTAACTTTTCCAGTGTTGTTTCCATTATCACATAAGGAATGAAAAGTCTACTCTTGCGTACTTGGGCATTCAGTTAATTACATATTTATACGAATGCAATAAAACAAGTAATAACCAAAGATGCTTTTATGTATAGGTTTTAATTGATAATACTATTACATTGTTTTATGCCCTATTACAATCTATCATTCTAGCATTCGAGGGCATATTCCTAACAAAGACATGGAGCTTGGAGATCATAACACTTGTCACATCCCTATCCATACAAGGTGGTCTCTCCTATAAATACCCCACTTCATTTATCACTTTGATGTATGTCTTTCATTACTCTACATTTATTATAGCGACCTCGATCCTTTAGTCTATACTGGCTTGATCGTTGGAGGGTCTACGCTGGGGTCAACCCCAACTCGACTTTAACGAGGGTCCTTTGATTTCAGGTAGTTCCAATTTTGAAGCTTCGAGATCGTGTTCAAGCTTAGCTTCACTGAGATGGGTCGTGTTCATTTTAGACCCAAATCACATTCTATTAAAAAAGATAAAGAATTTAACAATTAAAAAGAAAATAAAATAAAATTAATGGAAGTATAAAAAATTAAAATGGAGCATTTGAGTGAAGAAAAAGCATGTCAAAGATAAAATTTGGTGTTAATTATGCAGCAAAGGACCGCGGAGCAAAAAGGGGGGAAATGGCGTTCGCCCCAAACCCGCTATCTCTAAGCGTACCCGAACCCGCATTCGACTCATGGCTCCGCGACTCCGGCTACCTCGAAATCCTAGACCAGCGCACCACCGACCTCCACCGCCTCTCCACCGCCAGCAGACCCTCTAATTCCACCTCCTCCTCCTCCGCCGCCGCCGCCGCCGACTCTACGACCACTTCGATAAGTCCTAGTGGAGTTTTAATCGTGTCACAGGTTTTTTTCTCCTGCATCTGGACTCTTCTGTCGCTCCTCACCTTCAATCCTTTCTCGAAGCTCGCCGCCGATGACTTTTCGGGCGAGACGCCATCGTGGACTGTCGCCTTCTTTGGCGCGTCGGAATCGTACTCGTTTCCGTCTTCTCCCTCTCAGGCTCGCCTCCGTGTTCATGAGAATGTCAAGCGCTTTGCTCGCAATTACGCCTCTCTATCAGTCCTCTTCTTTGCTTGCTCTTTGTAATTAATCTCACCTCTCTCTCTCACACACACACACATTGTATTTTGGCTGAATTTGAGGATAAAACGGAGTCTGATGAACTGTGTGATTGTAGCTAAGGAAATGCTCCACAGATTGTCTGATGAACTATGAATTTCAACTCTATATCAATGTAGTCACTGCCACAGTTCATGTTTCTTTTGATTATATTGGTGATATTGATTGCATATGTCGTATTTACCAACTTGTATGCGCTAATTTTGTTGTCATTGCTAAATATATGTTGGTTGTGATGACAGGTATCAATTGCCAAAAGCTCTTTTCGGTCTTATTTCATGCTTGGCGCTTTGGGATGCATTCAAGTTCAGCGGTGATCGTTGGAGGTTGGATAGATATCCTTTGATCAGACAAACTTTGATCCGTATTGCTCAATGTGGTTAGTTGCTTTTCATCTTATTGATTTCATTTGCCCTCTATTGTTGTTTTGCATCATAGTGAGGTAAAGACATTTGAAAAAGCTATATCGAGTATCAAACTCGTTATGCTTGATTGGGTAACTGATCCTCTGCAACGTCAATCAATCCCCTGAAATAGTTTCTCAAATCCTTGAAGATAATGTTATCTTTAGATTTAATCTACGCCTCGTGTCAATCAGTGTGAATGTTTTAATTTATAGTTATATGCGATTCAGAGTTCCGCTTTACAAATATGACTAGTAGTTCTTGGTATAAATGCCATAAGAAGAGAGAAAAACGAGCATATCGCATGATTTACATTTGAATCTTCCCATAGCATGTTTCTCTTCTCATCAGTGACATCATTCTTCTTCCTACAAATTTGAAGTCACTATATCATCCTTGGAAAGGCCAGTTTTTATTTCTTTCGTAAATGTAGTCGAATTTTGCTATTTTGCCTTGTTACATTACGGAATTTGTTCAAGACTCTTCTTAATTAATACCACTTTAAGGGCCATGTTTAGTTGCTTGTCTTTTATCAATTGTAGAAGTAATTCATAGTGGTATATTAACTTCATTAAGTCCACGCAATATCTTGTGCCTTCAGTACATTGACAAAACCTTTACCACTTGCAGTGAGTGCAGTAATTCTATTTATTTCCAATGTTCAGTTTGCCATCGTCTGTGCTCTCGGTGTGAGTTATGCAGGTTAGTGTTAATTCTCACCACGATTTTTTGGCAGTCTATTTTACAAATCTTCTCACAGGTTTTTATTGCTCGACTTGAGATTAATTCAGTTCAATTTAATTTCTGCAGTCATGATTCTACATGCATCATTTAGAAAATTGACCCCTGCAAAGCAACCTGATGTAAGAGGTGGAAATAGGAATGCTAGAAGATAAGGCTAAGCAAATATTTGTCCAAGTTAATCTAAATTTTGGTTCTTGATGTTAAGGTGTATTGGTTTCACTTATATTGAATCAATGAGCAGATGAAAAATGGTAAGTTTTGTGTTAGAAAGCTGGCGGGCTTGATCTCAACTTCTTTTTTTCGTTGTTCCCTAATTTTAGGTGTGAAAGTGGGAAATTACGCAAACAATGAACTGTTGTTGTTTGTTCCGATGAAAATGTTAATCAATTCTTTTTAGCTGTATTATATGTTAATTTTGTTTCCCACAGTAACTGTGGTTGTATTTTTTGGGAAATGAAAAATTGAGATAAATATTGTCAAGATAGCAGATCAAAATTGTTCATATCCCTATGTAAAAATATGAATTGCTTCAGTCTTCACTCGTCATGGTACAAAAATTGCAACAGTATGATACAATCACATTAACCTTTATAGAATAAAATACAGTTTATTTCCCTCTTGAGACACAAGGCAAACTGTAAACTAATTCTCACTGATCTCTGTCAACAAAGGAATAGAAAACAACACACAAAAACTATATAGCAACTAAAATAAATGATCAAGGATCTAATTTACAGTTTTCTTGAATGTTATGTACATCGACGCACATTGGCTTTTGTTTTAAATAAAGAAAAGAAGATGTTCACCCAAAAAATATTATCTCACCTCATATTTCAAGAATTTAGATCCCGGGAGGCATGGCCTTGCCATCTGCGTTCATAGATGGACGCAATGAACAGTCATTATTCATCACAATAATTTCAACAGATAGAAGGGTCTCTAAAAGAGAGGAATTTTGATAAATAATCGAGAGCATTTTTTACGAACCTTGAGAGCAAGAACCTTGCAAGCGGGCTCATATTGGCATTTGAATTATGCTCCTTATTCTGTTGCTTCTTCTTGGTATCAGCTTCTGCATTTGTAGATGGTATTTCTGTCTTGCCCTTTCCAAAGACCTGTGAAGCTAGCTCCTGCAGGTCTTTCAGAGAACCTTCCTCCGAACTGCAAAATTTAACACTAGTTGAGGATATACTATATGATGTAGGGCGTTTTACCAGTCTATGTTCAACCAAAGGGAAATGAGAGTATGAAATGCTAAGAAACCTCGCCAGTCGTTGGATCAACTTGGTGACAAGTAGTTCAGAAGATCCACGCTTAGTACGCTCCATATCCATTAAAGAGTTTGCCACTGTCTGAAAGACTGATCCTCCGGAATAATCACCAATTGCCTACATTATACATCAAAATGTCAAAGAAAATTAGAAAGGAGCATCCAAATTGTCCTATCAATTCTTTTCGTGGACTTTAGACTCTTTTGGCCCATACAAGGTCCTAATTAGCTAATGGACTCTCTTTCTGGCATATATTTCTTATTTTAGATCTTATCACCACATAAAGAAAAAGGGTTTTAAAAATTGTCTGGGTAAAGGGCTCAGAACATCTACTTTTTCGGGCAATATTAAATTTTAGGTTTTTGAGCCCTTTACCCAGACAATTTATGAATCTTCTGTTTCTTGAATCCAACAATTTACTTGCCCTAAACACTTCTCAGGGATCAGAAAGGGTTAGGTCAACACTTCTCAGGGATCAGAAAACAAAAATAAGATATCCATGACTATGGTTTTAGACTGCAGGGAAAAGGCATCAGGACGACAAGAGGAAACAATGGTGCATAATTCAACTATTTAACATACTGCTGTCTTAAAACATCGGATGTCACGAGCAGTCATATTATGTAACTATTATGCACCTTCTAAAAGACCACAAGTATAAAAAAACTGAGTGGCCAGAGACAGTACTTAATTCAAGTGAAAATGCACCTGCATGCGGGCACGCGCACATACATGCACAGATAGTGAGAAGTCAAATATATACTGCAGACTTTTATGCAGCCACACCATAATTGATCAGAGATATAACAGACTGCTTAAAAACGGCCATATCCCTAATGTGAGCTTTGCTTTTGCATGACTTCCAAGACTGCATCCTGCAATACCCTACTAAACTTCCTCCAGTACAGCCTATGTAATGCTTTATCAATTTTATCCAATTAGCTTCACTATATGGTACATTTTTCAAAAGTTAGCTCGCGAGTATTATGCAAGTTCACTTGCTCTTATAGAAACTCTATTAGTATCCACTTTGTTTAGCTCAAGCTGAAATATATGATCACAGTATTGTAGATGTCCAATCTATTCCTAGAGAAAGTTCCTTTCCTATCATCAATTTCATGCAATCATTGGCCCCATAAAATTTGAAGCCACTGCTTTAATATGTCAGATAATGTTAATATAAAAATTCAACTCTTCTAAGTACAAAGTTTTTAGTTGGTTAATGCACTAATGCTTGTATGCTCAGGGTCTGAGCATTATCTTGTATTGTTATTTTTCTCCTCTTTTATACTTTATAATGTCTATCTTTTATCGGATATATTTTTCAACAACACAGCACAGCACTGATATAAAACTTGTATACCCTGAGATAAGATTGTAATGCACAAATTAACTTTTATGTGAAACACGTCCTAATTGGAGCAGCAAATTCAAGAATCTCTAAGATAACAAGACAGTCTGTGCTTACATCTTTAAGAGAAGGTATTAGAAGGACCGATAATGGGGCAGACAAAGCTGCTGCAGAACTCCTCGCATTGTTCTCATCGTCACTTGCATGTCGGGATCTTGAAAATGCTTTTTGCGCATCAAAATAATCACGAGAATGTCTGCATTGGAGGTTTCATGTTTCAATGAAGGAGTTCAACATTGAAAAGTATTATGCAAGACAAATGGGTCTTTTGCAGAAGAAAGATTCTGGCACTCCTCAAATGCAAGATGTTGAAGTTTGAACTTAATCAGGAATAGTTTTTACCTTGATAAATCAGAGCTCATTGTTGTTTGCTCCATTTTTCTGTTCTCTTGTACATCTCTGTCAACCTTGTTCAATGCAGACCTTTCCCTAACATTTCCTTTTCTTCCTCCTTGAATTGCAGCCTTGGCCTAAATGAATAGCAGATGTATGCTTCAAAACACAAGTCATGTAAGGTACAAACCACTTCAGTCATAACAATTTATTACATCCACACTCTTAGGTTTTACGGAATAATAAAAAATTACTTCATTAATCAGTCTGGTGGAAATTCATAATGAGCTGGAAAACCTTTGAAAGTGAGAAATACATGAAATGGAGCTTTAATTATTTTTTTCTAAAAAAAATAACTTAAATATGAGAACCTCTGCAAGGTTAATTCCACTGTCTTCAAGAGCGGCACTAAAAGTTCTCTCTTGAAGTCCCAACCTGGACTTAGAAGTTCTAGGAGAATCCGAATCATCATGCTGGCCGCGGTAAACAACAGTGCCGTTGATGCCATCTTCAGCAGAGGCATATGTGCTGCTAGACTAGAACATCAAAGAAAATTTTATTGATATCACAGTGAAACAACAGAAAACTTTCTTTGTTAAACTTAACCAGCTGATATTCATACCATTGAACTCTGGCTGCTAAACAACGAGGTGGAGGAAGCTCCTCTTGTAGATCGTACAACAAAAGTTCCTGTTCCACTAGCATCTTCCTGCAAGTTTGAAAACACATTTAGGAGATTGTGTGCCTCTGGCAGTATATACTGCTTCCAGAAACTCAAATGATTCAATGAAATACATACATCATATCGTAATACTATTTGCTATCAATTAGAGGTTTTCAATTCCAGAAGTCTTAACAAGATGGAGAATTGATCAGAACAGAACATTGCATAGAAACTTGCACCAGCAATTATTTACTGTGGACATCTAAGAAAACATGTCCTGAAACAAACTCGCCAATAATGTAAACCTGATCCTAATAACAGAATTCAGGTCAAGCCAGTTAGAAATATCGGACTGGTTTTGAGCATTGATCACAATATGACAGTAAAAATGTGCACAATAATTATTTTCTTTGGAAACTAAATGTGCAGATATGAACGTTTGACACTAACAGTAAAAGTACCATTAGATTCAAAGTGGAAACCAACTTGATCCAACAATCAGAACTTCCATCGTAATAAGAAAAGCTAGGTCAACAGCCAAAGATAAAAATCAGAGTAATTCTTCCAATGATTGCCAGAGAAAGCAATCTGATATTGAAGGGTTATAACTTTTTGTTAAGAAGATTCACAACTTAGATTGAGCTTTGAAACTTTGGTAATTATCCAGCCCCTGGGTCTTCGTATGCAAGTTACAGATACCAATATGCCCAAGATATGTCATAAAAAAAAAACACACCAGCATATAAATACATAAAAATGGATAGAATACCATACATCTTCATGATAATTTTCTTGCTTTGCTAGACTAGCATCTTTCCTCTTGGATAACTCTGATGAAGTATGACGAATAGTTCCAGAAGCAGAAGACCGCTGGTTGCTACTGTCCAAGATTTTCTTAGAGGTGGATTGATTTAATGGGACCTCTGGCTTCCTATCTCTCACCTGAGGTGGTTTTACTACACTTCGAACAGTTCCTGTGCTAGTCGATCCACCAATACTGAAGTCCCAACCACTATTTCGCAGGCCCATTGCCTGACTACTGCTAATTAATAACGCTCAGTGCAACATCCAGTAAAATAAATCCAGAAATATAATGAATCAACAGATATGACTGACCTGGCTTGAACTGTGTCTTCAACTCCAGAACTTCTAACCACCTTTACGGTTCCAGAAGCCTCCCCCAATGCGGTTGGACCTTGAGGTGTCTCTCCATCTATTTGAAACTTCGGTCGCTCTCTACATATTAAAAGATGTTTTACATAAAAAAAGGGTACGAAATTTGGAGGTTAAGTGCTAAGATATCGAATGTCTCTAGTTTTCATTAGCATTAGTATTGTCTGACTTCCTGAGCACATTGAATAAACTACCACCAATTTCACTTCTGCCCTTGACAAACGAAATGTTGATATATGCAAATTCAATACTTATCCATTGGGATACAACAGTTAAGTCAGACAACTATTCTTCACCAGCTATTAGACATTAAATTACATTGTACAATAATCACACAGTTGGTTAAGATGTTCCACAAATATTGATTATGATCAGCAATAGCGGGTGTTTGAATAAAGAATAATGGTAATAAAATAAATAGACACACCTGATTTTCTCCAAGAGCCTTGGACTCTTCCTAGCACTTCTGATAAAACGGTGCTTAAGGAGTTCCTTCGCACTTGGCCTCTAAAGTTGAAAAACAGAAATGTTGAAATTTAACAGGAGGAATAAAAAGCAAAACAAAAACTTATAAATTATCAAGCATAGTACATCCAACACAGACTTGGATTGCGACACAGCCATAGGTGGAGTGCAGCACATCGGTCATAAAGGATGCAAGCATACATTTTGGATAATGGAGAGATTTGACTAAATGCTTAACAATGAATATAACATGAGTACATATCAAATTGGTGGTATCTCATAATCAATTTAATAAAAGAAACAGACACAAAGAGGTTGATTGGAGATGAAACATCTGTTTGGTTCCTTAATACCCTCCAGACACGTTTTATTTGATGAAATTGCAGAGTGAAACCATGAAGCAATCCATCTGTACTAGGTGTCAAGAATATTTAATGTGAAGATTCAGCTAACGCCAGTCCCAAGAAGCAAGTATCAATTCCTGGAAAGTTTCATATGAACCAAAGGGTCATATTATCATCTCAAAACAAATTCTTTCATTATATTACTTAGCACTGTTATGTGCATGAATAAAACAAATCTGAAAAGGTGCCTCACAATTATAATGGCAACAATACATTTCAAGGCCAATTCTTTCAGTTTTATCAGAAAGTCGGAAGGTTTAGGTTCTGTTACAAGCAAGTGTTTGCCTCAATCAGTCAATGACCATTGAGCCTGCAAGTGATGTAATATCCATTGAATAACTATGACAGAGACACAGGTAGATAGACAAGTTATTCCACTCCAACAACACACACAGACACGTGGACAGCGACAGACTGAACTAAACAAAAGCTACCTCTGCTGGATTCTTCTTCAAACACAGTGAGACAATTTCTTTCATAGGACGAGAAAAGTGCTCGTCTAGCTGCATGACAGAACAATAATGTGAACTAGGAAGTTGATAAAAGTAATTATCTAAAATCACAATGAAGCATATAAAAGTAAACCTGCGGTGGATTCTCTCGGGGAATGATGAAAAGCACTCTCATAGGATGGAGATCTGCAAGTGGGGGTTCTCCTTTTGCCATCTCAATTACTGTTATCCCAAGAGACCAAATATCTGCCTGTTTCAAATCACAGCTCCCACATTATGACGAGGAGGAATAGAAGGATTTCGCGAAGGCATATGCACAAATGGTGATCGGAGGAATAAAATAGGACGGAAAACACAAGGATGGTTGACATAAGATTACCTTCTCGTTGTATCCTTCAGAGTTCTGAATTACTTCTGGAGCCATCCAGAATGGTGTTCCTACAAAGGTCTGTAACTCTTAATTGCATTAGCTCGAGATTTGACGACTCGAGTAATTTCCTCTCAACTTAATAAATACTCGAGATCAAGAACAAGAATAATGCAATTCAAACACATATTCAGATAGAAAGTGCACTGACAAATATTGTTCATTAAGCTCATAGATAACAACTATACAACATAACATTGTAAGTGGATTTTCTACAGTATTAATAAAATTCATAGCTAAAAAAAATGGAAAGAAAGGTTTCAGCCTGTCATGTATGCACATTTGAAGAAAATAAATCTTAAGAAAGAAAGTAACACCTTTCTTCTTGATATTGTACGCGTTAATTGAGCAGAAACGCCGAAATCTGCAACCTGTATTAGATGAAATGAAATAACGTAATACATACTAGCCATTGAGTTCGATATCAAAAGGACTACATCCTTAAGACTGTAAATCATTCATGAATATGATGAATTTCTGTAACCAATATATTTATACCTTAACATCACCATTCTCTGTCAACAAAATGTTTGCCGCTGCGAAAAAATCATACAACAATTACTTTTGAAAAATTCAGGGAAATAGAAAAGGAAGGCTCTATCAGAAGTTTGATAGAAAATGCAGCAATCTGCATTCACATAAAGAGAGAAGAACAAATTTGACAGCTATAGTAGGGTACTATTGATTCATTTCATTAATTTTAAAAAATTAACTGGACTCACGCATGATCGGTCAAATATATGACCATGCAAAAAGGTGGAGAAAACCTGATTCAGAGACACTACACGATAATGCCCTTAATAATATACCTTTAATATCACGATGAATCTTTCCCTCATTGTGGAGATATTCAATTGCATGGAGCAAATCACGTAAAATACAAGCTATGGAAACTTCATCCAGTGGTTGGTTAGGTTGAATCTGCAGAGGTAAAAAATAGTATAGGTAGTAAATCTCTGAAACACAGTGTTCAATTCCTCAACATGACCTAATCTTTCAATTATGAAAAACTTGTGCTGCTCGAATCAACTTATATTCTATAATTGTCAGTCTCACACATTTATAATGAATAATAAGGAAAATCGCCACAACTCGGACAGGTCTATATTAAGTGAAAACAAGGCGTGACCAAGGAAAGAAGCATGCCTTCTATACGAGTCCACAATATTGTAAGAATAGCCAACCTCATAGAAAGAATTTGTCTCATTGTGTTTGAACCTAATGAATGCTTCTCTCAGAAGAGGCCTTGGGAAGTAAATATCTCTAGAAAGGGAATAGATGCATAGATCCGTACAATTTTTATAAAGGAGGCATGACAGGGAAAAGGAGATTGGTGAATATCACATTGGATTTACATAACATGAAAAGAAACTAAGATCTCTAATTTTTAAAGTGGAATCAGCTGCTAAAAGGATACTAACCACCAAATTTGAAATTGAATATTCAATTTATCTAAAGTTCAAAGATTAACTAAGATATATCTTACTGCACCTCCAATATGTAACGGCTTATATTCTGCCAGTTTTAAACATTATGAGACAAAAAATCTGGACCTAAAAACTTTTCGAAAAACAAAAATAATGAAAGAAGCAAGCAGAAGAAGGATCAGTAAGGGAACTACCAAATCAGCCACAGAACCACCAGCCATGTATTCCATAATTATCCACAACTTCGTTTGATGCAAAAAAGAACCATAATACTCTGTAATATATGGAGATCGACATTCTTGTAGGACCGCAATTTCCTGTCAAAAAAGAAAGCGAGATATAAAATTAGACTCATAAAGTGCTATAGTTTCAGTCTGAAAAGTCTATGCAAAAATGTCAAATATACCTTTTGGATATCTTCTATCTCATCCTCCCTGTGGAATATAAATAAACAAGATAGATGGTTCTTCAGAATAATGACAGATAAAGTGATGCACATTATAATAGAACAATGTAGTAAGTATAAGCGGAAGGGGGAAGATGGCTTAATTTGGAGGTTTCAATCAGAGTTTATTATTTTGATACGAATCCCAGTAATTTATGCCATGGAGAAAAGCTGAAAACATCAATTAGTATGAGATAGTTAGCAACTTCAGGGCATTTTGGTCATTTGTCATCTAGCCGTCTTTCAGTGATCTGCTAGAAATGGGTAGCTGCCAGTTGTTTCCCTAGGAGAATTAGGTTTAAGAAGTATACAAAATACATCATAATTCCTAGCAATTCTGATCAATCAACAGTATAACTCAGTCTTTTGCAGTTTTGCAAGTCTAATAGTGAGTTTCTGTTAAGTATTTTCTACGGAGATTCTTCGAAGGCCTTACAGATATTCAAAAGTAGAGGCTTGATGGGAAAGAGAAGTGAAAAAGGAGAACAAATGGAAGGTCCCTCTCTACCTCACAAGCTTTTGGATCCCATGGCTAAGGCTGGCCTTAGAAAGATACTAAGGATTTATTTCAGCTTTGGAGAGATTTTGAAACCCTGTCCTTTTTCCCTAATCATCTTCGTGCTCTTCTTTTAAGTCTTTCCAGCCTTATCTTATTTGCTAAACAGCCTTTAACTTTTGATTTAAGCGCACTCCTGCATCACTACGAAACATCACACAGTTTTGGGATATAATATTGCAGGATTGTCAAACAAGCGTCTTTGCATTGACTGGCTCTTCCTATTATGCCAATTAGCACTGAATCAGGAAACCTGAGTCATGCCACATTAAGTGTACTAGCCCTAACAAGTAGTTACCGGTGCACAAGGTCGGGTTTGGGCAGTTTCATATAAAAAATTTAACCCGACCCGACATATATGGGTTGATCTAAAATAACCCGAACCACACACTTATATTTTCAAATCATTGGATTATTTGATGGGCGGTTTGGCGGGATTGTAAAATTTATATATATCTGATCACAACTCAAATAAATAATGATAATACATATTAAATAGCTTAATATTATTCAAATAAATAGTAAAATTACTATATTACCATGATTTGTAGGGATTGAAAAAATTTCGAGTAATAAGTTGAGAAAAATGCAATCAAAGCCGCAAATACAAAACACAATACATAAATAAATCACGTATATATCATATGTTATGTGTATATATACAAAACCGGAGGGGTGGGCGGATGAGGCGGTTTGTAATGTTTTGACCCGTCACCCAAGCCGAAATTGGGGGGCTTCAAAAGTATAAACCTGCCACTATTAATAAATAACTAAAACCCAACTGTTTACTAGCTGATCAGTTCGTTCTGAGCGGGTGGGTCCGGTTTATGTACACCCCTATATGTGGTGGCCAGAAAAAGAAATAAAATAACCTATTTTATTCCATCTTTGGGCATCCATCGTACATTATCCTTTACTTCACGTTCAGCGGAATAAACCTATTTCACATAATTACTCTCAAAGAAATGTGCCTAGTTCTATCAGAAATAGTACAATATCTCTTTCACAAACTCAAATCCACTTCTCTGCCTATATAACATGTATATGCAGATTTGGTCGCTTGATAACAGAGAAAGGGAAAATAATAATAAGTCAGGCTAGAACATGAGATCCAGATCCTTTCTTTCAATGGAAATTTTAAAATTAATAGCTACATATAAAAGATCCCACATGGTATACTTCATTCTGTACATGAAAATTGGATTTTTTAAATAAAAAAAAAAATTGGTGTGGGTTTTTTTTTTTGTTGGGGTTGAGGGGGGAGGGGATGCAGGAGGTGGGGTAGCACATCAAATATTGAAAAGAAGAAAAAGAGATAGAATCCCAATTAATATACTCACGATTCTTCTAAATCAATAACCTTAATGGCAACCTCCTTGTTTAATTCCTTATCAAACCTGCAAAGCAAAAAACAAGAAAAAGGCCCAGTTAAATCAATGTGAATAATATGTATACCTAAATGACAAAGAGTTTCACATAGAAGGACTATAATAACACAACTGAATGAAAAAATCAAGAAGGATTCATAACCCCGATTATTCTACAATTTGTCTTTCACATATCTTGTGATGTTTTTAAGTACTATTTTAGCTTTATATAACATAATCTAACATTATACGGATGACCACTCATCCCCTTAGAAAACTTAGAATATTAAAGCAACAAATTTCTATCAAAAATCAAGCAATCCTGTGACATCCAACCACATACACATTGTGCCCCAAACACATTATGGAACTTGCACACTAACATCATTTAAACCACAATCAGTTACTTGTAAAAGTGATCTTGTAAGATCCCACATTCACGTAATTGAACTTACGTGTATCTGACTCAGTTATCTTTGTTTGACACATAACGACATATTGCCAAGCAATTATGAAACAGAAAGTTAAGTCTAATATTCACATGTTCACGCAATGAAGAATTGAGGAACTGACATCCCCGTATGCATCATCTAGTTGCACCTAATTTAATTTTTTCTGCACCCAAATAAAACGAAACATAATAAATATTACGAATGCTACAAAGTTTCCTTTTTCCGGTTCTTTAAAAAAGTGAAAAGCTGATTAATATGCATGCCCTTCATTAGCTTTAACGTATTCAATGGCATTACGTATTTTAAGGATGCCAAAACCCATCATAGCATCAAAGAGTTTCAACATTACAAGCTGAATGTGTCCATGTGCATCAAACTTGAAACCAACACAATGTTTATAAAGATAAAACCTAAATCTTACCCTTTATACACGTCGCCAAAAGAACCTCTTCCAATTAGCTCCAAGTCACTAAATCTTGATCCCGAAGCTTCTATTAGAGCTGCCGGATCTCCCATTGTGCACTTAACTATATTTTCTTCATCCCTCTCTCAGTTCAAAAATAAATTCTCCAAGCAAATAACCATAGCCAGTCTACAACTTAGGAATTTGTAACAATGATGAGAGTGGCCAATTGAATTTCACTTTTTTTTCTTTATTTTCATATCCACCCAAGACCTGGAAAACAGCATTAAAACAAACTAAAACTAATAAGATTGAAGCAACACTTGAGATCCAATAAAAGATTGAAGCAACAGTTACAGTGGGAATAATACAATTAAACTTTTCTACATGATAGGAAATTCCTAGGTAGGTGTAGTGGGGATGATAAAGTGACGGCCCAACAAATTCCATTTAAAATTTCCGCACAATTATAATCTTCTCAGGCTATCAAAATAACAGCAAGATTGCCGAACAAATACGCCAAAAGTGACTTCAATGTGAGGCAAATGGCTTTCCATTTGTGTGTGTGTGTGTGTATCGATATATATTAAGTAAAAAGTATAGAAGAAACTAACCTTGCAAATGCTGATTTGAGGAATTATTTCAAGATTTACAGCTTTCAACAGGAAATTACAAATTAATCAATTGAAGTGAAAGTAAAGATCTCTTTGTTGTCTATATATATATATATATACAAATATATACAAGCAATCGTAACTTTTCTCTGCTATTTTGTCTCTGGTTCTTGCAGAGTAAAGAAGGATCGATACAGAGAAGACGATTTTTCTTGTGTTTGAATATAGAGAAAATAGCAGATACCCAAACTATGATGCGCTTTGCCCCAAACTATTAAAAAGTTGCGCTCAACACCCTAAACTATCATATATGTACATTTTATCCCCTCGATTAGCTTCGGGCAGCACCCTAAACTATCATATATTTTCTCTTTTTTTTTCAATTCAAATATTTTTAATATTAACTTAACCCTCCTCAGTCAGCTTCGAAAAAAAATTTACTCATTCATCGTTCAACTTGAATCATGCATATTGGGATTTATTTGGATCTTTCTTGAAATATTATTTTTAGATTTGAAACAAATAATTTTCAAATATAAAAATAAGAAAAATAAAAATAAAACATGAAAACAAATAAGAAAACAATGAAAAAAAGTATAAATTCAAATATTCATAATTTTCTAAAAATAAAAAAGACAATTCAAAAATTCGGAAACATGAAAATAAATGAAAAAAATATATAAAAATAAAAAATTTAAAAAATAAAAAAATTAGTACATGTGCGCTTTGCCCCCCTCACCTATGAGGTGATGTGCGCTTTGTCCCCTCACCTATGCGGTTTATAGCACTTTGCCCCTTGTGTGCTGCCCGAAGCTGATCAAGGAGGCAAAGTGCACATATATGATAGTTTAGGGTGTTGAGTGCAACTTTTAATAGTTTGGGGGGCAAAGCGCACATCACCTCATAGTTTGGAGGTATCTGCTATTTTCTCTTGAATATACTACTAGAAAATACAGATTCCCCCCCCCCCCTTTTTTTTTTGAACATTTATTTCTTTTTGCTCATTACGCGAATAAATATATTCAACTCGGGTTGGGTTGGTTGGGCCGGGTTACTTGAAAAGCACCGGGGTTGGAGGCCGGACACTCTAAAAAATTATCTCGTGCAATGTCGGGCACGGGCCGTGTTCATGTTCAGCTATTGAGAGAAAAGAAAAAATACACATGAATATTCATGTCTTAGCCGTGTCTGTGTACTAATTTTTTTAAAAAAGTTACGTATCCGTGTCCCGTGTTGTGTCCGTATATGTGTTCCGTGTCCGATAGTAGGAAACCAACTTGAATTTAAATGGGGAAAAATATTTCAAAATTATTTTGATGGCGGCACATTTTTTCTTTCCTTTATATAATAGAAATAATAGAGAAAATAACGTGAGGGAAAAATAATAGGGTAAAAAGATCGGAAATAAAATTAAACCTGATTAAGAAAAATAGAGTGAGAGTAATATTGGACAATTCTATGCTACACTCATCCCAATAGAGCCAGTCCACTTAACACCACATATTTCTGTTAGGGTGGGTGGCTTTTGCATGGGTAGTGGGTAATAAAAACCACCCACCCCAATACAAATTTGTGGTGTTTAATGGACTAGCTCCATTGAGGTGGGAGTAGCATAGTCTCATACGAGTAATCTTGGATTATGACATGAATAATATTTATTTCTTTTTTGCTTACTAAATACAATTTATATTACAGCTAGTGTTATGAATCATGTTATTGTCATTGTATCACTTTATTAACACATGTTGTGACACTAACCACCACGAACGAAACCAAGATTTGGAGTTTGGGGGTGCAAATATAAAAATTAGGGGCAAAACTAGATATATATATATATTTTTTTTTTGGTGGTGGGGGGAGGTAGGGGGAATTTTGAAAATCTTCAAATAAAAATCGTTGAGGGGAAACCCCCACCACAGATCACTCCGTCCAGCTAACAACTACTGCATACCTTTTTTTTTTTTTTTTGGAAGACGAGGTAAGGCCACAATCGCTGTGCGCACTTGCTCTTGTGCAGCAAACCACACAAAAGAGATAAATCCAGGCTTCTATATGACCATCAATTTTTTTATTTTTTTTTTACAAGGCAAAATTCCAAGCATATTATATTAGGACAATTTGTGAGACCAAAAAGAGATTTTAAAAGTCATTTTTCAATTATAATACAACATAGATTCATTTATAACAAAGTATAAATATATATATATATATACATATATATACATATATATGTAGAATCATTATGGGCCAATTTTACACCTTCTTCGCCCGATCAAGAAAACAAGTCCAAGTTGTTTGAGTCCAGGCTTCAAGGGCAATTCCAACCAATTCATTATGGGTCGAAAATAATTAGTAGACCTTGTCTTGATGTGTTTTTATTATAGGCCTCTTATGACATATTGGCCCACACACCGACTTGATTTGTTTTTATTATAGGCCTCTTATGACTTATTGCCCCACACACCGACTTGTACTTTTTCCACGTAGGACTTGGCCCCGTACGTTGTCTATCACTCCGGGCTGTCGGGTTAAGTAGATTAAGGTAGCCCCTTTCTTTAGAATTAAAAAAAATGTGTTTTGAGTTTGTTTACACCTAAGCAAAAATTAGATTTGGGCTTGATGTAGGTGAAGTTGGACTTTGAGCCAAACTGATAAGCCCAAGACTTAATGGACTAAAACCCATTAAGAAGTCAGATCTAGATCCTTTCTAGAAGATATCCAACCTGAGCTGGAAGACCTAGAAGACCTGCCAACCTGAACCTGCGGGAATAAGACAAATCTATATATGGCAAGGCTGGAAACAAGATCTAATTAAAGTCAAAGACTTTTCATAGCAAGAGGAGGAAATTAAGCTCCAAATCTGATTAATTAGGCCTAATTCCTTAATGGGATTTAGCCTAATTAAGAAAATTATAATTAACCTTAATTACATAAAGTAATTAAGGAAAGAAAACCAAGCATTATTCATTTACCATATTGAAGATTCTCTACAACTTGTATAAATAGTCATTCTAGAGGATGAATGAAGGAGTATCCATTGTAAAAATAATACATACTATAGAGAAATAAAGGAGACGAACTTTACACCCACGTGGACGTAGGTCATATTCGACCGAACCACGTTAAATCTTGTGTTTTTTACATTATCGCACTTATATTATCGTCATATCTCATCATAACACTCATATTATCCCATATATTAATATAAATATTATTGGTGTGAAACCCACACACATCAATTGGCGCCGTCTGTGGGAAATTGAGTTCAAGGCGTGAGTTTTTATTTTTATCTTTGTATTATCTTTATTAATTATCTTTTTGTTCTTCAAGAAGATGGCAGAAAAAAGACAATACAAGAATCGAGCAAAGAAAAGAAGATCGTGTGAAGAGAGGATTTAACAAATCCTTACGGCCTCATCACTCAAAATTTTGAGATAAGTTTTCTCATATGAATCCAAAAAATCAATGAAAAAATAAAGTTAAATATTTTTTGTTCTCGTATAATTTGGGCAAGAACATTGAAAGGTTGACATTCAATCTAGAGATTCAAGACTTCTTGATAATTATTTCCCCTATATGCTTGTATATGTTGTTAAAAGTGAATATGGAATTGTGCAGAATCATTTACATTATATAGAGATGTAGAACTTCACTTGTCATGATGGAGTAATTATATGTTGACTTTCCATGTGTGAAAAACATGGCTTCTATGTTTATAATATATTCTTTTATGGAGTACAAATTAGGATATTTTCCATGATTGTATTATATTATTTTAACCTTCAATTCTTATGGCAGCAAGAATATAAGAATGGAAGACTACACATAAAAAGGGAGAATTCCTAAATATAAATCTCACTCATATTTTTATTATTCAAAGAGCATGAATTGATAAATTTAGGATCTATTTAGAGAGACATGGTTTGCTTTTATCTTTCTATAGAGCCTTTTTATAGGTCAATGATGAATCAAGTTGCTTATAAAAAAGGCGTACAAGATCTATCGAGAAAAGCTGGCATGCATGGAATAGAGCTGGAAGAGCCAGGTGGGGGAAACAACCCATGTTGCTTCTCTAGGTCGGAGAGCAGGATGTTGGAAGCATCTCAGGCTGCTTTGCAAAGCTGAAGTGTACATTGGGTCTTCGCCTAACCAGAATTGTAGGTTGGGATTGGGCAAAGCTGAAATGCAGGAAAACCTGGAAGAATGTAACATACCTACTACAGGTTTGGATGCAGAGCTCCACAAAAAAATTTAGTAAGAATTTTCTTTGTTTTTATTATGAAAATTACGAGAATATACATATGTACGATTATGTGAATATATGCTTATATGCTTGTGAAACTGTGAAAAGAAGTAGGAGGAGTTGGTGGAATGAGAGGTAGCTGGAGATAGGATGCACCACCTGGATGGGTAGCCCGGATTCGTATAGCCAGGCGGCCTGCGGTTTCGAATCTGATGGCCCCATACCAAGAGGATATAAGGGTGGGTTGGTGCGGAGTTATTCTGGGAATAATTATGTGACCAACTCGCATTGGAAGACCGGGGTTAAGGGAGCTACAAGGTTGGCTGGAGATATAAGGCTGGAGGAGGGGACTAATTCTCCCACTCCTGGATGAAATAAGGTGGGAAAATCAGGAAAAGAGAGAATAAGGAAGGATGTCAACGGTAGCAGGCTGGCCAGCTATGAGCCCGTTGATGAAATATGTGGGAACGGAGAAGAGAAAAAGGGGAAACAAGGAAGGTGAAAAATGTTGATATTGGCAGGTCTCCACGACTGCATGAGATTGGCAGGTCTTCACGACTGCATGAGAGTGGCAGGTCTTCACGACTGCATGAGATTGGCAGGTCTTCACGATTGCATGAGAGTGGCAGGTCTTCACGACTGCATGAGATTGGCAGGTCCACATGACTGCGCACGACTGCATGAGATTGGTAGGTCCACATGGCAAGTCTCCACGATTGCTAATGAGAATGAAATGCAAGTCTCCTTGATTGCACATGAGAATGAACTATGCAAGTCTCCACGATTGCACACCTGGACTACCAGCAAGGCTGCAATGCTGCGGCTCAGATCTTGTCGGTAGAAATTCTTGAAAACTAACGAGTTCATATGTTTTGGTGGAAGGAATACTTGGTGTTTTGTTCACAGGGAAATTCTTAAGTCAGAAATGAGAAATAAACTTAAAAAAAAAAAACCAGGAATGACACAAGCAAAGCTGAATAGTACAATTTATAAGCAAGTAAGTCAAAATATTCCATAATATTTATGATACGTATGCATTCAAAGTTAAATGCAGGAAAAGCAGGAGGTCTAACTTGACCTGCACAAGGCAAGTTCATAGAGTAAAACCTTAAATCGGGGAAAACACAGGTGTTCCTGCCTAAAGCCAGGCAGGTCAGGATAAGCAAAACCAGGAGTCAAATTTATCCAAGGGGCTACACATGCCCATCAAAAGCACAATATTCATAAAGGTTGTGAGCATGGCTGTCCAAGCTGTGCTAAAGCTTCAGGTCTGCAGGTCGGCGGAAGATCTGGTGTACTTGCCTTGAAGGAGATACCCAAAGCTGGAGACGATTATGCTAGGGGTGGTCATGAGATCACTCCAGAAGAAGGAAATACTTAGAACAAGAAGGAGAGAAGGAGAAGAACGAACCGCAGAAGAAATATCAAGCTCCCGAGGGACGCCAGATGCGCCGTCTGGATCTAGAAGGGATGAAGAGCAGGAAGGTTGGGTGCCCCAACCTGAAATGTAGAAGTAGCGCAGCGACATCGTGGAAAGGAGCCCCCTCACCAGGTGCGACAACATCATAATGTCATACCCGAAAAAGAAGATATCCAGGCAAAAGAAAATGAGGAAGAGTTGCATCACCAAGTGCAACGCCGACGCAATAGCACACCTGAGAAGGAAGACCTCCAGGGACATCATCCAAAAGGCTATGTAGGGAAAGGCAAGGGTCTCAAAGACGAGGCCATTAATAATGAGTCAGCCCATTCTCGTCAAGAAGACCATGAAAAAAAGAAAAAGTTGGATCAGCCAGAGGTGGGTATTCTGACGGAGCTGAAAAAATTGCATTTGAGATCACAGGATGCAGGTTGGCGGGAAAGAAATTTCCTCACGATAGGAGTCAACTCTCAACCTGATCATGGATCAGCTTAAAGAGATGGTAGGTGGACCTACCAAGCTGTGTTGCAAACTAAAAATGCAGGTATGCAGGAATTGAAGAAAGGAGATGGAAATTTGGTGCCCCCACCTCCGAAGGGGACATCTAACGTGGGAAAAGAGGATAATAGAGGTGAGGACAATTCCTTTAGAAGAGCCGAAAGTATGGAATACTTGGAGCAAGAAAGAAGGGAAGATGAACATAAGCCACGAAAGATATTATCCAGCTCCAAAGAGCCGCCGCAAGTGTTCAATGGAGTTAGAAGAAGAGGAAGATCGAGAAGGTTGGTTTCTTCAACCTAAGCCACAAAAAGAACATGTACGCAAGAAGGGGTTGCATCATCAACGCACCTATGAAAGAAAACCTCCAGGAGGTCAGCCGCCAGGCTGGGCAGGAAGAGGCGAATGCCTCAAAGACGAGGCCAACAATTATGAGTCTACCTAATCTCTGTGGGAAGACTCTAAAATGAACATAGAATATAAAGAAAAGTAAGAAAAAATGGAGCTCATGTCAGAAAAGGAGATCCAACTATATCAAGGGATCCCATTCATGGAATCTATCATGAAGGAAGAATTACCCCAAGATTTTAGAAGTCGTTCCATCCCACCACATGATGGTACCACTGATCTAGAATACCATTTGTACACCTTTTGGAACTATGCTTTATTGCATAGATATTTCGACGCTACGACCTAAGCTTAGCTATGCAAAGAAAGAAGTCTCAGTTGAGCTCCAAAGCTAGCGGATAATGAAAAGTTCAAACCTATTCAACAAGGCACAGATAGCTGGTGTTCCAGCTAAGCTACTTCACTAGAAGTTCTAGCTCAATGGGGCCATCCTAAAGTTCCAGCCCAGGTGGGGTAATCTAGAAGTTCCATCCCTACTGGCGAAGCCCAGAAGATCCAGCCCAGCTCATGTAGAATGAGGCTATCAGCAATGAAGGATTGCAAGATCATGAGGTAAAGACCATAATTACAAGACCAAGTGGATTAAATCCCTATGGATTTCCACTCTAAACTGAAAAATCTCGCCTGGACCGGATGTTATCCATCAAAGACTCATAGCAAAGCTAAAAGGCTTGCAGGAGCGTTGTTATCTGATCTATAAAAGGATGAAGACAACCAAGTAAAAGGAGGCAACCAAAATATACACATTTGGGGGCCTTGTTCAAGGACGACTCAATAACCTCTTAAGTAGGCGTTGAGTGGTGCGATCGAGAAAATTAGCCATACTTTTCACAAATTCCTGCTACATAGCTGGATTCTTATTTTTCAGCACAAGTGTTTGAGGAGTACTTGGGGCTCGAGGCCAAGCCCGCAAAGCTAGAAGATCTGGAGATTGAAAAAGACCCAAGAGGATAAACTTCTAAAGAAGCCTTTGGAGTAATCGACCTTTTTTCTAGCTCGTGCTAGGTCACAACCTGGACGAGTTGGAACCATATGACCTAAACAGGGTGAAATAGTAGTTGGAGGCTGCACCACTAGTGGCTGCAGATTTGTCGGAGAACCAGTAGGAGAAAGAAGGAGGGTTCACCTCCAGCATAACAAGTAGCGCCACTACTAAAGCAACTGGCAGACCCTTGTCCGACGAATCAAATGAATCTTTTTTGCCATGGCTAAGATTCCTGGAAAAGCCAAATTTGTAGGTTCCGCGGAAGAATGGAGTTTCGAGTTTTAATCACTAAAAAGAGGAGAGAAGTGGAAAAAGACAAAAAAAGACTAGGGTTTTCTAAACCCATCTGGAGAAATTGGAAGCTTTGCAACTTGGGTAGCTTTGCAGCATTGTCAGCATACCCTTCATAGAAAATTAGCCTTACACGTGGCCTAGATTTGTACGCTAAAAGGAGAAGCAGTTCTGGCAACACACAAGGCCGGCGTAATGATGAAGCATGAGCTCTTAGGAGCCATCAATAGCCTGCGGAGCATGGGGAAGCTCAGCCGTCAAGCCCTTTGTTGTCAAATCAACATTAGGGTTTCCTAACCCTTCTATGGAGGTCATTTCAGTTTTTCAGCTGAACAACTTGGCGTTTCATGTAGTTCTGCAGCTTGATCAGCTTGTCCAATATTTTTTTTTCTCAACTCTCACAGTTTGACAAGTCAAACTGCAGAGTTTAGGGGACTATTGATGTAGGTGAAAATTGGACTTTGGGCCAAGCTGACAAGCTCAAGACTTAATGGACTAAAACCTATTAAGAAGCCAGATCTAGATCCTTTCTAGAAGATATCCAACCTGAGCTGGAAGACCTAGAAGACCTGCCAACCTGAACCTGCGGGAATAAGGCAAATCTATATATGGCAAGGCTGGAGACAAGATCTAATTAAAGTCAAAGACTTTCCATAGAAAGAGGAGGAAATTAAGCCCCAAATCTGATTAATTAGGCCTAATTCCTTAATGGGATTTAGCCTAATTAAGAAAATTATAATTAACCTTAATTACATAAAGTAATTAAGGAAAGAAGACCAAGCATTATTCATTTACCATATTGAAGATTCTCTACAACTTGTATAAATAGTCATTCTAGAGGATGAATGAAGGAAGATCCATTGTAAAAATAATACATACTATAGAGAAATAAAGGAGACGAACTTTACACCCCCGTGGACGTAGGTCATATTCGACCGAACCACGTTAAATCTTGTGTTTTTTATATTATCACACTTATATTATCGTCATATCTCATCATAACACTCATATTATCCCATATATTAATATAAATATTATTGGTGTGAAACCCACACACACCAGGGCCTATGTCCGAATAAGGCCCAAAAAAAGGATAATTCCGACAAAATCAGATGGACTTGCAAATAATGAAGCCCAAAAAATCTGAATGCTTGATTCGAAAAGAATATGGGCTAAATATAACAAAAGCTCAATAATTGATCCAATATTAGCAAGCAGGCGCCAAACGAAGAAATTTAAAGAATAAGTTGGTAGCAGTTTCGGAAGAGGTGGAGAACGTGGAAGTTGCAAGAGACCGGAAAGAAGGTGGGAGTATATATGCGTAAACAAAAAGAAAAGAAAGGGACAGAAAAGAATCAAACAAAAACCCTGCAAAAATTTCTTTCTCTCAATAGCTTTAGCAATCTTAGGCGTAGTTAGGCTTAGTTTAAATTCTAGATTAAATAGTCAGTAGTATAGATTAGCTTGTTAGCAGCTTTGCACCCGAGTATTCGTTTCTTGTATCAAGAAGAATTCATTTAAAATTTTAAGTGTTGATTAATTGCTTGAATTGTAATATATTTTCTGTTGTTATTGCGTGAATCATATAACGAAATCAATTCAAGACATAAGCCACCTTTAGCATATATAAGCAGGGGCTATTAGATAATTCTAAGTTGGGAATTATCAAGGGGTTTGGACCGACTACTCGAAATCCTTCCTTAGTCCAGTTTGTTTTTATTTCGAAACAGAGTTGTTAAATATAATAAATATCTTGGGCAAGTTTTGGAAATAATTGATTTGAGAGTTAAGCCAAAATGTCATGTTTATATAATTATCATTATGAAATTTTCTAATTGATTGCAATTTAATTTCAAAAGTAAATACCATAATATGTTTTATCGAAAAGTCAAGAGTCGTCGAGTGTCTTATTATATCTTGTCCCTACAAATGTATACATCAACTAAATCTTCCCATGTGATTATTCAGGTATGTAAATCAAATCAATATATATACAAAATTTTCTGATAAAAAAAAATATATACAAAATTTTCATATTATATTTTTCAAAGAATAAATACATTGAAGAAGTCATATATAAATATATGAAATCAATATATTATCTTTTTCAAATCAATATATATATATATATATATATATATATATATATATATCAAAAGCGTTTAAGTGTATTATGATTCTAAAAAATTACTTAAGACTCTAGCACAAGTCATGCGAATTCAAGTTTAGCTAGTCATGGACTCATGGTACTATCTTAAGTTCAATAAACTGTGAGATGAGATGAGTAAGAGATATATTTGCTAGCTAGCAATACTTATAAAGTGCCGACATTCATAAAATCGTCATGCTTTATTTCATGCACGAGTTGGATAATGTGTTGGACACAACATGTGTTCGACATGGGATTTTTTTCATATACAAATTAAATAATAAAAGAAAAAAAATTCGACTTACCTATGACTTGTTCAACACTTTTATTTTTTGTGGTAAAAGTACCCAAAATCATTTGAGAAAGTAGTACTACCTCAACTAAAGTTTACAACTCCTACAGCTTTTACATGTCATGTTTTTTTTTGCTAAGCTTTTAGATCTCATGTTGTTTTGAGAGTTTTTCATATTTTATAATAGTTAAACATTGTAAAATTAACTATAGTAATACAACCCTAATTATTATATATTTTTCTGCAAAAACCTTATTCCAAACACACAAGTCTCAATTTTTCTATATATGTAATAATAAACATTCTCTCTCACTGTTTGTTTTACGAAACAAACGAGGTGAATCACCATCTAATCAATCCCATTACCCTTCATTCTAAATTTTAACCTATAGGGCTTCAATCTTATCACTATACAAATACTTCATTTTTCGATCAATAAACCATTATGCAAATCTTGTCGCATGCCGATAATTTGAATTTCACCTTGTGTTACTAGTCACTTATGTTACCTCTTTTGTGTTATAAAAATAATAGGTGTATGGGGACATTGTTTAGAGAATCATAGTCGAAGCAAGAGTATAACTCTTTGTCTTTGAAACGATATTACCCTATTCACGGTGCTTACGGGATATGACAATCGTTTATCAAGATTCAATGACTAGTGTTTTGAAGTAGTAGCTTTACAAACTTCAAAACTCGGCGAACAAAATAAAGTTTTGAACTCTCTTTTTAACTATGTAAGAAATGCACTTAACAAATTTTAAATGCACAAAGAAGAGAAGAAAAGAATAAATTGAGTGAGGAATTCGGAAATGAGGGGGACTATTTATAGAAGACTAAAAGTTGTGGGCTAGCAAACACAACTTTTCAGTTAATCCCCTGCAGATGCCTTTTCGCCCAAAACAGGCGCCTTTTCGCCCAAAACAGGCGCCTTTTCGCCCAAACAGTGTTAGTATGCATTTTATGCATATTTTTCATATATTTTCTTTATACTTTTATTGGTATTTGAGTTTAAATAATAGATATTTATTATGTTTTTTTATTTTGATAGGTGAAAGTTCATAAAAGAAGAAAAAGGAAGAAAAAGATGGAGAAAAAGAAGAAGACACATTATTTTAGAGTGAAGTAGGAAGAGAAATTCCTATTTTTTAGGAGCTTTCCTATTTTTTAGGAGTCTTATTAGTAATTTATTCTATTAAGGAATTAATTTCCTTATTCCATTAGAATTAGAGTTTGATTTAGTTAGGAGTCTTTTGGCTAAGGCATATATAATTAGATATTGCTGGAATTTTATTATCTCTGCTACACTTTTTGATACTACACGTTTTTTACAAGGGAGGAAGAAGAATTCCTGCATTTTTCTTTCTTTCAAAATGTATTGCTAAAGATTTTATTTCTAACTAAGGATTATTGAAGTTTTGATTCTACAAAAGTTGTGAGATCTAATTTATGTTTATTCCTTCTTTGTTCTTGAGTATTTGCATATTTTCTGTGTTTGTTGATATTATTATTTCGATTAATTGAATAATAAGGGCCCGTTATTTGATTGTCGAAATAGTATATAGCCATTTAGAATCCAGAATCCGTAATTGTTTGGTCAATTCTACTATTTGTGGCAGTTAATAACGTTGATTATGGACAAATTTTTTATTGTTGTTATGGGAATATGTGATCTAATCTAAATGAACCGAGCTTGCGAGTTTGTTGGTTAGAATTGGTGTTTCTCTATTTCTTAATGCTATTGTTAAATTAAATCCTAAGAGCTTATTTAGGGTTGTTTAATTAATAAGAGAAGTATTCAAATAGCTTATTTTGGTTATTGATAAATTAAGAAGAAACTAGGTTGTTAGAGCTTGTTAATAACTATAGCCAATTTATTCATGAACATTGAAGTATCTTTGCATCAATGATCGACTCTTGGAATCAAAACGGAGATAACTCCTTAGGTTAGAATCTCACCATCTATTGAATTAGTTTACTTGTTTAATTTTAATTTTCTTAATTTTTAGTTTAATCAATTATATAAAAAAAAATCCCCCCTCTTTATTTTAATTTTAGTAATTTGAGAAATAATCTGAACCAATCCTTGAGGATTCGACCCTGCTCACTACTATCTGCAAATTTAGGAGTAGGAATTATTTTTGTAGGTTCGACACCTAACAAATTTTGGCGCCATTGCCGAGGATTGGTGCTTTTAGATTTATTTCTCATTATATAGTTAATTTTTGTTGCCTGTTCTGTTTTATGCCTCGATCTCTTCGTGTAGGTGAACTCCAATACGATCCTGAAATTGAAAAAACAGCTTGCCGACTACGAAAAGAAGCCAAGCAACGTGCTCAAGGAGTCCCATCTACTTCATCTCCCGGATTGAACTTAACTTTCGAATTGAGTGACACGTCAAGTGATTCAGAAGAGGAACATGAAGTCATGGCCAACGCCAACGAAAGAACTTTAAGGGAGTTAGCCATGCCAAACATAAACCAACAATCTCTTTGCATTCAATATCTCACCCTTGAGGTAGATTTTGAATTAAAATCTAGTCTTATTCACTCACTTCCTACTTTTCGTGGTCTTGTAGGAGAAGACCCCCACAAACACTTGAAAGAATTCCATGTGGTCTGTTCAACAATGAAACCAAGGAATGTCACTGAAGACCAAATCAAACTGAGGGATTTTCCATTTTCACTAGCTGACAGAGCTAAGGACTGGCTCTATTATCTATCCTCTGGTTCAATCGAGACATGGACCGAAATGAAGAAATTCTTGGAGAAATTCTTTCCCGTCTCATGAGTTGCCAACATAAGAAAGGAGATATGCGAAATTAGGCAAATCAGTGGAGAATCGTTGTATAAGTACTGGTAGCGGTTTAAACAACTAGTAGCCAGGTGCCCACAACACCAAATTCCTGAACAACTCCTAATCCAGTATTTCTATGAAAGTTTATTAACCATGGAGAGGAATATGATAGATGTTGCGAGTGGAGGAGCACTGGTACACAAAACTCCCACAGAAGCAAGGAATTTGATCTCCAACATGGCTGCCAACACCTAACAGTTTAGCACTCGACAAGATACTGCACTGAAGGGGGTGAATGAGGTGAATTTCGCATCAGTGAATCAACGTCTGGATGATTTGACTTCCCTGGTGCAAAAATTGGTAGTAGGCAATACACAACAAATGAAGGCATGTGGTATCTGCTTCAATTCTAGTCATACTTCCGATGTGTGTCCTACACTTCAAGAGGATCCACACTTGCAAGCCAATGCTGTTGGATTTCCAGGGGCTCCACAGAGAAAACATGATCCCTTCTCCAATACCTACAATGCTAGGTGGAGGGATCATCCTAATTTGAATTATGGTCTACTATCTATTGGATTCCAACAATCATATCAATCCAGACAACAAGCACAAATACCTCAGCCATTTTCCAACCCACAAGGCGTGTCTCTTGAAGATATTGTTAAACAATTAGCCACTAACACACAACAATTTCAACAGGAGACGAGGATTAGAATACAACATTTGGAGAGTCAAATGAGTCAGTTAGCCAAAACTGTGAATGAGTTGGTTTCACAAAGCTCGAGTAAACTACCTTCTCAGCCCGTAGTGAATCCAAAGCAGAATGTTAGTGCAGTCATCACTTTGAGAAGTGAAAAGGGGTTACAAGAGCTCAAGAAAATTGTAATACCTCCACCGTTTCCTAGTAGGTTTGCTAACTCTAAATGTAAGGTAGAAGAAGAGTTGGAGAAGAAATCCGTGGAACCTCAACTCATCAAACTGATTGAGACACGTACCGAGCAGGTCAAGCTAATTGAGGTATCTCCCCTGTTTCCTGGTGAGTTTGTAAAATCTATGAAGGAAGAGCAAGAAAAGGAAATTCTAGAGACTCCCCAAAAAATTGAAGTAAATGTATCTGCAGTCCTTCAAAAGAAATTACCTCCAAAATGTGAGGACCCAGGTATGTTTACTATTCCTTGTAAGATAGGTGATGTGTGAATTGAGAAGGCTATGTTAGATCTAGGAGCTTCTATTAATATCATGTCTCGTTCTCTCTATGAGTCTTTGAATGTGGGAAAATTGAAAGGAACAAATGTGATTATCCAATTAATTGATAGGTCTAATGCATATCCTGATGGTGTTCTTGAAAACATATTAGTTCAAGTTAATGATTTGGTTCTTCCTGCTGATTTTTATGTTATTGATATGGGTGAAGATAACTCTTGTGATTTTGCTCCCATTTTACTTAGAAGACCATTTCTTAAAACATCTAGAACTAACATTGATATTCATGATGGGACAATTACTATGGAATCAAATGGTGAAATCATAGAATTTAGTATTTATGATTCCATGAAGTATCCTAATGATGATCATTCTATGTTTGTCAAAGATGTTACTGACTTGTTGATGCAGCGAATTATTGAACTCAATGATGATGATCCTACTTATGCAACTTGAGCCATAACCTCGTCTAGCCAAAGGCGTTAAAGAAAGGCGCTACTTGGGAGGCAACCCAAGATTTTTCCTTTTCTCGTTCCTTTATTTTATGTTTTTACTTATTTTTCATCCTTTTCTTTGAGGTGAAACATATCACAAGGTCATACCGGGGCACGTTTTAAACTTAATCGTGAAAAAAAAATTATATTGAATTGACAGATTACAACTTCAAATTAGGTGTGCCCACGCTTTATTCAAAGTTACATTCTGTCTAGTTGTGCACAATGTTGATAATTCATGACTTAAAATTAGGCGTGCCCATGCTCAAATATAAGTCACACTCTGCCTTAAAAACAAAAAGAAACACTTCACCCCATAGTCAATTTTGGAGAAAAAAAAATCAAATTCGAATTTTGTTTTTTTTTGCAACAAACTCTTTTCTTTTTTGCCCTTTTTTCCTAATTCTTCCCCAACCCCAATTTTTTTTCTTGCAGCCACCTACCAAAATACCCAATATCAACCATTGAAGCTCCAACTTCATCTCCACCACCATGGGAAGAAAGCCACCACCACCGGCCACCATACACGACGCCACCACGAGTCCACCACTGCCGAAATCCACATCAGCCGCAACTCTGAACGTTGCACCGCCGAAAACGGCGACGAAATCAACCGACGCCGCCACTTCCTTAAAACCCAACACCACCACAGCCACAAGCGCTCTGCCGTGCCACCGATCACTCCACCAGATCTGGCCGCCTCAACTTCTACACTGGCCCGATCTAACCGCCACGATGCCGCCTACACAGCCGCTGTTTTCTTACTCCGGCGATACAACCGCTATTCTGCCGCCGGTTTTTGACCATGCCGACCACTCTCGTGCGTCTTCTCCGATGAATTTTTCCCGGTCAAGTTCTTCGAGCCCAATTACAAATCAGTCACAACCGAATTGATCTCGAGTTCATACACCTACGTTCAGGGGAGTCCTGTTCCTTTACTTCAATTTCTTTCATCTTATGCTTTTTATTTTTTTATACATTGAGGACAATGCATGAAATAAGTGAGGGGGAGGGGGTTAAATCCTTTGTCGTGATGTGTGTATAATTCTCTTAGTGTGCAATGAGTTAAGTTAGTGTAATTTTTTTTTTCAACTATCAATTCTTTTGATTTGACAATTTTGATGAAATTCATGAGAGAAGTCAAGCATGCTTATACCGTTACAATTGTTAAAGTACATGCTTCTTTGAGAAATTTACGGAAGTTTGTAATCTAGCATAATTGTGTATGTGATATTTGACTCGCATAAATCCATTGATATTTTCTTAGGTTTAAATTTTTGTGTAATTAAATTGATGATGAATTGAAAATATGGGTATTAAGACTCTATGAAGTAATTTGTGCTTAAAATGTGTATGATATAACCTCTTGTAGAGCCTGGGGCTAACTACACTGAAGGGATTAAGCTCGAGGAGTTTTCAAACTTGGTAACCTAAGGCCAACTGGTCTGGATCTATTGGCCCAAACCTGCTACTGTGTTAGTATCCTAATAGGGCTATAAAGAGGGTATCAAATATTAAATGATAAATGATAAACTTGTGGGTATATCGTTTACAAACCCTCACGAGACACAACTCGTCCACTAGGGTAACCTAGGGGTTTAAAGGCTTGTTGCATATGCTAAATGCAATCGTGATACCTACGAAAGTGGTTAACTTTAGTTGTTTTTATTTTTCTTTATTTTTTAGTCTAGTGTCTTTGCACGGGGACGTAAAAGAGTTAAAGTGTGGGGAAATTTGTTAGTATGCATTTTATACATATTTTTCATATATTTCCTTTATTCTTTTATTGGTATTTGAGTTTAAATAATAGATATTTATTATGATTTTTTATTTTGATAGGTGAAAGTTCATAAAAGAAGAAAAAGGAAGAAAAAGATGGAGAAAAAGAAGAAGACACGTTATTTTAGAGTGAAGTAGGAAGATAAATTCCTATTTTTAGGAGCCTTCCTATTTTTCAGGAGCTTTCCTATTTTTTAGAAGTCTTATTAGTATTTTATTCTATTAAGAAATTAATTTTCTTATTCCATTGGAATTATAGTTAGATTTAGTTAGGAGTCTTTTGGCTAGGCATATATAATTAGATATTGCTGGAATTTTATCATCTCTCCTACACTTTTTGATACTACACGTTTTTTACAAGGGAGGAAGAAGAATTTCTGCATTTTTCTTTCTTTCAAGATGTATTGCTAAAGATTTTATTTCTAGCCAAGGATTATTGAAGTTTTGATTCTACAAAAGTTGTGGGATCTAATTTATGTTTATTCCTTCTTTGTTCTTGAGTATTTGCATATTTTCTGTGTTTGCTGATATTATTATTTCGATTAATTGAATAATAAGGGTCCGTTATTTGATTGTCGGAATAGTATATAGCCATTTAGAATCCCGAATCCCTAATTGTTTGGTCAATTCTAATATTTGTGGCAGTTAATAACGTTGATTATGGACAAGTTTTCGATTGTTGTTATGGGAATATGTGATCTAATCTAAATGAACCGAGCTTGCGAGTTTGTTGGTTAGAATTGGTGTTTCTCTATTTCTTAATGCTATTGTTAAATTAAATCCTAAGAGCTTATTTAGGGTTGTTTAATCAATAAGATAAGTAATCAAAAAGCTTGTTTTGGTTATCAATAAATTAAGGAGAAACTATGTTGTTAGAGCTTGTTAATAACTATAGTCAATTTATTCATGAACATTGAAGTATCTTTGCATCAATGATTGACTCTTGGAATCAAAACGGAGATAACTCCTTAAGTTAGAATCTCACCATCTATATTAGTTTACTTGTTTAATTTTACTTTTCTTAATTTTTAGTTTAATCAATTATAAAAAAAAATCCCGCCTCTTTATTTTAATTTTAGTAATTTGAGAAATAATTTGAACCAGTCCCTGAGGATTCGACCCTTCTCACTACTATCTGCAAATTTAGGAGTAGAAATTATTTTTGTAGGTTCGACACCTAACAAACAGACACCCTTTCGCCAAAACAGACAGATTTCTGGCGGAAATGGTGCACGTGGACCAGGTGCACAGCATCGCATGTGATCGTGGCCATCGATCACACAGTAACGGTCACAAGATCGCGTCCGGCCATGTATAGGTTTCATACAACGGTCAAAATATTTTATGGAACGAAAACAAAATAAATTAAGTTAAATAATTAATTTAAATGAATTTTGTCTAAAAAGATAAATCCAAGAGGGCTAAGTCTAAGAACCAGATCTGACCCGCACCCGCACCCGCGCCCATGACCCGCACCCGCACCCAGCCCTAACCCCCGACCCAGGCCCGCTCCAGGTTAGTGAGCGATGCGCGCGTGTGGCTTATAAGAGGCCCAACAAGCCTTGCATAGGTCCTCCCCCTTCCACAAAATTGTGGTGCCCTAAGGACCCAAACCAAAGTGTTAATCGAATGATTTATAAACCCATTGAATTTAGGAAGATATTCCTATGTGGGACAAGCCTCTTATAGGCTTTCCCATATTCCCATATTTCACTCACATTTTAACTAGCTTAAGTGGCCTACTTTGGACAATGATTTCTCATGCATCCTAAAATGAATTTGAGCAATTAAATATAATAAATTCATCTACTTCGAATGTAGATTAATATTATTCAAAGAAATTCAGATTTCGATGAATGGAAACCACTTAAATTGATAGTCAAAGTTAGGCGAATATCATTTTTCTCAAACCCAATTTTCCAACAATCTCCCACATAAATGAAATTAATACATGTATTTATGCAGACGCTTAAGAGAGTTCAAGCAAGAGGTTATTGCATCAGGAGAGGTAGTTTTTTGCTTTGAACCTTCTTTAGTGAAATACCATCGGATTTACTTGTTGTCCAATGAACGCGATGTCTTGAATTGGTCAGCGTTTTGTATAAACCAAGACAATGATACTCACACAATAACTTCTCTAACAATTTTTGTTCTCATTGTTGTGTCCGTTTTGGCCATGGATGTGTATACGTTTGAAGCGGCCCACAGTTCACACTTATATAGGTGATCTCTTACTAAGAGTACCCTGTATTACTCCACTTTGTTACATCTCATCTCTAGAAAATATATGAATCATTAAAAGCATCTTGCTTAACCTCACCTACACTCTGCAGGTTTAACACTTGTTTATCCTAGGAATGGTTAGGAGTTTTAAGACTCGTCAAGTGCGTCACTGAATCTTCATAGCTTAGTGTCCCATTGAACCAATATCTTGGGATCTCCATTCAACATCATTGGGTTACCACTATATCAATTATTAAATTGTAGGCTTCAATCCCATTTCCCAATATACTTGATCTTTCGGCAAAGCATTAGTTAACGGATCCGCAATGTTCTCTTTTGATTTTACATAATCAATGGAGACGATGCTACTGGAGATCAACTGCTTAAAGGTATTTTGTCGTCGACGTATATGTTGAGACTTACCATTATACGTGCTGCTCTGTGCTCTCCCAATTGCCGATTGGCTATCGCAATGTATAAGAATTGGTGGCACAGGTTCCAACCAACAAGGAATGTCTTCTAGAAAATTACGAAGCCACTCAGCTTCTTCTCCGGCTTTGTCTAAAGCTATAAACTCCAACTCCATCGTGGATCGAGCTATACATGTTTGTTTAGAAGACTTCCATGACGTTGCTCCACCACCAATGGTAATTACATAACCACTAGTGGACTTAGAGTCTTTTATGTCAAATATCCAATTTACATCATTGTATCCTTCCAATACAGCATGATATCTTTTATAATGTAATCCATAGCTCCAAGTATACTTTAAATATCTCACAACTCTAGTTTACTTGTGAATCTATTCAGTTTGTTTACTGAGTGAGCAATATCATGATGTGTGCAGCTCACGATATACATCAAACTGCCAATAATCCTTGAATATTCTACTTAAGATATAGGATTTCCATGGTTCTTTGCTAAATGTAGGCTTCGATCCATTGGCATCTTGGCTGGCTTACAATCAAATTGATTGAACTTTTTAAGTACATTCTCAATATAATGAGACTATGACAAAATAAGTCCATCAAAGATCTTAGAGATCTTTATCCCTAAAATAACATTAGCCAATCCCAAATCTTTCATATAGAAATGTTTCTTTAACATTCCTTTAGTTTTCATGATTATATCATGAATAATTTCCATGATTAGAATGTCGTCTACATATAGACAAACAATCATGTATGCATCAAGTGTGCCTTTGATGTAGACACATTTATCACATTCATTGATTTTAAATCCATTTGACAATATTGTCTTGTCAAATTTCTCGTGCCATTGTTTTGGAGCTTGTTTGAGTCCATATAGGGGCCTAACAAGTTTGCACACCTTATGCTCATTTCCCGGAGCCATAAACCCCTCGGGTTGCTCCATATAGATCTCTTCATCCAACTCACCATTTAGAAATACGGTTTTAACATCCATTTGATGTATCTCAAGATTACGCAACACTGCGATTGGTATGAGTACTCTAATGGAAGTTATTCTTGTCACTAGTGAGTAGGTGTCAAAGAAATCAAGACCTTCAATTTGTTTAAACCCATTTACAGCCCAACAACTTACTACCTTTAGGAAGATCTACTAATTCCCAGGTATGATTTTGCATGATTGATTTTATTTTTCTATTTATAGCTTCTTTCTAGAGCGGCGCATTTGGACTAGACAATGCTTCTTTAATTGTCCTTGGTTCATTTTCTAACATGTAAGTTAGAAAGTCGGGACCAAAAGTTGTAGCTACTTTTGTCCTCTTACTACGTCGTGATTCTTCAATACTTTGATGTGTATCACTTGTAGCTTCATAAGTTCTCTTATTTGAACTTACTTCTTTCCTTCTTTTACAAGGGAAAGATATCCTCAAAAAATACAGCATTCCTCGACTCAATGATAGTATTCTCATCTACATCGGGAATGTCAGATTTTTGTACCAAAAATCCATAAGCACTACTATTATGTGCATATCCTATAAATATGCAATCAATTGTTTTTGGCCCGATTTTTACATGTTTGGGCTTAGGAACTTCTACTTTTACCAAACATTCCCACACTTTTAAGTATTTGTAGGATGGCTTGTGACCTTTCCATAATTCATAAGGAGTTTCACTCCTAGTCTTGTGTGGAATTTTATTTAGAATTTAGTTAGCTGAGAGAATCACTCCCCCCCCCCCCCCCACGTGTGTTTGGGGTAAACCTGAATTTATCAACATAGCATTCATCATTTCCTTTAGAGTTTGATTTTTGCATTCTGCAACACCATTTGATTGAGGTGAGTAAGGGGCAGTAGTTTGATGTATGATGTCATGTTCTTGACAGAATTTATCAAATGGTGCTCCTTATTCGCCACCTCTATCACTTCGAATAATTTGTATACGACGGCTAAGTTGATTCTGAACTTCATTCTTATAGTGTTTAAACACTTCAACGGCCTCTTCCTTGCCTCTTAGCAAGTAAACATAACAGTAGCGTGTGCAATCATCAATAAAAGTAATGAAATACATTTCACGACCTCTAGTTTGCACAAACTTTAAATCACAAATGTCATTGTGAATAAGTTCTAGGGGCTCAACGTTCCATTCTACAGAATGGAACAGTGTTTTAGCTAATTTAGCTTCAACACAAATCTCACACTTGTCATGAGCATCAACCTTAAATGTAGGTAATAATTCTAAGCTTACAAGTCTACATAAAGTGTTAAAATTCACATGTCCTAATCTAACATGCCAAAAATTTGAACACTCAATCAAGTAAGTAGAAGATGGAATTTTATTACTTTCAACATTACGAAGTACATTCATTATATTCATCTTAAAGAGGCCCTTCTCAAGGTAGACTTTGCTTAAGAAATGCCCACTCTTAGTGAGCGCAAACCTATCAGACTCAAACACTAGTCTAAAACCACTTTTCACTATCAATGAACCAGACACCAAATTTTTTCAGATATCGAAAATATGTAGGACATCAGTGAGAGTTAGCTCTTTGCTTGAAGTCATCTTTATTACCGCTTTACCAAGACCAACAATTGGAGAGGTAGCAGAATTCCCCATAAACAGCTTCCGACCACTGATAGGCATATATGTTGAGAACATCTCCTTTTCAGCACATATGTGTCGGGTGGCTCCAGTATCACTCCACCATTTCTTCAGGTTATCTACCAAGTTGGATTCAAACACAACATCGGTGAATTCGAGCTCAGACAAATCGAGAGGTACTCGATTGTCCTTGGTTAGATTTGCTTGGTTAGCTTGGTTCCGAGCCTTCTTCGGTTGACAATAGTCCCTAGCCCAATGGTTCGGCTTTCTATAGTTGTGGCAGTTTCCTTTGATCTTTTTCTCTTTATCATTCATGCGGCTTTTGTTGGGACGTTTGCGCTTCTTATCAGTTTTTGGCTCCACTAAGTTGGCTTTAGCCTCCATAGGCAACTTTGTGTGCTTTTTGTCAAACGGCCGACTGTCTTCTTCAATCCGAAGTCTGACTATCAAATTTTCAAGATTCATCTCTTTGCGTTTATGCTTGAGATAGTTTTTAAAGTCCTTCTACCCCAGCTTCTCAGTCATAGCGGCCACTTGGAAGGATTCACTCAGCAACATATCTTTTGCATGTATTTTGTGGATAATGATTTGAAGCTCTTGCACTTGACTCATCACTGTTTTAGAGTCAACCATCTTGAAGTCTAGAAATTTCCCGACCACAAATTTCTTATACCCGGCATCCTCGGTTCTGTACTTCTTATCCAAAGACTCCCAAAGAGCCCTTGCTATTTTGAACGAATTGTACACACTATAGAGCCTGTCGTCCAAACCATTGAGGATGTAGTTGCGACACAGAAAGTCACAATGATTCCATGCATCCCAATCACCTCTAGCTTAGGGGTCTGTCTCATTTTCAGAAACAGTCAGAGCATCCTCATTCAAAAACCTCGCAAGGTTTAGAGTTGTGAGATAGAACAACATCTTCTGTTGTCATCTCTTGGGATCAGTACCCGAAAACTTTACGAGTTTTTCCCCTTGAGCTGGGACATGGGAAACAAAAGTAGCTACGGATGGAACAGCGACAACAATCACATTAGGTGGTGGCGTCGTTGAAGTGGACATTCTCACAAACACTCAAATTATTGTTTCAAAATTGTTGTAAAAGTAATAGATGTATAGGGACACTGTTTAGAGAATGATAGTCAAAGCAAGAGTATAACTATTTTGTCTTACGGGGTATGACAATCGTTTTCCAAGATTCAACGCTAGTAACTCGGCGAACAAAACAAAGTTTTGAACTCTCTTTTTAACTATGTAAGAAATGCACTTAACAAATTGTAAATGCACAAATAAGAGAAGAAAAGAATAAATTTAATGAGGAATTCAGAAATGAGGGAGACTATTTATAGAAGAGTAAAAGTTGTGGACTAGCAAACACAACTTTTCAGTCAATCCCCTGCAAATGCCTTTTCGCCCAAAACAAGCACCTTTTCGGCCAAACAAACACCCTTTCGCCAAACCAGACAACTTTCTAGCGGAAAGGGTGCACACAGACTAGGTGCACCGTATCGCGTGTGATCGTGGCCATCGATCACACAGTAACGGTCAAAAAATTGCGTCCGGCCGTATATAGGTTTCATTCAACGGTCAAAATATTTTATGGAAGGAAAACAAAATAAATTAAATTAAATAATTAATTCCAAAAAGATAAATCCAGGTGGGCCAAGCCCAAGAACCAGATCCGCACCCGCGCCTCGGCCCGGGCGGCACGCGTGACTTATTGGTGGCCCAACAAGCCTTGCATATGACCTCCCCCTTCCACAAAAATGTGGTACCCTAAGGGCCCAATCCAAAGTATCAATCCAATGATTTATAAACTCATTGAATTTAGGATGAAATTCTTATGTGGGACATGCCTCTTATAGGCTTTCACATGTTTCCACATTTTACCAACATTTTAACTAGTTTAAGTGGCCTACTTTGGACATTAATTTCTTATTCATCCTAAATTGAATTTGAGCAATTAAATGTAGCAAATTCATCTACTTCGAATGTAGTTTAATATTATCCAAAGAAATTTCGATTTCGATAAATGGAAACCACTTAAATCGATAGTCAAATTTGGGCGAAAATCATTTTTCTCAAACCCAATTTTCCAACATTTTGTCTCTCTAATGTATCAATCTTATTTGTTGATGTTTCAATCTATAGTTTAGTTTGTAATTCTTTAGGATCTATGTTGGATGTATTGCTGATTGAGTTTGTACTACTTGTACTCAATGTAACAAAATTCGCCGATATTTTGAATTTCTCGCGATATTATCGCGATTTAGTGAATGAAAGTAAAAAACCCTATAAAAATCCGATAATTTCAATTTCTCGCGATTTTTACGTTTATATCGCGAAATTCTTAAAAAAATCGCCAGAATTTGTTTTGTTATTACTGCAGTAATGCACTCTGCAAAATTTGTACTGCTATAAAACATAAAGTGCAAATATATGGCTGAAAAATTCACATGATATAGCTCACAAACTCCAAGAACATAAATGTGTATGAAAAGGGAAATAGTAAGTCAAAAGTTATTTTCTCTCTCTCCAGCTACCTAGCGGCTAGCAATAGCACAATTGGCCCACAAAGTTATATTATTATATTGTTATATCTTTTTGTTTTTGATAAAATCTATATAAAAATATGATTATATATATCTACATATTCTACACAACTCCAAAATAATTCACAATATATATATATAGACACACACATATATATATATATATATGCCACTATGCACGTGGCTTGTTTAATGTGATAAAGCTCACCAATTTGAATTACTAAGAGCAAGAGATATGGATTCCATAAAAAAAACTAAAAGATAACTCCACTAACAGAAACAATATCTTTTCGGTCAAATCTCTACTTTCAAAAGCCAATTCATTTGATATTATCATCCAAATCTTACTTAATTACCTAATAAATAGCTCATTTGACAAAATCTTTGAAAGTGGCCGTTCACAGCCCAAAATTGAAACTCAGTGAATTTCAAACTTCAAAGTACTCTTCTTCATTCTTCACAGCTTATTTTCTTCCTAATAAGTTAATTTCTTATTCATTTAAACAAATTAATCTTGATTTTTTTCTTTCATTCTAGTTCATATTGCTATCAAAAATCAAGATGCCAAGACAAAAGGATCAAATGTGGGAGTATGCGACTAACGAAGGAGATAGAATTCGTTGTAATATTTGTCAAGCAACATTCAAAGGAGGCATTACTAGAATCAAATACCATCTTTCTAAAATAACATGCAATGACGTAAGGCCTTGCACAGCCGTTAGTGACGACATATGTGAAATAGCAAAGAAGGCTGTAGAAGCAATTGGGGGCGGAAGGAGGAAGAGAAACGAAATGCCTACTTTAGGCGGGAGAGACATGAACTCTACATTTCCACATGTAACACAATTGCACCCTCCGGTAGAAGGAGGATCTCTGAAGCAGAAAACAATTTTTGCAATTACACGAAAGAATGAAAAGGAGAACGCTGATGAAGCTTTGGTTAAGGCAATGATTGTTAATAATATTCCTTTCAATGTGTTGAGGAGTGAAGAATTTGTGGCAGCTTGTGCAAAAATTGCAGCACATGGAAAGGGCTATGTTCCTCCGAGTAGTGAGACAGCTAGGACAAAATACTTAGCAAAATTGAAAGAAGAAGCCAATGAGTATGTAAATTCAGTTAAATCGTCGTGGGTTGAAAGTGGTTGCACGTTAATGTCTGATACATGGACTGATGGGCGAAAAAGACCTCACATCAATTTGCTCGTTGCTTGTCCAAAGGGAGTTATCTTCTTGAAGTCAGAATGTACAGTAGGATCGAGGAAAACTGCTGAATATATATCCAAGTTCATATCTTCTGGGATCGAAGAAATAGGACCATCTAACGTTGTACAATTTGTCTCAGATAATGCCTCAAACTACATAGCTGCGGGATATATGATTGAACAAAAGTATCCTCATATTGTCAAAACGTCATGTGCAGCACATTGTTTGGATCTCGCTCTTGAAGATATTGATGAACTCTCTCTTGTAAAATTGACTTTGGAAGAAGCACGAAAAACTGTTAAGTTCATATATAAGTATCAACAAGTTTTGGACTTGATGAGGTCTCACACAAATGGAAGAGAATTAAAGCGTCCAGGTATGACTCGATTTGCAACTCAATTTATTTGCTTGCAAGGAATTTTAAAAGAGGAAGAAAATTTAAGATATATGGTTGCTTCCAATGAGTGGAGGAGTATGTCTCATTTTAATACTACAAATGGTAAAGAAGTAACTAGTATTATCCAGGGGAATGATTTTTGGCAAAGAGGAAAAGAAATAGTAGGTGTTGTTGAGCCACTTGTGAAAGTTTTAAGAATGGTTGATGGAGATGGTTCCACTATTGGCTATTTGTATGCTGCCTTGAATAAAGCAAAGGAGTCTATCAAAGCTTATTACAAAAATAATGTTGATAATTTTATTTATTGGAAAATAATCAATAATCGGTGGGATAGAAATTTGTATAATGACTTGTATGTCGTTGCAGCTGTTTTGAATCCAAGTTTGTATTACTCTAAGCATGTTTTGATGGACAAGGAAACAAAACCGGCTCTGGAAAGAATTATCCAAAAAATGGTGCCTAATGATGAAGATCGAAAGAATTTAACTACTGAACTCTTACAATACGTGAGCCGGAAATCTAGTATTTTCACTGAATTTGCAGTCAATGGTTTAAATGATGCACATCCAAGTAAGGTTTTTATATTTTCAATGTTTATATTATTTGAAAAAAGAAAATAGTTATTTTAAGCTTTTTATTTTATTTTTTAGATATGTTTTAAATGATATCAAGTTATTGTTTTCACAAGAATGTGGTGGGAGCTATTTGGAGCGGAAATTCCAACACTACAAAAATTAGCCATCAAAATACTTAGTCAACCATGTAGTGCTTCTGCTTGTGAAAGAAATTGGAGTGTGTTCGAGGCTGCTCATACGAAGAAAAGAAATCGATTAGAACCAAAAAACCTTCACACTTTGGTGTTTGTGCGCATGAATTTGCACATGAAGAAAACTTTGAAGATCAAAGAAATAAGTGACACTATACCTATATCTCTTGAGAACATAAATGCATTTGAGATGGATGAGTTTTATAACAATGGAGGGGAGGTGAATAACGATGCTTCATCATCGTCTTCTTCAAGTGGAGATGTGGAACAAAGTACTAATGATTTTCAGCTTACGTTTGATTAGATTTATTAGTTTAGTTTTTTATGATTATTCCTTTTTTTCCTATGATTGATACTTGAAGTTTTGTTTTAAATTTTTATTGCTTTGGCTTTTTTTAATATAGCTTGTTTTGTTTCAATGTGAAAAAATTTATATTATTCTTTTAGCATCATTAAGCTTGGATGTGTTAAATTTTAGTTAACTTTATAACACAATGATTAGAAAAACTACACCATTTAATTACTTACTAGTAAACGTGTTTATTGCTTAGATTAATTTATAAATTAAAATTTTTAGTTTTTCAAGTTTTGTGTCAATATAAAACCGAGCATAAAGTTTCAAGTTATATATCAACGGAATAATTCCGAATAATTCCCGATTAATATTCCTAATTTGGTTCACAAAATGATTTTTCCCGACTTCTTTCGTATTTCTCCCAAATAATACCCGAATGACGAATTTTTACTAGTGCTGAATAATTCCCGAATACGAAATTTGTTACTATGCTTGTACTTATGTTTATTAATGAAAAATAAGATTTGTTCGATTTAAAAAAAAAAAAAAAAAAACCCATTACGGTGTAGTTAGGTGAGATTGAGGCAGAATTTGTAGAGCAGGTGGGACCCAACAAGATATGGTCGTGTGGGAGGCATCCTAGCGCAGGGCCGGTCAATGCGGAGGAGTTGAATAGGATTTAAGTACTAGTATTTATTTTTTTTGGTAAATGTACTAGTATTTTAACTTACTCCCATCACCATTATTAAAACCTCCACCTTCTCTTCCCATCCACGCGCCGATCAGTCAAGGCCAGCCGATGGCAGGGCCTGACTTAGTTATACATAATAATTAGTGGGTTTTTTTTTTTTTTTTTTGACTTTGTGTAACAATTGGATTTGAGGAGAATTTAGATCTAAAAGTTTCAAATGATTAGAATATTAATGGGATTTTAAATTTTCATAATAAACAGAAAAAGTTCTCAAAATGACGTTAATGATTAATATCTACAATAATATTCCTAATGTCCAAGGTTGGTTTGTGGAAGATTGTTGCTCCGTATTCAAAACCAAGCCTGGCTAAGGTATACGCAACTTTATTCACCACCCTCCAAATGTTGAGAATTGTCACTTGTCAAGAAAGCGCTTACTTGTCTCGAATTCTCGAAATCACGTCGAAATGATAATGAGAGGGTGTTCTCTTGAAATGTGTAACATGAGGAGTTGATATGAAGTTAAAAGGGGAAAAAATTTTCGTCATATAATTTTGGCCCCTTCAATTTCGGTTCCACTGACTAGAGTTTTTCACATTTAGTTTAAAATGCTTCGCACTTAATTTCAACTTCGTTCAAATTTTAACTGTCAAACTCATTTACTCCAATTCTTATAGGGAAAATTCGTGTGTGACACATGAATTCTATTAAATATCACGTTATTTCTATTCAATATCATATGTCACTCATGTTAAAATTCTCCCGAAAAAATCAACTAAAAATTTGATTGAGGAGCATATGACTTTGAAGTTTGACCGTTACATTTGGACGAAAGTTTTAATTGAGATTAAATGTGAGACATGTTGAAAGTTTTGGTACTGAATGAGAAAAGCCTGTAACTAATATGATCAAAATTAAATTGGGATGGGACCAAAAATGTGATTTCCACGAAGTTAAAGGGTTAAGGAAAAGGTTGGCAGCGCGTGGAAGAACGTGTGGGAGGGGAAAGGTGGAGATGTCCCCGCAATTCGTGCGCTTTCTTTCTTTAACAGTAACGATGCACCGACTCACTGCAGTATCACGTGCTCACGTGACTCCTAATCCCATATTCTCTCAACTTTGTTTTGTTTATTTATAAAATAACAATTAACATAACTTGATTTAATTACTTTATTAATATAATTATCATTAACCCTATGTTTTTCTTCTGACATTCATGTTTTTAATTATTATATTTCTACTATATAAATTATCAACTATATGAACAATTTTTAATCAAAAAAAAAAAAAAACTATATGAACTGATTGTCTCTGCTACTTTCTTTTGACTAGTATAAGATTCTATTGCACAATCTAAATGCCTCAGTCTCGTCAAAAATAAGATAAAGTTAAATGTCTCTATTGTCCAGATAATTCTATAATAATTTTATACTAGACCGGAGTGTAAAAGAATCCATCAACTTTTCATTTATTGATAATAATACCATAAGTGGAGAGATGAAAATCGTCAACCATATCCATTATAAAATAACTTTATTGTCCTTCTAAATATGGTAAAACTACTCAGTTATAATTATTTCCTTTTTGAATGAACTACGTCAATAATCATTTGTGAATTAGTAAAAACTACAATCAACATTTAAAAAAAAAAAAAAAAACTACAATCAACTAACAACTATTAAAAAAGCAGATAAAAATTCACGCGTTGAATGAAATAGAATTCAAAACATCTAATATATCGGAGTGTAAACTTAACAAGTAGAAATAGATCACACAATTCCTTACTGGAAATTGAATAACTGAGAATGCCCGCCCGAGTTGGTGGCCAATCTTTTCTTAAGATTTTATTTGTTGCCTTCTACTCGAAGGTTCTATAACAAGTCGAGTCAATAGTCGCTCTATCAAGCCGAGATATGACGGGAACAATTTTTTTTTTAATTACTTGCATACATCCAGACTGACTCCATAACATCTTATAAATCGATTTAATTCCTCTAGAATTTCAATGTGGGCATAAGATTTTTTTATATACAAGACCAAAGGTAATATACATTTTCTCAAGTCTCAACTTGCCAAGTTCTAGATATTACTTTTTTTTTTTGAATAAATGAAATGGGGTTTGATCGTTAGTAATTGTAATTGACTACTTGTATAAATGAAATGGCCAATGACGCTTGATCGTTGGTAATTGTAATTGACTACTTGCATAAATGAAATGGTTCGTTAGTAATTATAATTGTGGAACAGATCTTCTATCTCACAATTGTGTACCAAAATTGTGTCACATCATTATGGGATTGATAAGTGTCCATTTAATTAGAATTATTATTAGCAATTTTTTTTAAATGAATACTTATCAATCCCATAATGATGTAACACCATTGTGAAGTAGAAAATTCGCTCCGTTATAATTGACTACTATGAGCAAATATTGCTTTCTAACTGTACAAATTAAAAGTTTAAAACCACCTCGTCAAGACCATTGAATTCACTTTATATGCTTTGATTGGGTTTGGTGGATCTATTTGCAATTTTCTTTATTTTTTAAGAATAGCGATCATTATTATTCCTTTCAATAAAAAATTTATAACGTAAAAAATAATACAACTTAGATTATCTCTAATGAAATAGTAATAATAATTGAAACACCTAATATCAAGTTTTTTCAAAATAACAAATCTTAAGAACTAACAAACGAGTACAAGAAAATTTTTATGCAAAAGACTACACTTTTATGTAATAGAGACGAAACTCTCATTCGAGAGAGAAAACAAAATATTTAAAAAGTTATATAAAATCTAATATATTGTCTGTCTTTATCCCATCAGATTTATCTTTGTCTCGTTAGATTCGTCCTTGTCTCATTAGATTTGAAGTTGAGATACGAGAATACTTCAACTCAATTTGCCGATAATGGTGGTGACATCAATAGTGATAGAGGTGACTGATTCACCAAATCATTATCAACGAAGAAACTGAGAAGAAATATAGTTAGGGTGTTTTGAGAGGGAGAGAGAGAGAGAGGTGGGCGGTGGCTTCTGCTTTTTTATTTGCAATTTGAGTATTGTCAGGTCACCTTTTCGAGTTTTGGGCTTCGATTAAGCAATGAAAGGGTGAAAATTATGGGAAATGTTAGGCTGTTTGGATGTGTTTTTAATTTATTTTTATCCATCATTTTCAAAAATATATGAGAGAATGAGTTTTTTGATTTTTGTGTGAAAAAAGTAAGAAAAGTAGGTGTATTTGATTGTGTTTTTGAAAATTGTTGAAATTGGTGATGGTGAAATGATTAAACGTAATGATTAGATGGTAGAAAAGAATAGATAAGGGTTAAAGAAAGAAAATATAAGACGGAGAGAAAGTGATGAAAAGAAAATGAGAGAAAAGTGATGTGAAATCTAAGTTTGAATGAATGATTGAAATTTATTGAAAACATAAATGTGAAAACGAGAATGAAAATACTTTTAGTTAACAATAATATAAAGTGTGTGTTTTCATTTTTATACGAAAATGAAAATGAAAAAGGAGAATTGAAAACACAGGCAAACATAGCTTTAGAGTTTTTTTTCTTCTTTTTTTGGGTAAAAGAGTTTCGGTAAGGTCAGTTTTGGTCTCACCTATCATGGGTCAGGGCATATCTCAAGATCAAAGGTCACTTACAAATGTATTCACAGATTACCTACCAACATAGTTCTCATATTTGCAGAAAGAATCGAACTCACGAGCTTCTAACAAGAATTAACTCTTTCTTACCAATTGAGTCAACATGCATTGGCATAAATTATTAAAGTTAAATGAAGATAATGATACGTGTCTTTTTCTCTTTAGAAAAATAAAAATTTGAGATTTAATTTTTGTTTGTGGCAAACCAATTGATTAGAGAGACACAGCGAGGGTATTTGAAATTTTGAATGAATTTATAAGACTTTGTTTGTTTGTGTTTTTATTATATTTTTTCTATTTTTATTTTCATCTAAGAATGAAAACACACATTTTATACTATTTTTAACTGAAAATATTCTCATTTTCATTCTTGTTTTTACATTCCCGATAAATTTCAATCATTTATTTAAAATTACATTTCACATCGCTTATCTCACATTCTCTCTCACATCTACTTTCTCTATTATCTCCTTTCTCGCTTATCTCCTTTCTCTCTCCTCTCTCTTCCACTCATCACTTTTACTTTTCAATCATTTCACACACCACACTCACAAATTTCAACCATTTTTAAAAACACAACTAAACACACCTACTTTTTTCACTTTTCTCACACGAAAATAAAAAAACTCATTTTCCCATACGTTTTAGAAAATGACGGTTGAAAATGAAATGAAAACACATCCAAACAAAGTCTTTCGTTTCATTTCCAACCGTCATTTTCTAAAACGAATGGGAAAATAAGTTTTTTGATTTTTGTGTGAAAATGATGACATGTTTGGTTGTGTTTTCGGAAATTGTTGGAATTGATGATTTGATGATGTATTAAATGATTAAGTTAGTTAAAAGTAATAATTATTTGAATAAAATATATAAAATAATAGGTAATATTATATTGATTAAATATATTTTTAAGATTATTTGATAAAGTGAATGGTAGTTATTGGGAAATGTGAAAGTGAAAATAAAAATAATTATATTTTCAATTGAGAATGATTTCAGTTGAGAATGGTGTAAAGTGTGTATTTTCATTTTCAAATGAGATTAAAAATGAAAACATGGATTTGAAAACACAAACAAACATAGCCTAAGTTTTTTAAAAACATGTCTTATAGGAGTATGATGTTTGATAGTTTATCGGATGCCACAAAATATTCGGTAATTTTTTCATAATAAAATATTGTTAGATTCCTAGTTAAGCTTTTCAAAGCTTTTAAACTCATAAAGAAAAGTTATCATAATTTCTTTCTTAACCTTTTAACTTATATAAAATTCATAAGTTTATTTTATCTAAACATGTTAATAACTTATTATAATATTTAAAATAATACCCAACATCTTATAAGCTCCAAAAAATAATAAATTGCTCAGAGTCATGTCACTTTCTTTGTTGAAAGTTGGAAATAAGAATTTGAACAAAATAAAAGGCATGCATCCTAAATGAGACATTCAATTTTGATTTCGGAAATCTTCGTCTACCTATATCTTTTTTCAACTTTATGTTCCGTGGCACAAACCTGTGGATTTCTTTTTCTTTTTGATAAGAACCTGCAGTGGATTAAAATAGTATCACAAATGACAAATCCATCAAAGTCATCCCTCTTGACTTTTTTTAGGCTTGTCCGGATTTTTTCTTCTTTACGTTTGAGTGCTTTTATTTTAATCATACTTTGCTTCTAAGATATTCTAAAAGTTATTTAATAATGATTGTTGATCAAGTCGAGCCTCCTTAAACTCATACTCGACTTGATATTAAATGAGTTTTTATACTCAAACCTTGGACTTGGTTTGACGAGTTTCAAGCCTAGCCCGAGCCAGCTTGAATTTAGAATTTTAATAGTTGTATCTTTTTAGTACAACTAATAAAATAAAGAAAAAATTACTAACCCCACCCCCTCTAAAATAAATTTTTGTATCCAAAATTTCCATGAAAATATTTTTCAATCCAAAAAGCCCATTCCACCAACTTTTCATTCTAACACCCCCAAAATTTAGGGTCAAAAAATTTGTAAACTTAATTACTCTTAGCCTCCTAGCTTAAAAATTAAACAATTGTAGTTTCGTGTAGAAATTTTTTTTATCTAGAACTTTTATATTGATAATCGATACTAATTGATTTTATTTAAGAATTTTTAACCTTTTTTAAAAAATTTAAAAATATATTTTTAGACAATTACTATATTAAAATCAAAAATAAATTATGTAAAAATGTTTAAATTATTTAATATTAAAAATAAAATTCGTGTTATACGATTTGAAAATTCAAAAGAAAAAAAAATTGATAAAAAAAGATCAATTAATAACTCTTAACTTAATAAATGAAGGGTAGTTTAGCTCAAATGATTGTTAATTCTAACTCTTGGATTTTTTGGAATAAAAAGTTTGTAACATGAGTTTTTGAGATTGAAAAATATTTTCGTGGGTTTTTTGAATACAAAGAATTATTTTAGGGGGGTTTCAATAATTTTTTCTAAAATTAATTATATTAAAAAGAAAAGAAACTAACAATTTTAAAGCAATTCGAAATCATCACAATCAAAACAAGACAGACCCATACCATACTAATATTCCTTACACTTGACTTCAAAAGTTAAAATATCAATTATTTCTCTATATAGTCTTTGTATTGGAGAAAAGAGTTAGAAATACATTTGATTTATTTATTTATTTTCTAATTTGATATCCATATTATTCTTGAAATTATTGATTTTTGTTTATGAATTATGAGGTAATATTTATATAATTTTATATGTTAGTACAATATTTTTATTATTCACATATATAATATATTATATATATTTTATCTATACGAGCTCAAACTCAATTCAAGTCGAGTCTACCTTTGCTCACGTTTGGCTAGAATTTAAATTCGAGCGGTAACCTTTGGCTCAAGCTTGAAACTTTTCAAGCCGAGCTCACGAGTTTCGAGCCGGTTTAGACTCATTGATAGTCCTAATTTTTGCCTCAATTTTTTCTCTTTGATTTCATTAAGGTAAAATACACTTTACCCCTGTACTATAACATTCCTACTAAAAATATCCCCTAAATTATACAATAATATAGTTATCCACCCTTATAATATGCAATTGTCTTAGCCATCTTTAATCATTATTGTTACTTCTATTTTTTCATTTCTCCACCAATTTTTTTTCTTTTTCACAAATTTTTCTTTCTAACATACAATAGTTAAATCTTCCAAGACACCAAAGATTGGACTTAGTCTAACATAAATTTTTCCGAAAGAATGTTGAATGTCATTTTAATTCTCCATAACATTTTCATGTAACATGTATAAATGTGTGATAAATATATACACGGTTGTATAAACTGTAATTTAGAGTGGAGGCCACACAATTCTTTTACTTCCTAACCTTTCTCCCGCTGTCTGTTGGTGGTTTTACTAGGGCGGATAAAAGTTGTCCCCCACAACACGGTTAAAAAGATCTGTAGTACATAACAAACAAAACACAGACGCCTCAATATGCACACTCATACGCACGCACTTTCACTCCCACTGTACTGCCTTCCCTTTTCCTCCTCCCAAGTAATCTGGTTTGCCAATTAATCCTCATACTTCACAATATGGTAAAAAAGTAATGAAGTAAGGAACAAAGTTTAAAGGGTGAGATGAAGCGAGAAACAACGGTCAGCTTACTCCATTTCTCCGTTTGATAAGCATTTCTGCAGTTTATTTTGTGTGCAGAGGTGGACACAGAAGAACTCATTTAGATTACTACACATAGAGCGGAGGAGGAGAGCCAAAAAGCTATATATATATATATATATATATATATATATAGAGAGAGAGAGAGAGAGAGATGGCGGGGTCAGGAGGAGCAGCAGGAGACAGGAGCAAAGAAGCAGTGGGGATGATGGCCCTTCATGACGCCCTTAGAAGCGTCTGTTTAAACTCTGACTGGATTTACTCCGTTTTCTGGACCATTCGTCCTCGCCCGTATGTATCTCTCTTCTCTCGAGAGAAGAAAATACGAGGAAAAAATCTAGTACTAATTTGAGACAATACCCTTTTCACGTCATTTTGCGAGCAAAATGATGGGAAAAGGAAGTGGTTTTTTTGTGTTTTCTTTTCCTTTTCCTATCGATTTCTTTGAACCAAACAGAGTGCAAATCTAATACGGGTTTCGGGGATTCATTTATTGCAGGAGAGTTAGAGGTGGCAATGGTTGCAAAGTTGGAGATGACAATGGTAGCTTGTGAGTATATATGTATATATGCTCCTGTATTTCTTTTAATTAAGTTAAATTTGTATCATACATAACATGATTTGTTCTGTGATATAAATTGATTGGGGTTGTGTATATTTTTCTAATAATTATATTATTATTATTATTATATGATTTTGCTGCAGAATGTTGATGTGGGAAGATGGGTACTGCAGAAGCAGTAGAGTAGGAGAGTGTTTGGATGCTGAAATGGATGGAGAAGATGCTGTCAGGAAAGCCTTCAGCAAAATGTCAATTCAGTTGTATAATTATGGAGAAGGGTGGGTAGGTGCTGTGTTGTGCTGCTTTTTGTTTCTGGATAGGATTTTCTTTCTGTCTCATTCTCTCTTCTCTTCTTACCCCTCAAAAATCAGTGGACCAACACAAAAACAAAAAATGACAAAATAAAATAAATCTTTATGTGTGTGTGTTTAAATCTTTATGGGGTCTATTTTGATTGGGTGAAAGAAAATTGGTTGCAGGTTGATGGGGAAAGTTGCTTCTGATAAGTGCCATAAATGGGTTTTCAAAGAACCAACTGAATGTGAACCAAATATCTCCAACTATTGGCAGAGTTCATTTGATGCTGTATGTATACTTAATTCATTTTGATTATTAACCACTAAAATAGTTGATTTTTTTGGACGGACTTGCTTTTTCCAAGTAACAATGTTTTTGTACTAATTATTGGTAGTATGATCGACTTTATTGGGCTGGTCCATCGTATACCGTTGATTGAATTAGGACGAGTTGAGGTGATATTTACCTCTACAGTCCCTGTAATCAACGGTGCTGGATGAGATTCGGTTCACCCAAAAATTATCCGAATTGCATTTACTAGGGGAAAGTTGACTTTCTTTATCCAAATTATTGGGTTCTGATAAAACTACTGTATATGAATGATTGATGAAGTCCTTTGATTTACATTTATTTCAGCTACCTTCTGAGTGGACTGATCAGTTTGAGTCAGGCATTCAGGTCAGAATTGATGTTTTGATTGCTTTGTTTTTTATCTGATATTTCATTTTCTCTTTTAATTTTATTTAGGAAAAAAACATATTTGCACTTCTGATCAGTTTATGTGCTCTTTTACCAGACTATAGCTGTTATTCAAGCTGGACATGGCCTTCTGCAGCTTGGTTCTTGCAAGATTGTGAGTTTTATTTATCATTACTTTTCTCAAATATTTCGTTTCTGCTCGACAACACGGAAAATTTTACATTAGTCTTTGTCTAGGTATCTCTTGCAGTAAGGTGCATTATGTCGTGTGCAATGAAATCGGTCACATACACTAACACTAGTTATAGAATTTTCCGTAGCAACTAGCAACCACTTGAACTAGGAAAAATTTCAAAGACGGAAAAATCCATTTATGAGACTCATATTTCGATGATAGGGAAAATGCTTCGTTCTTAATATAGATTTCTATCATTGCCATGTGTTGCCATGGGTTTGGTCCTTCACTAATGATTTATTGAGAAAAAGTGTTAATTATATTCAGATACCAGAAGACCTCCATTTTGTGTTGAGAATGAGACACACATTTGAGTCCTTAGGCTATCAATCTGGATTCTACCTATCCCAGCTATTTTCTTCCACCCGCAACGCCTCATCTTCGTCCACGCTTCCCGTAAAGCAACCCGCTATGTCAATTCGCCCGCCCCCGCCCCTCTTCAACTGGAGCCCACGGCCAATGCTCGCGTCTCCTAATTTTCAAAACTCATCAACCCACATGTTCTTACATCCCCATTCATCCGAACCCCGAATGGAGGATATGATTAATGGAGATCACGAAAACGACCTCAAATGGCCTAATGGATTGAGTTTCTTTAACGCGCTTACTGGAGGCTTGGAGAGCAAGGACGACACTAATTCGCATCCTTTGAGTTTGCATAACAATGGTGGGGGGAACCCTGATGAGTTTTTGAGTTTGGATAGCCATTCAAAGATGGAGGGTAAGTTCAAGAGGAGCTTCACTTTGCCTGCAAGAATGGTCACTTCGTCTTCTTCGACTTCACTCGATCGCAATCCCGGGGAGTATAGGAATGAGGGTGGAATGTATTCTGATGTTATGGAAACCTTCTTGGAGTGATTTTGTATGGAAGGATGAAGGATGAGAAGTTGTACTTAGGAATAGCATTTGGTGCAGTTGTGATGCTCACCTTTACTTTGTTTTAGTGCTTTCCATAATTTGCTGTTCATTCATCTCTAAACACTTTTTTGCAATATTATTATTTCATAGACTTTAGAATATTAAGAATGTGGGATAAAAAAAAGTAGAAAATTTCCATATTTTCTTCTCGAGTTAATTATCAGCAACCTAGGTTTCAGTTTCCTAATCAATTTCTTTTTCCTTGAAGGGGTTGGGTGGTCTTCGGATTTGAGTGGTCAAATACATGCATAATATATTGTAGAGTGGCTTAAACTCTTGGGAACATCGTATTTTTGGTCATGTATATTTGGCCTTTCGCAATTTTGGTCCCATTTGTACGGAATTATCACATTGTTCCATAATTATTAAAGATTCTCACATTTGGTCCCAACTGAATTTTTCGTCCAAAATTTAACAGTCAATTCCGTTAGTCAACATTTTGATCCAATTTTTGGGGAGATTTTGTGCGAGAGTAGCACGTGATATTGACTAGAAACATCGTGCTATTAAATAAAATCTGTGTGTGAGTGCATTCATGCACGAATGCTCTAAAAAACAATCGGTCAAAATGTTAATTAAAGGAGTTGACCATTAAATTTTGGACGGAAAATTTGGTTGGGATTAAATGTGAGAATTTTTAAAAGTTACGAAATATAATGTAATAATCTTGTAACAAATGAGACCAAAACTGAAAAATGCCAAAGATATAAGATCAAAATTGCTTCCATTACACTCTTGTTTCAGTAACTGATATTGGCTTCTAGTCGCTAGTTATTGCCTTGTTGGTTTCCAACCCAATTCAGCCAAAAGTTTCACTTTGTCGGGCAATTGCTAGCCCAAAGGGACTAATCAATAAATTATAGGAAAATTACGTACTAAAAAGCTTGCAAAGTTAATTTTTCTATAAAAAAAGGCCCATGATAATATTTTTTAATTTAAAATATCCATACTGTTATGAATAATTCATTAAGTGGATGTCCATATAACTCCAATACATAATTTAGTGGATTCACCTACAACTCCAATATCTCATTTAGTGGATTCACCTACAATTCCATTATCTCATTTTGTAATCAATATTTGATCTTGTTTTGTGCCTATAAATAGGCTTTGCCATTGTATTGAGAAATACACCAAAATCAAAGAAAGAATTCTCTTCTTAATTCTCTAGTCTCTCTACTTTAGAATATTTGTATATATTTCATAATATTTGGGGTTATTTCATAACACGTTATCAGCACGATCCGTCTCAAGGTGTTAATCATTTTGAAATTTGGCAAAAGATATACATGGGGTACTCAACATATGATGTAAATGTGGTGATAAATTTTTATGAGTTATTATGAGTTTGTAAAGAAAATTGATGGACAAGGTTTTCAAAACAAAGCAAGAAGAAAAGGTAAAGAAAAGGTATGTATATTTCAATATTTAACAAAAATAGAAATATGCAATAATTCTCTTGATGTTTAGAAAGAAGACATATGTATATATATGTGCATATATTTGATTAGTATTATTCTTTTGAATAATCATATCATGTTGAAAATATTTTAAGAAGTTGAATGATTGTTATGTTATTCATCTTATACTTTGATAATAGTTTTATATGATGAATTTTGAAGAAAAAACTTGACTTTGTGACTCTTGATATTACGAGGAAAAATTATTTTTCTTGGGCGTTAGATATTGAAATTCATCTTGATGCAAATAACTATACTTCATTCCCTGAAGTGAATGTGTTGAGCAATATATAAATTCATATATGCAAATAACTATACTCCATTCCCTGAAGTAAATGTGTTGAGCAATATATAATTATTTTAATCATGAGTCCCGTCCAACTAGTTCTGCTACATTCCCTGAAGTGAAAGTAGCAGCACATAACTATTTTAATCATTAAAGAAATCATGGACGTGGACGTGGTCGTGGATATGGTTATGAAAATCGTGGTGGTTATTCAAAGAAAACATCTTTCCACCAGAAGTGGAAAAATAATGAAGAGAAACATGAAAGTGGCCAAAATAGCAAATTTGTGAAAAATTTATGCTATCGTTGTGGTGGTAAAGGTCATTGGTCATGTACCTGTCGTACACCAAAGCATCTTGTTGACCTTTACCAAGAATCGCTAAAAAGTAAAAGAAAGAAAATAGAAACAAATTTTGCTTTTGAACAAGGTGATTCTGATCATGGCCGATTTTGATGACACTCATTTAGATGTTGTTGATTTCTTTGATGATCCTAATGAAAAAATTGATCACTTGATTGGAGATGGAAGTGTTCAAAAACAAATTTGTTAAGTTTTAATTCTAATAATTTATAAATAAATATTTAAGTATGTTGTTTTAAAGTTCAATAAATGAATTTATTCATAAGATTATCGTTTCTTATATTAAATAATATTGTTTGATATTGATTTATTTCTTTTTATGTTTCAATAAAGAATGAGTATTTACTCGATCAGCAACAACATCAATAATGAAAATATATGTCTTGCTGATAGTACAACAACTCACACCATCCTCAAAAATAAAAAAATACTTCTCTTATTTAGTAATGCAAGAAGCCAATGTTAATACTATATCAGGTAGTGCAAAATTAATTGAAGGCTCCGGCAGAGCTAATATATTGTTACCCGGAGGAACACAATTTTATATTGATGAAGCCTTATATTCTGCTAAGTCTCAAAGAAATTTACTAAGCTTCAAAGATATCCGCCGAAATGGATATCATATTGAGACAACAAGTGATGACAATATTGAGTATCTTTACATCACTAATACAATATCTGGTAACAAATGTATATTGGAAAAGTTGCCAGCATTGTCTTCCGGTTTGTACTACACGCATATATCTACTATTGAAACATATGTTATCGTAAACCAGGAGTTTACAAATCAAAATAAGTTTGTTGTTTGACATGACCGGTTGGGCCATCCCGGATCAATTATGATGCGAAAGATAATTGAGAATTCATGTGGTCATCCATTGAAGAGCCAGCAGATTCTTCAATCGAATGATTTCTCATGTGCTGCTTATTCACAAGGAAAGTTGATTATTCGACCATCAACAACAAAAGTAGGAAGTGAATCTCTTACGTTTTTGGAACGTATTCAAGGCGATATTTGTGGACCAATACACCCGTCGTGTGGACCATTTAGATATTTTATGGTTTTAATTGATGCATCAACAAGATGGTCACATGTATCTTTGTTATCAACTCGCAACCTGGCGTTTGCGAGATTGCTTGCTCAATTGATTAGACTACGAGCACATTTTTCTGATTATCCAATTAAGAAGATACGCCTTGATAATGCGGGTGAATTTACTTCCAAAACGTTCAATGACTATTGTATGTCTATTGGAATTGATGTTGAACATCCTGTAGCACATGTTCATACACAAAACGGTCTAGCAGAATCGTTTATTAAACGTCTGCAGTTAATTGCAAGACCTTTACTTATGAGATCAAAACTTCGTATTTCTTGTTGGGGACATGCTATTTTGCATGCAGCAGCACTTATTCGCATAAGGCCAACAAGTTATCATAAATTCTCCCCATTACACTTGGTTTTTGGTCAGGAACCAAATATTTCCCATCTAAAATTTTTTGGATGTGCGGTATATGTTCCAATTGCTCCACCACAACGCACTAAGATGGGTCCTCAAAGGAAGTTGGGAATATATGTTGGATTCGAGTCTCCATCGATAATAAAGTATCTAGAGCCATTGACTGGCGATTTATTTACGGCTCGATTTGCTGATTGTCATTTTGATGAATCAGATTTCCCAACATTAGGAGGAGAAAATAAGCAGCTGGAAAAGAAAATTAGTTGGAATGAATTGTCTTTATATCATCTTGATCCTCGAACAAAACAAAGTGAACTGGAAGTTCAAAAGATAATTCACTTGCAAGGTTTAGCTAACCAACTGTCAGACGCATTTACTGACCTAAAAAAAAAGTGACTAAGTCACATGTACCAGCTGTTAATGCTCCAGTAAGAATTGTTGTCCCTGAAGGTCAAAGTAATGAGTCTGCTGCACGCCTGAAGCGTGGTAGACCTATCGGTTCCAAAGATAGTCATCCTCGAAAAAGAAAAGGAGCTAAGAATCAAGTGGTCTAATCGAGGATAAAATAACTCCAGAAGAGTCCCCAGTCATAACTAATATTTCGGTTCCAGAAGAACCTCAGGTACCTGAAACTTGTGAAAATAATGAGATCTCAATAGATTATGTTATGAACGGGAAACGATGGAATCGAAATGAAGTCAACGTTGACGATAAATTTGCATATGATGTAGCGCTAAATATGATGAATGATAATGAGGATCAAGAACCAAAGTCTGTTAATGAATGTCGACAAAGAAATGATTGGCCAAAATGGAAAGACGCAATGAGGGCAGAGTTAAACTCGCTTGAACCAACGAAAAGTTTTTGGACCTGTAGTTCGTACACCTGAAGATGTAAAAGTTTTTGGACCTGTAGTCTGTACACCTGAAGATGTAAAAGTTTTTGGACCTGTAGTCCGTACACCTGAAGATGTAAAAGTTTTTGGATCTGTAGTCCGTACACCTGAAAATGTAAAAGTTTTGGACTTGTAGTCCGTACACCTGAAGATGTAAAGCCAGTAGGATACAAATAGGTATTTGTGCGAAAATGAAATGAGAAAAATGAAATTGTAAGATATAAGGCACGTCTTGTTGCCCAAGGGTTTTCGCAACAACCTGGCATAGATTGTGAGGAGACTTATTCTCCCGTGGTGGATGCAACTACTTTTCGTTATATAATAAGTCTGGCAGTGCATGAAAAACTTGATTTGCGTCTAATGGATGTTATTACAGCCTATTTGTATGGCTCGCTTGATAATGATATATATGAAAATCCCTGAAGGATTTAATATGCCTGAATCATATAAATCAAGTTCTCGAGAACATTATTCAATTAAATTAAGTAAGTCATTGTATGGACTAAAACAATCTGGATGAATGTGGTATAATTGTCTCAGTGAATATTTGTTGAAGGAAGGATATAAGAATGATCAAATTTGTCCTTGTATTTTCATGAAAAGATCTGGAAATGAGTTTGTTATAATTACAGTTTATGTTGACGATTTAAATATCGTTGGAACTCCTGAAGAGATTTCAAAAAATGTTAATTGCTTAAAGAAAGAATTTGAGATGAAAGATTTTGGAAGAACAAAATTTTGCCTTGGACTACGAATTGAATATTTAAAGAACGGAATTTTTGTATATCAAGACGCTTATATATCAAAGGTGCTAAAGCGTTTCTACATGGATAAATCACATCCATTGAGCACCCTGATGGTCATAAGGTCACTAGATGTGAACAAAGATCCTTTTCGACCTCGAGAAAGTGATGAAGAACTACTTGGTCCTGAAGTACCATATCTAAGTGCAATCGGTGCACTAATGTATCTTGCTTGTCATACTCGACCTGATATAGCATTCGCTGTTAATCTATTAGCAAGATATAGTTCTTTTCCTACACGAAGGCATTGGAATGGGGTTAAACAGGTACTCCGCTACCTTAGAGGAACAATCGATATGGTCTTGTTTTATTCAAATGTACCCAAGTCCGAATTGGTTGGATATGCAGATGCTGGATATATGTCTGATCCTCATAATGGTCGTTCACAAACAGGCTATTTATTTACATGTGGTGGCACAACCATTTCATGGCGGTCTATGAAACAAACCATATCGGCCACATCATCTAATCATGCAGAATCTTAGCTATTCAAGAGGCGAGTCAAGAATGTGTTTGGTTAAGATCTATAATTAAACATATTCGAGGGACTTGTGGTTTATCTTCTGGAAAAATGATCCCGACGATCTTATATGAAGATAATTCCGCATGTATCGCACAATTGAAAGAAGAGTACATTAAAGGAGATAGAACAATGCATATTTCACCAAAGTTCTTTTTCACTCACGATCTTCAGAAGAATGGTGATATCAATGTTCAACAAATCCGTTCCAGAGATAATCTTGCTGATTTGTTCACCAAGGCACTTCCCACAGCAACATTTGAAAAGCTAGTCTACAATATTGGTGTGCGTAGACTTAAAGATCTTGACTGATATTGTCATGAAGGGGAGATAATACGCGTTGCACTCTTTTTCCCTTAACCAAGGTTTTTCCCACTGGGTTTTCCTGGTAAGATTTTTAATGTGGCAGCATCTGATTGCGTATTGAAAGAATTATGTACTCTTTTTCCTTCACTAGGTTTTTATCCCACAGGGTTTTTCCTAATAAGGTTTTAACGAGGCATATTCTTAAGTGATGGACATCCAAGGGGGAGTGTTATGAATAATTCATTAAGTGGATGTCCATATAACTCCAATACATAATTTAGTGGATTTACCTACAACTCCAATATCTCATTTAGTGGATTCACCTACAATTCCATTACCTCATTTTGTAATCAATATTTGATCTTGTTTTATGCCTATAAATAGGCTTTGTCATTGTATTGAGAAATACACCAAAATCAAAGAAAGAATTCTCTTCTTAATTCTCTAGTCTTTCTACTTTAGAATATTTGTATATATTTCATAATATTTGGGGTTATTTCATAACACATACCATCAATTTTTCATTCAAAAAATCCGAAAATTAATGATTAATAATTACTTGACTCAATTACCCTTGCTTTTTTAGATACACAAACTTAACAAATACAAATATATCTTTTTAGAAATTGAAATAAAAATCTTATTAGAAAGAACCAATTTGATTGATTATTAACATAAAAAACAAGGGTAATTTGGTAAAAAAATAATTATCAATGAAAAATTGGTGGAATAGGTATTTCGAATTGAAAAGGATTTGAATTGATTTTTTGGTGATAAAATTTTATTCTAGGGTGTTTTTAGTAATCTTCTTTAAATTGTACTTATAATGCAATTGATATATGTTACGATGAATCAAAATTAGTTGATCGTGGCCAACGTCATGCTAAAACATTTCCTTTTTGTGGGGTTTAAAACAGGAAGCTAATTTCCTCGTCCGTAAGGCACAAATATTGTGACTCCGTGTAATCACACCGGATCCTCTATTAACATCCTATTCCATTTATAATTTTATATCATATGCATGCTGCATGCTGCATGCTATGTGAATATAATTTACATCACTTGTATATTTAAAGAAAATATTTATAGAAGTGGTATGCATATAAGTAAATGAAATAGGAGATGAAACACCATTTGTAATAGAAAATTCAGACTGACGTACAATACTACCGCTGAAATATGAAAAATTCTAGTGTGTATATAGTATGGTTGAACCTAAATGCAATTTACCAAATAAGGGATCCATCAAATAATACGGGCAATTTATATACTTGAGTTAGGTTTTATGACTAAAGTTTTCCAGCCACTTATACTCGAAAGGGAATCAAGAAATTATAAAAAATATCCAAATCTGATTCAATCGATCAGAAATGTAATCTACAAAGCAAGTAAACTACACATTAATGGTAAATTGCTTTTGAATTGATTTAATGGGCTAGAATTTTCAATAGTATATAAATGAAATCATCAGAAATGGGCTTCTTTTCCCCCACCCCCCTCGAAGAATCATGTCATCAAGCCACCTATACAGGTTAAAAATATTTTTCGTCTTATCGATCCAAGGTGGTAAAAGAAAAATATAAGGTAGACCAGGTTCTCTCATCTATTCCTATTATAAAAGTACGAGTTGATTTTTTTACATTTTTGATGATGTACCTAAAATATCCGTATAGAATTCAAATTTTTAATAGCAAAAGAATAAAAAAATAAATAATAAAATAAGTTTTATTTGTATATTTACATTAGCACTCTACAAGTACAAAATAGATTTAGAAGTAAGGTCACTCCTATTTATTTATTCATTAAATCAAAGATAAAAGGAAAGCACTTAATCATTATACATGCATGCTTCTAAGCTGGATATATATTAAACCTCCAATTAATTCACATAAAAATCATGCAGATTGAAAATTAATTAATTGAGATTATTTAGCTTTGTTATTTTCTCTTTTTATAATCCTACATTGTTATTTAACAATTCTTACAGACAATTGACACGAAACGAATTACCAATAAAACATCTATATCACACTCCCAAATAAATAAAAATATTTTTAAAGAAATTTACAAAAAAATACTATATATTATATATTATAATATCTAATGTTTAGTAATGTTTTTTGTATATGTTTTAACACATATTATTAATTCGTATATAATAATATATTAATGTATATTAATTTAATTTTATTGATTTTATAGTAAGATAAAATTAGTACAAATATTAATTTATATTATGGGTTATATCTTATAATTTTTATTCATATGTTTTAACATTTGGCATATAAACATTAATATAATATTTAACAATTTTCGCATTTTTGAGTAACATGTTTTCCAGTTACACGTTTTATTAAAAACATGTGGTCTTTCATAATTATGTTGATCTTTGACAAAGATTTGATAATATAATAAATGTCAATTAACCTCAAACTCATGACAATATAACCATCTCAAGTTCAAGAATACATATGGACTTCTTTTGGCTATGAAAAAAATAAACAAACTCAATTGTTCATAAAAATTGAGCTATTGTTATAGTTGTTCAAGATATTTATATATCGAGTTCGTTAAAAAAGTAAAATTTCTTTGTTATTTCAACTTGTAGCTTCATGTATATTTAATAATGCGCTCTATATAATCTTTACAGATAACATAAAATCTAAACAATATTGATGTTCTTTTATTTATGATTTCATTTCATTAATTTCAATAATTTTTCAAGTAAAGAGCAAAAAAATAATAATATATATATATTTATATATTGAATGAGAGCATCTATATAAGCTTAAAATGATTATAATTTATTTAGTAGAAATTCACTGAGTCAAATTATGATATAATTTTGCAATGATTTCAAAAAATTTATATATTTTATCAAATATATTTATGAAATTAAATGATTAATATTAGTAGAAAAATATTTATTTGAATATAGCTAGCACTTTGTTGGGAAAAAAAATGCTAAAAGTAGAATATAGAGAGTACGACAATTACAAGATAAGGAAAGAAAAGATGTTCCATTATGTTATTATTTTTTTCTCTATTGTGCATTAGCTTTTACCTGCAACTCATATATTTTTTACTTCCTCTACATTTTTATCAATACAACTTGATTTATAAATGCAAAAGATGCATCAAATAGTAGCTATTCGAACAAAAAAGAAAATATTATCAGTGCCAACTTATTGTGACTTCACGAAAATATAATTGAGGTTCAAAACGACAACACGAACAATCCTTGGGAAGAAATGTGTTAAGATAAATTTAGAAAATAGATAAAGCAATTAATAAAAATAAAATCAGAAAAAAAACAAACAAGAAGACTACATATATATCTAACTTTTGAACCATAATGAAAAATAATTGCAAGTATACAAATAACTTAAAGAGAGGAAATAAAAAGAGAACATTCTATTCATAAAATTAATTAAGAGTAGGAACAATTGAAATATGAATTTACATAAAAAAAATTATTTGTTTACATTATTATCTAGGGGTCAATTTCAATAACTTAGTTCTTTCATGAATTAATTCAATTTTCATGAGAATAAATATTTGTTGTTTGAAATACTTATAGTTTATTGGATAATAAATTGAAGTATGGAAGAATTGCAAATTTGCCACATTAGTCCCATCGGATAGGGTTTATTGCAATTTTACTCTCATTGTTTACAAACTTGCAAAATAAGTCTCATAGAATCAATTTTAATGTACTTTTAGTGTCAGTCGTAAACTATTTGACATAATTTCACGCGTGTAATGCACACACTTAATTTAATTACTATCACATGCAAGGTACGTGACCTAACTAAAGTTTTCCAATCTGATGCGGTTCGAAATTACACCAAGAAATGTAATCAATAATCTACTTATGATAATAAATTAAAAACAACCTTTATTTAATGTAGAGTGATTTTTAAAGAATAGGGAAGAAGAGAAAAAAGAATAAAAAAGAGACTTGTATTAATTTTCGTAGGGAAAAAGTACATAATATTTCTAGAATTTTACATTAGTTAAAAGGTGATAAAATATTGTACAACTCCCTCTTTTATAAGCCCTATGCGCATCCATCTCCTCCCCTCTCCAAGCCTAGGGATGGCAACGGGACGTGTTGGGCAGGACTCATTTCCCGTCCCGTTAAAAAAAAATTGGACCCGGACCCGTCCCGGACCCGGTCATTTCCCGGTCCTGCCCAGACCCGTCCCGGATCCGGTCATTTCCCGGCGGGTCCGGGTCCTTCCCATTGCCTCCCGACTGCCCCTTCTTCTTCTTCCTTTTTTTTTTCTTTTTCTTCTTCTTCTTCTTCACCTCCTCCTCCTCCTCCTCCTCCTTCGTCTTCTTCCTTTTTTTCTCCTTCTCCCCACCGGCTCCTCCTTCTTCTTCCTAGTTTTTTATTCTTCTTCTCCCCCCAACATATATAGGTGGACACTTTTGTCTCCCACTATACAAAAGTGTCCACCACTACATATATAATAATATATATATACACACTAACAACATATATATATATATATAATTTACTACATATATAATAATATATATACACTAACAACATATATATATATATAATTTAAAAATATTATAATTATTTTGACCGGGACCGGGTCCGGGTCTTGGACGGGTATCGATTGGACTCGTTTCCCGTCCCGGACCCGGCCGGGTCTTGATTTTCGATACCCGGACTCGGACCCGGTCCCCTTTTTTTGGACTCATTCCCGTCCCATTAAGGATGGGTCCGGGACGGGTACTCATTAGACCCGATCCCATTGCCATCCCTATCCAAGCCAGATGGTCTCGTTTGGTAGTTGAAGGGAAGAGGAAATAATCCCTTAATTTTGGGGATACACTCTTGACCAAATATTTGACAAGATTTCATTCCTTATTTTATCAGCTTCTTCATCAAGTTTCCACTTTATTATTTTCAACCTTTATTTTCAGCTCACCTTTGAGGTAGCCCATAAGCCTTCCTTGAGGTAGTCCATGAGCTTTTCTTGAGGCTCAATTCTCCCGAGCCCAATTTGTGAAACACGATATTTTATGCCCACATCACAATTGTTTTTCAACGGTTGTGACCCAAATTGCAACAAAATGCATCATATAGGACTAATTTTGCAACTTTGTAAATAATAAGGTTAAAAAATGCAGCAGGCCCAATCCTATGGGATTAATGTTGTAGCTTTCCCTTCAATTATTATCGATGTTTTGAAGGAAAAATTGCATTTTTAGTTCCATAACTTAGGCTATGTGCTATTTTTGTTCCAATATTATAGAACTCACCACATTGCATCCCATATATTCGAACAATGTGCAATTTTAGTCCCAAACCCAGTCTCCCATAGTTTTTAGATGAAAATATTGCGTGCCTCTCACGTGCACCGTTAATTCTCTCTTGGGACCAAAACAACACAAAAAGTCTAAGTTTTAGTATCAAAATTGCACACGACTTTCAATTTGAATTTTCTCAAGTAATTATTTTCTCCTAATTTTGTTTTTCATTTCTTTTCTTTTAATTTATTTTCCTTTGTTTTCTCCAAATATGATAAAAAATCAATAATAAAACCAAGTTACAACAATTTTAATTTTGACTGAAATTATACTGATTATTCTATAAAGTATCTAGATATGCCATGATATAGATTACTATATGCATATCCTTTCTATAAATAAGATCTCATATTATATGATTATGGAAGTTACCCTATACAATTCACGAATTTTTAAATGGATATGAAGTATGAACAAACTTAGGCCATGTGCAAGTTTAGTTCGAAACTTGGGTTGTGCAATTTTGATCCAATATCATGGGACATAAATTGCACAATTAAGCATGAACGTGAAAAACACGTGCTTCTTCTGTCCAAGAACTAAGGGACGTTAGGCTTGAGACCGAAATTGCACATGTGGCAAAAGAGTATAAAACAAATAGTAAAGATAAATGTTAATTATTTACAACAATAATATGTATAATTACATTAGGACTCTATAGTAAAAGTACATATAGATGTAGAAGTAAATTAGGTCACTCCTATTTTTTTCTTCATTAAATTTAAGTTAAAGAAGTTTTATTATATATATTGATGCGGTTCGAAATTACACCAAGAAAAATCGTGAAATTCAAACAAGATTCTATATTTATTATTTATGGAAAATACTAAAAGTAATAAAGACAAATAACTAATGTGGAATATAAGGAATGGAAAAGAAGAAGTGTTTTATTATTTTCGATGTTCTTGAGAGAAAATACGGAGATATCATTTTTTTGTATTTCTAGAAAATGTAAAAATACATAAGAGAGGATTACACATATTCATAAGGCCTTATTGGCCGAGTTCCCACTAGAAAATGGTCACTTTGACCAATTTCTTGATATTAGGGGATATGAGGGTCATATCCCCTATCTTAAGAGATATTGGTTGGGATCCGATACGATTTGATTTATTCCAATCTCCAATCTTTTTCCAGCTAGTCCTCCACGTGTCCAACGTAGGTATCTCTCCTCCTTGTCATGAGCTAGCTCCCTTGACTATCCAATAAATCTTCTCCTCTGTCTTCCAACTCGAGCCTAATTACCACATGATTTCTGTGCTTCTTGAAACCAAATAATATAACAGAAAATGCCAGCCACATCATAAGTCCCCCTACTCTTGAGAGTTTGAAAGAATTTCAAAGTCTTGAGAGTATAATTATTTTGAGGCTGCTGATGAGCTTTGCTTTAAGGCTACTAATGTGCTTTGCTTTAAGGCTACTGCAGAGCTTTACTTTGAGGCTATTGACGAGCTTTATCTTGATTGCGGCTACCCCACATCCCTGGGGCCTTTGTATAGTATGCCTACACACTTTTTTGTAAAGCTTTGCGTCCTTTTGTAGACATTACCTGATTACCTGCACATGTAGTTAATGCCCAAATTTTTCACGGGGGCCTCTTGAGTGCTTAGTGCTTTACAAGAATTCCTCCTCCTCCTCCTCCTTTTTTTTTTTTTTATCTTTTTGTTTTATTATTACTATTATTTTATCTTATTTGGGTGCTCGCGTGCTCGCAAGGCTTTTCTTGGTACTTGGTATTTAACAAGGCTTTTTTGGTGCTTATGTGTTCGCAAGGCATTTTTGGTGCTTGCGTGTTCACAAGGCTTTTTTGGTGCTTGGTGTTTCATAAGGCTTTTCTGGTGCTTGGTGTTTCACAAGGCTTTTTTGGTGCTTGGTGTTTCACAAGGCTTTTTTGGTGCTTGGTATTTCACAAGACTTTTTTTATGCTTGCGTGTCCGTAAGGCTTCTGCCTGATTTTTCCAAGGGCTTCCTGTATATTTTCAATGATAAATGCCTGGTTTTTCACAGGGCTTTTAATGATAAATGCTTGGTTATTCATAGAGCTTTTTTTTTAGAACCTGACATTTCACTCTTAGGTTGCCCGACCTTTCGCACACAGGATTTCTGTTTTTAGAACTCGGCATTTCACTCTCGGGTTGCCCGGCCTTTCGCACACGGGACTTTTATTTTTTAGAACCCGACATTTCGCTCTTCCGTTGCCCGACCTTTCACACACAGGACTTTTATTTTTAGAACCTGACATTTCGCTCTCGGGTTACCCGGCTTTTCGCACATAGGACTTTTATTTTATTTTTATTTTCAATGTATTTCATGTACGAGTATGCATTCATGCATGAATATGTAAGGATGCTCGAGTAGAAATACGTCATATAGTTTTGATAACGATAAATAAAGCTTGAGACTAAGCATTCACTTAGTCATATAGGTCATAGTTAAATAGATAAAGAAACTTCCATATTGCACATATAGAGAGTCGATAAGAAACAATACCAATGATGAAAAATTGAACTAAAGCATTTAAACATCTAGAAGGAAACAAACAGAATTCAAAATCCTAGCACGAACTCAAGCAACTAGATAGAAAAATGAACAACTGACTTAGAAAGCGATAAAATGACTAACTTTTTTTTTAAGAGCCTTCATGAGGGCGTGGTTGCGGTTCCCTGTCCTGCCTCCTATCTTTACCGCGATACCTTACTGGCGATGGGATTCTTTTGAACAACCTAGTGCACTTCTCGTGGTCCCATTAGATAAGCTTCTGCAGGTATCCACTTTTGATCAAATGGTCTATCTCATTCAGTAGGTGTCGGCATGTGTCAGTGTCATGCCCATAGTCCTTGTGGAACTGGCAGTTTTTGTCAAATTTGGGATTGGCAAGTCCAGTATAAGCACTCTGTGGCCACCTGAGGAGGTTCTCATGTTCTACCATTCTAAATGCTTGGGCGGGGTTAACCGTCAAAGACGTACATTGACTACTACGGTAATCGCCTCTGGGTCTATCCGGGGAAAGGGGCCTCCCTGATTCCACCTCGTGTCCTCTTCATCTTGGTTTATTGTAGTGGCTTCATCCCTTTTTATCTGAGTGGCCTCTTCCATATTCACGTACTTTTCCACCCTAGTTAATAAGTTATCAAAACTACTAAGGGGATTCTTAGCAAGGGACCTAAAGAATTCATCATCATTCAAACCTTGGGTGAACGCGTTGGATAGCACGTCAGCACTAGCTGAGGGGACCTCGAGGGCAGCAGCATTGAATCTCTGTATATATCCTCGTAGGGGCCCTTTGACCCCCTGGTGCATGTTAAATAAACTCAAAGGTGTCTTCTGGTACTTCTTACCACTAGAAAACTGGTGCAGGAACAGTGAGCTGAACTCCTTGAAAAAGTGAATAGAATTAAGGGCTAGCTGGTTAAACCACTGCTGGGCGGCCCGTGTTAAGGTAGTAAGAAACACTCGGCATTTCACTCCATTAGAATACTGGTGTAGCAGAGCGCAATGTTCAAATTTCCACAAATTTTCAGTAGGATTAGATAAACCGTCGTATTCCGACACATTAGATGCTTGAAAATTATTGGACAATTCATTAACTAATATTCTCGGGCTAAAAGGAACTCCTTTTAGTGGGTCGGGAGCACTCATTCCCATCCGCTGTCTCATTTTCCTCATTTCTTCTTGCATATCCTCATTCTTTTCCATCACATTAGCTTGAGGCAAGCCAGCAGCTTCCTCTTCGAGATATCCTTATCTCAAGAGGCTAGTGGTTGTTCCAAATATATTCGCCCCTATCATTATAGGTTGTATTCCTCCCAGAGTGATAACTGGAGATCCATGGTCATTCCCATGGACATAGGCTGCAGTTAGTGGCGAAGCAAATGCAGTAGCATACTGAAGGAATGCTGTTCCAGGGATAGTCGATGAGAAAGCCTCCGGGATGGCCGATGGGAAAGCCGTTGGGATAGCTCCTGGAGTGTAAGCAGTTGGATGGCTCGTGTTAATAAAAACTAGAGTCGCATTGGGAGCTATCAGGCGTTCCCATTGATCTACCATCGAGGGTGCATTTCCTACAGATAGCGTGTTGGGTAAATTGAATTGAGGTGTTCTCGGAGCTCCTCTTTCATGTGGCAGTCCTCCAATCTCGCTGGGTAGAAGGCCTGGAAGGGGCGGAATTGGCTCACTAACCACATGAGTGGTAGGCTGACCAAAGTTAGAGACGATAGAGCTTGCCATAGGCCCCGAGGAGGGATAATCCGAAGGCGTAGGGCGCGGTTCCAAACTCGCAATGACTGGGCGCCTAGTTTCTTTTCTTCTCGTGTATACTATTGACTGATCTCCGATCCTAACCCCTTGAGAAAGAGGTGGTGGAGGAAACCGAGAGTCTCCTCCCGTCTGCAAGTCAATGATTTGGGATCTAATTCCGGTGGACCCCACGATGAGCAATGACATGGCCGGAGGTGGGACCGAGCCCGATATTGTTCCTAATGGTGGGTTTGCATTAACTTCTTTAATTTGTTGATTTCCTTCGGTGGTCGGCATTACCACTTAATATTGGTTGAATTCTGCCAAATCAGGCAATTTTGCACTGTTCTGGAAAAATCAGCCTATCTAAAGCTACCGGCCTCCGATTTCTATGAATCTTATATGTCTAAAAATCCAAGATAAACACCTACAACTATGGTTAAAACTTCCTCGCCTAATTCAGTAGTATAAAGGTCCAAAAATATTCATGAAACATACATCAGAGTTCGGTCACGGACAGTGCTGCGCAAAGACGATGCAAAAATCACACGCAATACTAAGGGTCTCGTATTTGGTCAAGGTCAGTTGGATTGACTAGATAACGAGCAGATCTACAACTTTACAGAAGGGAGCAAAGTCAGATTCAACTTCGATTTTTCTCTAAACAGCGCTTTAACAAACTCACGTCTTCTACTCAGATTTTCCCACAGACGGCGCCACTTGATGAGGTTCGAAATTATACCAAGAAAAATCGTGAAATTCAAACAAGATTCTATATTTATGATTTATGGAAAATACTAAGACTAATAAAGATAAATAACCAATGTGGAATATAAGGATTGGAAAAGAAGAAGTGATTTATTATTTTTGATGTTCTTGAGAGAAAATACAGAGATATCGATTTTTTGTATTACTAGAAAACGTAAAAATAGATAAGAGATGATTACACATATATTTTATAAGGCCTTATTGGCCGAGTTCCCACTAGAAAATGGTCACTTTGACCGATTTCTTGATATTAGGGATATGAGAATCATATCCCCTATCTTAGGAGATATCGGTTGGGATCCGATACGATTTGATCTGATCCAATATCCAGTCTTCTTCCAGCTAGTCCTCCACGTGTCCGACGTAGATATCTCTCCTCCTTGTCATGAGCTAGCTCCCTTGACTATCTAATAAACTTTCTCCTCTATCTTCCTGTTGGGAAAAAATGCATAAAATCAAATAACGCAACGGAAGAATATATTTAAATCCCAGTGGCTCATCTCTATTTCTCGTATTTAAATTGGGTTTCGAATTCAATTACCGTTCTCGCGTAAGTTGAATTCTGAACCAACTTTGTAATCCCTTCTTGAACAGCAAATCAATCGCTTTCTCTAAATTGCCACGCCGGAGTCAAAAACAAAAATCTTCTTCTTCTTCTCTTGAGGGAGATGGCTAGAGAGAGAGAGAGAGAATGGAGTGTTTTTTACTTGGAGAGAAAGTTTGTGTTTTTTCACTTAGTTTTTTCCCCACTAAGTAGTATATTTATACTACAATAAAAAACAATAACCTAGGTCTTGGTTTTCCACTAAAGCCTTGAATTCCTTAAACTTTTCAATGGATTCAGACTTATGCCTCATCATGTACACTAGACCATATCTTCAATGATCATCAATGAAGGTGATGAAGCAAAGAAAACCTCCTCGTGCCATTTCTCCAAGTGGACCACAAACATCAGTATGCACTAAACCTAAGATTTGTGAGGCTCTTTCAAAAGTCCCTGTGAAGGGGGATCTAGCCATCTTGCCTTTGAGACAAGATTCACAAGTAGGATAGGGATCCAATCCCAATGGACCGATTAGTCCATTTTTCTCCATTTTGCGAATTTTATGTTCACTGGCATGGCCTAGTCAAAGATCCCAAATCAATCTTTGGTTTATTCCAAGCCTACTACGTTTCCTTTGTATAGCATTCACAGAACACTCATTCTGGACATTAAGGTAATACAATCCATTTATTAAAGAAGCAAAGCCTACTAATTTATTTCCATAATAAATGTTGCATCGTTCATAAATAAAACGGAAAGTATGACCAAGTTTAACTAAAACGGGAATTGAAACAATGTTTTTAAGCCCATTGGGAAAACTAAAACATTATTAAGAAATAGCATATGTCCAGAATTAAGAAATAATGAGGCAGATCCAATTTCAGTGGCTGCGACGCTTTGCCCGCTGCCTACTCTTATCTTCACCTCATTAGGGCTCAGCTTCCTACTTCTTTCTAGATTCTGATTCACACAACATACATATGTATTTGCTCCTGAATCAAGAACCCATGAAGAGGGGGGGAAAATGGTAATAGAGCAATTAGTTGTTTTGAAAAAAAAAAACATAAAGTTCTTTACCTTTCACTCGTATGTTAGGACAGTCTCTTCTCCAGTGGCCTAGCTCACCGCAGCATTAGCATCTGTCCTAATTTCTAGCCCTCTTATTTCTCCTTTGGTGTGCTTTGTTGCAAGTCGTGCTGGATGCCCCTTCCTCTAAATGGTCATTATTATTCCTTCTTCCATCCAATGGATTAGGAAAAATAATTGCCATTGGGTTGTTCCATTTGTCCGCCTTTATTTGTTTCTGAGCAACTTTGAGGTTTTTTAATAGCCCAGCTAAAGAACCCTCAATGTCATTCATGTCAAAGTTTATGACAAATTAATAGAACGAATCGGGGAGTGACTGTAGGATGAGATCAACTTGGAGATGTAGGTCCATGTAGAAGTTTAATTTTTTTAGTTTTTCTATCATGGTCATCATTTTGAAAACGTGTTCTCCAACATCCTCTCATTCAGTCATTTAGTTCAGAAGAGATCCCTTGAAATGAAATATCTAGCGGTCTTACCGCGCTCTCCGAACAGCTCATCCAGATGCAGGATAATGTCTTTTTCATTATCCATCTTATCATCGGACCATTGTAACTCTATGCACATCGAGCTTAAGATGTATACCCTTGCTCTATGGTTATTGATGAGTGCAATATTTATATATTTAATTCCCTTTATGTTTAGCATTTTATTGTTATTATACACCCATTTGAACTAATCTTATCTTATTTTATGAATTGGGTAGGTTTTAAATTGAATTAATCATTTTCAATCAAATTGGGCAATTCGGCGCGACAATGGAATTACAATCCTATCTGGAGCTAAACACCTCTTGTGTTAGTGATTTTTATATGGTTAGAAATCGAATGAAAAGCTCCATAATTCATATGAAGAACACTAAACCGAATTAGGATGGGATAAGGCTCAAATACACTCAAGAACTCACAGCTGTTTCTGGTGCGGGCTGGACTGCACCACTTTGGTAGAAAATTCAAATCTGGCGGTACATGCATTGTATTTGGACAAAACCAGCTGAATTGGATAGCCAACATGCATATCTACAACTTTCTAAGAGGAGGCAAAGTCAAATTCGGACTGCAAATAGTCCAAATCAGTGTTCTAATTCCTGCATTAAAATCTGGCGGCTAGAGAAGGCAACTTCAAAATGATCTCTAAGAGAAGACAACTTCAAATTGATTTCTAAGAGAAGACAACTTCAAATTGATTTCAAAGAGAAGACAACTTAAAATTCTTATGAAGGAAGCCTATTCTCTATAAATATAGCACATTCTTAGAGCTAAAAAAGAAAGAGAAGAGAGTTAAGAAAAATACTATATCAACTATTGTACTTTTATTAATGAATAGCTAATTTTCTCTTTCGATTCAAGGTAGTTCAATTTAATTCATATGTTGTGAGACACGGAGCTTCATGATCTATCTATGGGTTGATTATCTTTTGTTTCTTATTACTAATGTTCATGGTTGTGTAGATGATAATCTAAGATGCATATTAGTTGATTATCTATTACAATCTATTGCTAACAAATCTTCATAATCCGTAATTGTTATGCTTGATTTGTGCTCGTAGCAATTGAGTTTTCAAGATTGCGATCCCAGTTTTCATTGATTACTCGAGGGAAACATTAGTGTAAATTAAATAGTTGGCGCTTGCTTAAACTATTGTTTATCCTTAGTCGCTTCTAATTCATTATGCTATTATTGACATGATTAGGATTGCTTAATACCGATTCAGTTGATAATAATAATTTAACCGGGTGCTGGGCTTTGGTTAATGATATAAGGAAGTCAATAAGGATCTAAATAGCTGGTTATTTAGGTTCTTGGCTAAGTAATCGAAGAATAGATAGTATTTTAGGCGTCTATGATCGACTTGAATTAAAGAACGAATTATCCTTGAATCGATATTTTACGTTTATTGAAATTCCTATTTAGTTCCTGTCATTTTTAGTTATTGAATTCATCCAAACAACACCCCCCCCCCCCCATTGAATATTATTTTGATCAACCAATCTCTAGGGTTCGACCTGGACTTACGAGTACTACAAATCCTTGTGAGAACAGTAAATTTTATTTTGGCACATTCGACACGTACCAAATTTTGGCGCCGTTGCCGGGGATTGGTTTTTGGTCAAAATTTTATTATTATTGTAATATATATATATAGGCTGTTCGATTCATATATTTCTTAGTTTTAAGTTTTATTGAATATTTTGAGTATTTAGAAAAGAAAAAAATAATAATAAGGGTTTCTTTGAAGGTTTTAAAGAGCATACAATAGAAGAAGATCGATTGAGCAATCCAACATACTTGGACTAAGTTGTGACCACGTCGAGCTAACGACGTTAAACAAAAGCGCTGCTTGGGAGGCAACCCAAGAGTGGTTGAACAACCACTATCAGATTTGCTCTCTTTCCCTATCTCTTTTACTTTCATATGTTCACTTTTAATTTACGTGCTTGCATTGAGGACACTGCAAATTTTAAGTGTGGGGGAGAGGGTTAATGTATGTGCATTCTTTTATTTTTTGTAATGTTTTATCTAACTTTTTTTAAAAAAAAAAAACAAAAATCTCAAAAATTAAAGATCTTGGCTACCTAGTTAATCCAATTTGATTTAATTGATTTGTGTTTTGGCATGTTTTTGATTAATTTAATTTGAACTTACTTACACATACATTTTAGACTTGCTCATGATGATCCTAGATTAGTATTAATTTTCTTAGATGACACCGAGCACGAAATCGAAGGCACAGGAGTCGAAAGGATTCCATCCTAACACATAAGGAAAGACTTTTTGCAACTTTCAACCAAAGATGACCATTATATATCGAGATACCAAACGAAATAAACAGCTTATAAATTGCGTAAGTTTGAAAGTGCTGAATGGTTGAAATGACCCAATGGTCAAAGCTCTTGAGTAGTACTCGAGCTAGTCTTGTAATGTAATGATTAAAAGACCATAGTTTTGTTTCGTGGCCTTTGCCACTCGAGTTATTAAGTCCGTATGGAGTGTTTTGACACTTAATGCCCTAAAACTATCTAGTTTGGGAGTCATTGACCTAAAGCTTGCTACATGGGTGACATAGAAAGCCTAAGGGGACAAGACATTGCACCCGGTCCTAAATTTGAATTTAATGTTTCTTTTGCAATAAAAAAATTTATAAAAACCGTTAGTTTCTTAATATTGCATGGATGTCCAGTGTTGTCATAGGTGAAAGGTTAGAACTAATGTGGTGAAGATGCCTTAGACTATAATGCCTTAGATTATACACACACACCCTAGGGAAGTTGATTTCTATTTATGGGTACAACATGAGCTGAGTTTATATGTATGCATTCACCTTGATCTTCATTGTGCCAAATTCATGCCATTACTACATAATCAATTGTTGGAATGTATTGACTAGTACTTTGCGAAGGTTGAAAATTTTGTGGGTATATTTTCTGCAAACCCTCACGAGACGAAACTCGTCCACTAGGGGTAACCTAGGGGTTTAAAGGCTTATTGCATACGCTAAATGCAATCGTGAGACCTGCGAAAATGGTTTATCATAGTTCATTTTTGTTTTCTTATCTCTTTATATTTGCTCGAGGACATGCAAGAGCTAAGTGTGGGGGAATTTGATGAGTGCAATATTTATATATTTAATTCCCTTTATGTTTAGCATTTTATTGTTATTATACACCCATTTGAACTAATCTTATCTTATTTTATGAATTGGGTAGGTTTTAAATTGAATTAATCATTTTCAATCAAATTGGGCAATTCGGCGCGACAATGGAATTACAATCCTATCTGGAGCTAAACACCTCTTGTGTTAGTGATTTTTATATGGTTAGAAATCGAATGAAAAGCTCCATAATTCATATGAAGAACACTAAACCGAATTAGGATGGGATAAGTCTCAAATACACTCAAGAACTCACAGCTGTTTCTGTTGCGGGCTGGACTGCACCACTTTGGTAGAAAATTCAAATCTGGCGGTACATGCATTGTATTTGGACAAAACCAGCTGAATTGGATAGCCAACATGCATATCTACAACTTTCTAAGAGGAGGCAAAGTCAAATTCGGACTGCAAATAGTCCAAATCAGTGTTCTAATTCCTGCATTAAAATCTGGCGGCTAGAGAAGGCAACTTCAAAATGATCTCTAAGAGAAGACAACTTCAAATTGATTTCTAAGAGAAGACAACTTCAAATTGATTTCAAAGAGAAGACAACTTAAAATTCTTATGAAGGAAGCCTATTCTCTATAAATATAGCACATTCTTAGAGCTAAAAAAGAAAGAGAAGAGAGTTAAGAAAAATACTATATCAACTATTGTACTTTTATTAATGAATAGCTAATTTTCTCTTTCGATTCAAGGTAGTTCAATTTAATTCATATGTTGTGAGACACGGAGCTTCATGATCTATCTATGGGTTGATTATCTTTTGTTTCTTATTACTAATGTTCATGGTTGTGTAGATGATAATCTAAGATGCATATTAGTTGATTATCTATTACAATCTATTGCTAACAAATCTTCATAATCCGTAATTGTTATGCTTGATTTGTGCTCGTAGCAATTGAGTTTTCAAGATTGCGATCCCAGTTTTCATTGATTACTCGAGGGAAACATTAGTGTAAATTAAATAGTTGGCGCTTGCTTAAACTATTGTTTATCCTTAGTCGCTTCTAATTCATTATGCTATTATTGACATGATTAGGATTGCTTAATACCGATTCAGTTGATAATAAGAATTTAACCGGGTGCTGGGCTTTGGTTAATGATATAAGGAAGTCAATAAGGATCTAAATAGCTGGTTATTTAGGTTCTTGGCTAAGTAATCGAAGAATAGATAGTATTTTAGGTGTCTATGATCGACTTGAATTAAAGAACGAATTATCCTTGAATCGATATTTTACGTTTATTGAAATTCCTATTTAGTTCCTGTCCTTTTTAGTTATTGAATTCATCCAAACAACCCCCCCCCCCCCCCATTGAATATTATTTTGATCAACCAATCTCTAGGGTTCGACCTGGACTTACGAGTACTACAAATCCTTGTGAGAACAGTAAATTTTATTTTGGCACATTCGACACGTACCAGTTATCGCAACACCAATCCCAACGAGCCAGGCAAACTTCATCACCCTCGTCGTTTCCAGGAATGGGAGGACGACCAATTTCCAGTACATAGTCTATGGATTCACTGCTAAGGACCATCCTTAGCTTTGTGAGCCATTCTATGTAATTTGGACCAATGAGAATCGTGTTTTTCATTAATTTCGATAGTGGTTTGGGAGACATAGTTAAATTTGAGAGAGAGAAATCAAATAACTGTAGAAAATAAACCAGACGTTATTAGACTTGTGTAACTAAACTAAAACCAAGTTTAAAATCAAGGACTTTGACTTATAACTTGGCTCCCACTACATTTTTCGAGATTCACACTCCCACTGTGAAAAACAGAAGTGATCGTTGTAATGTACTTCGTGGTGGGGATTGAGTTCTTTAATTAATCTAATGGATGGAAACCCTTTAACGATATTTGGTCCATTATTTAATTAAAGTGATGTCCAACATCAATCTATCTAATAGATGGTTCAATCTTCTTTTTCCCATAATCCACCAAAACCGCAACCCTTTAACGATTTATAGGTTTTGTGGATTATCTAAGTTTACTTCCACTAACTCCTCATAATCTAACATTTGAATTTCACCTTGCAATCCTTTAACGATATTTGGGGTGAAATATGTCTCGATTAAGGCATCTAATGCACTTAATAAAATTCTAGAATTAAATCTTGATATATGACCCCCACTTACTGGGAAGATGCCATATACTAGATTTAATACTTAATTTTATTAAGTTTAGGGGAGGGAAAGGATGCCTAGCAACTAGGGGTGATCGCGGTTCGATTTTGCGGTTTTTTTTTATTAATTTTAAACCAAATTGCCAAGTGCGGTTTGAAGGACATAAAATTTGAAATTGCGGTTTTGTAAATCAAAAACGACTATGCGGTTTTGTGCGATTCGGTGCGGTTCGGTGCGGTTTGGTGGTTTTTCAAGTGATTTTACATTTTAAAACTAAATAAGCAAAGAATGTTTGTCGTATTTTTTGTTAAACTAATTAATAAAAAGATAATGATAATTCATAACTAAGAAACTATTTGTCCGGAAAATATTTATCAGATAAAATTCCATGAATCATTAAAAAAAATACTAGTGTCATTACATATTATTATATAAGAGTACTATATATATCATGTGTTTAGAACAAGAAAGAATACTAGTATATCACTTTAAATATCTGTTTTACACTGAGTATAAATATAATATGTACATATTTTATTATATATATAAATATATCAAATAAATACACTCATATATAAGAAAATATCTTTATCTAGCTTGTATGAACAGTAGGACGAGGAATTTGTAAATAAACAACTAATACAAAAAATGACATGTTGTAATTTATTTTTTTTGGTACAACATGTTGTAATTGTTTGTTTATTAAAATTTTTGCACTAAAATCTGCAAAAGGATATTGTAAAGTATATTATAATGTTATAAAACAATAGGTGATTTAATGCGACATTACTATTACAAATAATTGTGATAGTTAGATAAAACAAATGTCATAAATATAATTTATAATACTTTTTTTGGTCAAAACTCTTCAAGTGTCAATTAAATAAAACAAATATAACACTAAAATATCATAAGATATTATCACTTTAAAAGTCTCAAGCACGAATGTTGATTGAACATATTATTAATCACGTAAAATATATAACCATATCAATTCAATAAAAAATATTAAATAACTATAAATATGAAGAGTATTACGAGTAAAACCTATTAAAATTTCAAATTAAAAAAGAATGATAATATATATATATATATGTATATGTATATATGTATGTCGGCGGTGGCGGTGCGGTTCGGTTTTTTAAACACTAATTTTGAAACCAAACCGCATAAGGCGGTGCGATTTTCATTTAAAATTTAAACCATGGTTTGCTTAGAAAATTGACAAAAATGGTGCGGTTCGGTGCGGTGCGGTCGGTTCGGGCGGTTTTTCAAAACCAATGCTCACCCCTACTAGCAACCCTTACTAACTTAGTATAATTTTTGTTTGGGAGAATTCATGTTCTAAACATTTATCTAAGTCTCACTTTGCACATTATTCAATTTATATAGTGCATATTGATAACATACATGCTTCATACAACTAATGAACATGCATCGAAAGCAATAAACCAACACATATGTCCATGGGCTTTATCTAAAGGGCCCAAACCAATGGGCCATCATTAAAAGGAAAAAATAAGCCTAGTTATTCTTCGTGGGCTCCAAGCTCTTATTCTTTTGGATTGATCTCCTCTTGAAAAGCCTATTCTATTTCTATCTATTACATGAGATTATTGAACAACCTATACATAATTCTAGAAATAAAATAAACGGGCTCAATTCCGGCCCTTACAACCCATAAAAGAAAATACAATCAAAAGAAATAACCTAAGCCCATGGACAATGTCACCATCATATAATACATGCTCGCGAAAAATAAAGCAATTATGTTGGTGATTAAGTTAATAATTAATTAGTCCAACTAATTAACTTCCTCAATAAAATTCCAAATTTTATTGATAATCATGACAATAAACCATTTATTGAGAATCTTTAATTTAAATAAATAACTTAATTAAAAAATTCTCCAAGAACCATTAATTTATTATTTCACTTAAATTAATAATATTCAATAAAAATAATTTGGGCTTGATTTCATAAAATATAAATTATCAACCATTGGCATATTTCATTTTAATTAATTAGGCCCAAAACTAGTTTATTGAAGAGTACATAATTTTAATTAAAACAATTTGGGCTTATTTAATTAAATTCGGGTCATCATCCTTTTGACCCACCCGGATAATTAAAATAGCCCAAAACCCATTTATTTAAAAAATTGGACCCGAGGAAAAAATAACCCGACCCGTTAGGACCCGGATCATGGACTCGGGCCCACAAAGCAGGGCCCAGGTGCGCCAGACGCACGACCTTGAGCCTGGCCACGTCGTGCACCCAGCGCACGGCAATGGCTTGGCCCCAGCGCACGACATCGTGCGCCCAATGCATGGCGTCATGCACGCAAACTGCGCACGTTGTTTTCATTGCGCTCGTTGTGGAGTTTTTCTGACCCGATTTTCACAAAAATAAGATTTTTCAATTCACAAGTCATCATACTACAACATACATGAATTAAACACAGAAAAATCATAGATTACTATCATGAAAAACATATTCAAAACATGCTTCAAAAATGCGAAAAAAAACACATAATCACATAATCAATTAAATACAGAAATCAGAGATTGACTCTGATATCACTGTTGGAAAAAATGCATAAAATCAAATAATGCTGCGGAAGAATATATTTAAATCCCAGTGACTCATCTCTATTTCTCGTATTTAAATTGGGTTTCGAATTCAATTATCGTTCTCGTATATTTTGAATTCTGAACCAGCTTTGCAATCCCTTCTTGAACAGCAAATTTGTCGTTGTCTCTAAATTGCCACGCCGGAGTCAAAAATGAAAATCTTCTTCTTCTTCTTCTTTTGAGGGAGACGACTAGAGAGAGAGAGAGAGAGAGAGAGAGAGAGGATGAAGTGTTTTTTACTTGGAGAGAAAGTTTGTATTTTTTCACTTAGTTATTTTTTCACTAAGTAGTATATCTATACTACAATAGAAAATAATAACCTAGGTCTCCAAAAGTGGACGCCCACTTTAAGGCTTTTAAGCCTTCGGGCTTTAGTCCTATTTTGGTTTTTAATTAATTAAATAATTAATATTATTTATCCAATAAATTAATTAATTAAATACATGTTAATATTATAATTAAATTCCTCTAAGGAATTAATTAATTCATTAACTTAATTAATTAATAAAATTATCTAATGATTAATTAATTAATTCCGATATCCAATACCGAAAATTCTCTCAAGTCTTTTCCATGATTTTCCTTTTGCACTTCCTTTAAGCGCGACTCTTTAGGTTCATCTCAAAAGGCAATTGGGAGGAAACCAAAAGGATGTGAGTAACACCTAGCAAGTCACGTGGCTCACATTGTATCCCAATTGAGAATGAATGAATAGGATCATTCCAAACCATATATGTTGTGAATACTGTACGAGTATAAACTTTTTATTCTTATATCCCAATCAAGTGAGAGTCATGATTTTAGTCAAAGTCACATGACTTGACCATATGCTTAGCTCATAATGAGTCGAGGTCATTTTATGCTTTGGCCAAAGACTTTTAACCTCACTCATTCATGACTGCATAGGATATTTAGCTCATTCACTTATGAGAGAATAAATCTCATTTTGCTAATCAGTTAACAATGCTACTTACCCATCAAGTCGCACTTCGAGGTTGATCCCACCAAAGGGTGATTTGGATCTAACTACTCTAATGACAGACTTGATGTCACAAGTACATCTTCAACTCGATTCCTCAAGTCTAAGGTTCACGCGTACCTATCACAACTTATCAGTTTCATCATTGACTGTCAGTAAGTGAATACCAATGTGATGAAACGGATGCGATCCGTGTTCGAACATATTAGTCCAACTTATACGTCCATGACATAAGTTCCCACTATCATTCCCATAGTGTTCGACTGACACTTTCTCTGTCGAAACTTATATCATGCAAGTCCTTGTTCTTATTGATGTCCAGTCAAATACTTTCTTAGACTTGCGAACCCTATTTAGAGAATAAGGATCAAACCCTTCTACTGCCATTCTTTCTATCCCATAGGAAATAGAAGGTTTGCCTTTATTCTCAAGGACTTTACGTTGTTCATTAACACCTTATAAATGTCTATAAGAAAACAACAAGACAATGCCTTATATATAATAAAAAAATATTGTTTAGTTACAAGTCAATGCCCTATAAATCTATCATCTTTATGAAATTTGAGGACATACACTCTAACACTTCCAACTCGAGCCGAATAACCACATGATTTCTCTGCTTCTTGAAACTAAATAATATAACAGAAAATCCCAACCACATCATATATATATATATATATATATATATATGCACGGTCCCAAACATAATTACATATATATGAATGGCTAAGTATACATAATCACATATGTACAATACCATTTGTAGGACAAGTTATCAAATGAGAATACATATAAAAAAAAATACCAAATAAAAGTAATTCTTTCTTATCTCAATTCACTTGGTTTCAAAACATGAGTTATATTTAACTTAATTGTTTCCCATCTATTTCTATTCTATTATAAAAGTACGAGTTATTTTATTATTATTTTTTAACTTCTAACATACCAAAAATATATCCCTATATATGTAATTAAATTGCATAATAGAAAAAGGGTCGAAAAAATAATAAACATAAATTACATATATCTATAACAATAAGATGTATAGTTATATTAGGACTTTAAAATTAATTATGTATTGAACTAAATATAAACAATAATCAGATTTAAAAGACCACACTAATATCCAATTTATGAATCATAATGATCACGGGAAAATTGCAAGTACACGAAGAACTCAATGAGAGGAAAAAATAAGAGTGTTCGACCTATAAAAAGTAAACAAGAGAATAAATAAATAAAGCATGCATTTACATAAGAATTTATTTATTTACATCATTCTCTCTAGGTTCAATTTTCTATAAAATTATTTCTTTTAATTGATTCAATTTTTCATATCAATTAATATTTGATTATTCAAATAATTATAGTTTATTAAATAATAGTTCACTTAGCTAAACTATTACTTAAGTTTTTGATATATATAGAGAATTTAAATTGGCACTCCAAAATCTTATAATGACACTCCACTTGCCTTTTAATTTGAGCAGATGGACAAGAATACTTTCAATATGTGATATTGATTAAAACTCCATCACTTTTAGAAGATGTATTTGCAATTTTTATTAGATTTTCCTCTTTCTAAATCATCGATTTTTTTTCTTTTCTTAATGCAAATGGTAAAAAAGACAAATCAACTCAACCAAATTAAGTAATTCACATCACATGAAATTTGGCGCATTTTAAATACTTTCTCTCCAATATATCAGATGAAATCATGATATCCGTACTTATAATATAATTTACGATGACAATGCAATATCAAGTACGTATAAGTACATAAAATTTTAATAATACAGTTAGATTTATATTTGTCCTTATACTTTATGTGTTTATTGAAAGGTTTAATAGGTCAAAATAATTCACAAGAAATCGAGTTTGCTTACTAAGAAAAAGCATCAAACTAATACGACATGGATAATTGTGGTAAACTGATTATTATTAATCATTAGTTTATTTCCTCTAGATATATGTAAGTGGCCATGCTTCATTACAATATTACTTTTTAATCAGTTCTTGTTGATTTTTAAATAGAGAAATCACGTTATATTATCATAAAAAAGAAAAGAAAAGAAAAATGATGTTTTGAAAAAGTTGAAAACTATTTAAAATGAACAAATTCATCTTGAAAAGTGATAGAAATCTTATTTAGATATTGATGGGAATTTTTGTCCATTTAATAAAATAAAAAAGCAAGTGGAGTGCCATTATAAAATTGTGGAGAGCTATATAAACTCCCAATGTATATATAACATTTCTAAATCTAACATTATTTATGTATGTATTCCAACGAGAGCATATGCTTCATATATGCAACACACGTATCCATTTACTAGTATAATAAAATATATTGTGTGTGATTTTCACATATATTTATGTAGAAAAAATAAATACATAATATCAGAACCTGATTGGAAAAGGGGCTCGCAGCCTTCGAGATTAGGCAATCCTTTGAAGAGGGGGTATAATTTAACTAAAGAGCAATTCACTTGAATTTGTCCCCGACCTGTATTTTAAACTCTTATTTTTTTTAAATAATAGATAGTCTTGTAATGATTAGGTCAAAGTGGAGCCTCTCTATTTTTCGCAAAATCTGCTAATGCCGCCGCTGCTAATTCAGGTGTGAATGATTTCATCAAAGTTTCTTGTTTTTTATTTGGGGGAGGGCCGAAATATTAGTAATAAAACATGTTTAAATTCATGGCGTATTCTTTGTATATATCGATGATAATCAATATTCGAGACTATATAAGACCACTCATGCCACAAATAAGACTAATTACGAACACTTGGTCATCCGAAGACTACTCTAGTCTTAAGACCACCCCTTAAAAAAGAGGTAGTAAATAATCGTCTCACGAAAAAATCACTCTACGATCAGTTCACTTCATAACTTAAGGACAAGCATCGGAATAAGGGGATCATTTTTTACGACAATTACGAGGTCATATTTTTTAGTGTCAAAAGGCCCCATCCACTTGCCAGACATCTTACTAACATCTTGTAGAAAAAAGGGATAAAAGCTGATAAGAAAGGATTTATCAGAAATCGAATACAAAAACATCGACCACAAAAAAAAGTCTTCTTTATACTACCACTTAAACAAGTATTATGAATTTAGCCAAAATAAGTGTTAGTCGCATGAAACAAAGAAGAGACCCCTCAGCCCCCTCATTTATGATTTATCGATAAATACGGGCACATTTGAATAAAAAATTCTCTCAAAACACTATATATAGATAATATAATCACAAATTCCTTTCTTTCAAATAAAAAGTGTTCTGAGACTGTATTCTTCCGCTTTTATATATACAATATTAATTTAAGCATAGGAGGTGGAAAATGGGACCTCAACCTTGTTATTCAATTAATTTTTAGGAATACGCTGGCACTTCTATTGAGGCAAGAAAATCACTAAAATCCGAGTAACCTTAAGAGACGCCACTAAAGATGCATTCTCTGACATTGTCCGACCATCGCTAAATTTGAAATATTCAAAGAATTTATAAATTTGTACTGAGGATTCAGGTATTAATAAAATCTCCATCTGATTATTTTCACATCAAATATAAATATCAGAGAAGTTAGTGTGAGCCTCATGTCATGCTAAAATGGGATTTTGCTTATCGTTTAACGTTGGATGCCGAGGTATCGAATCACATTTCACTTGCCAAAATGTGTTGATCTGATTTTGATGGACTCTTTTCTTGTGGAAAAATAGAGAATTGTATCATTACTTAAATTAGATTGATCAAGACGACTGCGATGAGACTTGTTATATAATTAACTATAAAACAATTCAATTGCATTTGGTTTGATCTGTTATATAATTAACTATAAAACAATTCAATTGCATTTGGTTTGATCGGTCTGAGCTAGAATTTTCCTGTTATGTTTAGTTTCTTAATTGCTTTTATGTAATTGCAAAAGAATGCCCAAACCAGGCTATGAAGCTAACCAAACCAGCTTGTGTAGATTTTCATAAATAAAACAAGTAAAAAGGAAAGGCAAGTTAGATATATATAGAAAATGAATTATGTATTCATTAGCAGGCCTTAAACCTCATTATACACATATAAGATCTTCTATTACAAGCTCTGTAACATACCCTCTTGTAATGAGTAAATAATATGTGTCCATTAAATATTCAACAATTACACATGTCATTCTTTCAATACTCATACAATGAAAGATGTAACGTAACAAAATTTATAATAGAAGATCTCATTTACATTACGCATGCTATCATTGTTAAAGAAATAAAAGATCTAATTAGCAATCTCAGCAATACTAGCAATCAATGCTCAAAAAGACTCAAGTTAGACTCACTTCAAATCAAGAAAATCACTCTCAATTCAACGCAACGTGACAAATTCTAACATCTTCTTGTCCAAATCGAGTATGGTCACGTTCGTGACAATAATATTTCGCGTGTGCCCAATCACTTTTCTTGAAATATACACCAATCAAATTACATCTCCAAGCTTCTTGGCGAAACAGTATCTACATTTGATGTTTCAATAGCATGACATTCTTTGCATGCAGAAACAAACGACTTCAAAATCCTCTTTCCAAACCACAATTTTCCGTCATTACAATTCTCATCAATATCAACTCCACTCGATTTCTTCGATCCTTTTCGATCAAGAACATGATCGATTTTTCGTGATCTCGAGCCCTGGTGTTTCAGCACCGGCGCCGCCGCCATCAGTTGCCACCTCTGAGAAGATCCGTACTGATATTGCGAACCCAAACCAGGCCTATTCCTTTCTTTTCTAACCGACGTCCTCGCCGGAATATTTCCATCGAACGACGCCGTTTTCCTTTCAGAAGCCTGATCACTAGTGCTGGTCCTGGCGCTGCTACAGTTACTGCTCCTGCTGTTCGTGCTGTTGCTGCGGGACGACATCAGGGAATCCTTACTGCTGCTGATGCTGCTCGTTCGGCTCGTCGATCTCGAACACGAGAAATTGTGCGACGTCGTTTGAGTCGGGAAAACATGAGGTAAAAGCTTGCCGTTGAAGAATAAATGATCGGCCGGAGAATTCGGTGAGCCTGGTGTTGTAACACACCCGAACTCAAACTGATCGGAATGTTTGATTGTGATCGGAAATGAGAATTTGTCGCCGGAGGAACTGTGTTTTCGTCGGGGATTCTCCATGGGATTCTGCTACAGACTATGAATATATGGGATTTTCGATGATTTTGACGTTGTGAAACGACGTTATATATATGTATATATGAATCTAACTAAAGGGATGATCATGATATAAAGAAAGGGTGGAGGGCTGGGCCTTTTTCCGTCAAAGGGGACCCCATATGTTGGGGGTCGACATTAAGCTTTGGTGATGTACATCATGGGGATGACGGTGTAGTTTAATTTAATTTGCCCAACTTCAGTTTTATATTTACTAACGTGATTAATAATCATACTTCTAGTGTGTGCATCACTATGTGTAGTATAATATTTCAAACATCTTTTATATATATATATATATACATATATATATACATGACAGAGACAGAGTCAGGATTCGAGATTCAGGTGCAAATACAAAAAAAAAAAAGGAGCAAAGCATGATATTTTTTTACTTTGAGGGGGTGAAATTTTAAATATAAAAATTTATAGAACAAAATAATTATTTTCTCAAATTTGAGGGGGGCAGGTGCCCCCCGCCAACCCCTGGCTCCGTCCTTGTATATGTCTAATCACTTGCGGAAATAAGTAGTATTGGTGGTATAATAGTTTATGAAAGCAGTCAAATTGTGATTAGCTAGTTATTTTTAGAGAGTCTCCTGGTTATAATTTTCTATTATAATTACTCCGATTTTATGTATATTCCATCACATGTTTGACTAAATTTATTTTTAGATTTCGAATATCGGTACTTTTTATTGATCCTGAACACGCCTTCTAAAACACAATGTGCAAGAATGTAACATGAAAGTCTAAATTTTACAATGTTTTAGACTCGACAATCGACATAGAATACTTTATCGTTCATCACTTAATTGCTTTTGTGACATAACTTTGCATAAATTTACATAAAGCAGAGAGGGAGTTTTTACTTTAGAGTGAAAAAGTTGAAGAGCATATTTACTTTTTGAGAGAGGAGAGGCTTAAGCTTAATCATGCCTTAAAAGTTAACATGAAATTGGTTAACTTTGACACATTTGTTTAGAATTTTTAAGTTTTCATTAACAGGTTGTATAGTATTAATACCGATAACAAACTTGTTATATTAATTGACGGAACACTATCCAACTTTAAAGTTACATTTTGTGATTCAAAATCTAATCGGAACTTGATTTTTTTTTGGTATATACCAGAGTTTTCTCCGGCCGAACGCCGGAGACTATTTCCCTTGGAGGTGTAGAGATCACCGAAGTGAGTTTTGCCTCTCCCAACAAAGTTTTTTCCATATACACCGTCAGGAATCGAATCCTGAACAAATGCTTAAGGAACTCAACTATCTACCAATTGTGCTGGACCTTGTTGTAATTGGAACTTGATTAATTCTAAAAGTTATGCATGTAAGAGTGGATGTGATATGTGCCCGTATGTAGAGAGTTGAGTGAATTGGCCAACATATTTCTAGTCAACAACTTTATAAACAGACTCGACTTGTCTATCTAGTCAAGTGATGACTATACAAATAAACAGGCATGTTCATTGAGTCAACATTACCTTTTCATTTTCAGCTGTTTGATGTAGCCGAGTCTAAGCCAAGCAATGATTGTCTCAACATATATAGCTTTAGTTTCATTTTTTGTAGAAAAGCAAAGGAGCTAGGCAAAGTTTTTTTTATATATATATATATAAGAAAAAGAACTGTTTATTGGATCAAACACTTTTTTGCAATCCCAATTCCCAAACATTGGAGACAAGTGATGTATTTGATAATCCATTGTCACCCATTCAGATGGGGGTTCGGGTCCATATATATTATACATCTCATAAAATGCTTCATTTGGGACCACTTATTTCTCCTCTCTCCTTAGTGGCTCTTAATTACTTAATCCCATCTGGTTTTGGCCCTTCCAAGCTTTTGATATGCTGCGCAGGAAATTCTAGCTAGCATCCAGCTTGGTTGCATCGTAAATGTATTTTATAAAATTGGTGAATTACATTTGTCATATGATGAATTACTCATTTTATAAAATACACTAGAGTGTGTGCGAATTGGGAGCAGTTGTGCCTTCTGGGAGCACCTTTTGTGTTGCTCCCGTGTACCACTATATTGTTGTTATCTTTATTACCGTCATCAATTTATATTATGTATTATGGAAGTATTAATGGAGTTTGATTTGAGTGGGAAAAAAATTGATTATTAAAGAGAAGTCCTGGGTTTGGAGTCTATAATTTTTTTAGAATTCTTTTAATTGTGTTTGATTTTGAGCTTTCAATTTGGAGATACATTCTTTAAAAATAAAAAAATAAAAAATAAAAAAGATGATAAAAATTGGAGATATATTGAGAGAAACAAAAAATGCAGATTATATTGTTGCGAGATATCTATAATTTATGTCCTCCAGATATTGATGAATATTGTTTGAGAGTTTTGGTCAAACAATCCAAGTTTCACACGTATTTAACATGTCCAATAGACAGGGACTATTTTATCCAATTTGCACATATAAAAAATTTGAAATATTTGATTTTGCGCCCCCCTCCTCTAAATAATTACAAACTTAATTTACATCCCTAATAAACTAAAAAATAACTCATATATATGATAATTTGTAAAGTAGCAAGCCCACTTTTAAACTCAAATGGACTACAATTATATATTTCGGCCCATATATCCAAATATCAAGCTCAATTGTAGTTCTACTTTTGTATATATCCATCATTCACAACAGTCCAATAAATTTGATTTAGGAGTTATGATTTTAAATTTTTTCCTTTAACTTTCCTCTCCAAACATACTTTTTAGGCTTTTTATATTTTGTTTTATTTAATATTAGGACCATTTTCTATTTTAATTTTAAAACTATATTTTATTTAATTAGTTACAAAAAATGTATCAAATATTATTTCTATGTGGTTCGGCAATTGCCTACGTCTACGGGAGAGGATAAGAGAATTTCACTATTAACAAAAGAGGTATAGAGTACAAAATATGTCAAAAGTGTTCTTACTAAACCTAATCCTCAATTTTTTAGCATACATATTCGCTACCAGGTATATGAAACTCACAAAAATCTCGCCCCCCCCCTCACCAAAATTTCTAGCTTCGTCCCTGCCAATAGAAGTTGGCGAGTAAAACACATACGCCTTTCTCTCTCTCTCTCTCCATCTCTCTCTAAAACCCTAGCCTTTTTTTTTCTATTTTCCTCCGCCGGAGATGGTTTGGTAAAGCAGTCGTCTACTTCACTATTGTCACCACTACCATCATCGCCAGGTTGGGTTGGAGAACCCTCTTCAAGTTGTACATCACATCTTCAAATCTGACGAGACGGATATGGATCTAATGAGATAGAGACAGATCTGACGAGACGAAGACGGGTGATATATAAGTTTTTATATAGCGTTTTAGATATTTTATTTTCTCACTCGTATGAGAGTTTGCTTTCTTTCTCGAATGAGAGCTTTGTCTCTCCTTGAATAGGAGTTGCATAAAAAAAAATTGTGTACGTTTGTGAATTCTTAAGAGTTGTTATCTGGTGTTTAAGATGTTCTTACTACATCGTTTGAGCGATATAAACTGTATTATTTTAGGCGTTGCAAAATTTCGATTGAATGATATATAAAACGACTGTTTTTCTTTTAAAAAAAAAATAGAAGTTGGCGAGTGTAATTACTAATTAGATAAGTTAGATAGAAAATTAATAAAATTAATTATACAGAGAATACTTCAATTCTATTCTAATGATTGCCAATCATAATTATAACAATTATCTCCTTTATTTAGTATTGATTATTTTGTTGTGCTTGTAAGAATCTATCTTAACTAATTACAATATAGATAAATAAATAAATAAAAATTTTTGGGACATCCTATTCCTAGAATTTAATTCTCAGTAGTCCAGGGAGAAAAGAGTAGCTTAACGTTTTTCTGTATTTTAAGGGGCTTTTAGCATATACCACTTCTGAAGTATTTAGCTTTGGCAAATGACACCCTAAGTTATGAAAAACTTGGCATATAACCCCTTCTGCTATATTAATAGTTAGATTAATAATTATAAAGAGATAGAATGACACTTTTACCCTTATTCATAAACATGATGTATTATGGTGATTTCTTATTTTTTAAGTCATCTTCACTGATTCAGCTCAGATTTTACCCTATGCTCTCAGTCAAGAATACCTCGAATACACAACAATAAATGGGCCCTTCGAATTATAGACTGCACTCGGATACTAACGAGCTGCCTACGTACCTAACAAGGATCAAGTCTAAACGTAGTTCGAATTCGGTACATGTGATATCTATCGTTCGTATTACGAGTGTACCTTGTATTTATATTATGGGATTGTACTCTCAAGTCTTCGAATAATCTGAGCCACACGATGTATTAATCGTAGTATTTATTACTCTGATTATCCGCCCTTAAATCTTCATAAATGACGGTATTTATAGAGTTTCCACGCTGTACTGTAGAGTGAATGACAGATAGGACGTCTTCCCTGCTGATCCTTTACACGTGTATGTAATGAATGGCACAGATTCGATGCCCACCGGGTCGGGCCATAAACCGACCCTATCCGAGTTACAAAAACACGCGGATCTTGGAGTGTATTGCAAATACTATAATTATAGGGACCGGATATGCAACCTACCTCGTTGCCTCGTATACGAGGCTCTAAATGGGCCTAACGAGTAAATACACTTAAAGAATACGAGGTAATCCAAGGTCGAATATTCGAGGGGCCTTTTGGTATATCATTAAGTCCCCCACTTCGTGAGCGAGGGAGAAATTAATGGCAATTCCTTGATCCATGGCTGACGAAGTATAAATTAATGCCACGTGCCCAAGTGCTTTCCTATAATCATTACGCTAGAGGTATCTAGGTCATTAAATCTGACACGCCTTTTCCCGATAGACGCGCCTGAGCTGCTGCTGTTTCCAAGAGATGTAACTGGCACTCGAAACGTCACCTCTCTCCACCGTCAGATATAACTTTTAAGTAATCGATCTGAGCCGTTCATTTCAAATCTCCCCCGAGTATATACACGCAGGATTTACCCTTCATTTGAACGTTTACTCAGCAACCTTCATTCACCGGAGTAAATTTCCTGCGGCCCCTTCCGGCGTTCTTGCTACTTGAAGATCTATTTCAAATCTGAATCTTTTTTCTCCTGCTAGGTATAAGCTTCATCCCTCTCTTTCCATTATTTAGCATTATTCAGTCACTTTTCATGAGTACCTCCGGTGTGCGTGTCTCTGACGAAGAGGGTGAGACCTCCTCGTCTGGTCAAAGCGAGTCTACTAGCGGCTCAAGTAGTCCCGGGACATCCCCCGAACCCAATATAAACGACGCACCCATCGCTATCGAACCCGAGTCTCCGGACATTCCCCCTCCATATCCGGATCTCGAAGGAGACGAGGATGTTAATACCCAGTTATTTTCTGATATGGATAGGGCTCGTAGAGCAATCCCCTGGTTAAGGTATTCCTCTATTTTAACTGCCTCGAATATTGCCGATGTTCGGGCTAGATACCATATACCTCCCAACTATCGAACTTTAGTCCCCAACGAGGGTGACAGAATGCATCGTCCCCCCTTAGGATTCCGTACCATACATGTGGCCCATCTTGCTTCAGGGCTTAGGTTTCCTCTACACCCTGCCATAGTTAACATTCTTCTTCACCTGCGTTTAAGCCCCACTCAATTACTTCCCAATTCTTACAGGCATATGATTTTTTTTATAGTCATAATGAGAATGTATGGAGTTCACCCAAACATCAAAAATTTCAATGGTTTTCTATCAGTACATCGATGTACTAAATCTACGGAGGAAGGTTTTTTCTTCCTCGCACCCCAGCGTCATTGTCGTCTGCAATCGCGAACACAATCTTCATTTGGAGATTGGAAGAAAAAGTTTTTCTTCATCGCTCCCCCTGCAGACCAGCGTTGGAATATACCCCGTCCGTGGAGTATGGACCTCGTTGATTTGAGCAATGTTGGTCGACCCACCATACCTCGACAGACACTAAAACGTATCCTCAAGCGGCTGTTCAAGCCCGAGGTCGTGATGAGTGAGTCTATGCTTGTCACGTGTGGTCTAAGTGGTGCCGACGTGCCTGCCGTCGAGAATCTCGGTAACAATTTCTTCTTGCATCGTTTATGATATTCTTCAATGTACTATGGTCAACTAATGTCGTTTTTTCTTTATTCGTAGCTATGGAAGAGAGACAGGCTCGTCTGAATAGAAGAGCTGTTATCGCTGCCGAAGCGGCTCAACGGGCAGCCGCCGCCACTGGTCGAGGTGCTGGCCGAGGGCGTGGCCGGGGACGAACTCAAGGGCAACCTTCCTTAAGGATCGGTGAGCCCCCCATTCATGGGTCCACCCGCGACCTATCCGCACAAACTGCTCCGACCACACCTCATCCTCCCCGAGCCATGAGCACCGGACCCACATCCGAGGCTGAGGAAGGCTCTCTCGTCCGTCGTCGCCGGACCGAAACAGTTGGAGAGCTAACTGGTGCTGCGTATGGTCGTCCCGAAAAACGACCTCACCGGGGGGGTACCGCTCAATCCATTCCAGCCGAAGGGACCCTTACAACCCCCCAAACTGGACGTCCAAACGAGCCCACAGCCCGCGACTATGAGCTGCTGAACGAGGCCGAATCATTGCTGCTTAAAGACTACCTCGAATGTGAGGTTACTGAACGCGCCTCCCCTCGTTCTGATCAGCAGCCACTTATACAGGATTGGCACATATATCCTGATAGTAGCATACTCGAGGATCGCAGTGGCAACACCGCCATCGAACTATTTCATCGCACACTCTTGCCCAGAGACAAGGCTCTGATTCTCGATCAGCCTCACCCCATCGTCGAGAAGCAAGCCGCTCAATACCTCGAAAAGGTATACTATTTGCAACGTTCTATCGTCCTGGTTTAATTCCCTTTATAACTTCACTTGACAATGTCATTTCTGTGTCGTTGCAGACGAAGCTGTTGATACATCAGTTGTCCCTTACCAGCTCGAGCCTAAAGGAGGTCCTGAGAAGATCTCAGCAAGAACTGACGGACTACAAGGGACAAGTCCAAGCGGAGTTGCTTACTGCCCAGGAGGACAAAGAGAAAGCGTCCTCTCTACAAGTAAGTTGTATTTGCTGCTATCTTTAGCCCCGTTGCCATTTTCAAAAGATGAAACTAACTTGATTCATCCGCAGACGGAGCTCGATATGCTCTGCCGCTCTTACGATGCTGATAAACTCAAAATGGCGGATCTCGAACGAGCTAACACTGAGCTTCGGCAGCAACTAAGTGCCTTGCAGGAGGGGACCGAGGCGGAGAAACGACGTCAATTCACCCTGGGCAAAGCTGCCGGTCGTCGGGAATTTCAAGAATCGTCCTCGTTTCGACGCCAGCTTGACGATGCTCGTCTGAACGGGGCCCGTGACATGCTCCACTCCACTGTAATCGACGACCGCTTACTCGATCAAGCCCTGAACGATGTCCAAGACGGCTTCTGTAAAGCCTTCGATTACTTGAAGGAAACGGAGAATCTCCCCTCTACTTTCCAGGAGGAAGAATTTGTTAACTCCTACCGGAGAGCGCCCCTCAAACGACCATCAGCCACCCCCCCTGATGGTGCCGCTTATACTTACTTCCCGGAATTCGATGCCTTAGTCATCGGCGAATCTGGGGCGAGTATCCAATTCGAACGAGAATTGGAGGCAACTGTTCATCGGAGTGAAGGCGAAGCCGCAGCCTCAGCTGACGAGCCCCAAGTTATCGAAGATTGACTATAGAGTAGTTGGACTAGTTTTTAATTTTGCATGATTTTGGTTTTTGTTCTAACAGCTGTTTTGATGATGTGTGAAACGTATTGTTTTTGTTTCGATGATCTTGGGATTGTTTCCTGTTTTTGTAGTTGCCAAATGTTTTGTTCGATGATCTTATCCCATTTTGATTTACTTTGATTTATATATGCTCACTCACATATGTATAAAGCATCTGCTAAAATCGAAGTAAAGATACATCATTGGATTTAACAACACTGCATCGTAAATGCCCCTTTTATGCATAGAATTTGCGCAAGTTATTTACATTCCAAGGGCGTGGCAGGTCGTTACCCACGAGATCTTGTAAGCGATAGGTCATTGCCTTCGTAATCTTTACGACCTTAAATGGTCCTTCCCAGTTCGCTTCTAACTTTTTAACATGCCTCGATACTTCCACCCTCTTCAGAACCAGGTCTCCAACTTGAAAAGACCGAGCCTTCACCCTTCTATTGTATGCTCTTGCCATGGTGCTCTTTTGCCTCAACATACTGGCAAACGCCTTGTCATGCACACCATCAATGACATCCAGCTCGAATTCTCTTGTGGACCGGTTCTCTTCAGGGTCATAAGCGCTCACTCGATGAGTCATCATTCCAATCTCCGCTGTAATTACCGCTTCCGAGCCGTAAACTAAACAAAATGGAGTTTCGCCTGTAGACGAACGAGGTGTTGTTCGATATGCCCATAACACTCCTTGAAGCTCGTCTACCCATCCCTTCCGCTCACCATCGAGTCTGGTTTTGAGGTGTTGCATTAGTATACGATTTGCCACTTCTGTCAGTCCGTTAGCCTGGGGATGACCCACCGCGGTGAAATTTTGCTGAATCTTCAATTCGGAACACCAATCTGTGATGGCTTTACCATTGAATTGCGTCCCATTATCCGATATCAGTATTCGAGGTATACCAAACCTGCAGATTATATTCTTCCAGATGAAATCGATGACGACTTTCTCTGTGATGCGGGCCACAGCTTCTGCTTCTATCCATTTCGTGAAATGCTCGATTGCTACAATGACAAATTTCTTTTGATGTTGTGCAGGAGGAAAAGGCCCTGCATACAATTTAATCGGTCAGAAATGCATTTTATGTTGTTTTTTTTTTTAAACACGTGCATCGATGAGGTTCGACCAACCTAGGATATCAATGCCCCATTGGTCAAACGGATACGCAATTTTAATTGGCTCCATAGGGGTTCCTGGTCGATGTATCTCATTAGAATGCAGCTGACATTGCCGGCATTTTTTGGCAAATTCATGAGCATCTTTTACCAATGTCGGCTAAAAATAACCTTGCCTTGTTATTTTTTGAGCCAACGATCTTCCTGCAGAGTGATTTCCACAGCTTCCCTCGTGTATTTCCCGAAGGACATATTCGGATTCTGATGGAGTTAGACATCGTAACAACGGCCCCCCCACTGATCGTTTGTAGAGGTCTCCACTCACAACAACAAACCTGGTTGCTCTCTGAACGACTTTCCTGGCTTCCACCTTGTCCCGAGGTAATTCGTCATTGACTAGATAGTCGGTAATTGCATCTTTCCATGAACTCTCCGTCGAAACTGGAAGGACTGATGTTAACGGGTCTATTTCCGAGTGTTCAGCCACCAGCAGAGTGACCTTCCTGCTCGTTAATCCCACAATCTGATTCGCAAACTTCGACAAGGCATCGGCTCTCATATTTTCATCTCTAGGAATTTGATGCAATTCGACTTTTTCGAATTCGAGCATCAATTCCTTCACCCGCTTCAAATATCTTATCATCGTTCGCTCTCTGGCTTCATACGTACCGGCAACTTGTCTAGCCACCAACTGTGAGTCTGTATAAACCATCATTATTTTTACTTCCAAGCTTTTTGCCATTTTCAACCCTGCGATGAGGGCCTCATACTCAGCTTCGTTGTTGGTGACGTCAAAATTTAGCTTGATAGCAAATTCCAAATCCACCCCATCCGGTGTTCGCAACCAGACTCCTACTCCTCCTCGTTTCGTCATCGAGGAACCGTCCACATGTAGGAGCCATGGCTTCACAGGTTCCGTTATAGCGACCCCAAGGACCGCTGCCGAGGTCATCTCAACAACAAAATCCGCCATTACCTGGGCTTTCACCGCGGTACGGCTTCTATATTCAATGTTGAATTCTCCCAGTTCAATAGCCCATTTCACGAGTCTGCCAGAGACATCAGGTTTTGCCAACACCTGTTTCAACGGCGTGTTCGTTAGTACGACGATGTGGTGGGACTGAAAATAGGGTCGCAATTTTCGGGCAGAAGTCACCAAAGCAAGTGCCCATTTTTCAATCTCCAAATAATTGAACTCAGCCCCCTGAATTAATTTGCTAACGTAATACACGGGCTTGTGTTCACTCTCCACCTCTCGGACAAGGACTGCACTGATGGCGGCTAAGGAAACAGCCAAGTACAAAAATAGGGACTCTCCGAAGACAGGTTTTGTCAGTAACGGGGGTGATACTAGGTATTCTTTTAGCTCTAGAAAAGCCTTTTCACATTCTTCGGACCATGCGAAGTTCTTGACTTTTCGCAAGACTTTGAAAAATTGTAGTCCTTTGTCGGCCGATCTAGAGATGAATCTGTTCAGGCTTGCCATTCTTCCCGTCAGTTTTTGAACTTCCTTCACATTCGAAGGGGATTTCATATTTAAGATTGCATCGATTTTTTCAGGATTGGCCTCAATACCTCGTTCAGTTACCATGTATCCCAAAAACTTTCCCCCTCGAACTCCGAAGGTACATTTATTTGGGTTTAATTTCATCCCATATCGTTTCATTATTTCAAAAGATTTCATCAAATGAGTCAAGTGGTCTGACTCGTCAACAGATTTAACGAGCATGTCATCAATATAAACCTCCATGGTCTTCCCAATCTCATTTGCAAACATCATGTTGACCAAGCGCTGATACGTGGCCCCGGAATTCCGAAGACCAAACGGCATCACATTGTAACAGTAGACACCTCTGGCCGTGACGAAGGAAGTTTTCTCCCTATCTTCCTCTGCCATCATTATTTGATTGAAACCTTGATAGGCATCCATCATGCTCAATAGAGCACACCCTGCAGTTGAGTCTACTAATAGGTCAATACGAGGCAAAGGATAAGGATCCCGAGGGCAAACTTTGTTAAGATCAGTGAAATCAGTACACATGCGCCATTTGTTTTCGGCTTTAGGTACAAGAACTACATTTGCTAGCCATTCAGTAAATTGAATTTCATTTACATAACCTACTTCTAGCAGTTTCTTCACTTCTTCTTCAATGATGGCATCTCTGTCCGGACCAAAGTTTCTTCGTTTTTGACGAATTGGTCTCGCCCCTGGATCAACATTCAGACGATGCACAATTACATCGGGGTCAATGCCTTGAAAGTCCGCAGCTTTCCACGCAAAAATATCAGTGTTAGCCTTGAGAAATTTTATCAACTTCGCCTCCATCGTAGGACTCAGCTGTCCCCCGATTCTCGTAGTCTTCTCCGTATCTCCTTCAAAAAGTTGAACCGTCTTGTGTTCCACAGGCTGCACCCTCGTATCCACCCTCTTCTGCCTCTTTCCCAGCTGCTGCATCAGTATAGCTGCATCCTCATTAATGACATTCACCCTCGTAACTTCTCTCTTCCTCTTTTTGCTCGAATCTGTTATTAATGAGGTAGTGTAACAGTCCCGCGCCTCCAACTGATTGCCCCTCACTTCACCTATACCATCCCTGGTTTTAAACTTCATCTTCAGGTGAGGGGTCGAAACTATAGCTCCAAACATATTCAGCATCGGCCTCCCCACTATCATGTTATAAGCAAAAGGGGTATCTACAACCAAAAAGGTTACACGCAACGTTTTCCTCTTCGGAGCCGACCCCAACGACACATCGAACTCAATTGATCCTTTTGGCAGGATTTGTGATCCAGTAAATCCCATCAAAGGAGTGTTCACCTTCCGCAGATTCACCTTTCCCAAATCCATTTTTTGCAACACGTCCCAAAATATTATATCTGCTGAACTGCCAGTATCAACCAACACCTTATGCACCGCAAAATTCGCGACATCCATCGTTATTACCATCGGATCATTATGGGGAACCATCATGCCCTCGTAATCTCTATCGTCAAAAGCTATTGGTGGGTCGTGACTCTGTACTGAAAAGATCCTCGTAGGCTCCTGACGATAGTGATTGCCACGCATTTCCCTCTTATGCTTTTTCCTTGCACTAGACGAGTCGCCTCCGACCGGGCCTCCAGCAATAGTGTGTATCTCTGCCCTAGCCACATGCGTATGCTCTTTCCTCCGATCCCCCAGACGATTGCTACCATCTTCCCTTTTGTCGTTACTCCGCCGATAGTTATCACTTCTAGGATATTCATCATTCCTAAGCCGGTCATACAGATGATTGTCACGAACCCGATGATCGGATCGATTCTCATTCCCTCTATGTTGAAAACGCTCAGGCGATCGGCTACGTGATCGTCTCCCCTCTTTTACGCGGTTGGCCCCTGGGGCTCTTACTTCCGCGAGGGTACGATCAATGAAGTCATTCAAAATTCCGTCTTTTATGAGACGTTCCAGCTCATCTTTCAACTGGTAGCATTCTTCGGTATCGTGACCCTTGTCCTTGTGAAAATGGCAATATTTATCCGGATTTGCTCTGGATTTCGACTTCATTGGCTTTGGCCATCGGATGGCATTCATGTGCTGTGCAGCCAGTAACACTCTTCCTCTTGATGCTTTCAAGGGGGTGTACTGTTCGTATTTGGCATATCGAGGGGGTCGTTCGTGGTTCTTTTCAGACCTCGACCCTTCCTGCCGATAGCTATTTTCTTTTCGATCTCTTGGATCGTTTACGGGCTTGCAAGCCTCGGAATCTTTTGATAGATTCATTTCTTCTTCATTGATGCATTGCTCTTCCAACTGCATCAATTCTTCTTGATCTTTCGGTGCACGCCGAGCTAAGGCAGACGCCAAAGTACCTTTTCTTAAAGCCAACAAAAGAAATGTTACAACAAGATCATGGGTTAATTCAGGTATTTCTAAAACCTCCTGATTAAACCTATGTACAAAATCTCTCAAGCTCTCACTAGGACCCTGCTTGAATCCCATCATGGACGACACAGATTTCCTGGCCTTCTTGTTGGCCGCAAAATGATTCTCAAATCTCTTGATGAGCTGCTCGTAAGAAATTATCGAACCGGATTGCTGACTCGTGAACCAATCCTGAGCCCGCCCTACCAAAGTCGTCACAAAAACCCTCGCATTAATGGCATTAGACTGATGATACAACGACATCAACAATTCAAAAGTTGTCAAATGCGGCCCCGGAGCACCTGTCCCATCGTAAGTAGGCAAAAGTGGAGCTTTGAACGAACTTGGCGGTTCCTCGAACATTATAGACTCGGAAAAGGGCGAATTCCTAGCCATTAACGCTGAAACCGGCCTACTTTTTGGTAGTAGCATTGCCGGCTTACGACTCAATCTGCCCAGCTTTTCGTACATGCCTTCAATTTCAGCCTTGGATAGCACTGGTTCCCCTTTTTCTTCATCCACAAGCTGCTTTCCTCTTCGAACTTCTGACCGCAGGTCAGCCCTACTGTCGACCTCGTCATCGGACTGTACCTCCACCGCTCCTCTCTTCTTAATCTGTGAACCCATCACCTCTTGATCCTGAAACAACCTCTTAGGCGCCATAGGCGTCACCGGAGCCCTCTGAACATTCGGAGTAACCAGTCCCGATGCCCCCAGTCGACTCAAAATTTCATCCACCTTTTCCTGCACCATCTTGTCCAGCTCTCCCTTTGTTAGCAATATCTTCTCTTCATTACGACCTTCCCCGCTCCGCAATGGCGCAGACGATCCGGAATCCTCTATCCGAACTCGCTTTTCCCTTTGAATTTCGTCCTCCATCCCTACAGCTGATTTCAGCGACCTTCGAGTAGTTTCCCACAGACGGCGCCAATTGATTCAGCTCAGATTTTACCCTATGCTCTCAGTCAAGAATACCTCGAATACACAACAATAAATGGGCCCTTCGAATTATAGACTGCACTCGGATACTAACGAGCTGCCTACGTACCTAACAAGGATCAAGTCTAAACGTAGTTCGAATTCGGTACATGTGATATCTATCGTTCGTATTACGAGTGTACCTTGTATTTATATTATGGGATTATACTCTCAAGTCTTCGAATAATCTGAGCCACACGATGTATTAATCGTAGTATTTATTACTCTGATTATCCGCCCTTAAATCTTCATAAATGACGGTATTTATAGAGTTTCCACGCTGTACTGTAGAGTGAATGACAGATAGGACGTCTTCCCTGCTGATCCTTTACACGTGTATGTAATGAATGGCACAGATTCGATGCCCACCGGGTCGGGCCATAAACCGACCCTATCCGGTTACAAAAACACGCGGATCTTGGAGTGTATTGCAAATACTATAATTATAGGGACCGGATATGCAACCTACCTCGTTGCCTCGTATACGAGGCTCTAAATGGGCCTAACGAGTAAATACACTTAAAGAATACGAGGTAATCCAAGGTCGAATATTCGAGGGGCCTTTTGGTATATCATTCACAAAAGTTGAAGTACGTTACTTTAAAAAAAAAATTAGAATTACTAATAGTTACAAATATAGTTAGTTAAATACGAGATAAAGAAATTAAGTATTTAATATGTAGGAGTATATGAATTTCTCGTAAAAAATAAGGTGGAAAACTCATCCCAAAAGTAAAAACAAAATAAAGTACATGTTAGTAGAAATACAATTAAAATATGCATGTAAAATTATTTGGTCAGAGTAAATATATATAATTCTTGCACTCAATAAATTGTGCGAGAATTATTTTATATGCCTTAACACATAACTTAATTCATGATTATAATACAAGATAGAGATGGTCATTTAGCAAAATTAATATTCTTGTAAATTACTAAGTCTTATCTTTACTTGTATACTATTGATTAATATATATTTGAAATAAATCGTAGTTACATTTCAAGATTGTGTACCATAGTTACTTTTCTTCAAAATCTTTTTTGGGGAATTATGATAATACATTAGTAATATTGATCTTTATAAGAGACTATTTATAAATCTGTTTTTGGAATAGTACATTTAATTAACATCAATTTTTTGTAAGGGTAATGATATTGACACTCCACAAGTTACTATAGGAGCTCCAAGTTTAATTTTATTACTAAAATATGACAACAATGCCCATGGAGTATAAAAACATTATAAACTTCCAAATTAAATTCTAAAAGTATTTTTATGCAATCAAAACAAGTTATTATACTTTACTATTTTATTACATATTAAATAATAAAAATATAAAAATAGAACAATTTTAAATATTTATATGGAATGAAGCCCGTCAATGAAAACTTTAGACCGTCATTAACAATATAACATAGTAACATATGCCAAATTAGAAATGACAAAACATTGAATTTCAAATGAAAATTATTTTATTTTTACCGCATATTAACACCAAACCATCAATTTTATGTAGTTTTTTTTATAGTAATAAATCAAGATTTAGGCATAAATAAGTACAACCAGATAAACTTAATTCCTATATAAAAAAAACATAGTAGTAGTGGTAGTAGTAGTAATAATAATAATAATAATAATAATAATAGTAATGATGATGCTGATAATGTTAGAAATAGCTGATAATTTTTCCAGTTGTACATGAAGAGACAAAGTATATAAATATATTTTATATTTAAATGTCCAAATAATAATAACAATTTGTTCCTTGCGTAATTCTTTAATATTCTTAAACTGATAGTTTTGTATTTGCATAAATGTACGTAGTGTCCAATTATACATTTTTCAAGCAATTATTTGGATAAATTATTATGAAAAATGAACTGATTATTAAAAGAAACATTTATTTTTTAATTTGTTAGCAATTAATTTTTTTAGTTAACAAATGGGTACTATTGTCATTTGTCTAGAGAGAGAAAGAAAAGTGGAGCTCATATAGTAATTTTTGGAGCTTCAATATCATTCCCCTTTTTGTAATCAATCCTAAACTATAAAATAAAAAAAAGTTGATTGTGAACATGATTTAAAACTTTAAACACCAAAATTATTTTCAAATTTGTGTATTTGTTTCATGAACAAGGACAAAAGATGTTATTGAACTTTTTTCTATCTTTTGATCCAACGGCAAGGAGATATATGCCAAAAAACGAAAAATCGTGATTTTTCTACCAAATGAAAATATCTCAGGGGTGACAGATATAAAAAAAAAAAAAAACCCCGTATTTTAAGGGTAGGGTGAACACGACATAAAGCGCCTAACAACAATTGTTGCTCAAAATCGTTAACGTTTTGTGTGAGTTGAGAAAGCGTGAAGCAGTTGAATAGGGTGGCGCCGACGCTTGGCAAATTGCAGAGTAAATAAAGGGATACGTGTCGCCTGCACATACATTGTCATCTCTCTTCTTTCAACACTCATTTGTCAGTTTATAATTATCTTTATTATTATTATTATTGAGAGCTTCGATCAGATTTTCTTTTGGTAAAATATCTATTTTGGATTTTGACTATGACTGGAAAGGAAATTATGCACAAGATGAAGGTACCCCCGCTCTTAAATTTCTTACGAATATATATATATAGATCTCTCGTATGTTTTTCTGTATTTGCTTTCTGTTTTAAGTTATTTACTTTTGCTTTGTGATTCTGCATCTTTCTTGCATCGGGCAAGATAGATTGGTAAATCGTGGTAGAGTTATTAGCACAAGGAATGCATTTTCACAATTGTAATTCTGAGGTGAAGAAATAGGACTATTTGCGATTGGAATGATTTGACATTAGTTCTTTGATCCGGCAATTTAGAAACTTATAAAGGGGAAATGATCATCTTTATATATTTTGTCATGTGCTGCATGAATTGGTTCCCTTCGTATTAAAAATCCAGGGAACCTAACTGTTGAGATGCCATGAATCCTTTTCCATTTCATTTTTTTCCTGAGCTCGAGCTCGGCTCGGCTCGACCTAGGCTCAAGTTCGAACGAGCTCGAGCTCATTTTTCTCGAGCTCGAGCTCATTTTTCTCGAGCTCGAGCTCATTTTTCTCGAGCTCGAGCTCATTTTTCTCGAGCTCGAGCCTGAGCCTAGCAATTTGGTCGGGCTCGCTTTGAGCTCGGCTCGTGGGCACCCCTAGGGGGTGGGTTGGGTTGCGGAGGGCTCGAAAGGTATATATATTTTTTTGTTTTCCAAGATGTCCTCGAGCCCGGAGGCTCAAGACTAATCCGTCAAGGTACTGTTGGCACAATTGTGCCCTCTCCAAAGGAAGTTTTTTGCATCCACGAGGGTTTGGACACAAGACCTCTTGCTTTCAAGCCCCTATGGCAAAAAACTTCCTTGGGAGAGGTCCCACTTGTATTTGGTTACTTAATAGTATTTTGGGGATTTTGTGACAATTGGAGCATATATATATGTAAAACTCCATCCGTCTTGGAGTGAGCCGGTAGGTTTTGTTTTGAGTGTTAGGTTTTGAGAACATGAACTTAGTTTCTAATTAGTGAAGCAGCGATTCTGCCGCTGCCTCTAGACGTAGCCCTTATTATATTGGGTGGAACACATAAATGTCTGTGTTTTGTATCTGATTTTTAAAATCAGTAGTAGCATTTGACAGACACTATTGTGCTAATCAAGCCAACTCATTAAATCACAAAAGTATGCATTGGCCTAGCGTTTGTAATAAATTCAACGACATTACTTATTTGAAGAAGGGTTTTGACTTTTGAGTGCCTTCAATTAACCGATGTTATGAAATTGATAGATTTTGTTCTTGTATAATTTTATCTAGTATAGAGTGATTTCTTATGCTAAACAACCTGCTATTGAGACTTGCTACTAAATGTTAGTGTTACGATTTTGAGTCGTGGCTTCTATTAGTTCATGTTATCTGCAATTAGATTTATAGAAGTGCGGAAAGAAAACAGAGTTTATTCAAGGAAACATGTATTGGCTTTTTGCTTTTCATCGGTTTTAGATAAATGGCTACATTTGGGCCAGAAGAGGAATAGTGTGGAATGTATTATTTAGGTGTTCTTTTCCTATTTTATGGTTAGTATTCTGTTATTACACCATGCTCAATGGTGCAAGATTCTTCTTAATCATAACGTGCAAGACGATATGCAGGAGAAAGTGGGTCTAGCTTCACCACCATCCGAAACAGGAAAGGGTAAGAGTAAGATGTCGAAGCACATAACACATGGATATCATTTACTCGAGGGACAATCGGGTCATGCAATGGAAGATTATGTTTTTGCTCAATTTAAAGAAGTCGGTGACAATGAACTTGGTCTATTTGCAATATTTGATGGTCACTTAAGCCGTGAAATACCTGATTATTTGAAGTCTCATCTTTTCAACAACATTTTGGATGAGGTAACATCACTCTATAAACTATAATATCGCACTTGATACGAACTTCCCTGCCGGTCCCCCAATTGAAAAAAGAAAAAGAATAAATGTAAGACTATATCTAACTCATGTTATTCCCTAACTCGAAATTAGCCCGACTTTTGGACTGAAACTGAGAAAGCAATCAGAAGAGCATATCGAATAACAGATAGCACGATATTAGAGAAGGCTAAGGATCTGGGTAAAGGGGGTTCAACAGCAGTTACAGCAATATTAATTAATTGTCGCAAGCTTGTGGTTGCTAATGTTGGAGATTCTCGTGCTGTTATATGCAAGAATGGTGTGGCGAAGCAATTGTCAGTTGATCATGAGCCTGAGAAGGAAAAGGATAAAATCGAAAACAGGGGTGGCTTTGTAATAAAGTTCCCAGGTATATAACTTAGAAGATAAAAATATAAGACCACTTGAATATTTGTAAGTGAATATTTTACATTGTTGCTTCCTTAATCAGGTGATGTGCCCCGCGTAGATGGACAATTAGCAGTAGCAAGGGCATTTGGTGATAAAAGTTTGAAGGAGCATCTTAGTTCAGAACCAGATGTAGCAGTAGAGGTTATAGATGAAAAAACCGAATTCATCATCTTGGCTAGTGATGGCATTTGGAAGGTTAGTAGTCATTTCCATTTCAAGAGATAATTCAGTATTAGCTTCTTTATACTGAATTACAGTTGTTAATATATTTTATCAAATTGATTCCCAGGTTATGTCGAATCAAGAGGCAGTTGATTGCATAAGGAACATAAAAGATGCAAAATTGGCAGCTAAACACCTCAATGAAGAGGCAATCGCTAGGAATAGCACAGACGACATCTCCTCTGTGGTTGTAAGATTTGGATGAAACTCCATCTAATTTCGAGTTTGTTCTATACTCTTTAGACTCCACATACGATGTTTGATGTTGATGCTCTGTGTTGTATGAATGTTGTTTTCCTCTCTCCTGTTTTTTTTTCTTTATTATTTTTGTTGGGTGTAATGCTGATCCCAAATAATATGTGAAACCTTAATTTGTAGAAGCTTTAAAGACTCTACAAATTCTTATATAACTACTCATTATTTCTTCAATTCAATCACTTCATTCCCTCTCTTCATTAATTACATAATTCAACTATCCAACACATTCTTTTTCTTACTTTATCATAAATAAAATATTATTCTAATTTTTTCTCTCATCATCATTACATATATAACTGATTCAATCAATTTTATATCACATCTATACAATTTCCAAACATTTCTCAAAAACACATCCAAACAAACAAAAAAAAATTAACATTTTCACACGAATTTCTATAATACACATTCTCCAATAAAAACTCATTTTCGAAAACACAACCATACGTAGCCGTTTTTAATGGCAAAATCGTAGTTAATTTTCTGATAGCAACGTGCACTTGAGAAACCTGGAAGAGTGCCTCGCATTTTTCGTATCTTTTGCAGAAAGAAAGAAATAGCACAAATAGATCACATTTAGAAAGAAGCTGCTAAGGCAGGTCTAATATTTGGTCTGTTAAACCATTCAGGGTCAAGCAAAATGAGCTAAAATGGTGATGTCTCCATAAATAAATACAGATAATAAGCATTAAACATCCATGTGATGACAGAAGAGAGCAAGCATCTAAGTGAAATTCAGTGGATGTGGAAACTTTGGTTCTTTCCTTCAGTTTTTTGTGTTGATACCTCTTTCTTCCTGCGCCGTTCATTATGACCAGCTAAACGTCTCCGACAACTCCTCTTCGTCTGATCGAATTCTGAGAGCCCGTGGAATCTGGGTAGGAACTAAGAAATTCAATGTCAGAATAGTAAAACTGCTATAATTCGAATATGTGACTTGGTCATGTACATCACATTTGTGTAAGCAATTGGACTCTTTCAACAACCCCCAGGGCCCAGGTGATTAATGTAATACGACGTGGAACATTTCGTTTCATGAAGTTTTATTTTACTTTCCTATCAAGTAAAGCAAATAGGTAATTGGACTTCACTAGTCACAAAAGTTGGTTCCAATTTAGCACAGAAAAGTGCTTTGGCGGCTTGGTAGATGACCTAAACAAATTGTTAGAAATACTAAATGACAGATCATGACAAATGAAACAGTAATGTGAATCATGTAAGTGTAACCTATAAATGTTTTCCAGAAGATATGAAAGTTGCCAAATTTTTCAAGCTGCATTTGCCCACGATACAGTTAAAATACACTAAATATCCAAAATACAGACAAGTAAGCGTAAGATACGGTTCGAAAAGGGACCTGCTACACTGCTGGCAAAACCTCTGCCTTAGCCCTTCAACTATGGCCACTGCAGCCTTAGCATGGACCTCACACACCCTGTGTCTCTGGTGGTACTTCTTGCAACCACTCAGATCAGCCTCACAATTCTCCACCAGACAGCGAGGCGGAGCCGCCACATCAACTCCACCGCCACCACCTATACGGTGTCCAGTGCTCTGCCCTGAACCTTCACCAAGATTCAATTTTTTCTTCTTCAACTTGAAATTTGCCTCATCGGCTCTTTCTTCCGTAGCGTATCTTTCTTTTTCTTCTTCTTCCTCCTCGTCTTCAAGGAAATTATTTTCCTCATCACCCACAAGTTTCTTGATTTTCAGGTATGATGACATCACATCTTGCATGTTGGGATTCATCTTTACTTTATGTGGGTTTTAAGATTACAGATGAGGAAGAAGGAAAGTGATGGTGAGTGTACTAACAGAGCAATCAATGAAAGCTCAAAGGCATGCTGAGCAAAAGTTAAAAAAGAAGCCAGATATCAGTACATTTGATGTAACTAAAAAAAAAAAAAAAAATTAAGTGCATTTGAGACAGTTGTACAGATTGAAGTGTTATGAGGACCACAAGGTTCACACTTCACACACAAGGTTCACACTTCACATCGAGACAACATCTCGTTCACGGGTGGGTCGAGTTTACTGGATTTATTGGAGATGAACCGACCCGACACCTATGATTGTAAAGTACTAAAAAACCCATCTTTTTTTTTTTTTGGTAGATAAAACCCATCTTTTATAATTCAGTAGTATATGGTGAACCAGTTTGAATTCAGTAGCCCACCACATAATGACCCACCTGAATTACCACCTATCTCTATCTGATTGTACATATTTACATCCTGACTACTGTTAATTGTATGATTGACCGTGTCAATGAACCATTGAAGCATCTTGGTTAGGGGATCTGAATATGACCAGTGATAGTTGCTAGGTTCTTATTAGTATGCATCATGTTGCTTCACAAAAGCCAAGGCCAAAATTGCTCTCTTCGGTGAAATTGGGTCTAGCTTTTGAGTCCTATATGTGCAGTAACACTTCTTCTAAATTGATGTTCCATCTCATATTTCCCTTATGCACAAACCCATTTTACGTATATGCTTAAACAAGGAAAAATTATAGGAAGTTTGTGTATAGACGTAAAGAAAAAAAGTTTTAGTAACATGATTTGGACTATTCTATGGGGTCGACTGTTCTCAGTAACAATTAGGGTGGGGTTTGTTCCTGATGATCGAGATAGAGAACTACCTAAAATTTGTTAAAGTCCAAGTTGGGATTTTTGTAGCACGGACCTTTGATATTAAGTCAATAAAATAGTCTAGGAGGACAGTATATCTCCGAGTTTCGAGTCGGAATACTTATAAGGTTTTGCCAGATCATAGACATATAGTCGGCATGTAGCAAGATCCAGTTTAGCTATAGCCAGGTGTGACGTGACTGATTTAAGGTTTACAAAGGCGGGCAGAAGCGTTATGTCTAGTTAAGTTGATCCAACTTGTGAAAAAAAATGCGGATCCCTCGAGCCAATTGCGGTTCTAATTCAATGCCGACGTACGAATGTTATCAATCTAAATTAACCATATCGACACATGATAATGAATAATGAAATGAAACATAAAAGAATCGAATTGATTTGGGTGGTCCCAATTTGTTGGAAAACTCTATGTTAAATCGAATTCAATAGTTTTACAGTATATTGTTAGATATTATTATTGCTCTCCTAATTAGATTAGTATTATTATTGCTTTCCTAGTTAGACCAGTATTCTTATTACCTTATTTATTTTTTACCTTCTTTATAGTTTAGGGTTTTTTTGTATTCTCTCTCTTGTAACTCTATAAATATGTTACTCAGTAATACAAGTTCCCTACGGGGTTTTCTCTAATCTAACATGGTATCAGAGCCATGGTATCTCGATATCTCGGTTCCGCCATCCTCAAGTCGCCGACCCCGTCCGGCCCATCTTATCTAGTTTAGTTTAGTTTAGGATAGTTTATTTTTTTCTTTATCTTTATTTATGTTGTCGCCGCTCACCCTTGGAAAAACAAGTACTTGGAGTCGCTGTCTTATTTAATGATTTTCAGACGAAACTGCTCCACATTGAGAAGCGTCTTCGTCGAACCGCCGCCTTATTTAATGATTTCCAGATGAAAGTGTTCCACATTGAGAAACGTATTCGTCAAAATCTCTCTACTAAGCATTCTTTATGCCCAGACTATCGTAACATCTTTTTTCGGTTTTTAGTTCAGTCTCAATGTTCAAGACTTTCACGTTTCGACTGCGGGGGAGTGTTAGATATTATTATTGCTCTCCTAATTAGATTAGTATTATTATTGCTTTCTTAGTTAGACTAGTATTCTTATTACCTTATTTATCTTTTAACTTCTTTATAGTTTAGGGTTTTCTTGTATTCTCTCTCTCTTGTAACTCTATAAATATGTTACTCAGTAATACAAGTTAACTACGGGATTTTCTCTAATCTAACATCTTTCATACATTAAGTTATATTGTGTGTGGTCCCCACAAACATTATGTGAGAGAGATAGACACAAAATTCACACTCAAATTGTTGAATTCGATCCGACACACACTTGTATGAGAGAGATAGACACATAATTCAAACTCAAATTGTTGAATTCAATCTAATATAGAATTACAGGTGGTTTAAGTTGCACTTCAATGTAATCTAGTCTACCGCGAACATCAGTGTCTGTACTTGGTCTTTGGTTCATTCAGAACCATGTGAGAATTATTGAACTGTTACCTTGGTACTTGTTGGTAAATGTAATCCATATGAAATTTTATAGATGAAAGTTGTGAAAGTGCAATCTCATACATTTATACTGTTTTTTCTCCAACATCAACATAATATCTATATCTATCTATATCTATACTACTATAAAAGTATAAATCTTGAAAATTATTTTTTCCATTTGTGATATTACCATATTACCCTTACCTAGATTTATTATATTGCCACCTTTAAATAATTAAATTAAATAATTATTTAAGACTCTACGTTAACTCTCATTACTTAATTAAATAGTTAAATTAACAACATGTGAGTCTCAAAGGTCCCCTAATTAATTTGTCATAAACAAAAAAAAAAAAGGCCACCTCTAATGAAACTTATGTAAAAGTATTAAATTAAAGTTAAATAAACTAATAAAATCAAAGAATGCAATCTAACAAATGTAGGGCTCTATATAATCAAGCCACCTCCTAATGAAACTTATGTAAAAATATTAAATTAAAGTTAAACGAATAAAATCAAAGAATGCAAAATAACAAACGTATATCTCTACATAATCAACATAACCTGGTTTCATTGCTTATTAAATAATTAAATTAACAATATTTGAGACTCTACATTGTCTTGAAATCTTTCACTTGAAACTGCCGACAAGCTCAAAGGTCCCCTAATGAATTTGTCATAAAGTAAAAAAGCCCACTCTACATTATGTCATTAATTATCATTGCTTAATTAAATAATTAAATTAACAACATTTGAAACTCTACATTTTCTTGAAATGCTTCACCTGATTAAGGTTAAAATTTTAGGCTCAAAATATTTTGATGTATAAGTTGTATTACCATAAGTGTCATAATATTTCTCCTTTAGTCTCATAATAAAAAATGTTTCATATGAACAAGTTTGAATTAGATTTTTTTTTATATTTCCAAATTTATTACATGAATATTGAAATTTTTTATTCTACTTGCAATGCACGTACAATCTACTAGTTCGATGAAATATATCTATTTTTTGAAGACGAGAAATAGTGACTTTCCTACATATGTTTCAATTGGAACAAAAATTGGCGGCCGAAATTGATAGTTGGTTTTACCAATGTTTTAAAAACCGAACCGGCTATCGAACCGAAAAATTTACTGATTCAAGGTTCACTGGTCAGACCAGTGATGTTATAAATAATTATTAATATATTAAATCAAATAAAAATAATAATAAAATACATAAATATGCAACAAAAAGAAAAAGAAAAATATCAATTCTTAGAATACATTCATATCATTCATAAAGATACCCGAACTTCACACGTTCTCAAAGAATCAAAGGATCAAATAGATAGTCTACAAAAGCACTCACACCTATTTACTCACAAAAATCTTGTTTAAACACCAAAACAAAATGGAAGGAAGGGAGAAAGAGGGGGACCGTATACCCACATTAAGAAAGAGGTGAGAAGAAGAGGTGTTGTTACTCGCGTTTTAGAAACTAAGAAAAGATAGAAACTGCTCGCCTTGTGCTGCTCGTGGGAAACGAAGCAGTAGCGGTTCCTATGGAGTTTGAAGCAAAAAGACGAGATTTTGGAGAATCTTGGGCTGTAATTCGATCTAATAGGCAATTAGGAACTCACTCGAAGCAAAAATTGGGTTGTGTTTGTTACAAAATTTAGGGATTTGACCAATTATTTATACTTAGTAAAAAGTGCCCGATTTTTGCGAACCGCGACCAGTTCAACAGGTTCAGCAGTCCGACCGCGAGCTGAACGATTTTGGACGGTTTTTAGCTAATACCGGTTTTCAAGTTCAACTCGGACCGTTATAGGGCACGGTCGGCTGTCCGACAGGTCGGACCGGGCAGTCCAATCCGATTTTTAAAACACTGGGTTTTACACGTTGAACAAGTTAAGAAATTGAATGAGATCCAATATTAAATGATTGAAAGAATTCAAGTTTACGTTTTTATAGTCTTGGTTAGAAGAGTTGAGAGTTTTGTGAACTTGATTTAATCATAATGGTGCCGATGAGGCCCAACTCTATTGGCAAAATTGAGGCCCCAAGATATTAAAGGTTTTGAGTTCGACTCCTACCGAAAGCGTGTGAACTTTTCTCTACTTATATAGTAGTTGTTATCATACTTGATTGTAATAGTTCTTAATTGATTCTAACTCGTCGCAGTTTGATATTCATAATATGTATCATGTAATCGATTCATTAAAAAAAAAATTTAATCATAATGGTTTGACCACTATAACACAGCACCAGAAAACAGAAGATGAATAAACAAGAAAAGCAAGAAATATTAACGAATGCTATCACCAAAACCCTAATTTTGTTTAATTCACTACCCTAACCATAGTTGAGTTCAATCAAGGCTGAGGCAACTCAGATCGTGAAAAGGATGTACCATCAACTCTTGCTCGTTCAAATCCGGCTTACTGACCATGTCCAAACTAGAAAAGATACCACCAAACCAGAATTACCTCAAAATGTACACTTCACTTTTGATACTCTCTTACATTCTATTTTGAGAAATTTAACCACGGAACCCCCTCATGTTATGGTCAATTATCTAAAACACCCTAACTTTTCGAAAGTACATAAAGTCTCCAAGACATTCTTACCATTATATCCCTGCGTTTCTACCCTGTAAAACTTATAAATAGACCCCTTCTAGGATCTCGTTTAATTCACTAAAACCCTTCTAGGATCTCGTTTAATTCACTGAAAGTCAGTGGCCTTTAATAATTAACAGTGAAATGAACGGTGTGTGAATGCAATCCACCTTTCTGTATTCTACTTCACTCTATAGAGACATTCTACTTAAGACATCATGTGATTGATTGCTGCCTTGCTCGCATTAATCACATAAGAAGCATAATTCATTCTTCGTGATAAACACATAATTTTTTGTCTGGATTCGATTCTAGGTTGGATCTCAACTTCAATAAATTTAGTTTGATGTCACCAAATTCCAATTCCAATGTAACTGAATCAAATATTATGTATAAAGCAACTAATCTGATACAAATTGAGTCCCTTCCAGAATAAAATGTTGTGATCCTAAAAAAAGAAAGAGCATTCCTCAAACCAAACAGCAACCTGGCTACTATCTTATTAATGTCCACTAAAACTATTAATTAATACTTAACGTTTAGCATTCAAATCAGTACCCCTACTCCACCTCCTTAGATCCTCAACATGTTTATCATCAGAAGACTGTCTACGGTCACGATCATTACCACCAGAATCATCAGCCATCGAGTCTCTGACGCTCTCGGTGGTCTTCTTGGCGGCGTCCCACATACCGTCCATTGTTTGCTTCGCAATCTCTCCCAACTTCAAGCCCGTCTCCATCGCTCCAACAACCCCTGCTTTCGCTATCTCCGCCGTGTCCATATCCTCCGTCCGCCGTTCCCCGATGTTGTTCCTCCTCGTCGCCCCCGATTTATCGCCTTTGTTTGGGATTCCAGATCCACCGTACCCGCCTTTGGAACCTTCCGCCACCTCATCTTCATCGCTAAAGATACCAAAGCCGCCGTAGCTGCCTTCCGAGCCCTCCACCGTTGCGTCTTTATTGCTTAATTTATCAGGCGTCGTTGTCCCCTGATGAAATTTATTCAAGCAAATTTACATAGCCAGTCAAAATCAATTTCTTCATTAATCAGTCAAATAGAATTACGAGATTTTCACCTTATTTATGTCGGATGTAGAGGTGAAGCCGGCAACATATTTGTTACGGATGAGGAAATAAAGAGGATTGGCATGAACACCGCCATTGCGAAGATTTAGAACAGCCCTTTTGTTTGGAAACATCATTTTATCATCAGATACTCTTACAATTTATAATACTTTGGATCCAATATATATCCTTCTTTGAACTATACTATATATCGATCTATTGTATTCGTGTCCAAGAAGAGTGGCATGTAATATCCCTTGAGCGACACGTGTGCTTAACCCAACACATCATCATTAGTTTCAAGGTAAGGCAACCGCTTCCCCACATTTTGCAATTTTCTTTCGACAGAATTATACCAATACCTCCTCTTAGTCTTCGGGTATGCCTACTTATTCATAAATTCCTTGGATAAAAGTAAATATCACTAAGCCCCCTTACAAGAAAAGTAAAAAAGCATTTTAACCCCCATAAGACGTAAGTTAAAATTATGTCTTTTTAACTTTACAGTACTATTTTGGGTTCACTAATAGCAAAGCTAACATGTCCATGTTCAGTCTTCGGGCTTTGTTACCTTGGTTCTTTTACTCTACGTCGATGATATTTTCTTAACTAGGAATGACTCTGCCGCTGTTTCTGCTCTCATAACTCGTTTTTTTAAGGAATTTGCCATGAAGGGTCTGGTGGACCTCAGCTAGTTTTTGAGTATTCATGCTACACAGGACTTCCTTAGCCTCTTTCTTTCGCTGAAAGAAGTATGCGATTGAGTTTCTACAACGATTTGATATGATGAGCTTGAAGCCTGTTGTTTCTCCTCTTTCTGTGAAGTTTACTCTCTTTGCATTTGAAGGTGACTTTTTCCGATCCGACACTGTTTCACAGTATTGTTGAGGACCTTCAATATCTCACGCATACTCGACCTGACTCTGCTTATGCGGTTACTTTAGTCGATTCATGCATTCTCCTCGCGATGTTCATTTCCGATGGTTAAGCGGATTTTTCATTGTCTTCGGGGCACTCTTGACATTGGATTACTTATTTGCCCCTCCTGTTAAATTCTCTTACCATCTATGCTGATTCTGACTGGGCTGGTTATCGAGATAGTCGGCGCTCTACTACTGGCAATGTTGTGTATCTTGGTGATAACTTCTCTCCTATTCTGCCAAGAAGCAAGCTACTATATCTTGATCTAGTACTGAGTCGAAGTACCATTTTATTGCTTATGTTATTACTGAGACTTGTTGGTAGCGCTATCTGGTTGTTTTTCTTCATCATCCTATCCGTGTCTACTACAATAATATCAGTGAAAAGGTCGTCGTTAGAAATGTTTTGGTGATGTATGTTTCTACTGTTGATCAGATTCTCGATATCTTCACCAAAGCTCTACCTACTCCAACTTTTGAACAGTTACGGGTCAATCTTGGTGTTAGTCACAATGCTAGGGGTGTTACTGTATATTATTGTACGTATAGTTCGGCCCATTTTTGTATAGTCAGGTCCCATATATAGCTTTATGTATAATTGTATATTGTACTCTTATATTTATTCTAAAATATATCATACATTATTCTCAACTAGATTATTACGTGTTTAGAACTCTATTACTTTGTATAGTTTTTAGGTTGAAACATGAGAGAAGACCTTGTGATTAATAAAACATCAAGCTCTCTTTTAAAACAAATGGCAACCAAGCTATGGCGTGCATGTTGCTTGAGCATTGTAATTATGCGTATATTGGCATTTGCTTGATCATTGTAATTATGTATTTATTGACAACTTTTTTTTGACTCCGAAGGAAGATGACAACATGACTAATCTTGCTTGAGCATTGTAGTTGTGCATTTACTGGCAGCACCATTCTTTGATTATGAAGAATATAACGTGATTGATCGAGAAATAGCCGCCGGCCCATGACGCTTACATGACGCAACCACTTCACCGTCAATGGTCACCTAGCGATTTAGGATAATAAGCATGAGCACTTGACCTCAACACACTGTTGTAAACTAATTACACTAACTTAATTTTAGAATTGGAATGCGCCCAGGGCTGGTGGTAGCAGCCATTTTCATAATTTTTGAGATTTATACATCTTCTCCTATAAATTTTTAATATTTAAATTTTACCCCCTCCTCCAACTTAAAAATATCAAGTATTTCTCCATCTTTTTTGTATTCGCCACAAAATCAAAATCATGACTCCGTCCCTGAATGTAGGGATAAATATTAGCACAATGATAAGTATTACCACTTGATCCTAACACGGTGTATAAACCATGTTGGTGGTTATGGTAGCATATAGTTGTCAAATATGTTTAGAACAATTTAATTTCAGAACACATTTTTTTAAGAAAAATACTATATACTACAGTTTATTCTTCATCGTTTTTCATCGATTTCAAGTGTAGGGATAAATATTAGCACAATGATAAGTATTACCACTTGATCCTAACACGGTGTATAAACCATGTTGGTGGTTATGGTAGCATATAGTTGTCAAATATGTTTAGAACAATTTAATTTCAGAGCACATTTTTTTAAGAAAAATACTATATACTACAGTTTATTCTTCATCGTTTTTCATCGATCCTTGAAATGGTAAAATATCTATTTGTTATGGCAAACATAAATTATGGAAACAAATCAAATGCATTTATTACATTAATTTCCTAATCAAATACATGTATTGCGTTCATTTCTGACCAAAATTAAAAGAAGTGAAAATACGATGAATAATAACAGGTATATATAGATCATTCTTTTTCTAATTAAACATGTTATTGGTGGTGAGATTGTGAGACATAATGACCACAATGTTTTTTCCAATAACTAATTTCACACTGAAAACAAACTACTCAAATTTTAGAAATACATTTCTTCATCACATTTTCATAAGCTAAGACGAGATGGTTGTGTCCCTGACCGTGTCCTTGGCCGCAGCTCCTATCTCCGTATCCTTTGTAACCCCTTCTCCGCCATTATCCTTGCCCGATTCTTCGCCTCTCTTAGGGATTCCTGACGCCTCATTCTCACTGATAGAGATACCAGAGCCGCCATAGCCGCCTTCCGAGCCTTTTATCGTTGCATCTTTATTGCTTAATTTATCAGGCGTCGTAGGCCCCTGAAATTTATTCACACAAATTTACACAGTTCGGATCCTCTATTGCAACTGCTGTTGCAACCTCTTATTACAATTCACTATAACTATGTGTATAAAATATTTTCTAAGATATAAATTTAATATGGATATACACTTATCGTACAAGCATGATATGCAACATCATTTTGCAATATAAGATCTCATGTGATTTAATTCTCTTCAAGAGGAATTACGCGGAAATAGAAGATAATATATTTACCTTATTTATGTCGGATATGGAGGTGAAACCAGCAACATATTTGTTTTGGAAGAGTAAATACAGAGGATTGGCATGAATAACGCCATTGCCAAGATTTACAACAGCTCTTTTGCTTGGAAACATTGTCTTATCATGAGGTTATTACAAACTACGCTACTTTGGATTCAATACTTGTTTGATCTTTACTATATATCGATCTATTGTATACGTGTGCAAGAAGAGTGGCATATCCGTTGAGCGACAAGTGTGATTAACCGGACACATAATCACTATGATGAGGACGTGAAAATTATAACCTCCTCTTTCGGTTCGACCAGACCAAATGTATTTCACTAGAAAATTGGATTACACTTGTCATATATTGATCACTCATTTTGTGAGGTGTGGTCGAGTCGAAAGCGGGCTAGAATTTCTCGCTGAGGACAACCGTTTCCTGGAAGATTATTAAATGTACCCGGTGCACCATTTTAAAAAGGGGAAATACACACGTGTCCCCTCATTATTATGTAATTTCTAAAAACACCCTCGTATAATTTGTTATTGCCAACACGCCCTCAAGGGGCTATTTATAAAGTTTGCAGGGGATAAAATTGTATAAATTTTTAAATACATAAGGACATAATGGTAAGAAGAAATGTTTTAACATAAAGAGAACTTTATGTAAGTAAGTACTTTTTTGGTAGTTAACATACAAAAGCATATACAAACTAATTTCAAAAGGAAACTGAGTATTTAATTAGTTTGCTTAAAGTTTATAAATTCTCTTTATTCGGTAATTTGGACATACCAAAGTTTTCTTCAATTTCTTTCTTATCTTAAAAATGTTAGATCAGGTTAGACTCGTAGTGACGATCCAAACAAAAGAAAATCTATTACGACGTATAATTCAATTTAATTATCACAATCCGCCAACATTTAAGAAATGAAAGTATGGTCTTTACTTGATCAAATATTGTAAATTGAGCGCCACCAATCCCTAATGCAACCACATAACATGACGGGCTACACATCCTCACTTATGTTCGAAAAAATAAAGGTGAAAACTTAACAACTAGACCAATGTGTTCGACTAAATTTGGGTTAAATACAAAATGCACCCCTGGACAATTTTTATTGTCGTGTGCACCCCTCTAAGCTATCTAAGGTAACAATATAGTCCCTCGTCAAAATTCCATTTGGCCACCATTTAGTGATCATTTTGTTACCTTAAGCATATATGCGATAGTGAGAATAGTTAGGAGTACATTTTTTATTTAGAGGGTGTTTGGCTTAGCGTAATTTAAACATCTCTTAGTACTAAATATCTTATAAGCTATTAGTGCTTATAAAATATTTTTGCAACTATTTATAAGTTAGTTAATAAAAAATAAGTAGGGGCTTCCTGATAACTTATTTTGAAAGCTTAAAAAAAATTACCAAATATCTTTTAAAAACTTATAAGCTCCCAAATAACTTATTTTCAGTAGCTTATAAGTTAGTCAAACACCCTCTTAATCCATTACATTCTTTATATCTAAACCAAGTCACACGTTTTAATTCCAATGGGCTTGGTTTCAAATCATCCATAAAACTCAATGTTAAGGCCCATTGAGTATCTGTACCTTACATAATTAAATTCGAGATGCCTTTATCCTTCTAAAAGGCCTAGGCCTTATTAGTAGTCCAACTCATTCATGTAAAAATGAAAAATCACTTTCAACGGGTTGGCCTGATCCAAGTTCCAAATAATTAGACTTGGATTCAAATTATGCAGTTGTATATATATATCATCCACAGCAATCTATGTAATTTATATAATTTAAATAATGGATACTAAAAATAGCCGACTTGCTAGCCAAAGAGGGGCTACATAGTACGCAGGGGATCAATTGACAGCTTGGTGGGAGACATGACCATAGATGGCCTAGAAAAATGACTATTGGTCCGGGTTTGTCAGACTAAATCCTTTAGGGTTACCCCTTCTCTTGCATACAAAAAAATAAAATAATGGACACTAAAATTAAATTTGAAGTCTTATGAATACTACAATTCCACTGGCAAAGTATATACAGTTTGAAGTTTTGAACTTGACATGCTATATACTGTTTTTAGGTCGAAAGTTGAAAGAATACATTAATTTAGAAATAATCTTAATTTTTTGTTTAAGTTTATAGCCAATTACACTCAATATATTTGGCACAATGTAAGAATATATGGTAGCGAATGGTTGACAAATATTTTATGAAAAATTGTTTCTAAAACACTTTTTTATTATTATTATTATTATTATTATTATTATTATTATTCTGTCAGTTCGATTTTGAGATTTTTCTCGAAAAACAAAAACAGATTACACACATAATCACAACAATTTTTTGTCTAAAAACACATTTCACACTCAAATACTCAGTACCCAAGTCTTTCAATATCTCAAAAAAATTACTCCTATTATTTTCCCCCTTTTTGTCCATGAAATGAACCTGATAAGATAAAAGACCAACCACATCAACCATATCCTCCTTAATCGGGAAAAATTTATATCAGACCAAATTCAATGGTTTTAATATCTATCTCGTACACAATAAATTGTGACGTGTGTGGTCTTCACACATATTTATGTGAAAGAGATAGACACAAAACACACTCTTGAACTATTGATCTCGAATGAATATAAAATTACCCCCTAATCCCCTATACACTTGCATTTCAATATACTGTCACCATCAGTCATTCATACAAATGGTATTCTATACTTCCTCAAAAGGCCTTTTAGCATAATCCAATCCAAGCAAAAGGCAAATGGAAAAGAATTGTCCAAATTTAGTGTACAATGGTGGGGTAGTTCACATCAAGATCACAAGAAGTTGGATATATCATTTTTCTCTTCAGCTTTTCTTCCACCAGACAGAAAACAAAACAAGACCATTGAGCACTCACCACTAAAGAAGAATATCCGGATCAATCTTCACAATTCCCACTCAGTTTATGCTCAACTGACAAGAACATGACTTCACTAAACTCAATTCTTCTGCCCAAAATAAGTCTGATCCCTGGAAAAAGTGAACCACAGGATTTTTACCAACTATTCTTAGAAGGTTCCGTGACTACGGACTCCGAAACAATTCCAATAGTTGATGTAGTGGGACCCACATAGAATTCACCGTACAATATTCATGGGACTCAAAGTCGTCATTTTCCATAGAATCACACACGAAATAGAAATAATCGAGGAAATAAAAAATGGATCAATTTGAAGCAACTTCACTATACAAAGAGACTTGTACAGGATGCTAAGCTATACATATTAAGAACTTCTATATTTCTTTCTTTTTTCTATCTCACAGAAAGACTATAATAGAAAACTAAATCATTGGTAGTTTTTTGATTTTGAAAATCATATATATCACTTTTGAAGATTCACATGAAACTGAAATCCTCAAGGAAAGACAAAGTTATAACAAAACTTATTTTCAACCTTTTCCTATATCAACCGCGTCGAGCAACGAAACAACTTCATCAATCGAGGGTCTTCTTCTAGGATCATGGTCTATACATGTACAAGCTATACCAAGCACTTCCATGAGTTGTTTTTCACAATCTTTATCTCGTAGTATAGATGAATCAAATATATCCTCCTCCCTCTTCTCAGATTTCTTCTGATAAACCCACGCCACCAAATTTCTGCAGTTCTTCCCTTTACAAACTTCAACGGGTCGCCTCCCAGTAATAAGCTCAAGTAGAACAACTCCAAAGCTATAAACATCACCCCTAAAAGTTGCAGTCAATGTCTGGCTGTACTCCGGAGGGATATACCCCAAAGTGCCAACTAAATCCGTCGTTACATGAGTATCATAAGGGTGGAGCAACCTTGAAAGCCCAAAATCAGCTAAATGAGCTTCAAATTTCTCATCTAATAATATATTGCTCGTTTTGATGTCCCGATGAACTATATTTGGCTCTTTATGTAAGTAAGCCAATCCACGAGCTGCCCCTTGAGCTATTTTCAATCTCTTTTCCCACGCTAAAAACGAACCCCCATCATTTTTTTCATGCAACCAATAGTCCAAGCTTCCATTTTCCATGTAAGAGTATATTAACAAATTGTCATTCCCATAACGACAATACCCTTGTAGAGAAACAAGGTTTCTGTGTTGAGCTCTAGAGAGGGCTTCAACTTCAGCTTGAAATTCTCGTTCCATTTGTCCACAATCCCCTGAAAGCCTCTTTACTGCAGCTTTTGTACCGTCGGGGAGATCAGCTTTGTAAACTAAACCGAACCCTCCACATCCAACAATGTTTGATTGGTTAAAGCTGTTTGTTGACTTTAACAAGTCCGAGACGGTTAGATCTTTGCAATTTGCATTCTTGAAAAGAACAAGCTTCGGTGGGCCATACGCATCAGGAAATCTCGGCCCTGTAATGATATCCTCATCCACATCTTCGATCGGAACTCCAATATCCCTTCTTGATATCCTAATCAGAAGAATGGCAAGGATTACAGCAATTCCAATCCCGATGCTGATTGTTATTCCAAGTATACTGCTTTTACCAAACTTACCATTTTCGCTTGGAGGAGCAGTAGAGGGGCGGAGCCCCAAATTATTGACAACACAAGGAGAGATCAATTTCCCACAAAGTCCAGGATTGCCGTCGAAGCTTGAGATCGGGAAGCTAAGGAATTGTCCCCCCGTTGGAATTGCTCCCTCGAGATGATTATTAGCAACACTAAACTTTGAGAGGAATGTGAGCTCATTGAACGAAGAAGGAATCGATCCATGCAGATCATTATAAGACAAATCCAGTGTCTCAAGATTTACCATATTCGAAATAAAGCTTGGTATCGTTCCGGTTATATTATTCCTACTCAGGTCTAAGACATGAAGCTGTCTTAGTTTTCCAATTTCAGGCCAAATTGACCCGTTTATCTGATTATTGCTCAATAATATCGACGGAGGGAAACTTGAAGCTTGATTGTACTGCAAACCACTTGCACTCTGATTTCTCTTGACAAAAAGTGGAATACCGGTGGAAGTATTAAGACCGGATGAACAGCTATTTGCAGAAATGAGGCTCTTAAGCTCTGTCAAACCCTCTGGAATTCCACCTGTTAGTGAATTATTAGAAAAATCCAAGTAAAACAGACCCTCCATTTGACCTATCCATGAAGGGATGCTACCTTCTAGATGGTTCCAGGACAAATCAAGAACCTGCAACTTTTTGCAGTTTAATAGCCAATTCGGGATTCGACCGTTCAGGCCACAGTTTCCCAACGCAAAAAGCAGTAAGTTTTCAAACCCGTTTACATTTTCGGGAATTTCTTCGCCGTGGAAATTTTTAGTGAGTATAAGAGTGGTCAGGTTTCTGCAATGTGTCAATACAGATAATGAACCTGATAAGTTTACAAGGCTGTTATTGGATAAAGAAAGAAATATAAGAGATGAAAGGTTTGAGTAACTTTCAGGGATCTGGCCGGTCAGATTGTTTTTGGCAAGGGTCAAAATTTTCAACTCCTGGCAACTGGAAAGTGATTCTGGCAACGGACCATAAAAACAGTTGCTAGCAAGATCAAGTGTACAGAGATTATGCAATTTGGAGAAATTAAGATCGATTTGACCTGAAAGAGAGTTGTTACGAAGATCAAGCACTCTTAGTTTAGAGCAAAGTGCCAAAGTTGAGGGTAGTGAACCAGAGAATGAATTTGAATGTGCAATAAACTGATCTAAATGAGTTAAGTTTCCAAAAACATTAGGAAACGAACCGGAAAACATGTTTCCGAACAAAACTAATGCTTTGAGATTGGAAAGCTTACTGATTTTCTGACTTAACTTGCCAGAAAAATTATTTGCAGAGATTGAAATATGCTCCAAAGAAGAGAACAAGTAGAACGACTCCGGAATGTCACCGGAGAAAGAATTGAAATCCAGATGAAGCTTCTGGAGAGTTCTGCTGCAATTGTCTAAAAACTGAAGCCCACCAGTAAAGTGATTTGATGATATATCAAGAACATGAATTTTTTTGGAGAAACCGCAGATTTGGGAGTTGAGTTGGCCTTTGAACAAATTGTTACTAATATTCAACGCAACAAGATCTGGAAATACCCCAAAATCAGTGAAATTTCCAGTGAATGAATTTCCAGAGAGGTTGAGAGACTGAATTGATTTGAAACTAGCAATCGCCCCAAATGCAGTCCCGACAAGCATGTTATGGCTGAAATCAAGAACTTCAAGCTTCTTGAGATTAGAGAATTTTGAAGGCAATACACCTTCGAGCGAATTATACGAAAGATCAAGAAATTTTAATTGATCCAATTTGGACAGAGACTCTGAAACCTTTCCCTTCAACCCTTTTCCAGACAGCTTCAACATGATCACTCTATTACCACCATTTTCACAGACCACACCTTCCCATTCACAGCAAACTGATGAATCAGACCAAGCGAATTTTACGGAGCCATTTACTAGTTGCCCCGAAAATTCCTTCAGTGCTGATAAATCATTTGGATGACAGTTTTGTGCAGCAGTTGCAAGATTTGAACATAAACATAATAAACAAGCCAAGAATGCCAAATTCAGGAGATTCATCGGTATTATCAGCTCGAATCACGGCCCGGTTAAACCATGAACTTGTAAGTGAATAATATTGGTACCCTTTTTTGCTGCTTTTCAGAATGGACTAATTCAGGTCAGGGTTATGAAACTAATAACAATTACATACACCAGCTTCAAAGTGAAGCAAGCAAATTCCCACATGGTTATCCAATCCCTAGACACAAAGTGAGAGATATTCAATACTTACAACTTACAAGAGACTAAACAACAACCTTTCCTGTTCTGGAAATAGATGAAAATCTAAAAATGGGAAACTTCAACCCACATTCCAACAACACAAAATAATACCTGTCAAATTGCAAATGAGGACCTAAACCCAAAAACCTTAATCAGAAGTTCAGAACCCTAATTACTTCGCAGTGAGGAAGACAGAAATATGAAATTGTGAAGAAAATTCAAAACCCACTTCCCAAAGCACTTCAAAAATAAAAATAAAAAAGGGTAAAAGAAAAAGAGACCCCAACAAACAACTTATAACTGAAGCTATGTTCTTATGATTTCAGATCCCTAAATGAGGAAAAATCCTTTCTTTATATATATCAAATTCTCTCCCTATTGCAAAAAGATGTAATTTTTGTGTACCTTATCACTTGCAAATGAAGAAAGAACTGTCCACTACAGTGTGAACTGAGTGATCACAAAATAAAGGTACGCCCTTTTTCTGCTAATAATAATGGGTTACCAACACTAGACTTTAAACAGAAGCTTGAGGAAGAAACGGTAAAAAAGACTGTTATTATGAAGTGAAGATCAGGACACTGATTTTTTTTCTGTGCGTCTACAAAATGCAAGTTTAATGTGGACAAAATAGACTGATTTGAAATGATGACAGAAAGAGCTGACTTTTTTTCAATGAAAAGAGATATAGTAACAAATTTTGTATTTTTTTTTTGTTTAAACCAAAATTTAGGTAGAATTCATTCCAATCATCTATTAAAATTAGACTATGCTTCTCAGAACAAAAATTGTTTATAGAGTTATTTCCAAATTGTCCATCACCACTATTCTTATGGGTAATTTTATAATGGATCGAGAGTGTTGCTCCCAATCTATTTTTTATCACATAAATAATTGGGGTGAGGTGATTTACACCAGGGTAAGTGGGTGTAAAAACCACCTCACTCATTATATATTTTTGATGTAAAATGGATCGAAAGCAATACTTCCAATCACCTTAAAATTTTCTCAACCCTAACATCAAAATATTGATAATCAAACCCAAAAACTTTGATGGGACAGTTGCTTACCAATATAAAGTTTGTATGCATTTATGCGTTCTCAGAGTAATTTTCACATACTGTGTGACTCAATTGTAAATACCCAAATTTGTCTTTATATCATTAAAAATGTGTTTGCAGTGGAGGTGGGGATTTGACGAGGCTTTTTCATTTATCCATTTTTTAATTTGGATATTAATTTGGTGTGCTGTCTTAGGAGGACTCTTTGAATTATTATTATTATGTTCGTATTCTGCACTTTCACGCGTTAATAGAACGATCGAAGTGCAAAGCTAAATAGCTGCTGTTTTTCCCTATGTTTCTTTTGGCTAAGTATTTCCTTTATTTCCTTTAACTTTTCTTTCTTTTTCTTTTTGAAAGAGGGGTAGAGTTAATATGTTATGGCAGGATGGCAACGGGACAAATTCTGCAAAAATCGATGATTCACACTAACTAGTCTTTTCAAAATTTGAAATCCGCCCATCAAGTGATCGGGCCCAAAATAACCAACCCGACCTTAAACTTATTTGGTTAAGTTAAACCTGCCCCAAATATAGAGTGTTCGGGAGGAGATAGCTTTTTAAAATAAATTTTTATATTCATAAATTTTATAAATCCTTGACAATATATTTCACTTGAAAAGATTCATTCCACCACGGCACTACCCGTGTAGTTTAGAAGAAAACCAACTTTAAGATTAATGAAATTATGGACTTGTATATGTTCCATAAAGAAAATTATTATGTAAAATTTAAAATATTTAGTTTTTTATGAAAAATGCTCCTTATACTCATTAACCTTCACTGTTAAATATTTCGAATGAATATTATTTGAGATTCAAAAAAAATTTTTAACATGTTTTAAATATAATATATATTTTAAAAAGTATTTAGTAATTTTATGTAAAAAAAACAAAACAAACAACAAATTATACTGGCGCGTAGTGGTGTTACTGCGCGTGGTGCGGTCACGGGACTGTGAAGAGGGCTGCCGCCGGTCGGAGTATCGGCGCGTTTGGCGCTAGTCACGGGTAATAGCTGGTAATTATGTGGAAATTGCGGCTTACATGTGAACCCCACCCAACCAAACCCACTTACCACTCAACAATCTTCACTTGCCCTTTGAATTTTTGCGTCAAATTTCTCTAACTTTATTCTAAATCCAATATCAACCACAGCTTAATCTAATGTAAATTTCTTTTCCTCTTATCTATATCCACGGTAGCAATCATAATTAGGTTCACCTCCTACTCTCTCCACTAACTATTATATAAATTTATTTGATTATGATTGTACGACCAATCAAATTAAATTTTATCGAACCCAAATCAATTATATGACAAGTGAATTATTTTTATAGTCAATCACATGTTAACTGGATGACATGTTTTTTGAGAAAAGTACATGAATATTAACTAATAACACAAGTGTTATTGTACTTGTCATGTTATTAGTTGAATGTGTCGAAATTCAATTCAGGTCAAATTTTTTCTATTACCGCAAATTATTTTCTCTACAATGATGGAGGAAAATCTCATACTCCTCTTTGCTCGAAATTCATATGAATATGGTCGTTAACATAAAACGTACCGAAAGAGAAAAGAAAAACATTGATTTCGCAGGAATGAGAAATTAAAGTTACCTAGCGAATTTAGGAGGTACTAGATTTATTGACTTACCTATGATTTATTGTGTTTAAAGGCGTGGGGAGAGATGTTCATGAGTTTTTTAGGGCCATGTGATTTGATGAAGAATAAAAGCTTCATTGTCAAGCTTTTGAAAGAGGCAAGTGGGATAGGCCACCATGATGCCTTCTGCCTTTAGAGCTTTGACAATGGACTACTTTCAATAAAGTAACCAACTCTCACTCTAATACACTTCCATTACCACACTAACACAACACATTTATATATATATATATATATATATATATATAACGCAACAACAAAATCTAGGATTAGCTAAAAAATCCATACCATTCAATATGTGTAAGGGCACTATAAGCTCAAGGGATTAGAGAAAGAAACACTAGAAAAAGAGTCTTAGTGGTTTAAGATATTATGCTCAACATTAATTATTAAATATCTTAATTGAAAAGCAATAACTACTAAGGATGACTGCTTCACAGGAAGTTCGGAACTCCAAATTTGATATAATGTCTATGGATGATGAATTTCATATAAATCTCTGCATCTGGATAATTTTGATTATCCGAAACTTCAAATGACGAGAACTTATCAAAACGATCCCAACCATTATTATTGAATTATATCAATGCTTTCTAGGTCCTGAAACCTTATTACTAACAATTAGATATGATGGGCTCAACGTAACACAAACAATTGTTTTGACCCCTAGACCTCCTAAAATTAGTTGGATTATACATTATTTATTTTTAGCAAGTGCAAGTGGCTCATTTCGATTTTGATGACTACTGGCCTGATTAATTGTTCAAAAAGAAAATCATACCCATATTGGGCCAATGATTAGCCCATCAAATTTCGGGACCAAGAATGGTTATTGGGCCTTGTCAGCATTAGAGCATCCTAAAGAAATGGTGCACGCGATCTGATTTTTACGATTTATTATTAAATTTATATCACACCAATAGTTACGGTAATTAAATAGTTCAAATCTAAACCGGACCTTTTGAAACCGATACCCTTGCATTTAGTATTATGCGATTTTGGTACGGTATGGTACAATTTTTTGAATTTTTTTTCCTGTAGACTTATCTACATATTATTATGTCCATCTTTCATGCACAAAAGTCTCATGAAATTTATCACAAGTTCATTATTTATGACTTTATCACATTAGAGACCCTTAAACTAACATATTATCAATTAAATAGAAAGTAAAGAAACTATATAAGAAAAGAAGTAGATATAAGTTACATGAATACTTCAATAAATATTATTATTTAATATTGACAAACTTCAAAAAGATTTGACTGAATAAAGTTTTAAATAATATACTAAAATAGAATAAATTTATTAACACTAAAAATTATAGTAGCAGAAAATAAAAATCAAATAAGAACCATACTCTTATAGCTATGGTTAGAATAAACCCAAAATATTAAATTCAATAAGAAAGTTTATTGCTAAATTCTATTAATAAATTCCTAAAATCATAGGCCTTGTTTGTTTATGTTTTCAAATTCAATTCACAAAATTCTAAAAATCTATAACACTGTTATGAAATAAACTCAAATATTATGAAATTGAGAGAATAAAATGAGAGAATCAAGTAGAGAACTCTTTTATTGATATTCTTGTGTGTCTTAACAATACAACTTCATGTCCTATTTATAGGCACAAAATAGTAGGTACAATTATTTCAAGAGTTGAGTGCATAATGGAAAAGATGGATTTACAAGTAGTGGAAGAACAATGATCATCCACTATAACATAAAGAGGAGGAGAAATGATTATCCATCATATCATGTAATGGAGGATACATGGACATCCATATAATTATTCATAACAAACACAAACCATTTTCATCTAAATTCTACCTTTTTCAACTTAACTTTTTCAATCCCCCATATAACTACTTATCACTCACTATATCAATCATTTCACACATTTATCAATCAATATCATTTCCTCCAATCATTATTTTTTTATTCAATCTTCCACTTTTAATATATACTAATTTCAAATTTCAAATTTCAAAATATATTAATATTAAATTAACTTTATATATCTATCTATCTTATTCTATTATTTATTTATTCACATAATCATTACACAAATAACTAACTCAATTATTTAACTCATCATACATCAATCAGTTATTATTGATTTGACACATTTTACAAATCTCAACCACTATTTAAAAACATAAACAAACACAACACACATCACATCAATTCTCACACGAATCCATGTAGTACGCATTTCCCAAGAAATTTTCAAGATTTTATCTCAAAAACATAAACAAACAGAGCCATAATTTTTCAAAATTTCTTCACACCCAAAATAAGTTGTGCGATAAATTTGATTTTTAGTGTATTCTTCTCTATACAATCTCGAAGTTTTGAAATCACTTATATATAACATGAATAATATAATTAATTAGTATATATAATATACAGTCCAATACAACTATTTATCATTATAGAATTTTTAAAATTAAAATTATAGCAAAATAATTGATAAGATTTTTTTTTGATAATTAAATTCATTTCATTAAACAATACAAAAAGGAGAAAAACTCTCAATTACAACAAAATGCACACTAAAAAGCTTGGCACTAATGTATCAACATACTATATCGGGGTACAAAAACCAAATACAAAAGAAGAAAAAAAGAAAAGATAAAAACACAACCTGACTCTATTCTTGATATTTTTTTTTTGGTTTACACTAGGGTTTTTATCGCCGATCGCAGTGACTAATCCCCTCGCCCCACTATCAGCGAACTCTATTCTTGATAAGAGAAAGACCGAGCCAACTCTTCCAAAAAAGACTCAACCCTGCTAAGAGGGGCTAAATATGGGCCATTCTGGTTTCGGCCCAACTTTAGCCATTGAGTCTCCAATAAAAAAAGTCATTTAACAAATTAACCCCTTATGATCCAACTTCCATAGACCATAGTCTCGGCCAAGTATAGAATTCGCCCAAATACACCAAGTCCAATTCACCTTCTAACAAATTGGGAAAAAAATGGATGACTTCCCCGATGCAGATTTCCATGTCGATAAAATCTGAATTTTCATATAAAAAAGCCACAACTCGGCAAGATCGGTTCGGTCGGTTTCGAAAAAGCATGAACAATCTATCCTAAAGTCAGTCACGAAACACAAGAGTTCACGCAGCGGTGTTAGTGGTTGCACACATGGCGGAGATTAGAAGTGTCGGGGTGGTCGGAGGAGGCCAAATGGGCGCCGGAATTGCACAACTCGCCGCCGTGAACGGCCTTGAAGTGTGGCTTCACGACTCTGACTCGACGGCTCTCTCTAGAGCTCATAAATCAATCTCTTCCAGAATTCAAAGCCTCATCTCCAAAAGCCAACTCACGAAGGTGCTCCTTCATTTCCTTTATCACAATTTATCCAAATTGTTAGGTTTTCCGACTGATTGTTGATTCGTGACTGTTCGCATCAAGATTTTCATGATTACTGTTGAAAATTCTGGAATATGATTATTCTTAAAAAAAATTCTAGATCGTGTGTAGAATTACGTTTCAAATATTTAATTTTCTGAAAAATTATAACTTTTGCTGGTTGTAAGTGGTTGATGTGTATGTAACTATTTCCCACTTCGGATGGAGACGAGGGACTCTCTTAACTCCCAAAGAGTGGAGTCAGCCTTTTAAGGACAAACCCGTGAGGCTCCGTCCAAAGCATACAATACCTCGTGCAAAAGCATTCAATGTGCGAGAAGACAAGTGCATGCCACATTAGTGATAATTTACAACCACTAACTGCGTAAATCCATTTTCGTACAGGAAAGAGGTGATGAAGCTATAAGGAATTTAAGGTGTAGTAAAAGTTTGGAGGATTTTCGTACGGTCGATATTGTAATTGAGGCCATTCTCGAGTCGGAGGAGGTGAAGAAGAAGTTGTTTGCTGAATTAGATAACATTGTAAAAGGCTCTGCAATCTTGGCATCTAATACCAGCTCAATTTCCATAACTCGATTAGCTTCTGCAACCAAACGGCCAAGCCAGGTTCACACTCGTTATTCTACTTCAGCACTTTGTTATACATTTTGTAAACACAATCGTAGTTGATTGTATTTTAAAGGATGATAATCGTATAGTATCTAGGACCCGAAATATTGATAAAAGGAAACTGATCAACAAGCTTCATTGACTTAAAACATATAGGTGGATGACATTTTTCGGTTGAAGTTTATAATTATCATAATTGCTTAGCTCTATAGAGCCTTTGGAGTTTCGTATGAGCAATTGCTCATTTGTGAGGAGTATTTATTGTATATTACTGGTACATGAACAATGAAAATATAGGTACTTTCAGTGGAAGGACTAAAGGAACTCGAGGCTTGTTCGATGATATTTAGTATTTACCCTCCCTATTAGCCCCGGATGATTATTACTAGGTGACACGCTAAAAGATAACGTGCTATTGTAGCAAGTGCACTAGTCGTCTCCGGGTTGTCGATTGAATTCTAGTTTAAGATTTGTAATAAAGTGAATAAACAAAGTAAGAATAAATTCAAATAAAATTTGTAAAGAACAAGAACAAAGATGAGCAAGTGATTTAAAACCAATTATAAAGGGAGACTAAGGCACATGCTAGGTTTAAATTGATCAAATGGTTCTTGTTGAAGGATTACACTTATATTGTTAGGTGAGAGCTCCGAGGGTAGAGAATAACCGATGTCTCGCGTATAAACTCCTATGCTTAGATCGTGATTTTCCAAATATTCCTATCCGGAAATCTAACCACTATGCATTAACGTATTAGAGTTCACTCGATTTGAATCGAACAACTTCACCCGGGAATCTTTACCTATGTCTAGGGCAATTCCTCATTAGTTACGGGTCATGATGTGAATTTCTTGCACCCTAAGTCAATTTTCTCCCGAAATATTAACCTAGACATAAGATTCTAACATATAGTGATCAAGTATATGCAAGATAGGCAAAAACACAAATTCACATCACATAACAATATAAGGATATATCACAATTTGGCCTTACATGGGTCTTATGAATTTAGTTCAGGAGAAAAACATCACATGTTCATAGACATCTATAAAACCTCCCTCAAAAGTGAATAATGATGGATCTTGAACCTTCAATCCCCAAGCTCTTTTCCTTCCTCTAGTTTTCCCCTCCAAGAGTCTGCCCCCCTCTCCTCCAAGAATCTGAAATTGATAGTGAATGATCAAGAGTATGGGTTCCCCCTCCTTTTATAGCCAAAATTCCACTAAAGTATGCATTAAGAATTCCCATTAAAGTTCCCCAATGAGAATTCAAAAGTGATGCTTAAAGTTTGGCTTTTAAGATTCCAACCAGCTCTAAACTTTCGGCCTTAAGAATTCCACCAAGCATAACCATGTGAAAACTTCAATGCATGCTGCCATTTTCAGCGCAGTCTTAGTATTTTCCTCATAAACTTCTCCACAGATCTCCAAATATGATTCAAGTCCCCATGTTCAGATAACACATAGATCTACAACTTTGCAGAAGGAAATTTTGTCCAATTCGGTCTCTAAGTATACCTAAATTACGTTTCTGGAGGTTGTTTCTGATTTGGCGCCCATAAAGTAAATCTACCAAGAAACACACTTATGACAACCCCTCAACACATGTGCTGAATTATGGCCAAAAGTGATTCTTACCCATCATATAAGAATTTAGGCTAAAAAAGGAGTAACATTCGGACTATCGCCTAGGCATGACTAGGAGGGCGCTGTGGCGTATCTTGGCACGTGTACGTTCGGCGCAACAATTGTATTTCCTTCATAACTCTCTCCACAGTCCGATTTGGATAATTCAAGTTGCCACGTGAAGCTAACACAGAGATAAACAACTTTTTTGAAGGATACGTCCTCAAATTCGAACTCCAAATATGCATAAATTCTGTATTTGCGTGCGTTATTCCTCTATTGTAGTGATTTTTCACCTTTACTCGATAAGCACACAAATTAAACGCAAATGTGGTATAAATCATGCATAAACCAATATAAATCCAATAAATATGAGGCTCTAAAACATGTAAATTCACACCCTATCACTAGGTGAAATGTAATGTACTGGTTCTCATGGATACATGAATTTATTAAATTTTCAACCATACTGAAGTAATCACTGTCTCTGTGGCGCTTATCTATATTACCAAACATAATTGCTAAACATTTAATATTGTAAGAACATAATACAAAGATTAGGTTAATGAAGTAAAGGATGCAGGGATTTCAGAGTCATATGCTCTCTCCAACTAACTATGATGAGTCCAACAACTAGCCCTCTTATTTAGTTTAATTACAACTCAATCCATTTATTTTGGGCCTATAACAGATATCTTTCTCTTATAATAAAACCTTACATCGACCCCATCTGACTAATGGTCGTTAGTCAAACGTCAATAGTGTAAAATGACAATCTTTACCTTGTTCCCAAAAAATATTTAAAAAAATTAAAAAGGTTTAATTACACTAACTACCCTTCTTATTTGGTAATTATAGTGTAGGCCGCTTATTTCCAGCATATAACAGACGGCTCCTTTTATAATAAAACTTTACATTCACCTCTTTACAACTAAATGCCATTAGCAAACGTGATATTGCTCTTAAAATTATTTGAAACTCGGAATTTGTTTTCTTTGTCTGAAAACTTTGTTATTCAGTTCAATTAGTATTAGGGATCGTTTATAGTACTGTATTGGGCCAAATACAAAATTTCAATTTGAATAATTTTCATTTTTATTTTTTTGATAAATGTCCTTATTTTTATTTTAAAAAAAAACTATTTACTGGTTCGCTTAAATGAAATTCACAATAAATTTTGTAAAACAAATTAACCAAATCAGAATATTTAGCATGGTATTCAGTATGTTAGTTTGGCCCTCATTTGAAATGATTTTATCAAGTGTATTCATTTAAATAGTCTCAAATTAGCATAATCCTAATTTGCATTTCATATTAAGATGTTAACAAGTTTTTTATGAAATCATTAAGATGTTAACAAGTTTTTTATGAAATCATGTGTTTAAAGATTGAAAGTTACAATTACATCTTATTTTGAAAAATTACATTCATGCCCTCAAAAGTTTTTCGGTCAAAGAACAATAGTTGCCCGATTGACCGGCAACACCAACAAATTCCGTGAGTTTACTAACAAAGGGCGGCGAATTGTAAGGTTTTGTTATAAGAGGGGTGTCTATTATGTGTCCAAAATAAGCGGGTTTGACTGTAATTACATTAAATAAAATGGATAGTGTAATTAACTCTTTGAAATCATGACAAACTAATTTCCTCTACTCAGTTCATTCTTCATGTATCAACGGCCCCTTGTTGCTTTTACTATTGTATTTTTTATGATGTTTTATTTACATTGCATGTTTCTTTATCTTAGATTCTAATTCATTTAGCTGTGTAGGTCTTCACGTAAATACTTTTTATCTTCCGCAGGTGATAGGAATGCATTTCATGAATCCTCCACCTATAATGAAACTGGTTGAGATTATCAGAGGAGCTAATACATCAGATGATACATTCAATGCCACAAAACAGTTGGCAGAGAGGTGACTGAATGAAAACCTGGTTTTATTTTCATTGTTGGAGATAATTACATGCACGCCCCTAACTTATTGAGTAATTGCCACAAACCCCACTAGGTTTTGCAAATTATCAAGACACCCTCAATTCGTAAAACAGGGGTGAAACTGTAACCTGCGTAAGCTGCTTTATTGACAGGAGAAATAATGTTAATGTCTCAAATTTCGGGGTGTTTGTCACATTTAGGGTCTCACTCAAGGTGTCTATGTAATTCAACCTTTTTGTTAAAAATTTCACTTAAAGTGAAGTTGCTTGATTGTACTTGCAATCACACCGGATACCTGGCTTTGCAGGTTGGGGAAGAAGATTGTTTGTTCTCAAGATTTCTCTGGTTTCATTGTAAATCGAATTCTGATGCCAATGATAAATGAAGCATTTCATGCACTCTACACGGGAGTGGCAACGAAGGAAGACATCGATGCAGGAATGAAGCTAGGAACAAATCATCCAATGGGTCCCCTGGAACTTGCTGATCACATTGGACTTGATGTTTGCTTCTCAATCATGAAAGTCCTCCATGCTGGCCTTGGAGACAGCAAGTACGCACCGTGCCCACTACTCGTGCAGTATGTTGATGCTGGTCGACTCGGTAGAAAAAAGGGTATCGGTGTGTACAAATACAGTAAATTGTGAGTTTACATAAAATACATTTTCTGATGTGTGTATAAACTTTACAATGTTCTTTTAATAAAGTCAAAATCTTTTGCTAGAGGAACGGAAGTTAAATAATTCTCAGTTTTTTGCCGGGTAATTAGACAATAAAGATTTGTCATTTATTCAGACATTATTGGAGAAATCAATGTACAAATCCCCCATTATTGACTCGCAGCAGCCCTCTTACAATTTTGCAACATGCTTTTGTCTCCCTTCTGGTCCCCATTCATCATATGCATTAATTTTTCCCTTTTTTTCAAGACTAGAATTTTTTTGTTTCTCAGTGCTTGCCAGCTTAGAATCTTTTGACTTGAGAGAGATATCGTGCGGAACGGATCTTCTATTCCACAATGGTGTACCATAGTGGTGTCACATCATTGTGGAATTGATAAGTGTTCATTTAAAAAAAATGGTCAATAATAATTCAAATTAAATGGACACTTGTTAATCCCACAATGATACGACAGCATTATAGTATACTATTGTGGTAGAAGATCCGTTCCCCATATCAAGGGAGTCCATGGCCCTTCTGGATGACCCACAAAGAAATATAGCCTATCAGAGGGTGGTAGTACACCTCAATCAAAATTTACCAAAATAAAAGGCATACCTCAATCAAAATCCATTGATCCTCGTAGCATGGTTATTCTACAGCGAATTGAGTGTAAAACATTTGATCCACTTTCTACAATAAAATTAAAGGGTGGATGTTTCCACCTTCCGCAAAACCATACTCGATTGCACCCGAGTCATTCAAGAATTACTCTGTTAGGCACCACCAGAGGTGGTAGTACTCCCAAGTGATTTGGCGAGTTAAAGGTTACGTGCTTGTTCGATTTTGTTATGTGCATTGTTACCTCTTCACCTCATACAGTGATTTCTGTGGGTTTCTGCGGACTATACTCGGCATTAAATCGTCTAACTGGGCGGACCCCGCCAACCAGCCTATATCTGTCTTCTTCCTTAGGAGGACTGGCATGTGAAAGTGACTCATTTGGAATCCAATGATGAAAAGGGAGCCTTTTTATATTACTCTATGAAATGCACATTTTCCTGTCAGAGCCATTTGTAATTAGAGACCAAGAGAAGGCAGAGGAATGAAGTTCTTATTCCAGTGTCCTTGTTGTGCATGTTTTTGCTTCGTGAAGCCCAACAAGGCCGCCAAACCAAAGGAGAACAAAGAAGCCATTGAAAAGAAACAAGAAACCAATGAAAAGAAAAAAGAAGGCAAGGAAAAGGTAGAAGCCAATGAAAAGAAAGAAGGAGCCAAGGAAAAGGAAGCCAAGAAAGAGTGATTCATCAACCTCATATCTATCGCATTGGGGAATAAACCAATTAAAGTAAATATATGTATGTTGCTTTCTTTTCAGATATTTTAAGTAGAATCTCAGTTGCTTGTATTATTAAACCTACGTATATTAGCCATAATGATCCGATAATTTTTTTATGTAAGGATGGTGTTTGTAGAGGTTCTGCAGCCAAGTTGTACACCGGTTATGTAACATTACAGATAATTCTTAGGTGGATCGAGACCTAGTTGATTTTTGTGGGTATGGTGGTAAAAACTACCCACTCACCCTATTCCAACGTTGGATAGGGTATCGATTCTGTTAGTCTCGGTGCATTAAAGAATGATTGTAAAATTACTACCTTCAAATGGCAAATTTATGGTTAATTATATATATGCTTATTTACCCTCTAATTTTTGTAATTCTCTACAACTCTGTAGTTTATATCTTTGATGAGGTTCAAGTTCTCATTTCTTCCCTCTCCATAAAGAATCCAAGCCTACATTCTTCTTGATTTTACGTTGAATAATTTCAGGTTCCGTTCTGATTCATTGTTCTTTCTGTATTATATTGGAATGAAATGGCACTATTAATTAAGGATAACTAAATATTTTGTGCCGGACTCCATTATACACTTAATTGGGCCACAATTTTGGGCCGGGTTAACAAACAAATGACATCATACATTCATACTAGAGATTTAATTGGTTTATTGGACCGAGAGAGACCACCACTAAGCAATAGCAAAATAAAAAAGATTGTTTAGTCAAGAATTTCCTCGCTCTCTATTTTCTTCGAGTGTTTCGTACTTTTGTGTACAATATGGGATAGAGATTCGATCTGATTCCCGTAGTGCTACATTAAAAGAAAAAAAAATTAATTCCACATCCCCCAACTAAATTTTTCTTCCTAAACTCGAAGTAAGAGAGTGTTTGGCTGAGGATATAAGCTCCTTAAATTTATAAGATGTTTGAGTATTTATAAGCTGTTATAAAGTGTTTGGTATTTTTTGATTTTTTGTAAAATAGTTTATAAACTTTCAAAATAAGTTGTCAAGAGCTTAAAAGCTTCAAAAAAATAAATAAAGGAACCTCAATTTATTTTAAGAGCCTATAAAGCAAAGAACTTATAAGATAAATAGCGTAAAGCTCCAAAAAAGAGTTGTTAAATGCACTCCAATTTTTGTTACTGACACTCCAACTCATTTTTCATTTAATCAAATAGACCAAAATACCCTTCATTGAAGAATACAAAATTCTTGAAGATAAATATATCATTGTTATTAAGAATTTTAATAAAGCATTATTACAATATCTTATTGATAATGGTAAAAATCGTCAGACAGTGATTGTCACGTGATGAACCTCGTGGAGTAAGGGAACCGATCCAACTCACGACAAACTAGGTTAAGGGTTGGTTAAGTTACAGAGTGCACTCGGTTACTTCGAGCTGTCTACGTACCCAAGGTATGTGAGATCAAGTCAGTCGTAGTTCTTTTATGGGGTTACTCTCAATAGCTAGTGAATTTTTACTGGGGGAGTAGATAAAGAGCTCCTCCCAGCTCCTTTTAGGTATTTGTAGGGAGTTGGTAGTGGGTTACGGGCCATGGGCCTAATTTAATTAATAACCCATCAGGTTTAGTCTCCTTGATACTATGGTCTTTCAGACTAATAATAAGACCTAATTATCTTTGGTGGGTTTTCCGCCCTTTTTGGGCTTATACAGCAGGTTACCCTCGGATCCTACCCGTGGGTGGGGACCCGACCCAACTAGGAGATACATTTAATTACCATAATGCCCTCAGGTATATTTTGGTGCACTTCATAATGCCCCCCACTCCCGGGTTTACCAGGTGGGATACCCGGGAGTGGATGTAATCCCACTTAGGCCGTGTTACCTAACTTCGATTTCTACTGGGCAATGGGTCATAAAGCCCCCTCACCTATTCTTGTATAAGTGTGGAAGGGTAGTTGGCAATCAACCACAACTCTCATCCACATCTCCACACTTATTCCTTATTCATACTCATCCTCCAAGGAATTTCTCTCTCTAGGATCTCCCCTCAATCTACCATGGGCAAGAGCCAAGGTGACCAAGGTAAAGATAGTATAATTTGCTATTGTTTTCTCTTTTGGTGTGGCTATGTGATGATAGCTTGAGATACTTGCTTGCTTCCCTTCTCCTCCTCTAATTGATTCAACCCATGTCTTCCCCGCCCTAAGAGAGGTCGCTTAGGAGTTGCAGTTGTTTCAACCAAGAGTAATTCGGAGGGCGGAGGCATAGTCGCCTCATAGTATGAAACGTGAGGCGATACCCCGTGGCTCGGCCGCGAGGGCTGGCCTCGCGACTGTGGTCGCGAGACTATACCTTGTGGTCGGAGTCGCATTGCTCTCCGCCTCGGGTCCGAGTTTTCCCATTTGTTGGCTTTGAGATGCGTTCACTTCTTGTGTGTTTGCTATCTTATTTAGATAACCCCTGTTCAGAACTAGTTATTGATGGCATACTTTATTTTTATAGGACTAGGGAGCCATTACCCCCCCAGAAGCTGAGGATCTGGTCTCCGAAAAAGGCCTTGCTTTCGACTCACATATTCCACTATCACTAAGGCCGGACTTATGGCTCTATTCGAGGAGACAACTATGGATTTCGAATTACTCTTGCCCGTGCTGGGATGTCGAATCTTAGATCCTCCCGATGGGCATGTGACTCTATACTTGGAGTATTTTCGTTCAGGGCTCACCTTTCCTCACCACAAATTTTTTGGGAAAATATTAGACCACTATGGCATATGCATAAGTCAATTAACCCCTACGTGCTTTGCCTTCTTCGAGGGATTTATTTCTAGGTTTACCGAGCTAGGTCTCGACATTAATTTAGAGGCCTTTAGGACTTTGTTCACTGTTAAGGCGTGTCGTTTCACGCCATATGTATATTTTTTCCCTGCTCCTACCGCTAGGTCTATGGAGGGTAATGTTAAAACCAAGGGGTGATTGGAAGCAAAAGTTTTTCTACTTTTCCCTCACTAACTTAGGTATATCAACGCCTTTGCGTTGGAACAGGAGCCTAGCTCCCCAACAGGCCACCCCCGCACAAAGGCAACTTAGAGTTAGCTTTGGTAAGGCGGGCTTGTTTGACGGTAGATTTGATGTTAACCAGTTCTATACTCCTAGTATATGCGTGCTCTTATTTTTTCACACTTAATGTTATAATTCTTACATGCTATTTGACATTGTATTTTCATATGCTAATATTTGATGGCCCTATATTTTGTGCAGGCATGAGGATGCCCAAGGGAGCCATACTCAAGGGTGCCAAGGCGACTTCCACCTTCCCTCGCACTTCCCAAGCGTTACATAGTCATGGCAAGGGGGCTAATCAGTCAGGTCCTTCATCCCATGCTCCTTCGAGCATGCCCCGAGCTCTTTTCCCGTTGGAGCAGGTACCATGCACCCTTGATTTTGACTTTTTGATGGCGGATATGGGCGCCAAGGTTCCTCAGGGCCCTAGACTGGGTGCCACTGCTAGTCCTCGGGGTACTAAGGTGTTGGAGACGGGAGGTGGCGACAATGTTATTGAGCACTCTGTCCATTCATCTCCAAGGCATAGTCTTGGGAAAGGGGTGATCCCAGTCAAAGAGCGAGCGCCCGCTTATCCTTTGCCTCCGCCAGTTTTAGCGGCGAAGCGTGCTCGTGGTGATATTCCGGGGAGTTCTAGTTCCACCGGACGTGACATCGGTTTATTTAACTCTGGGGTGAACTTGGACCCCAATGTGAACTCCTTTTGGAATACGACTGATCCCGTGATGCCTTGGTCGATGATGAGGATGGTCGTGACCGACTATGATGCTACTCTCTTGTCCTCCCTACCGGTCGAGCGCCTCGACCAGGAGATTTGCACCGGTGCTGGTCGAGTAAGTATTTACAAGTGTTATTACCTTTAGTCTGAGGTTACGTATTCACGCCTCTAAGATTTTCTTCCCACTTTTACCTTTTTGTCAATCTGTCCAATTGTCACACTGCCTTCGCCTCAAGTGCGAGGAGGTGGAGAAAGAGCATCAGGACAAATGGAGGGCTAAGAACCATCAACTACTATCACAGTTCTGAGGGCTAAGAACTCCCCTGACAAATGGAAGAGGAAGTATAAGGATGCTCAGAAGAAGCTCGAGGCAGAGAAGTCTGACGTTGGCTACTTCTTTAATTTAGATGCTGGGAAAAAAGCTTTTACAGATGCCAAGAGATCGGCAGTGGAGAAGTTTCGCAAGAGTGACGCCTACATTGAGGAGTGCAACTAGCAGGCTTATAAGGTTGCTAAAGGTTTTATGACGAAGACGCTGCACAAGTGCCGTAGGAATCTTCGCGACAGTGGTCGATATCCTGATGACGATTTTACTTGGTTGTACGAGAATGTTCCCGACAACAGTGATGGGGAGACCAATACTAGATGCAGTGCTGCTAGTTGAGGTCTTGGTAGCTTTCTCAGTCGTTAGGCTCTTTTATGTTATCACCCGTCGGGTTTTATTTTCTTATACTATCTTTATGCTATATTTTGTTTTAACAGTTGTAACACTTATTTTTATTCGCCCATGGATGGGTTAACGTTGTTTTAGCTGTGTGAGGCTTGATGAATATTTTTCCTCTTGGCATGTTGCCTCTTGAGGATTATTTTCTCATTTCTCTTCTTATCATGGGTTTCGCCTTGGGATCCGCTGATCTTTGGTACTTGTAGCTATCTCACTGCTACTTAGCTATATTTCCCCCTATATGCCTCCTACTCCTTAATTGTGCTAGCTAATTTTAGGAGTAAGTGAACATATAGCAAGAGAGTTAGAAAATATTTTTCCCCATGTTTAGGATGGAGGGGTTGGATATTTATTCATGTGGCTACTTAGTAACCGGCTATTGACTGGTCAGTACTTTACTAGGAGGATACTAGCCTGTGGTTGCTAAATTTTGTGCTACTGTTCACTTCATATTCTTCCCCTTGGGGAGTAGGCGTGTAAGTGATAACAAGGTAATTGTCATGTGGTGCCTTGAGTATTTCGTATTGGCTTAGACATCTATTAATTTCACAAATTGGGAGCATGAAGTGAAGTTGCTTCTTTATTTAGTTACCTCTCTTTTGCCATCTCCTTAATGTTTGATAACACAGCTTGGAGCAGCGAGGTTTATTGTATTTACTTAATTGAATAAGTGACACGGTTCGTGGTATGGAAAGTCACCACTTATTATGGGCTTGGCTGCCTCATAGTTATTCTTGCGGGTGACATGGTTCGTGTTACCAGCGGTCACTTGTTAATGGAGCATAGATGCCTCTAGTTTGTTCATAATCTCAATCCATAACCTTAATAGGGGTGGGGAGACCTTTTGTAGGTCCTCAACCTCTCTTGATATTATCGGAGAGATTATGGGGTTCAATCTCAATCCATAACCTTAATGGGAGTGGGGAGATCTTTTGTAGGTCCTTAACCTCTCACCGTATTATGGAGGGATTATGGGGTGGCCCACCCTCGGGCGAGTCATATGCGACTCGGGAGATTTTAGCGGTGCCACTCATATTGACCTCAAGTGGGGTAGTGGGTGATGTTTATAATGCAAGTGAGAGCTTGTTAGCTCCCAGGGGTAGTATTAAAGTTCTTGTTCCTGTCCTTACGTGGTGGAGCAGTTACTCGTTTATAGCTATTGGATAATTTAATAGCATAACAATGGTGACACAAGTATCTAAGTATACGTTTGGCCGGTGGCCGAAATTAATCAAGTGTCACCCACGATTATCATGGTAACTCATAGAATAGCAGAAATAAACTAAGTATTGAAACCATGTAATAGCCTCAGTCAGAGTCAGTAACTCCAAGGGCTTTGGTTCGCTATTCGCCCATAACTTGAAAATAACATTCAACATATGTAAGGAAGAAGGTTGCTAATAAGCACTTAGCTAAATTATTCAATCGTCCATACATGAAATAAAAAGAGGGGGGTGCACGTAGGCACCTCAAAATAACGTCTGCGGGTGCACTTAGGCACCTCAAAACACAAATAAACACTTGGCTCATCGCCAACATGATATTGTCTTAAAGTCGAATATGGAATAGATGGTGATTGATTGATTACCTTCAGAAGCCACTAGGGGTTTAGTACTCTGTCGCTGCTGAGTCAGGGGAGTGATTCCCGGGCTGTTCACACTTTCTATGAGATTTTCAGCTAGCAAAGGGGTGCCTAAGAGTGACTGCTAGGCTACCTTGGCTTCGTCCCCCAAGCCATTTTCCACCACTGAGATCACGTTGATCACCACTTGTTTCCTTTTGTCCTCAAGGTCCTTGTCACCATGCTTCCTCTTGGGTTTCTTCAGCGCGTTCGCATAACATTCCCTTGCCACCGTGATATCCCCAGCTGCTTCTCCCACTCCCTTGGGGGTGGGGAACTTAATCTTCATGTGGAAGGTTGAGATGACTGCTTGGAATAAGTTCAAGCTTGGCCTTCCTAATATGCCGTTGTAGGTGGAGGGGGCTTTGACCACTAGGAATTTGACCATTTTTGTGGAGCGTGTGGAATAGAAGCCTAGAGAGATGGGGAGAGATACTTCTCCTAAGGCTTCCAAAGTCTCACCCGTGAATCCCGTAAGGGAAGTGTTGACTGTTTGGAGCTAGGCATTGTCTATCCCCAGCTGAGTAAAGGTGGAATATTATGTATGCTGAACTCCCACTGTCAACTAACACTTTTTTCACCCAAAAGTTCGAGATGGTTGCGGATATCACCAACGCGTCATTTTTTAAGAAGATGTCATCCCCCAAATCTTGTTGCCCAAACTCTATGGTGGGACAGTTGGATCCTGTTTGATAGACTTGTCCTCCATGGGGGGAGCTTAACGCATGCAGCCTCGTAGCTTCCCTTATTGAGGCCTTTCTCAAGTTCACATAATCGCCTCTAGTCGGGCCTCCCAGAATCACCCCAATGATTCCATTTACTGGGGGATTGCCCATTTTCGAGTCCATTGTCGGGGGGTTGCTCTTGCCTCCATCACTACCCCTCGGTCTATGGGGTGTCTGAACAGTTACCTCTGATGGGGAAATCACCTCTTGTAGGTAGCCTCTTTTCATCAATTTTTCTATCTCCACTTGGGGGTGATGGCATTCTTTCGTCGTGTGACCTTTGTCATGATAGAACCTACAATATTTCTTGGACTTGAGGCAGTTGGGACTATCTCTCATCTTCTTTGGCCAAGAGACTATGCCTTGCTGCTCAGTTGTTGCCAAAACTTGCTCCCTCGAAAGGGTGAGCGGAGTATACTTGGCAAACCCCGATGGGGGCATAGGCTTCCTCTCTTAGGCCTCCGGCACCTTGTTTTCATCTCTGACTTTTCTCTTGTTGCCTCCACTTTCATTCTTTAGTGACCCGATGGTCTCTTCAATCCTTATGTACTTTTCAGCTCTAGCCAGCAATTCTACCATGGTTGATGGGGGCTTTCCTGCAATCGATTCCTTGAACTTACTATTTCGTAAGTTCTTTTGCATAATGCCTGACAACAACTCGTGATTAACATGCGACACTTCTGACATCACATTGGAGAAGCGCCTCACATAATCCCTCAAAGATTCTCTGCCTTTTTGCACCACCGTGAACAAGAAGGATGCTGTCTTGGGGTATTTCTTGTTCATGGAGAAGTGGTTGAGAAAGCGCCTAGTCAGTTGGTCAAAGTTAGCTATAGTGCTTGCTGGTAACCTATTGAACCAACTTAATGTCTTCCTCGAAAGGGTGGTTCGGAAGATCTTGCAGTATGCTGCGTCGCTGATATCGTACATATCCGCCCTTTGCGGTGAACTTGTCAATGTGTTCTTAAAGGTCTCCGTCTTGCTCATACTCACTCAAGTGTGGAATTTTAAGCCCTGGGGGCAAAGATTCAGCCAATATCACTGAACAGAAAAGGCTTTTCTTCGACGGAGCCACTGCCAATGACACCAATTGCATGTCGTCATACCTCCTGTAGCCTTCTGGGATTCTATCACGGTGAGTTTCACGCCTTCTTTGACCTTCACATCTTGGCAAGGCCTCCTCGGGGGTCACTGAGATGTGACCTCGACGAGTAGACTGGAGAGGCGTTGGCCTTCTATCTTTGCCTCTTGGTGGCCTCTCAGGGGGTGAGGCCACACTGTTTTCTTCTTCTCTGGCAGCGCCAATTATCGAGGAGTTGGATCGCTTCAAACCAATCCCACTGGAGGTCAGAGATTCTTGACCTCGTGGGGGTCTTGCCCCTACTAGCTGCTGGACCTTGTGGTACCGGGGAAGGATGTGCCTGAGCATATTGCTGAACAGCTCTCCACTGCTCTAATAGAGTCATCTTCTACCAGAGCAAGTACAGCCTCTTGGGTGATCTTGAACACCCTGGAAACAGGGGTGGGATCACCTTTGGTATAACAGGTGGTACATTTTGCTTTCTGATCGGGGGTGTTACTTCCGGACCTCCACCCTCAGTCTGACCGTTGGGAGGATTTTTTTCCCCCTCTAGATGACCGGGCTGATCCTCAGGCACCGGGTTGGGAGTTTCATCAGTAGCAGTTGGATGATGTTGGCTGGTCATTCTATCTCCAGTAGTACGCGCTTGTGACCTAGTTTCCGTACTCAGTGGTTGAAACACTATTCACACAGACGGTGCCAATCTGATGATGATAAAAATCGTCAGACAGTGATTGTCACGTGATGAACCACGTGGAGTAAGGAAACCGATCCAATTCATGACAAACTAGGTTAAGGGTTGGTTAAGTTATAGACTGCACTCGGTTACTTTGAGCTGCCTATGTACCCAAGGTATGTGGGATCAAGTCAGTTGTAGTTCTTTTATGGGGTTACTCTCATTAGTCAATGAATTTTTACTGTGGGACTAGATAATGAGCTTCTCCCAGCTCTTCTTAGGTATTTATAGGGAGCTGGTAGTGGGTTATGGGCCATGGGCCTAATTTAATTAATAACACATCAGGCTTAGTCTCCTTGAAACTATGGTCTTTCAGATTAATAATAAGACTCAATTATCTTTGGTGGGTCTTCCGTCCTTTTTGGGCTTATACAGCTGGTTACCCGCGAATCCTACCTACGGGTGGAGACTCGACCCGACTAGGGGACACATGTAATTACCATAATGGCCTTATGTATATTATGGTGCGCATCACTTACCTTTTTTTTGTGTTTTTTTTTTTTGGTCTTTAGTAAGATGGGGTTTGGTTAAACTTATTTTAAAGAGCTTATAAACTCTTAGTTCATATAAGATGTTTTTTTAGAGCTTATAGGCTTTCTATTTTATAAGTTGTTAAAAAATAAGTTGGAGTCTCGTTATTTATTTTGTAAGTTTAGAGCTTTTAGGCTTATAAGCTGTTTTACCAAAATATTTACCAAACACTTGTAAGATGTTTTAAAGAACTTATAAGCTCAGCCAAACACTCTCTAAATGATACGTGTAAAATGCAAGGATAAATAGTATATAATCAATTAACAATAGTATCAATATGATCAAATTTTGGCAATAATTTAAAATATTATAAAACCAAATAACACATCAAGCAACACATTAAACAAAACCCTAACTTTTGTTTTTAAGAATCAATAAAATATAAATGCGAAGAGGAAAAAAGTTAAGAAATATGAATAAATAAAATTACTAATTGTATTATCAATGGTAGTGGTGCAACTAAACTCCAGTCTGCTGAAGCTCGAGTTCTTTGTCGAGTTGAGTTCGAGCTTTCTTATCTGTTCGTTATGTCACAAACCGGCTCACGATCTTAATAAATTTTAAAATATTTAGATTTTAATTATATTACATACTTTTGTATATTAATATAGTTATGGTTTCTCTCATATAGATCAAGCTCGAGCTTTTAAAACTAGGCTCGTCGAACTCGAACTTGAGCCAATAAATTTTATTCAAACTCAATTCGACTCGAATTATTTACATCCATAATTAGTTGGGAGATTGATAATACTCTAAAACTTTCTCAAAACTTTTAGTATTTACGAGCTTCAAAGTCTTGTCCAATTCCATTTAAACATGTTAATTACTTTTTTTGTCATTGTTAAAAACCAGCAAGAACCACAAATGCAACAACTGTTGGATGATTCTTTCTTTAAAAATTGAGTAAATTCTATTTCATCCTAACTTTTTTTGGAACGAAGCTTGAATATATTCTTTCTGGTATGGTGAAAGTCTCAAAATGCATTAGAGTACATGACGGAGGAATAATTGTTTAGTGTGATTTTCTTCTATTTTTTGGTTTAAGGTTAATTTTGTTGCTTGATTTGGTTTTATAATCTATCTATATCGATATCTATACTATACTAAAAGTGTGGATTTTCTATGTTGTTTCATCCAATTGTGAAAAGACCAAATTGTCCTTCATTAGTAATCTATCTATATCTATATCTACACTATCTATCTCTATGCTAAAAGTGTGGATCTTTTATAATGTTTCTTCCAATTGTGAAGTTACCTAGTTGTCCTTCATTAGTAATAACACTTAAAAAAAAAAAACACTCTTCAATTACTCATCACTTAATAAGAAATAACAAAGAAACTTTCCAATTTCTCGTCACCATTCTAGCTACCATGAAGTCAAAAAGGCCAATTTGTTGCATTAAAGAATTATTTCTTTCTCATAAGTCATAAACGTTTAATTGCAATGGAATTCTAACTGATATTATAGATATATATAAACCCACGAAAACAAGGATGTTGCTCAAGTGGCCGAAAAGGATGTTGTTGAGAGAGTTGACAAACACATAAATATTAGGTTGAGGTGATCTTTTTCATTCTCTTTTCTGGATTTTGATTAAGTGTGGATCTTCTATGTTGTTTCTTCCAATTGTGAAAAGACCAAATTGTCTTTCATTAGTAACACTTAAATAAAAAATCAAAAAACTCTTCAATTACTCATCACTTAATAAGAAATAAAAGGAAATCTCCAATTTCCCATCACTTTCTAGCTGCCATGAAGTCAAAAAACCCAATTTATTGCATTAAAAAACTATCTCTTTCTCATAAGTCATAACTGTTTAGTTGCAATGAAATTACCCACGAATACAATTCGGCTGCTCAAGTGGCTGAAAAGGATGTTGTTGAGAGATTTGACAAACACATAAATATTAGGTTGAGGTGATCTTTTTCATTTTCTTTTCTTGATTTTGATTAAGTGTGGATCTTCTATATTGTTTCTTACAATTGTGAAAAGACCAAATTGTCCTTCATTAGTAACACTTAATAAAAAAATATAAAAACTCTTCAATTACTCATCACTTAATAAGAAATATAAGAAACTCTCAATTTCTCATCACCTTTCTAGCTGCCATGAAGTCAAAAAACCCAATTTATTGCGTTAAAGAATTATCTCTTTCTCATAAGTCATAACCGTTTAATTGCAATGGAATTCTAACTGATACCATAGATATATATAAACCCGCAAATAAAATGCTGCTGCTCAAGTGCCGAAAAGGATGCTGTTGAGAGTAGATAAACACATAAATATTAGGTTGAGGTGATCTTTTTCATTTTCTTTTAATTCTTGATTTTGATTGTGAAATTTTTTGGAGCAATGTATATTGTTTATGTTTGTATTTTGACATATTGGCAAAGATTATTAGTTCTAGGGCCCTGAATTACACATACAAGTGTGTGTATATATTAAACATTAGTTCCTTCTAAGGATGTTTGAGAATGTTCCTTAGAAATGAGTATGACTGTCTAAAGTGAATATTTATATTTATCACCTTCTTATAAAGTGGTTTAAGTTCAAATGAAAATATCATTGCCGAATAGAACATAATTGTGGACCCAATGTCAATTTCTACTGAGAATTCCTACAATCCAAAATTTTCAGATTATGGATCTTGTACTTAAACAAACATCTGTGGAGTATTTACAATATAAAGAATTATCTACCAAATTGAGGAGCTTTTTTGCTTCCATTTTTTTCCTTTCTATGTTTTTGTTATTTCTCCCAAATCTTTAATCTTGTTGTGTTGTTTCAAGGGGAGTTATATTGCCACTCCACTAATTACTATAGGGGCTCCGTCTTTAATTTATAAACTAAAATATGACAATAATACTCATAAATCTTAAGATGCATTAATTATAATTTTCAAGATTTAAATCAAAGCAAAACATTATCAAGTTGTATGTTTTCTTTATAACTGCTTTATGTCAAAGTTTGTCCATAGAAAATATGGAGCTTCATCCACAAAACAATGAATATAGTATGTTAAATACTTTTCTTGGACTTAATTGCCCTTAGCCTTCTAAATAAAAATTAATTAATTGTAGTTTTGTATGGAAATTTATTAATCTAGAATTTTGTACCGATATTTAATATTAACTAGGATTTAATTTCTTTTAATCTTTTTAAAAAATTTAGAAATATATTTTTAGATAATTACAATGTTAAAGTCAAAAATAAATTAAATAAAAATATTTCAAATGTTTAATATTAAAAAATAAAATTAATTTTTTTTACAGTTTATCAATCTGAAAAACCAAAAATGAAAAGATATTTAGGATAAAACCAATTGATCAATTCTTAACTTAAGATGTTAAGGGTAATTTAGTCCAACAAATTGTTAATTTTAAAATTTGAGTTTTTTTTGGAAGGAAAAGTTTGTAAAATAGATTTTGAGATTGAAAATATTTTTATGAATCATTTAGATTTTTTTTTTGGGAGGGGGTTAGTAATTTTCCCTTCTTTTTTTTTTTTTTTATAATGGACCATATACAAAAATAGATTTTGTTGGGCCAAATTTCATTTTAATAGTTCAAATAATGTATAATGGTCATAGATGTTGACACATATATGCATATTTCAAAAACTTAGCATCATTACAATATAAAGTCACTAAATTCAAGTAATTTTAGGATTTTTTAAATAAATAATATACTTTTTAATATTATTTATATAAATAATACACAAAAAAATAATAATTCAGAAATAGCACGGTATGGCAATGGGAATGACGTACCCATAATAATTTTTTTATTTTGCTTAATTTTTTTTTAATTATTGTTACTGGGTATGTCATTTGAAATGGAGTATCCAGTGTAGATTCAATTTTTTTCCCTATATCTTTGTTTCTTCTTCCTCTTTCACGCTCACTGCACTCAATCTCATCTCCCTCACCATCACCATCCCTTTTCATTTCTTCCTAACTCAACAAAAATTCAACAACACAAAGTCGAAAATTCTCCTTTCTTTCTAATTTCTTCCAAATTTCTCCTCCCTTTTCCAATTTTGAGGTAATTATCTATTTTAATTTAATTTGTAGTTTTATGCTTATGAATTTAGATATAATTTTTATGATTTATTTAGAATTTGTGATTGTTGTTTAATTTAGTAATTATCCCTAAAATTATTTTTGAATTTTAGGGTAAAAAAGTTAGAATTTTAGGGTTTATTGGTTAATTGTAGTGTAAAAGGTTGAACTTTAGGGTTTATGTTTGAATTTTAGGGTAGAATTTTGAATTTTAGGGTATTATTTTTGAATTTTTATAGTAGAATTTGAGTTAGAATTTCGAGTTAAAAAGTTTGATATAATTTGAGGGTAGAATTCTGAATTTTATGTTTTGTTTTTAGGTATAATTTGAAATTTTGTGTTAATTATTGAATTTTATACAATTTTTTTGGTATTAGTTTTATTTTTTTGGTATAATTTTTAGGTACTAATTTGAATTTATTTGGTAGTCCACACTTTCAAATTTGTATGTATAATATTTAGTTATAATTTAGTATTTAGTGTTAATTCTTGAATACACATATAATGTTTAGGTATTAGTCCAATTTTTTTGGTAAAACTTTTAGCCATAATTTTAAATTTTTAGATATAATTTCGAATTTAGTGTTAACTCTTGAATTTTGAAATAATTTTTAGAATTTAGTTGTACTTCTTATTATTTAGAATTTGAGGTTGTTGTTTAATTTAGTATAAACTCGAATGTATTGTTGTTTTGGTTTGAATTCGATATAATTTTAGGGTTTATTTTTGAATTTTAGGGACTATTTAGTTTTTTTATGTACAATTTTGAGATAATATTTTAGGTATTATGTCGAATTGTTTGGTATAAATTTTAGCTAGAATTTGAATTTAGTTTTAATTATTGAATTTCGATATAATTTTAGACAAATTTGTAGGTATTGCTTCGAATTTTTGTTATAACATTTAGCTATAATTTTAAATTTTTATGTTTAATTTTTAGGCATACTTTCGAATTTTGTGTTAATTATTGAACTTTGATACGATATAATTTGGGTATAAATTTGAATTTTTAGTGTTTAGAATAATGGATAATAATCTAATTAATTCATTGTATTTTAATTGTACTTGCTATATTTTATAAATGCAGGATGACAAATATGTACGATTGTCATGTATATGGGCCTGTAAATCGTAGTGTGTTGACGGATCAGGCAGGCCATAGGTCTAAGTGTGTATTTTCAAGGGTATGTTCGAGTGTTGCGGGCCAGACAAGCATATTACCATTATTTTGACATGATAGAAGGTCATGTTCCGCATTTCCGAGTCTTACAAAAACTCCATCAAATGGGGTTTTACCGCATTTACCTATTAACCAAGTCTGACAAATTCACTACAAGAAATTTCACTTCTAGTAAGGAAAAAAATTGTTACTATACATTGCTTTTGCGTCACTAGAACTTTTGGTAACGATGGTATTCGTTATGCGTTTTGTCCTATAAAGCCCGACGCTAGAAGTTCATGCGACAAATATTTATAGTTGTTACTAATGTCTTAGTGACGAAGATTATTTCCTCACCATATCATTGATTTTAGTAAGGATTGTTTCATCACAAAAACTAGTATTCTACGTTACAAAAGAAAGCTTCGCTACCAGAAGTGGATTTTCTTATTTTGTTTAAAATTAATTTCATAATAGTGACATTGTTACAAATAGTTTTCGTAACAAGGTATTGTCCTTACCAAAAATCAAGATTATTGAAATCATTAATATATATATTCAACAATGCTTTGTTACCAAAAGTAAAAGTGACAATAACAGATTCCTCACTAATTCTTTTTGGTAATATTTTTGTATTTAAAAAAGAGAATTATTTTTATTTCTAGAGAGTCTTGTAGATTTGTATTCACAACCTAACTTGCCATATATACAATATATCCATCCCATAATTAACATTTAATATGAAATAGATAAATTGGAAGCATGAAATTTCATACTAAATGGTAATAACTTGAGTACTCCTGTAAGAAGAACCCAAATTATGTGATCAATCAAGTTGCTACAAAAGAACATTAGAGATAACTTCTAATACAGTGGCTCCAATGAGACAAAAGATTACAAAATATGATACAAAATATCGTAGTATGTTTCAAAGAACATCATTGAAGCTTAACCAAGTGATCAAAATACAAGTAAATTTCTGAATTTGAATTGCATGCTCAACATTGAGTCATTTACTCCAAAAACCTACAAACAAAATGAGAACAATATTGCATCAAAATAAAAATAAAAATGAGAACATCAAAAAACGTCAAAATGGACCTGAAATTTCCTGATTTGCTTAATCAAGAATCGCTAACTATAAAACTTGAAAATAATCTAATATGCTACTATTCACTACTGATTTTTGGTTACTTACATCAATAATTCACTCTCTCTGGACACTACTCAACCGCATTAGAAATTGAAAAAAAACATCTTCAAAAATACATATTAACCAAATCTTCTTCCTAACAAATGATAGGAACTGCAAATCATTTCAACATCTTCAAAAGTACACATTCACCAAATCTAAATCATAAAAGTTGGAGGCTCAAAATTTAACGAACTATAAATACTAAAAACTGTAAAGAGAAATACAAACGATTTTCACAACTTATCTCACTAATCCATGCATAAGAGACCGTGAGAAGAATATGGAAAGGAAAAAGAAAATGAACTTGAAAAAGAATTTTAGAAAGTACTTGTTTATGGAATAAGACTTTCTCTTCACTTTCTCCTATTCCTAATTCACCTTGTTATCTCCTGCTCGGACATAAGATAATAGGATATTTTCAATTTCAGAAGAAAATATACATGCACAAATCAAGAAGTAATCAAATTATTTCAATTAATATATAGTGAATGAATAGTTATCAAGCAAAACAGAATCCAATCATAACATAATGTGAATAAATTGGCCAGGAGGTTATATAGCTCGGAACCGTGAGCCAAATCAGCCAAATTAAGTGCTTATATTTTCATAATATAGCTTCTTATGTAAAGTCAATTTGCTTACTTATATTATAAAATGTGTTCCATTTATTAGTTTAAGATATTTGAACTTCTTATAATCAGAGATTCTACTTATACACTTGTTCTACCTTTTTTGTTCTTCTTTCTTTCTAAACATTTCCACAATATAGATACTAGCATTTGAAAGGCTGAAATTAGAATGTTGATGCTAAACCATAACAAGGAATTCCAAATTGTACTTTCAATTTGATCAAAAATGCATTCTGCATCAAGTTTACTTCATTAATAGAGTTTCTCTTTGATCTCATAAAACAATTAAGAAGAACTAACTGAAAAATTATAGATTTTCAAGTCTTCTAAGTTCAGATTAAAGAGTTAAAACTTTATAGTCAAAGGATGAAGACTTCAAGAAAAGTTTTTCACAATCACATTGTGCAAAAACGGACTAGCGTATTATTTAGCAGAAATAGGAAGATGCAAGAAGCCAAGCCAAGTTAACTAAGAAAATTAATCAAAAAACTCGTGAGAAATCAAGAACGAATGTATATGGCTTAATCACTTCAATGGTCCTCATATCTAGTTCTCGTCCCACTTTAGTATCTCATCTCTCAAATGTGCAACTTAATCCCTCATCTCTCAAGATCATCTCACCATCGTCGCTTACTATCTTCCTTTAGCATTTAACTATATCTCATACAAAGTAGATGGAATGTTTCCCTAAACAAGGACAAAAATGATAAAGTACTATAGTCGGCCTAATTCACCTTCCTCATTCAATTGAGAGAGATAAACTAGCCAAATGTTGAAATTATCAACCCATAATTCCATGCTACCTGTTTACTCAAGAGAGAAAAATGGGAATTTCTTAGAAGAGGAAACTCTATGGTACCTGCTTACTCAACTTAATTCATAATCACTTAAAAGTTAACTCAATTGAAAGTAAAGTATGGAAAATTCAAAGTTAACTAATATTATTTTTTAGCTGAAGCACAATATAGATTAATAAAAATGTTTAACTAAAAGATCGCTCTTAAGATAAATGTTACTAATGTTTGCATATCTTCTTTTTATCTGTATCAGTTTAATCAATTCTTGATTTGGGGATGAAAATTTATCCAAAATTTAGCTATTAATTACCACCATAATCATAGTTCTTCAAGTAAGATCATATCATCACATTTCGTTGAAGAGTAAGCTCATAAGCACTAAAATCAAAAGTAGAACTCAATCAGAAATCCAAACTTTGATTGTTGAGCGCTTGTTTTAGAAATCAAACCTGTTGTATTATGCTATCAGATAATCCCACGCGTAGCACCTGTCCATCACCATGGGAGAAAAGAAAGATAAATAGTGCTTAAGCTATTTGTTTTGAAAAAAACACATGTTAATGGAGATATACTACAGATTTTATAAAAACAAAATTCATGTTCCAAAACTCCATTACATCTTTTCTCTTATGGGCAGTCTACATTGATAGGTTAATTTTTTTGCTTTATTAAATAGAGAAATACAAAAAGAAGGGTTTTATTTACCTATCAGCAACAATATTAAATTCATGAATTCTACACTGAAAATATATTCATGCATTAATTCCTCTCTAAACATCCATTACATCAACTAGCTATGTCATCAATTCACAATTATCCAGAATCTTGTCTCAAAACATATGAAATTGTCACCGAAAAGTTGCTGCTATAATTGCTTTCTCGTGGTGGGTTGAGGAATTATATTAAATTTTCTGTTTCAATTGATGAAATAATTAAAGACAAAACTACTTGGGTATAATTAATAAAATCACTAATTTGATGGAGAGCATCTTACCTACACGTCTGAAGGAGTCTTGAACCGTGTCCGCCGTCACTCTGTTTCTTAGTCTGGGACCTGGGTGGAAGAGATTTCAATAATTTTTTTTATTAATAACTCTTTAAAACCTAAAAACACTATATATATATATATATTATATACCCAAAATTGAAAACAAAATCAAGGCCAAGGATTCTTGAATAGTGTAGGAATGGGGGAGGGGAGGTGGGGTGGGATGGGTTAGAGAAGAGAGCCCACCTTCACCCCCAAGAAAGAAAGGGAACGAGTGTGCTTGAGACTTGAGAGAGATGGAGAGTGATGAAACTCAAAAGACCCAGCAAAAATTTTATATCTGAAATTGTAATAAGAGACACGTATTACACAAAAAAATTATTATTAAAAGAAATTAGAAAATAAATTTTATATTGGCGCCCATTTTACTGCCAAAAATGTATAAATAATTCCCTAAATTATCTGAATTTCTTGTAAGGAACTTTAGTTGTTACTAATGAACTTTGTGTAACGACCCCAAAATTTGTTACCAGAAAATGAATAAGTTGTCACGATTGAATAAAATTACAATGAATCTTTTACTTTGTGTGACGATGAGCTAGTTAAGGTAAGGATATAATTGCGTCGTTACTTAAAAAACAATCTTTTATGACAAGATTTTACTTTAGGTAACGAACTTGTATAATTGTTACCAAAAAGATAGCTTTTTCGTAACAATTAATAGATTTTGTTACGAGAAACTAGTTCTGGTAACAAAAAGTAGCTTCGTTACAATTGTTTTTGTCATAACAAGTGCATTTTCTTGTAGTGAAATTTAGAAATGATATGGCACTAGTGACTGCACTTGTTGAGAGGTGGCGTCCGGAGATTAACACATTTGACCTCAGAAGTGGAGAGGCTACTATTACTACTCTCCAAAACATAGCTATACTATAGGGTCTACAAGTCGATGGTAGGGCTTTAGTTATTCATCATGAGTTTCATGGGTTTACGGATTATGCAGCCTTTGTTCACGAGCTTTTAGTCTTCGAAATTCAGCAGAATTATTTATCAGATAAAGGTATGCGGTTAAAAATGAAAAAGTTATGTGAATACATGAAATTGGACGAGGCAACAATCAGAGACGAGTCCGCTAATCATATGATTGATCAAATAGCACGATGTTGGGCTTTTGCATTGCTTGGCGTCATGTTACCCGACAACAGCGGAGAAGTCGTTTCGCTTTTGTGGTTGAAGTTTTTATAAAATATTAACGAAGTGAACTCATATAGTTGGGGGAGTAGTGTCTTGGCGTATTTGTACCGTCAGATATATCATGCCTCCCGAAGAAATTCCAAAGAAGTGTGTGGTCCAGTATTCGCATATACCTTATTTAACAATTGAACAAATTTGATCGAACGGGTATTCTCATTTGAGCTGTTGCTGGAATGCTATTTCTCAACATATAGTTTGAATCTTCAATTATTTGTTCATCCAAAAATCTACAAACATCAACTACGTTCTGCCTTGACATTTCTGCAAAATATAAATTATTAATTTATAGTTCAAAAACATAAATTATATTCAGACACATTTAAAAAATCTAAAAATATCATAAACATTAAATTCGATATTACACCTCAAAATTATACCTAAAACATTATAAATTGTACCTAAAAATATTATATCAAAGTTCAAACCCTAAAAACACCTACATTCTAAATTAGGGTCCAAAATTATACAACAAATAAAAAATCTAAGTACAAAATAAAAACTACAAAATTAAATCAAAGTTCATAACCTAAACACTAAATTCGATATTATACCTAAAATTATTCACACATTAACAATATATATAAACCATAAACTCATATACTAACATTTAAACTAATTTAGGTCATAATTTGATTCAAAATTAAAATTGAAAACTAGGGTTTAAATTGATAGAAATCATAAACATTTAAACCATAAACTCCAAATTAAAATAATTAACTAACTCAAAAATGTATTCAACAAAATAATAACATAGAATAGAAAAATTACCTTGAAATTTAGGTAAAAAATGCTTGAAAATGAGAGGAAGAAATTGGGGGTGAAGTAGAGGTAGGGGTGAAAGACGAACCAAATTACTCGATACTCGACTCGAGCTCGATCGTTAAAAGCTCGTTTGAGCTCGGTTCGTTAACTTATCAAACCAAGCTTGAACAACTTTTTGTGTTTAATAAGTTTTGAAACTCGGCTCGATTAGTAAAAAATAATAAAAATATGTACAAAAAAATCAAACTACTCGAGCTCGACTAGTGTTCGGCTCGATTAAAGCTCGTTTGAGCTCGGCTCGATTACTAATCAAACAAGCTCAAACACAAACTTTGAAGCTCGATTGTATTTCAAACAAGCTTGAATAACATCTCGTTCGGTTCAACTCGACTCGTTTACACCTCTAAGTAGAGGGAGAGAGGCAGCAGAGAGAAGGAGAGGGAGAGGGAGGAAGAAGAGAGAAAGATTTTTTTTTAATGTACTGGGTACACCATTCCGAATGGTGTACCCAGTGACACTAATAAAAAAAAAAATTGACTGGGTACGCCATTCCGAATGGCGCACTCAATAATTAAAAAAAAAAAAATTTTTAAAGCAAAATAAAAAAAAATTATTTTGGGTATGCCATTGGTAATGGCATACCTCAGGTGGGTACGCCATTCCCATTGGCGTACCGTGCTATTTTCAAATTTTTTTTTGTGCATTATTTATATAAATAATATTAAAATTATATTATTTGTTTTTAAAATCCGTAATTTTATGAAATACAATAGCTATTACATTCTACATTAACATGTTTTATATGAGTAGGTAAGAGTTTGTATTATATTTCTTTCCCAAATAATTCCAAATAAAGTACTTGAATATAGAATTTTTTTAGCATATAAATATGTAACCTACGTGTAATGCACGTACACTCTACTAGTAGTTTAAAATATCGCTAAAATTTGATCATATTGATAATGTTGTAATTTGATTATATATTCTTTATCAATGCATTTCACATGTGTCATTTACTAATGAACAAAAATTAAAAAAAAAATCCCAAAAAAAAAAGGTAAGATACTTCATTAACACTTTATTAAAATTCTTGAATAAAAATAATATATTTATTTTCAAGAATTTTGTATTACACAGTAAAGACCATTTTGATTTATTTAACAACTCCCCTCCAATAGCATCTTATAAATCAAAAGCTTACAAGTAACAAGAATCTCGTTGTTCATGGATGATGAATCATGCTGCTACAATTTTCCATATGAAGAGAAAAAACAAAAATGTCACTTTCCCAACATCCTCCAATTGTCTTTATTTTACTCTGTCTGGCCCTGAGGTTAATGTGTCAAGCAGTAACCATTCGCAGCACCAAGTTTTCCCTTCTGCAGCATTATTTATGTGAGAGAATGCAATTTTTGACAGTGAAACGTTTTTCCAGTAAGGATATTTTAGACTTTTATGTTAAAAAAATAAGAGAAAGTTGAAGTTGTGATTTTTTATTTCCCAAACACTTAGGCTATGTTTGGTTATGTTTTGGGATGGTATTTTGGTGAGAATTATTGGTGAAAATTTTATGGGGACACGTGCAATTTTGATGGGATAATGTTTGGTTATGTTTTGGGAGTTGGTTTTTGAGTGATTTTTTGGTGAGATAGTGTTTGATTTTGTTTTCAGAGGAAACATAAATTACTGTAACTGTCAAATCATGTAAGTTTTTGTCTGTCAATAATTAAAAATTATAATATAATATTGAGATTGAAATAATTATTATATAGATAAATATATATGTAAGTAATAGTAGTGTGTGTATATATATATATATTAGTGTACATATATATATGTGTAATAGTAGTAATAGTAGTTTATATAAAATTAAAAGAATATAAATTAAAAGAAAAGTGTATATATATATACACACACACACATATATATATAAGTAATAGTGTTAATAATAGTTGATATATAATTAAAAGAAAAGTATATATATATTCATATATATATATATATGTATCAGCGTGTGTGAGAGTGCGTGTAACAGTGTGCGTGTGTGACTGTGTGTGTGTTTCTGTGTGTGTAATGTGTGTGTTTGTGTGTGCGCTCAAACTGTGTGTGTGTGTGTGCGCGTGGGAAAGGGGTGTGAGGGGGGTTGGGGGAGATTGGGGAAGACGATGAACAGTCTCCCCCCTCTTCTTTTTTCTTTTTTTTCCTTGTTTTTTTATTTAATTTATAAAAAATATATTAATAAGTAATTTATTTTAAAAATTATTAAAATACAATCCTATTCTTAGATAATTAGGTCACTCCTACTATAAGTCAATTACCAAATCCAAACCAAAACCACGAAATAAGAAACCCTTGCTTCAAGTCACTATTCACTCGGTCAAATCCGCGTTGACCACGCGGTTGACTAGGTCAAACCCGAGTTGACCGTGGTCAAATTGCCTTTGACCGTCCCAAGACCTTTTTTCCCCCCACATAATATACATTAAGAAAACATACACATATAAATATGGGTAACACACATGCATTTCTCGATCCACATACACAATCAAATCACAAATTTAGTAATAAGATAAATTATACACAGCCACACACATAAAAAATAAGTAAAATTTTAAAATAATATGTACAAATAACATATATATGTATATAAATATAGATATATATAAATCCAAATACTTTCACTATAACTAATTTGAAAAACAAAATCTGAAAGTTTTATTTTAGAAAACTCCACAAATTTTAATCTATGTTTTATCAATACTATTTCTCATGATAGAATTACAAACCAACAAACTTTTTTCTATTTTAAAGTTTAATGGTACATGGTCAAAGATATGACAAAACATTACCAAAAAAAAGAGAAAAGACACTATCAAAGAGAAGAGAAAGAGTGAGGAGAGAGAAGAGAGAGAGTGAGGAGAGAGAGAGAAAGAGGAGAGGGGGGATAGAGAGAGGAGACAGAGATAGTGGATATTAAGAGGAGAGAGAAAATTTTTGTATAAAAAATAGAGGAGAGAGAATGAGATAAGGGACAAAGTGAGAGAAAGATGAAAAATAATGATTATGTTTTTTTGGATGAAAAAAGTTGTGTATTTTTGATGAAATATTGTATGAAACAAATATTGTTTGACGAGAATTTTGGACCAAATATGACTTGAAAACATAACCAAACATAGCCTTACTAATTAACTTATTCTCACTTTTCCAATTACTTTTCCAACATCCCACGTTTTCAATTTTCAGTCAATTTTATAATTTTTTTCTAAAATTTAACACTTTTTCAAAATCACAAGTTTTTACAAACAAGCCTTATAAAACAACTTATAACATGACTAGCTTAAAGCTCCAAAAAGGGAGTTTTAAAGCATTCCAATTTTTGTTATTGGTACTCCAACTCCCTTTTTATTTCATCAAATAGACCAAAAATTTGCCCTTCATTGTGGAATACAAAATTCTTGAAGACAAATATATCATTTTTGTTACGAATTTAATAAAGCATTGCTGCGATATCTTACATTTCTTTGTGTCTTTTTTATTTTTTTGGTCTTTAGTAAATGACACACGTAAAATAAAGGATAAATAATATATAGTCAATTAACAACATTATCAATATGATCAAATTTTGACTTTATTTTAAAATATTATAAAATCAAATAACACATCAAACAACACATTGGACAGAACCCTAACTTTTGTTTTTAAGAATCAACAAAATTTAAATACTAAAAGGAAAAGAATTAAGAAATATGAAAAAATAAAATTACCAATTGCATTATCAGTGGTGGGAGCGCAAGGTAACCCCAGTCGGCTCGAGCTCGAGTTCTTTGTTGAGTTGAATTCGAGTTTTCTTATCTGTTCGAGATGTCACAAATCGGCTCACGATCTTAATAAATTTTAAAATATTTAGCTTTTACTTATATTATGTATTGTATATTAATAATAGTTATGTTTTTTCTATATAGATCAAGCTCGAGCTCGAGCCCTTAAAACTAGGCTCGTCGAGCTCGAGCTAATAAATTTTATCCAAACTAGTTCGACTCGGATTATTTACACCCTTAATCAATTGAGTGATTGATAATACTCTGAAATTTTTTCAAAACTTTTAGTATTTATGAGATTTAATATCTTATCAAATTCCACTGAAACATGTCAATTGCTTCTTTGGTCATTGTTAAAAGCGACCAAGAACCACAAATGCAACAACTGTTGGATGATTCTTTCTTTAAAAATTGAATAAATTTTGTTTCATCCTAACTTTCTTTGAAACAAATCTTGAATTCTTTCTAGTATGGTGAAAGGCTCATAATAAATTATAGTACATGACGAAGGGATAGTTATTTCTTGCAGTTTATTTATATTTTATGGGTATTAAGGTTAATTTTGTTGTTCGATTTGATTTTCTAATAGTTTAAAGTATCACAAAAATTTGATCATATTGATATTGTTGTAAGTTGATTATATATTCTTTATCACTGTATTTCACGGGTATCATCTACTAAAGACCACAAAATAAAAAAGAACCCAAAAAACAAAGGTAAGGTACTGCATTAATAATTTATTAAAATTAGTAGATAAAGGCACACTCCCTAAAACAAAATAAGACATTAGTGACAAAATCTCAAAGTGACAATGTAAAATTTGTCACTAATTATAAATTTATAGTGATAAAAACTTTTGTTTTGTCACTAAAATAGGTTCTACATGTTTAACCGTGACAAGATTTATATGGAAGTTATCACTTTTGATAATTAATGACAAGGAAACTGTTGTCATTATTGAAAATTAGTGACACACCTTTTGCGACAACTAAGTAACAACAATTTTAATTGTCACTCTATTTGTGTTGTCACTATACATGTGTCACTAATTATCAATAGTGACAACTTTTAAAAAACTTTTGTCACTAAAAATTCTTACTGTGACAAAGTAAAAGTTGTTGTCACTCATTATGCATATCTAGTGACAATTTTTTCGTTGTCACTTCAAATTTTGTTACAAATATTACTTTTTGTTGTAGCGACTCTACGCATGTGCAAAAACATAAAATTGATATGGAAGTTTTTTGAGCAAAATTCATGTAAGTTTAAATAAAATAGGAGAGGAGAATAAAAAATAGAAAAAAAATAAGGTGGAATTAATATAATGTGATTAAGAAAGAACGTGGTGTTCATGAATCATGCTGCTACGTACAATTTTCCATATGAAGAGAAAAAAACAAAAATGTCACTTTCCCAACACCCTCCCATAGTCTGTCTTTATTTCAAGTTAACCATTCGCAGCACCAAGTTTCCCCTTCTGCTGCATTATATATTTATGATTATTATCGTGTGACCATTTGCAAAGAAATTAATTATCCTACTGCATAAGAAAAGAGGAGAGATTAATGGGGGAGAAAGAGACTGATATTTTAGCGCCTCTAATCAATGGAGCGGAGGATGACAGACGTCGTCATCCCACGGCGGAGACGCGGCTGCGGAGGTGGCTATGGATAGACAGGGAAGAGGCAAAGGAGCAGGTTTTGTTGTCGGTGCCGATGATTCTGACAAACGTTTGTTACTACTTCATCCCATTGGTTTCTGTTATGTTTGCGGGCCACCTCGGAGACGCCGAACTGGCTGCTGCTAATCTTGCCAATTCTTGGGCTTATGTCACCGGCTTTGCTCTCATGGTAAGTCGTTACGTGCTCTCAACACCCAGGTATCAAATAAAAAATAGACTTCATTTAGCTCAAATTATGATTCTACTTGGGGAAAAATTGCGTGTCGGTGGTCTAGTGTATATATATATACACACGCATATATCTTCTTCTGATTTTAATTTGGCTCCATTTGTAATTCTTTTTCATTTTTAGTTACGACTGTTAGTTAAAATGTACGGAAATCATTAGTTTAGTCACGTCTCTTCACGTCACCATTATTAAACTGTTGACCTCGTGCGGATGCCAAAATTCGATCGGAAAACCTTATTCTGTCACAAGTATTCAAACTTCATATTATTTTGCGTACCAAAGAAGCCTAATTTCAGGTATAGTAAATTATGGCTTATTCGTTAGTTTCATTAATTTGCTTATCTTTAAAGAATTATGCACTCCGAAAGATAACTATCGGATTAGTTTTCTTTTGAATGTGTTTGGTTAAGGGGCAAAAAATATGTTAATTTTTTCGTCAGAAAAAAGGTAATCATTTTTTATTCGCGCGCCCCCAACCCCAAATATTTTGTCCCCAACTTTTCTTTCTCTCACTTTTTTGGAGGTGACTCTCTCTCTCTCTCTCTCTCATTTTTCGTGCGTGTCTCTCTCCCCTCACCTCTCCTCTCCTGCGTCTCTCTCTCTCCTGGGGTGCACACGGTTTGATTTGTGTGGTATTTTTATAAAATTCGTGCCATACCAATAAATGCGATTTTGAGATATCGAATGCCAAAATTGGACTTCTTGAAATCGATACCATGGTATCCGGTATCATACGATTTCGACACGGTTTTGCGGTATTTTATTATAGATCACATAATTAATATACATATTATTATGTCTATTTTTTATGCCAAAAATCTCATAAAAAATTATCTATATAGTATGGTGAAAGAGAATAAACTTCATCTCTCAGCTATTACATAGTTTAATTATAAATAATTATCAAACTAAATAAAGATTAGTGAGAAACATTTAAACTCTTAAAGTAATTGTTGAAGTTAAAGATATAAACAAGATTATGCACATAATGCTTCAAATTTATGTAAATCTAATAGGGTTTATTTAATTTTAATATTTCTAAAAGTACCACACATCCTACACAAGTGTGGGTAATAAATTGATTTCTAGTATATTTGTATCTATAGGTTCTAAAATTTCTTTTAATAGGATCACTTATATATATACAAATGATATAGTGAATAATTATATATATATATATATAATATACGATTCGGTATGGTTTTTTACCGATATCAATTTTCTAGAACCAAAACCATACCAAAATAGTTGGTACGGTTCTGGATTGTACCAAAACCTCTATTTTTTAGTAAAAACACCTTTATTTTGGTATGGTCGTATGGCACGGTTTCGGAAAATCATGAACACCCCTACCGGTATCTCTCTCTCCTCCCCTTCTCTCATGCGTCTCTTGTTAATGGAATATACACACACATATATGTATTTTATGAATAGTTGTACATTAATGTATATATTTATGTATGTACAAACTATTTTATATTTATATCGTATATGTGTAAGGAATATATATGCATATATATATATATAAAAGGAAATACAAGAAATATATATAAGAAATATTTTATATTCGTTCACATAAAATACTTATAAGGAAAATATATTTATACCCTATATTGTATAAATATTTGTGTGGTGTATATATATGTATACAGAGACTATGTTATAAATTACTCTAATTTTTATATATATATATATATATATATATATATATAAATATATATTCCGAGAACATACATAAATATTTTTTACAGTATAACACCATGTATTGTTTGCATATACATAAACCATAGACTAATATATATATATATATATATATATATATCCAATAATTCATTTTTAAATATTCATAAAAGATTATAAACATATATATATATATATATTCATCTATATAACTATTATTATAACCATAACATTATATTATAGCTACCGATATTAACTAATTAACAACAGACAAAAGTTTCATGATTTGTCTGCTACGGTAATTTTTGTTCCCTCTGGAAACAAAACCAAACATTATCTCAACGAAAAAACCCCCAAAAAACCAGTCCCAAAATAAAACCAAACACAATCTCATCAAATAGGAAAAATTGCACTTTTGGTCCCGTAGGAGTCGCCCCAAAATACTTTTAGTCTCATAGGACTTTTTTTGACATTTTTAGTCCCATAGGAGTGAAAATGTGACACTTTTGGTCCCAAACGTTAAAAAATGGACGGAAAATGGCGATTAAGTACACGCGCTGTTAGTTTTAATGATAAAAAAAAAATTCAAATATTAATAAAATAATAAAAAAAAAGAAGGAAAAGAAAAGGAAGAAGACGAACAATGTTCGTCTTGCCTCCCCACCACTTCCACCCCCCATCCTAATCGTCGCCGCCACCGCCGCCACCTCCACCTAAAACCCGATCCCCAAACCTCTCCAAAACATACCCTCCACACTCGACCCCCAAAAAACCCGACCCCCAAACCCCTAATCACCATCGCAACTAAAAAACCTCACCGACGACGACGGAGGGCGGCGGCGGTGGTGATGGTGTGGGCTGGTGTTGGGAAGAAGACGACTGATTGTCTTCTTCCCCTTTTTTTGTTTTTTTTATTATTTTATTAATATTTTGAATTTATGAAGTTTTTTTTGAAATCTTTTTTTTTTATCCTTAAAACTAACGGCGCGTGTGACTCAATTTCCTTCCATTTTTATCGTTTGAGACCAAAAGTGTCACTTTTTCTCTCATATGGGACTAAAAGTGTAAAAAAAAGTCCTATGAGACTAAAAGTGTTTTGGGGCGACTCCTACGGGACCAAAAGTGCAATTTTCCCTCATCAAATATGCACGTGTCCTCAAAAATTTCTCGCCAATAATTCTTACCAAAATATCATCCCAAAACATAACCAAACACAGCCTTAGTATTTCAAAGAAATAAAATTAAATCAAAACTTCCAATGAAATAGTGTTAGAGATGAGGTAATTTATTTTTCTTTAAACGAAAGGGATATTCTGACCCGATAAAACTGGACCGATATTTGTTTAATCATGGGTCACACAGACCTTATAAGGCTTCAAATAAGAGAAAAAAGTTACAATTTGTGACAAACTGGAATTAAACCCAGGATATGCCACGTCAAAGTGGAAGCTATAAGAGAAAATTCTTAACTCATTCACTTTCATACACAGGTTGGCCTTAGTGGTGCACTCGAGACGTTATGCGGGCAAGGATATGGTGCAAAACTATATAACATGCTGGGGATACACCTACAGGCATCGTGCATTATATCGTTCATTTTTACCGTCTTCGTATCCATTCTCTGGTGGCATTCTGATATCATCCTCACAAAGTTACATCAAGATCCTTTTATATCTAAAGCAGCATGTCTCTATTTGAAGCATCTCATACCGGGGTTATTTGCATACGGATTTTTGCAAAATATATTACGGTTTCTTCAGATGCAGTCGATTGTGTTTCCACTGGTTTTGGGCTCGTTAATACCTCTATTCATCCACATTGGCATCACTTATGTTTTAGTCCATTGGACTTTTCTTGGTTTCAAGGGAGCTGCATTGGCGGCTTCTACTTCATTGTGGATCTCGGTTCTTATACTAAGTATTTATGTTCTTCGTTCAAGAAGATTTGAGCAAACTTGGAGTGGGTTTTCGTTGGAGTCGTTCCGTTTTGTCTTTGACAATTTGAAGCTGGCTCTACCCTCTGCAGCCATGGTGTGGTTAGGCACTTCTTCTTGTGTTCTTTTATAAATGCAAATAGTTTCAATTTAGTTTCGATTTATTGACGTTCTCGGTTTCATTTAACGTTTCAATCGTATACTTGTAGCTAAACTCTTAGAGATAGAAGTCAGATCAATCAGGAACATTCTAGCATAGACCCGGTTTGGTAGAGCCCAAGTGTAATTCACTGGCGGGGTGAGTGAATTACACACACTATAAAAAAATAAGACATTTGTGACAAAATGTCAAAGTAACAATGTCAAATTTGTCAATAATTATAAATTGTTAGTGATAAGAACTTTTGTTTTGTCACTAAAATAGATTTTATATGTTTAATAATGGCAAAATTTATATAAAAATAGTCACTTTTTATAATTAGTGACAAGAAAATTGTTGTCACTATTAACCATTAGTGACACATCTTTTATGACAACTTAGTGATAACAATTATTATTGTCACTCTATTTGTGTCACTAATTGTCAATAGTAACAACTTCAAAAAAACTTTTGTCACTAAAAATTCTTATTGTGACAAAGTAAAAATTGTTGTCACTAATTATGTATATTTAGTGATAATTTGAATATTGTCACTTCAAATTTTATCACAAATATTACTTTTTGTTGTAGTGACATGTTACGTGATTAGTTACAACACAAGTCAGTGGCGGATCTAAGATTTTAGGTCAGTGGGGTACCAGCGATAGAGCCAGGATAGACGAAGGATTTATAGGGAAAAATGTAATTAGGAACTAGATTCAATTACAACTTTTGACATACTTTATACTCTTATATCTTTTTCGTTATATCCAGAATTTTGGGTTTTGGAGGGGGGGGGGGGAGCAAACTCAAAATAAAGGGAGAAAACGTGATATTTTTTGATCTTTAGAGGGGGCGAAATTCAAATATAAAAAATTTTATAAGGTAAAAAAATAATTTTTTAAAATTGAGGGGGGGGTTTGAGGAGGGACATTAATGTAAATTAAAAATTAAAATTTAAAAATATGACTATATTAATTAAAAAAAAAAAATTCAGTGGGGGTACTGCCCCCCGCCCCTGACACAAGTGGATCACCCTTGGGGCTTGCCAAACCTGATCCGAGCTAGAATTCTCAATCAATAACTACAATGATTTAATCTTCTCTATAAACAATTTAGCAGAATCATCTTTGTTATTTTACCAGTTTGGAGGAGTGCGCGTTTGAACTACTGGTTTTGCTTGCTGGATTGCTGCCAAACCCTAAATTAAATACTTCACTGATCGCAATGTGGTAAGCGTCACTTCTTTTAGGTTGTGTTTGGATCAAAGGATTTGACAGCCATAAATTTCAAATTCATCGATAAACTCATTGAACTTATTCGGATGATTTCAAGTTGCAATTGATGTCTAATCATATCGATTGGAACTCATTTTGAGCTTTTTTTAAAATTATTATAATAGATTTCATATACACCATTTCACATAAGCCTGATTTAGAGACATTTGAAATCCTTCCTTCGTAGTACTACTTGTTTGGTAGTACCGCTTGGATTCATGAATTTGGTGAGCTAGGATTTCAAACCTTTAATAACAAATCCTTTGTAGTACTACTTGTTTGGATTTAATATTATCATGGATTGTCACCAAAAATAAAATAAAATAAAATATTATCATGGATTTATAATTCATTTAATCTTTAATCAAGTCATTTGAAAACCTAAGTTACAGCTTGTTCAATCCAAACGTAACCTCAAGTACTTTTTGCTGATTGTTTTGGGTTTCATCTATATTTCTTCAGTGTAAATACACAGGCCATATGCTACATGTTTGCATACGGTCTCGGTGCCGCAGCAAGGTAATGTATATGATTGAAAAGGACATATCGTAAATGTTTCACCATATACTTTACTAAGGACATCTCGAGAGTCATCTTAAATTTATTCCTGAATCGTATGCAGCACGAGGGTGTCGAACGAGTTAGGAGCAAGAAATCCTGATCGAGCAAGGCATGCGATGACTGTGGCTCTCAAGTTAACTGTTTTTCTTGCACTTGCTGTAGTTTTAGCAATGGCTTTTGGACACAATATTTGGGCTGGATTTTTCAGTGATAGTGATGTAATCAAGCAGGCATTTTCCACAATGACACCCTTTCTTGTGATATCTATATCCTGTGATTTTCTTCAAGGGATCTTATCAGGTAGGGATTAGGGATAATTACATGCACATTCCTTTATTTATTGGGTAATTACCATGAGCCCCTTGAAGTTTTGAAAATTATCAAGATGACGCCTTTTGTTAGGCCATGACAACTCAAAAACAGATCATGAAATCGTAATTTGTGTTTACGCACAGATTGTGAAATTATAATCTGTTTTATGTGTAATTTACCCTAGGAGTTATTCTGTCTAGCCAAATCCTACCAATTCTTACTATAAATTTGAACTCTCATCTAAAACACTGTATCGTGTCAAAGTGAACCAGTAAAAATAAAACGAATGGAGGATATAAACTTGATTGATACATGTCCAGGGGTGACGAGAGGATGTGGTTGGCAGCATTTCGGGTTGTGGGTTAACTTGGCAACATTTTATCTGATTGGGATGCCGATTTCACTCCTACTGTGTTTCTGGCTTAAATTATACGCACAGGTATCGTTTTATATTTTATACATCATTGAGGCCAGGTTAAACCAGCCTAACGGGTCCGAGTTTGAAAATATTGATAAATTTCTTTCGCAGATATATATTGAACGAGTTTATGATTTGTGATGCAGGGTTTATGGATTGGCTTGATTTGTGGTCTATCCTCCCAGACTGTCTGCCTCTTGTTAGTAACAAAGTTTACCAAATGGACATCTATTAATCTCTCATGACCAACTCAGGTAATTTCTCTTGGGAATAATGCATGAGCTTCTTTCCACTTGAATATCTTGATAAAAAAAGGAAGATAAGAAAAATAGTTCTTCTCACTTATGTTATAATTATAATTCAAGAGGAAGGGATACCCTACATATCTAGACCGATAAACCCGGGTTGATAGTTATAATCCGGAGCCTTCAAGACTCTATCTATCTCCATAAAGGAGAGGAGAGCCACAATTTGTGGCAGCCTGTGTTCGAATTCAAGACTTCTCATATAAAGTGGGAGGTGAATACCACTAGACCATAAAAATTATTTAGAATTTTTTTCCCTTTCCAGACGCTAGTACTTTACATTTTATGTTTTGAATCTTTTCTTTTAACTGAGCGAAACATGAGGTTAGTTGAATGTACAACTGTACTGTAGTATAAAGATAAATTGTTTAGGAGAAAATTGTAACTTTAGCCCCTTAACTAAGAGGGTTGCAAAATTGGTCCCCTTATATGTGCTACTGGCAATTTACAGACAATATCTTTCCAAAATTCGCGAATTTAGTCCAAATTTAATCGAATTTTTTTAATTTGGTTGGAAAATGCCACATGTTATGCGCTTGGCCCCCAATTTGGAGATTTTTTTATTTTTATTTTCCAACAAGCGTGCATAGGTGTACATCCAACTTGGCAATTTTGCCAAGTGGTCAAATATTCAATTAACAAGTGGAAACACAATCCCAAGTGGGAAAATAAATATAAAAAAATAATTTTTTAAAATTTTGTTTTAAACAATTCTAATAAATAATAACATTTGAAAAAAAACAAAACAAAAAAGTCAAAAACCATCGTCTTTAACAACTAGATCCGTCTCCAACTCCGCCTCCCATCAGCGACGGCGCCCACCCCGCCCTGTTTCTCACCTTGTATGCTTTCAGTGTGTGTGTTTTTCACTTTGTGTGTTTGTGTTGCAGACAGCGGTTTCGTCTTCTGTCTCTGGCGATTGGAGCACCGGTGTGGAGGGCGGGGCAGAGGCGGTGAAGCATTTGTTTGGGGGGTTGGTTTGGGGGGAAGGCCGGGGGGGTGAGGGATGTAGTAGAAGAAGACTGTTTTCTTTTTCTTTTTTTTGCATGAAATATTTTCATTTAATAAAAGTTATTAGAATTATGTAATATATTAATAAATAATTTATTTATTCTAATCTATTATCTATTTTTTAATTATTAAATCTTTACATTTACCAAATTTATTATAAGAAATTTAAATGTAAAATTATTTCATTTTTGTTAATGAACAATAATTTTATTAAATATAAACATTAACTTAAGATATTATTTTTGAAACTTTAATTGACATTAATTTAACGATAATAAAAGTTTTAAATATAAGAGATTTGTGATTTCATACAAATTTGTATGTTGCTTTCTTTTTCTAGTTTAGCAGTTCTAACATTATTTAAAAAAATTGGAATTATTTAAATATGAAATATATTTTTTCCATAAAAATTATTAATTTTATAATATTTTGAATTTTTTAGATAATTTTTAATATATTTTTTTCCATGTAGCATTTTAAAATATAATTGAATTTAAATAAAATCCACATAGGCACATTTTCCCTCCAACATGGTGTCTATGTGGCACAATTATCCCATATGGCACATTCCTTAAGTCTACATAAGCAATAGTGGCCCGAAAATTCCCAAATTGGGGGTCCATGTGCTTGCTACGTGGCATTCCGTCCAATTTACTAAATTCGGTTAAATTTGCACTAAATTCGCTACTTTTTCAAAGATGTTGCACCTAAATTGCCAGCGACACAAATAACGAGATCAATTTTGCCACCTCATGTAGTTACGAGATTAAATTTGCAATTTTCTCAATTGTTTAGCCAATCTTTGGTTATATTTTCATACCATGTTTGGTTCACAAAATATTTGGTCCAAAATACACTATTTTTTTGGTTAAAAAAAACATAATAATTATTTTCCATCTTTCTACACCTACTTTGTCTCTACACTCCTCTCTATGTGTTCTCTCTTCTCTCTCCTCTTTAACAGACAAAAGCTTCATGATTTGACTGCTACAATAACTTTTCTTCCCTCTGAAAACAAAACCAAAGATTATCTCACAAAAAAAACATACCCAAAAACCAACTCCCAAAATAAAACCAAACACAATCTCATCAAACACGCACGTGTCCCCATAAATTTCTCACCAATAATTCTCACCAAAATACCATCCCAAAACATAACCAAACATAGCCTTAGTATTTCAACTTTGGTATTTATTGTGCATTATTAGTAGAACATTTCTTAAAATCTACTTATATTATCATATTGCTTTTATGTAAATAGTCAAATTTATTAAATGACATACAATTATACCAACGTACACTTGATTGATATACATTGCACGGTTGAATGTGCGATTAGTGTCTCATGATTTATTTTGTATCTAGTGATTACAAAACCATGGGATATTTACCGTGATTTAGCCATCAAATATATATAAACCAAATGTATCTTATTCCAGTAATGTGGAACTCGTAGATAGAGCGGGATGGGATTGTGTGGCTCAGGAGGTGCATCCCACACAGTGAAAGCGCTGGTGGAGTTGATCCACTTATCGCTCATTCCAGGGTAATGACGATCCAACACATCTTTCAAGCTTTCTGTCGTGTTCACCCATTCCAATCCTTTCTTCGTGTACACTTCTTCATTGAAATCGCTCGTGAAAAACCTATCCGCCTCCAACCTCCTGCGCAATATGCAGAATTCTCCATTTGTCCTCAAATGAAGTAAACGACTAATTAAAATTATCCGATCGATATGCTATTATTGTATATTTAGTGTCGAGTTTGAATGTGATATACTAAGCTTGGGTCCTGGGTCGTTCGTGTACACGAACCTATTGGTGACGTTGATTTACCTCGCCAAAACTCCCAGGTCGGTCATTAATACGAGTCTAGTGAGTGGTGAAAGTGAATACAAGTCTAACCTTCTTCAAATACAAGTTATGCTCTGGCGTTAGGTTCGAAGGATCCACGTGTTTTTAAATGGACCCAATAGGGTCGACCCATAACCTTAAGTGAGACCCGAGATCAGAACCGTCTATTAACTACACGTGGTGTGATCTTAGGGCCCCGACTGTCACTATCATATCCGTACGACATGAACATCTATAAATATCATCTCAGAACAAGTAATAAGGGTTCACAATCTGATTTTCTACTATAAACTTGAGAGTAAGTTCCCTATATACAAATTTGGGCTCTCTATACGCAAATACGACTCTCCAACTGGAAGCGTATCTCTCTCTTGAACTACGTTAGACTTGATTCTCAAGTAGGTACGTAGGCAGCTTAATATCATCTAAGTGCAGTCTATAATCTAGTTTTCACCTAGTATAGTCGTGCGACTCGACCCAGACTGAGATAGGAAAGGTCCCCCCGGATCTGACCGAAATCAGAATGTTACCTGGTGGTCATGACAAGGAAAAGGGTAAGAGCAGTTTCGCTGATGGAAAATCCTTTGATTTTCTTTTCTGCCATGAGCCCTACCATAAGGTCAAGCTCTTCAACATCATCGTTGTACACTTGGCGAAGAGTTTCCACAGCTTCATTATCATCTGTTAAATCTGTTGAGTATTCCACAAAAAATATAATATATATTTGATATGTCATGCATAACATATGAACTATGTCATGCATGACATATGTTGCATGGCCAACTTGCTTCTTTGGCCAATGGGAAGAGTTTTGGGCGGCGAAAATTGTGCTATAAATAGCAGGTTCATTTGCTCATTTCAGGCATCCCAAACCGAGAGAAAAACATAGAGAGCAAAGTGTGTGTAGTGTAGTATATATTAGGAAAAGTGTAGTGTATACTAGGGAAAGCAATTTGTGGTAGATACAAATTGTACTACACGGGGAACACTTGTGGAGTTTTTTCTTTCGGGGTAATACAAAAGGGGGTTGAGAATAGTGTTCTATATGACTTTGAGAGTGGTTGTACAAGAGTGGTTTTCTTGAGTTTGTCGATAAACTCAAGTGTGTATTTTTGTACCAGTAAAATCTCTCATAGTGGAAGAACGGAAACTCTCGTGGACGTAGGCGGATTTTGCCGAATCACGTAAATCTTGTGTGCATTATAGTTATATTCTTTGGGTATTATTTTTGTCATCAACTTGTTGGTGGGACTTGCCGAATCTTAATAAGTTAAATCTCGGGCCCAAAACCTCCGCTGCGCCCAACAAGTGGTATCAGAGCCAGGTCGTTAAGGGTTGATAAATTGAGATTTATTTATTAAGATGGAGGGCACGTCGAGGCCAAATATGTTTTCCGTGCAACAATTTGATGGCAAAGGGAATTTCACGCTTTGGCAGAGAAGGGTGAAAGACCTCCTAATTCAACATGGCTTGGCATTGGTGTTGAAGGGAGAGGAGGCGAAGCCGAAGGATATGGAAAGTGCACGGTGGAAAGATTTGGAATTGCGCTGTGTTAGCATGATTCGACTTTGTATTGCGGACAACATTATCAATAATGTTGTGGATGATGATTCTGAAAATTCGGCACCAAAGTTGTGGGCAAAGTTAGAGAACTTGTATCTCGGGAAATCTTTGTCTACAAAATTGCATCTAAAGCAGGAGCTCTATAGGCTCAAGATGCTGGAGGGTGATAGTCTAATGGATCACATGAACCAGTTTAACGGACTGGTGGACTAACTTCGAAAAGTTGGTGTTAAAGTCGAGGAAGAAGATAAAGCCCTTTTACTTCTTACCTCACTCTCGGATTCATATGATTGTCTAGTAACGACGTTGCTATACGGGAAAGATACACTAGACTTGGAGTATGTGAGTACATCACTTTTGTCTCACGAAAAACAAAGGAAGGCAAACCAGGAGGTGGGACATGAGTCTGTGTTGGTTACTCGGGGCATGAATCGAACGGGAGGACATCTGGTGGTGAATCTGCGAGTAGCAGGTCAGATTCAAAGGCCAGGGGGGAAGGGCAGGAGATGCTACCATTGCCACGAGGAAGGCCATTATAAAAGGAATTGTCCTAATAGAGCTCGGGACAATGTTAGTCAGAATAGTGGTGGTGATGTTGTAGTGGCATACGATGGAGATATTTTCACAGTCTCTACTCGTATGGATACTTCGTCTCGGGATGGATGGATTTTAGATTCTGGATGTGTAATGCATGTATGCTCCAGGAAAGATTATTTTGATTCGCTCCAAGAAAAGAGGGCAGGTACTTTGTCCTTGGGCGATGGTTCTACTTGTAGAGTCATGGGTACGGGAGTGGTGAAAATCAAGATGTTTGATGGAGTAGATCGTAGTTTGGGTGGTGTGACATATGTCCCAAAGATGCGAAGGAATCTAATTTCCATGAGCCAATTGGACTCCGAGGGCTGTGAGTATTCAGCTGGAGGTAGAGTCCTGAAAATCACACTTGGCGGAAAGGTCCTAATGAAAGGAGAGAAGTATGAAAACTTGTATCGTCTGGTGACCTCAAAGGATGACTGGGAGTGGAGCGCGCCGATAAACTTCCAGGATACAGACGGGTGTGAAAGAAATCCTGCTGGACGAGAGGATGGGTCGAGGTTGTCCCTCTCGGCAGTCGACTAGTGGTGTTGACTGGGCTGCATGTGTGCATTGGCCGATTTTTGAATCAGGTGGAGTTAGGACCTTACTGATTCGGCATGTGCAGCAGAATTGATTGAAGACCAATGGAATTCCGTAATTTGGTTTGCGGTAAATTTTTGTGGAGGTGGAGATTGTTGAGTATTCCACAAAAATTATAATATATATATTTGATATGTCATGCATGACATATGAACTATGTCATGCATGACATATGTTGCATGGCCAACTTGCTTCTTTGGCCAATGGGAAGAGTTTTGGGCGGCAGAAATTGTGCTATAAATAGCAGGTTCATTTGCTCATTTCAGGCATCCCAAACCGAGAGAAAAACATAGAGAACAAAGTGTGTGTAGTGTAGTATATATTAGGAAAAGTGTAGTGTATACTAGGGAAAACAATTTGTGGTAGATACATATTGTACTACACGGAAAACACTTGTGGGGTTTTTTCTTTTGGGGCAATACAAAGGGGGGTTGAGAGTAGTGTTCTATATAACTTTGAGAGTGGTTGTACAAGAGTGGTTTTCTTGAATTTGTCGATAAACTCAAGTGTATATTTTTGTACCGATAAATTTCTCTCATAGTGGAAAAACTGAAACTCTCGTGGACGTAGGCGGATTTTGCCGAACCATGTAAATTTTGTGTGCATTATAGTTATATTGTTCGGGTATTATTTTTGTCAACAACTTGTTGGTGGGACTTGCCGAATCTTAATAAGTTAAATCTCGTGCCCAAAACCTCCGCTGCGCCCAACAAAATCTTCCCATTTAGAGATTGGGATTAGCAACATGCCTCTCTCCTGCAATCATTGTATTGTGGAATACTCCTCTCTCTGTCTCTATAAACTGCACCCCATTTAAATTTCATGTTAATTAGCTTTCCCAAATGATTTGCCAAATTGGCAATTAATGAAAAGTGTAGGCTTTGCTTGGTTCCATTACTAAATGCTTTACGAAAATAAATTTTGGGAAATTGTAATTTGGAGGAATGTATTGAAAATCTGTGGAGGATAAAAAATGTAGCACCTTATCCCGCTCTTATTTTTCCGTTAATAAGTTTTCACAATTGATGTTTTCTGATCAGTGTCATGTCATGTAAGATTTTATTTAGTTGGTAGTGTCATATTAAACAATCATACACTAATATATATGTACTTACTTTCCAGAGCGGCTAAATCAACTCGATCAGAGCGACCAGTACCATCTACGTTTTCGGGTATAAGGTCCCTGAGCCACATGGGATAATTCCAAAGCTCAAGTGCACCACATGGTTGATGGCCCATAGATAACATTTGCCTTGTGAATCCAATTTTTGACAAGTTCTCCACTCCTTTCTTACCAACCAGCTCCGCCATATCAATTCTGTAAATTTTGTAGAAATTTCACGGTATTCGGTTAATTTACGTGTGAAATCATAAAGTAATGTTTTTGTTAAGTGAAAAAGAGGCGTACATATACTCTTTAGCCAAGGGAGGTGATTTGTTTGGTCCAGGTGCACCATGTATATTTCTGAGGAGAAGAGAATCTGGTAGGAGAGGGTGCATCCTATAAACGCTGACGAATTCCTCAGTCAATGAATATGGTACACCATGATCATTAGGCTTCTTTGCACCCACGATACCGCTCAATAAGGTTATTCCGACATGTCCAAATGTGTCTTTAAACTTCTTCCCCAGCAATCCATACCTTTGTAACTCACAAATCCAAGAAGGATTAATGTTTGATATATAATTGTTAAACCAGAAATTCGAAAATGTAAAAGGGTGAAAATGTCCAATTGTGTTATATGCGCAAGGTCAGTAAGGTCAAATTATTCAGCTTGCAAAATATTTACAAGAATGCCTTATATAGTACGCTTTGATTGAAGATTCAAATTATGATCCAATTAGCATATTTTCTTAAACTAATCACCATGACATTTCCTTAAATGGGAAGTTTAATTAGTTTTTTTTTATTTAATATAAAAGAAGGCCGGTGATTTTGGAATATCAAAAGGCGATGGCTTCGTTTAGATGTGTTTTCATTTCATTTTCAATTGTCATTTTCTAAAATGTATAGGGGAATGAGTTTTTTTATTTTTGTGTAAAAAAAGTAAGTGTGTTTGGTTGTATTTTTAAAAATGGTTGAAACTGGTGATTGTGATGTGTGAAATGATTGAAAAATAATGATTAAATGAATAGTATTGGATTTAAAAATTTAAAGGACAGGAGAGAGAAATGTTTATAAAATTGAAAAGAGATGAGAGAAAAAATTGATAAAAAGAAATTGTGAGATGAGTGATGTGAAATGTAATTTTACTGAAATGATTGAAATTTATTGGGAACGTAAAAATGAGAATGAAAATAAGAATATTTTCAATTAAAAATAGTGTAAAGTGTGTATTTTCATTTTCAGATTAAAATGAGAGTGGAAAAAGTAAACTGGAAACTCAAACAAACATAGCCTATACTTTTGATTCTTCGTTATTTTTTGTAGAAAGTAAAACGCGACAATTTTTATGAGATACAGACAGACTAGGGGGAGTAATATTACTTTTTACATAGTATAATTTATTTGAAATAATTTCTTGATTTTAATTAAGTATTATATATAAAAAGTATTTTTATAAGACCTTTCTCGATCTCTCTAATCTAAATACAAAACTCCCACTCATATGCCATAAAAGATGGTTCGTTTTTTATTAAGAAAAGTCGATTTTAAAAATTTGTGTACGTGAATTTACCAATTGGAGCGAAGTCCAGCGAGCAAAGTGTCAGTTTTAACTTTAAGAAGTTGAACAGTCCAATCAATTGTTTGGATTTTCGCAATTACAGCCGAAGTCACCAGTCTTGCATGACGATATAATTCTTCATCTTCCAAACTAGGGTACTCCTTCTACAAAATCACACAAATTAAGCAATTTAAAAATGTATTTTTTTACGTGTACGTGAGAAGTGAAAGTTAAGATGAAATATTACTTTCAAATCGAGGATCTGAACGAAGGATTCAGATTTAAAATTGAAAGGGTTTGAATGTATATGACACCTTTAATGCATCACATATTGCATTGTGTTCCTTGACAAAGAGGGATTGCAATGCTAAGAGACCAGCCCAGGAGTTACGAACATCGCCAGATATCGCAATCCCGTCTTCGTTAACAAGAAGAAGGCCATCTCCTGAAATCTTGAGCTTTCCATCTTTGAAAGTCCTTACTTTCTGCAATGTTTCTTTATCATTCCGGCCCATATAGGGCACTCCAATCATGGTTCAAAGTCGCGGTATCGGGGATAATATCGGCAGGTGCTGTTCCATATCGGTTGCGGCGTATCGGGATATTATCGGGCGATACAATACAAAAGCATTAGAAAATGCCCCAAAAATTCTAAAAAAAGAAAAAAGTAAATAACACAAATTGCTAGTTTTTAATACATATTAAAAGTATTTACTACATCAACCATCAATGAAGCTAAATATTTCATTCTACTCGCTAAAGAAATTAATTTATAGAAATAATTTAATAAATAAACTCTTAATTAAACTATCTAATTAAATAATTACCTTTAGGAAATGAGTTAAACAAATGCTTGCTATTAATATCTCTTTCTTCATAATCTTCTTTTCACCATTGAATTTTATTTGAAGAAGGAGTGAAATAATGAGTAGAGAAGTATGAGTTTTTTTTTTTTTAATACAAAGAGAAGGGGGGGACCCTAACTATCTATCCCAACAGACCCGGGTTAATAGTCGTTTGTCTAGGCCAAGTAAGGCCTAATCGATCTTGCTCCATAATAATGTCCAGGTCCGGGTGCGGAGATGACATGACATTGAGGGTTTGCTGAAGACCCTTCTTAGCCAATCCGTCTGCCACCCGGTTGGCTTCCCGCCAGATATTAATCAGCTCAACTTGCCATGCAAACGTTAGCTTATGCCGTATTTGATTAATCAGATCCCAGTGGTGGTGCGAGGTGGTCCCGTCTCGAATGCTCAGAATAGCTTCCCTACTATCAGATTCAATGATCACATTTCTCACTTGAGTATCCCAGGCCAAATGTAGCCCAAATAGAATTGCTTTCAATTCGGCACCAAGGGGCGTTGATGTGCCAATTCCACCACAGAATCCCCGGACCCAACGACCATAATGGTCGCGTATGACTCCTCCGATGCTCGTCCAATCGGCTTGTAGTGCATCCCCCTGACGGACTGCGCCATCCACATTAACTTTCAACCTTCCTTGATTAGGTGGAGTCCACCCGACCCGGATGTTCTCAACATGTTCAAAATTGTCAATAGTAACTAGCCGAAGGGCTTCCACCACTCGTCCGCGAACCAGTTCCAGATCGGCATCCATATTGCTTCTATCTTTACCATGCACTTGCTCATTTCGAACCTGCCACAAAAAATTCAGAGCTTCAGTAAAGGTGACATTCCATACTGGGGACCATACATACCTGCCAACTGCCTTGGAGATGTTCTAATCCAGCCAATTCGGGTTCGAGAGTGTGAAGAACTGGGCCTGATGACGTGGTGCCACTAGTTGTCTCCATAGCGAGGTTGCTCGGGGGCAGTCACATAACACATGCAGAATTGTCTCTTCAGCCTGATTACAGATTGTACATAGACCATTGCTCACAATTCCCCTATTCGCCAATGTGTGATTGGTTAGGAGTTTGTTGTGCCGGGTTAGCCAAAGGAAGAATTTCCTACGATGAGCCACTTTAACTTGCCATAACCGGTTCCAAGCACCTTTTTCCCCGTAATCTTGTGTTGTATTTTTCAACTGGATATAATCATACGCACTTTTACACGAGTACTTGCCGTTAGCCGTATGTTTCCATATAGCTATATCTTCAAGGTGCATTTTCTCGTTAAGATCCCAGCCTAGTAGATCCATTCGTATATCATTGGGCAGATGTGGTAGTTCATCCCATTTCCATCCCGATGATTGCGACCAGTAGCTCTCCACGGTTCGGTGTTTGTCTTCAGTTGAAATTGGGTTGACTAGACGGCTAGAAATTGTTACATTTCCTAACCAAATATCCGTCCAAAAGTGAATTCGAGTTCCTTTTCCCAATTTCCATTTCAAACCTGAATGTATCAGAGGAAATCCCGCTTGGATGCTTCTCCAAGTATGTGACGTGGAACTACGGGCCCTTGCTCGTTGTCGGTTCAGATATTTATGTCTCAAGACTTGTACCCATAGCTTTGAATCCTCCACAAGTACTTGCCATGCTAACTTACCCAGGAATGATAAGTTAACTAACCGGGTGCGACGAAGACCCAACCCTCCCCGCTGTTTGCTCTGACAGACCATGTCCCAGGCAACAAGATGAATTTTACGTGTCTCCTCCGACCCTCCCCATAAAAATGCTCTATTCGCTTTATCAATCGCATCACATATTCCCACCGGGATAAGTGATGTTTGCATGCAATATGTGGGCATAGTAGCACTGGCAACTTTGACCAATGTAGTTCTCCCCGCCATAGATAAATGATTCCGTTTCCACCCTTTAAGTTTTTTCCTGACCTTGTCTAGAATAAAGACGTAGTCCTTTTTTAGAACTCTTGTGTGATGGAGATGAGCTCCCAGATACCGTCCTAGGTCCTTCGTGATAGAAAGATTTGCCCGTCTACTAATACACCCAGCACGATGTCGGTCCACATTGCTTGAAAGAAAGATTTTCGACTTGTGGAGATTGATCGATTGCCCAGACATGGCACAGTATGAATGGAGAGTGTGACTGATTACATCAGATTGCTGTTCTGAAGCTTCACCAAAAAGGATCAAATCATCTGCAAACATAAGGTGAGAAACTCGGGGTCTGGTGCGAGAAGAGGGAACCATGTGCCACTGTCCCGCCCTCACTGCTTCTGTGACCAGAGAGCCAAGTTTTTCTACACAAAAAACAAACAGGTAAGGAGATAGGGGGTCCCCCTGCCGGAGTCCTCGTTTTGGACTGAACCAATCCGTCGCTACACCATTCCAAAGGAGGGATAGTTTTGCTGTGGTGGTACATTCCAAAATGAGTTTGATCCAAGACAAGGGGAAACGCATTTTACCTAACACTTTTTCTAAAAACGTCCAATCAATTCTATCGTATGCTTTCTCAAAATCAATTTTAGCAATAAAAAATCCTTTCTTTCCCTTCAAAACTCGTAAATTATGGATGATTTCCTGAGTAATGATAATATTATCAATCGTTTGTCTCCCTTTAATAAAACTGCTTTGGGTTTGAGGAATTAATTTATTCATCATACCTCTAAGCCTATTTGTCATTTTTTTGGTAATGATTTTGAGTATCACGTTACTAAGACTGATTGGACGAAAATTAGTCAAACTTGTAGGGGTGCGTTCCTTAGGGATTAACACTAATAAAGATTCATTAATGCGATGGTCAATCATACCTGTGCGGATAGCTTGGCTCACCGTGTGAGTCACTGCATCTCCGACCGTGTTCCAGCACTTTTGGAAGAAAATTGGTTGTATACCATCGGGTCCCGGAGATTTAGTGGGATGCATACCCCACACCGCCTGCTTCACTTCATCCTTGGTCACCAGAGCTTCCAGTACACTAATTTGATCCCTGTCGAGTCGCGGAAAGTCAGTGCTCTCACGGTATTCGCAGACAGGCGTACCTGCTCCATACAACTCCTTATAGAAATCCACCGCCATAGTTCTCAACCGTGCATCATTTGTTTCCCAGGTCCCATCCTCACGCCATAGACCACAAATTCGACTCTGATTCTGTTTAGTAGCAGCAGCTGTATGAAAAAAGCGTGTATTAAGGTCTCCTGACTGGATCCATTGCATGCGGGATTTCTGTTTCCAAAAAATCTCCTCTTGCCTTAATGTGTCCTGATATTGAAAGGTGAGCTTAGCTTCAAGTTTCTGTAAATATCGATTGAAGTGGATTCCCTGAGCCCTCTGAATGCCACTAATCCTAGCCACCAATTCTCTTTTTTTTCGAAAAATATTGCCAAACACTTCCTTGTTCCATTTATCTGCATTGGACCGTGTTAACTTGAGTTGCTCGTAAATGTCCCGATCTCCATCTCTGTACCACGTGTCTAAGATTAAGTTCTGAAATTGATTGTCAAGAAACCACGCCGCTTGCATCCGAAATCTCCGAGTATGCGGTTCTAATTCGTTACTGGCCATCACCTCCACAAGAATCGGCGAATGGTCTGACGAAATACGGGAAAGATGTGTCACTGTGGCATCAGGAAATGCAATCCGCCAGTCACTGTTATAGATAGCTCTATCCAACCGCTCTTATAAGCTCGAATTCCCTCCTTTAGCCCAGGTATAGGGGGGTCCCGAGAATTTGAGATCTATCAAACCCACATTGTTCATGCAGTCAACAAACTTTCGACATTTACTATAATCAATAGGCGCACCCCCAGACTTCTCTGACGCATGAGTCACCACATTCATGTCACATGCTAACAACCACGGTCCCCGAATACCTTGAGCCAAGCGTTCGATATGAGCCCATAGACTATCTCAAAACTCAACTTTAGGACTACCATACACTGCTGAAAGAACCCAATCGCTACTATCTTGTTGTCGGACAATAGCTGTGATACATTGGTCATTTGTTTCCAAAAATTCTAGAGATACCTCTCGCGCATTCCAGAAGACCCAAATACCTCCAGAGAAACCCCTTGCCTCAACTCTTTCAACGTTGTCGAAACGACTCCGTCTTAATATCACCTCCGCCTTATCCCCTTGAGTCCGTGTTTCCATAAGAACCAGAATCAAAGGGTTGTACATACGAAGAAATTCCATTAATGTATTAACAAAGCTAGGGCTGCCGGCACCCCTACAATTCCAAAAAATTAACTTCATTATAAAACAGAGGGGGAATAAGAGGGTAGATAAATAATCTAACCTCGGGGGGATATAACATCCCCCAAACTAGCCACTGCCGTATCGTCGGTCATCTCGGCATCGTCCAGACGTCGCCTCAGTATTTCACTTAGCGAATCCGGTTCTCTCATCCTATCTCCGTACCCTCCATGCAGCTCCCCTAAATGTGCATGGGGTTCTTCATTCACTGCCGACTCTCTCTCGACTGCCCCCCAGCGATCAGTAGGGCCCCTGTCAACATTAGAGTCTGACACTAGGACCCCTTCTGGTCGAGTATCAATCATAACGCCCTGTGAAACACCAAACTGGGGAGGGGGAGGGGGAGGGTGATCCGACTCCATATTTTGTCGGTTTGAGTGTTGTGTGTGATGTGTGGAGGAGTTAAAAACATTCACGTGATTTTCTGTAATCGAGTTATTATGGATAGAATATGTTGTACCTTTAGATATTGGGGGGACTTGGTTCATATTGACCTCCACGTTAGGGTTTCTCCGCTCTTTATTCGTTGTCACTGTGACTGGCTCAAAGGTACTCCTGATGGTGCTAGCTTTATTCTTTGGTTTAGTTTTACTCGTTGATCCCACATTAAAGGACCCGGTATTTTGGATCCTAATCGCCCCAACACCATCTTCTTCCTCATCGATCAACACTGTAAAACGTGATCCTCCATTACTAGCTTTCTGTTTATTCTTGTTATTGCGTCTCCCCACCAGCTCGGTCTCCAACCCAGTACCCCCCTTATCTTTTCCTGTAGTATTCATATGAATGTTGTCCATATCCTTATGTGTAACCCCGCCTTGTCCCATGTTTCGATTTTAGCGCCTTTGTCGCGACGGAGCCAACATCCACGGGCCGTAAGTCAAATCAACAGGATTTTTTTTAATATTAGAGGGAGCAGCCGCCTCCGTATGAGCATGATTCTCATGGCTTTGTTCGGTTCTTTTACCGCATGTCTCTTTCCGGTGTCCATATGCTCCACATCCAAAACACACTAAATGGACGCCCTCGTATTCTACAGCCTGCGGACGACCATTGATACAAACATATGGAAGTAGAGGTCATGTGGAAGTAGAGGTTTCGCTAGATCAATTTCTATCCCTATACGGGCAAATTTACCTCGAATCGAGTGTTCCGTATTTCGATCAATTTTCGCTACTCTGCCAATTAGAGATCCGAGCTTATGGAGGACTTCCGGGTGGAATAATTCAATAGGCAGATTCGGAAATCGGACCCAGGCCACCGTCGAAGAGATTCGGGCTGTTTCCGGTTGGAAATCCGGTTGCCACTTTCGCACAGTTAGACAATGACCCATCACAATCCACGGCCCTCCCGTCAACACCTTCTCATACTGTTCCTTTGAATAAAACCGAATCATGTAAAACTCATTACCTAAGTCCACCGGCTCTAACTCATATTTCAACTGCCACAGAATTTGCATACGCTGTTTTAGAGTTGTGTAACTCACTGTTCTGCCCAGCATTTTAACCACCAGCACGCGCATGTACGGGGTGGAATATTTTTGCCAGTCTTTCTCCGGTACGTTCAAGTTCGGCCACGGTAACTCCTTCTCCTTGTCTGCTTCAACCACTGTGGGAATCACTATATCAGGAGCAGGGTTTTGCTGTTTCGTCTCCCCTTTGCCGTAATAGTATGGTTTCTATGGGAGTATAGTAGTCCATGAATCCCTGAGACGTCCCGAATGCCACTGATTTGTCGTCTTGGTCGAGTTCACACCATCGTTCATCTCCATGGATTCATCTCCCTCATTCATCGGAGCAGACGACTCGTAATCACGCTCCTCTCTCGAGAGGTTACGTTTAAATTTCTTCATAGAACGTTCCTCCATGGAGACCGCCGATGGCGGTTGCCCGGAGAACGCATCGGACATAGGACGAAGATGCAGGATCGATTTTGATGAAAAAAAATTAAAGAGTCAAAAAGTTAAAGCAAAAAGTTAAAGTTCTCACTTTTGTCTACCACTCATGAAAAGGGAGCACGCTGGAGAGCTTTTATTACTTTTTTTAAAATACCTTTTTTCACACTTAGAGAAGTATGAGTTAATAAGCAATATATACGTGGTTATATACTTTTTTCAAACTATATTTACACTTCAGTAAATCATCCTGTGAATAATAATACAAAGACAAACATAAAGCTGGCAATATTCTCTGGAGAAAAAAAAAACAAACCTATTGCTATTTGTACCAAAGTCAAAGCTATTGTCTGACAAGGAAAAGAAAAAGAAAAAGCGGAAAAAAAGGAAAAGAAAAAGGCGGAAGAAATGGAAAAAAAGCAACTCATTTCACTGTTGCTTCGTCTTCTTCAATACATCCCAGCAGGCAACAACTTTTCCATCCAAACAGCACCATATCCTTCAAAACCGAAAATCGGCCGCTATCATCGGAAAATTGGCCGATACGGCCGATATGATCCGACATTATCGGATATCGCCGATCCGACATTATCGGATATCGCCGATCCGACATTATCGGATATCGCCGATATCCGATAATATCGGCGATACCATGCCCAAACGGTAACAAATCGTATCGTCGGATTTTATCGGATCGGAGGGGTCCGATCCGGTTACGTATCGGCCGATATCATCGGATATCGGCCGATACTTTGAACCATGACTCCAATCCCTTCACAAGGTACGATATATAATTATGCCTTAGATTTTTTTCTTTTGTAATTTATGTAGAAAATGAGACATTTTTACTTGAGGTATTAATAACTATAATTAATTAATTTTCGGCATTGATGTAACATACTGTATTTATAATATACATATGTATGTATATATTAGGGTCGGATGCGGTTTTGTTGCCATGCATATATAAAATTCCGAAGTAGAACCCCATTGCTCAATTGAACTCTTTATATTTTTCCTTTTGAAAAATTGAAGTTAAGACCAGCTTTAATTAACCCACATGGTGCTGTTTGAATCAATTCTAGCCCATGTCATTTCAGAAAAACACTAACTAGACTAGTCCAGATCAATTTGGCTGAATCCAACGCAGAACAAGTGCTCGATCACATGTGTTTAATTGTGACAAGTGAATTACATTATATGCCCACTTAATTTGTAAATTACATCTTTAGCCAAATCAGACCAGAACTAAAATTTTCCTCGAAGATGTTATATTACATATTATGTGCTGCAAGCCAATATATAAATCGGGAGCAATACTATAATTCACATGCCATGGTGCGATGACATTATTAAGGTTATCTCATTTTTCCCTTTCATGTATTTTTCCTGAATATTTGAGTAGTTGATTAATTTATTTTGGTTTTATCGACTATACTTCTAAATCATGAAGGGATGGTAAATGATTAAGGACTAATAAATAACAAATTGCATACATTTAGATCGAGAACACAAAATTATACAACCCCTTATAAATGGAAACACTTATCCTACGTGCTAATGTATACTTTCTGTGGAGCAAATGATAGATGAACACTAAACTTACCACCACGCTATCCGGCGATTCAAGTAACCACTCTTAATTCCAGAATAACCGTAATTTGTTTCAATCTCTTTGGACTTGTAGAACTTAAAGGACTTGAGAGGGCATTGACCCCCAACTTCGGTAGATGCCGCGAGTTCAATCTAACATATGAACATCATATATATCAAAAGTTAAAAAAATATAAATAAACTATTACGGATTACGATTTACCATATATATTAAAATCCTAAATGATAACTACAAAATGCCAAACAAACAGCTTGCAATCCATGTAACTTAAGAAATTAGTAAGACATGCACTAAGTCTAAGAAACTATTTATAAGTAAAACCAAAATTTATAATTTCTGTGTAAACTGATTGATTTCAATTTCCATCACGCACATTCACGTGTTGAAAGAAATAGACACAAAAATACGTTTGGTGGGATTATTCTTATAAATTCTGGTTCAAAAAAATAAAAATAAAGTTGGTTCTAGTTCGGACGTGATACGTGTCTATGAGATTGACTTTATAATATATATATATATATATATATATATATGGAGTTTTTGGAAAGTATTTCTAGATATATCAAGTGCGTATTTGTTGAAAATGCACCTCGCCGATTATCTCATAATAGTGCAAGAAGAAGAAAAAATCCAAAAGCAACTCATATTTAAAACTTTCAATATACTAGTGGATTTCAAGGGATGTTATTTTTTCCAAAAATTCATGACACATCAACTATAAACATATTACGTATAGACTTCTATGTCTAGAAGTTCAATCAAGATGAGTTTCCAATCATAAAAATCATGGGACAATTGTCATGATGCATTGGTAAGTAAAGTCAGTTTTAAGTTAATTATATGAGGATCTAGAGATTACCAAAGACTTGATATATATTGTACAAGACTTTCCTGATTATATATGTAATCCACCCAATCGTGTATCATAAACTGTAACCAGGAGACTGCAATCACATTGAGTTGTTTTCCTGTGTCGATGAATTTTTTACGTGTCAAGAGCTTTGTTGCTACCAAAATTGGATCTGGCCTTACTAGCTGCATAATATTTGACAAACATAAATTCATGATAGAGAGGAAAAATTGCCTGCGTAGCAAATCAGGCAAAAGGTCAAAGTTACCCCCAAAAGTCCCGTGTGTAGATAAACTTGAAAAAAATATTATAAAAATATTGAAATTGTATACTTCAAACTTGTTTCTAGTTTAGAAATATTATAAACTATCAAACTAGTTGCAATTTTTGTTTAGCTATACTTATCTATCTTTATCGAGTGTGTTCTGTTTTATTTAGCCTTTCCAGTGTCTGTTCATGTTTCCAAAATTCAATTTATGACATATCAATATTCTTTTCCCAAGTAGATTTCCTCTTAACATAAAAACATAACTTTAACAATATTGTAATCAAGCCAATCATCAGGAGTGGTAGATGTTGTATTTTTTAACATATTGTATTTTTTTACTCGAATATCGAAATGAATTAATTTTTATACCATTACAAACTTTGTGAGTCAATCTACATTTTTTGTGTTAACTTGTATAAATGAAAATTGGAAAGTAAATTTCTTATTTCTTATGTAGTTTAGTAGAGCCTTTAACAAAATTGAGGAAATCACATTTTTCATCCCACCACTTTGCCCCGTTTCAATTTTTGTCCCATGATTTGTCGATTTCTCACATTTATTCCAACTTTCAAAATTTCTCGCTTTTAGTCACAATCAAAATTTACATCAAAATTTTAACACTCCAAGCCATATGCTCCGTTAATCAATATTTTTACTTGGGGAGAGTTCGTGTGTGGGTGACATGTAATATTGAATGGAATTCATGTGTGAGTGTCATTCACCCTCAAATTCTCCCCAAAAAATCTGTCAAAAATGTTGACTAATAGAGGATATGATTTTGACCGTTAAAATTTGGACGGACATTTTAATTAGATTAAATGCGATATATTTTGAAAGTTATAAGACTAACTGTGAAAACCCATATAGAATAAGGCAAAAATTGAAAAAGAGCAAAGTTACGGGAACGAAAAATACGATTTATTCATTAAAATTTCTTATCTAGTTTAATAATTAGAACTTATAACCTACAGTGTCTTCTCTTTCTTGGTTGCTTCAAAAACCTCTATACTTATTTGATAAAGAGCCATTAGACACCTTCCAAATTTACAGAATCATTTCGATTCTTTCAACAAAATTACTTATTTAGTTTAATAATTAGAAATTCTAATCTACAGTGTCTTCTTTTTCTTGTTTTGCATCACAAACCTATACTTATTTGATAAAGAGCCGTTAGACACCTTCCAAATTTACAGAATCATTTTGCTTCTAAAACAAGATCATATTACATGCAAAGTCACATAGAACGGAAGCCAGAGACCGAGGGCGGGAACGAATGCGAGAGCGGGAGCGTAAGAGCGTCAAAATATGAAATTACTTGAGAGCAGGAGCGCCTTAGAGCGTCTGTTAATAAAATATTTTTTTAATAATTGTTATCAATTGTTTGTCCAAATTATCCTTAGATCTTATTTTGATATGATTATCTCATGTTAAAATAATTGTTTGTTAACTTGAAATTTAAAAATAAGATGATGTAATTTTTTTTATAGGCTCAAAAACTATTAAGTACAATGAAATGAAAAGGACTAAGATTATTAGAATAATCTTAAATGCAGACTCCAACTCTTGATTAAAAAGGATACTAAAGATTGAAATTCAACATTACAAGTTATGGTTTTTGAACTTGTGATATCCTTGATGATATGTGCATCCAATAGTTTTTGAACTATTTTCTCAATCTCAAATTTTTGAGTACCTGGATATCTGTAAGGCCGGACATTCACAGAATTGGCTCCTTCCTTAAGGTTGATCCAGTGTTCCTGGTTCCTATAAGGTAGCAAGGATGTTGGTTCTTCAAAAATATTATTGAACTCCATCAACAAGGACCCTAGCCCCTCACTACCCTGTTGGTCCCCTTTTTCAGTATCCATAACATTCAGTGTAACATTGTTGTCGTCTCTTTTACCAAGCAAACAGACACACATCATGGAGAATTGTCTAGGCCTGTGCAGTAACTTATCCATCAGCTTGGCTCTAATCAGTTTAATAGATGTTGGTTGCATACCCCTCAATGATTCTTTTTGTCATTTCATAGTAAATCCATCCTTAATTGGTTAAAGTTCCACTTTATATCTCCTAGAGTTACCAACCAGTGAACTCCCAACACTACATCACACAATCGTGTGGATGTAAATGGTTTGTACGTCATATTTGAGATGTACAGTCTGTAGGAAAGCTAAGGGAGAGAGATATTATATTCAATCAAAGTGGCCAGGCCCTCCCCACCCCTCCTAAATCCATCCATGCACTACTACAAAAAGAGCCTATTACAGCGGTTTTTCGAAAAACTGCTGAACAAAGGGGGCTATTACAGCGGTTCGTGAAAGAACCGCTGTAATAGGTAAAACGCGTCACCTAGTACAGCGGTTCTTTCACGAACCGCTGTAATAGGCGCTAGGATATTATAGCGGTTCTGTAGAGAACCGCTGTAATAGGCCTTTTACAGCGGTTCTCTACTGAACCGCTGTAAAAGGCGGCACCTATTACAGCGGTTCTTATAAGAACCGCTGTAATAGGCCAAAATGAAAAAAATTTGAAACTTTTTTATCTTCCCGCTTCTCTCTCTCACTCTCAAAATTTAAAACTCATTCCAGCCTCTCTCTCTCTCTCTCTACTCTCGGTCTCTCTCTCGACCCCCCCCCCCCCAAAAGCTCGGCACCACCGCCGCTGCCTCCACCACCACCACCACCACATACCGGCGCCGCCGCCACGACCACCACATACCGGCGTTGCCGCCACCACCACCACGACTGTAAGCTTCTTCTCTTTCTCTCTCTCTATATATATATGTATATTTGTATATGTGTGGGTGTATGTATATTTGTGTATGTTTGGGTGTATTTATTTCGTGTATATGTGGGTGTATATGTATATTTGTGTATGTGTGGATGGGTGTGTGTATATTTAAGTATATGTTGATGGGTGTATGTATATTTGTGTATATGTGGTTGTATGTATATTTGTGTATATGTGGATGGGTGTATGTATATATTTGTGTATATGTTGATGAGTGTATGTATATTTGTGTATGTATGGATGTATGTATATTTGTGTATGTGTGGATGGGTGTATGTATATTTGTGTATATGTTGATGGGTGTATGTATATTTGTTTATGTGTGTGGGTGTATGTATATTTGTGTATTTACGAAAATATTTCTCGGTTGAAATTTTGCGGTGTCGGAATGACACGAAATTTGCACGATCATAGTAAAACGGCGTGCTAAACAAGACGTATGCTAAGCATTGCGGTCTTGTGATTTTAGCCATCTAAGATTGTTTAAGGCCTCAAATTTGCGTTTTATTACAAAAATACCCTATTTTCGTTATAAAACGCAAATTTGAGGCCTTACACGATCTCAGATGGCTAAAATCACAAGATCGCATAAAAAATGCGTTTTGTTCAGAATGCCGTTTCGTTATGACCGTACAAATTTCGTGTCATTCCGACATGGTAAAATTATAAACAAGAAAATAAAATTAAAAAAAAATTACCTATTACAGCGGTTATTTCCATAACCGCTGTAATAGGACCAGGAAAAAAAATTAATTTTTTTTTTTTTACAACGGTTTTTTGTATAACCGCTGTAATAGGGTATACCTATTACATCGGTTATTTTTATAACCGCTGTAATTGGCCTTAACCAATTACAGCGGTTAAAATCGCTGAAATCACTACTACAAAAAAGTCCTATTATAGCGGTTTTGAAAAACTGTTGTAATAGGGGTACTCGGTTCGGACCTATGATAGCGGTTCGACCCGAACCGCTGTCATATGATGTCAGAAAAAAAAAATTAAAAAAAATTTGGATATGACAGCGATTCAGTCGAACTGCTGTCATAGACCTCACCTATGACAGCGGTTCAATCGAACCGCTGTCATAATCCTGTCTTTGACAGCGGTTCAATCGAACCGCTGTCATAAACCCGTCTATGACAGCGGTTTGACTGAACCGCTGTCACAAAAAAATAAAAAAAATAAAATAAAAATTACATGTGACAGCGGTTCGGGCCGAACCGCTGTCGTAGGGGCCGGGTTTACTTAACCCGGCCGCCCCCCTTCTTCTCTCACTCTCTCTCTCTCTCTCTCTCTCTCAACTCTCTCACTATTACACCCCCCACCACCACCACCTCTCTCTCTCTCTCTGTCTCTCTCTCTCTCTACTCGACCTCTCGCCATCGGCGTCCGCCGCCGTCCGCCACCGACATTCGCTGCCGTCCGCTCCTCCCCTCTTTTTTTAGATAAATATATATATATACACACACACACATAGAGTATAGAGTTAAATATTTGTGTATGTGTGGGTGTATGTATATATATTGTGTATGTGTGGGTGTATGTATATTTTTGTATATATGGGTGTATGTATATATATTTGTGTATGTGTGAGTGTATGTATATATATATATATATATTTGTGTATGTGTGGGTGTATGTATATGTGAGTGTATGTATATATATTTGTGTATGTGTGGGTGTATGTATATTTGTCTATATTCTTGAGATTTGCCTATTTATTGAAAAATTTAAGAGAAATAGGGATTTGACTAAATTTAGTATTAATTTGGGTTAGTCGAGTGTTAATTACGTTTGATTTGAGATTAAATTGTGGTTATTTTGTGATTTAGGGTACATTGATCCAACTGGTGATCTATATTTATATTTAGTTGTTGAAAATATGATGTTTTATATGTAGTTTTATGTGATTTATGTGATCTGACTGGTTATCAATATTTGTAGTTGTTGGAAATATGATGATTTATATGATCCAACTGGTGATCAATATATATTTATAAAATGATGCTTTATTTTTAGTTTTATGTGATCCAACTGGTGATCAATATTTGTAGTTGATTGAAATATGATGTTTTATGTGATCCAACTGGTGATCAATATTTTCGTATAGTAAGATCGACATTTTGGGTTTGTTGTGGGTGAAACATTAGAATATTGGGTTTGTTGTGGTTGAAAGATACGAATTTTGTTGGTTGCAAGTTTGGGGGAAGATTAAGTCGAGAACTTGGTAAAAAAAAAATCGTCGATACTCTGCCGAATTTTTTCTAGGATAACGGGAAATAAATTAAAATTAAAACAATTTAATTAATTTAACTCAACTGATGTTAAAATTATTTAATTTAATTAATTAAGATCGAAATTGGATTTTAGCGGATCGTAAGATCCGAATTTTGTTGGTTGCAACTTACCCGGGTGAAGATTAAGTCGAGAACTTGGTAGAAATTTTTGCGTTGTTACTCTGCCGAATTTTTTCTAGAATAATGGGAAATAAATTAAAATGAAAATTATTTAATTAATTCAACTATCAACTGATGATAGAATTGTTTAATTTAATTAATTCAGAATCAAAATGGATCGAAGTTGGATTTTAGCGGATCGTATGTCGGAACAGTATGAGAAAGGGGTGAAAGAGTTCATAAAGTTTGCGGTTGAGCATGCACCAGATCCAACTAGGATCACTTGCCCGTGTTGACGTTGTTGTTTTGGAAAGAGAATTAGTCCACGTGAGTTGGAAGATCATTTGGTGTGTAATGGAATTGATAAAAGCTACACACGTTGGACAAGACACGGTGAAAGCAGTGTCACGTCGGATGATTTGGGTGGTACATCATATCCATCACAGGATTTCAACATGAATGATTATGAGCCTGATCGTTTGGAGAAGATGACAAATGTCCGAAATTGTCCTAAAATGTTTGACAATTTGACAAGTGATTCAAAGACACCACTGTATAGTGGTAGTAAATTCACAAGATTGAAAGCAGTTTTGAACCTATACAAGTTAAAAGCCAACAATGAGTGGAGTGATAAGAGTTTCACAGACTTACTTGGTTTATTAAAAAGTATGCTACCTGAGGATAATGTGTTACCTAATCGTACTTATGAGGCTAAACGGATGTTAACCTCAATTGGCATGGGATATGAGAGGATACATGCCTGTCTCAATGATTGCGTATTATTTAGAATTGACTATGCATCATTGAAGGCCTGTCCGAAATGTGGCGCCTCACGGTACAAGAAGAGTGAATCTGCGCCTGTCAAAACCATGTGGTATTTGTCTATAATACCACGATTTAAGTGCATGTACAGTAGTAAAGAGTAAGCCAAGAACTTGACATGGCATGCTGATAGAAGGCTTGAAGAAAGGATTGAAGATGACAAGATTCGACACCCCTCAGATTCTCCTCAATGTAAAACGATTGATGATGATTTCCCTGAATTTGGTGAAGAATTAAGAAACCTGCGCCTTGTTTTGGCTACAGATGGCATGAACCCTCATAGCTTGCAAAGTAGCTCACATAGTACATGGCCGGTGATTTTGATGATCTACAACCTTCCCCCATCGCGATGCATAAAGCGAGAACATATAATGATGCCTATACTCATTTCTAGGCCGAAATAACCGGGAAATGATATAGATGTCTACTTGGCTCCTTTAATTGAGGATTTGAAGGTGTTGTGGGACACCGGTGTTCAAGTATATGACGGGTTCGGAGAAGAAAATTTTAATCTCAGAGTCATGTTATTTGGAACAATCAATGATTTTCCGGCAAGAGCAAACCTCGAGGGATATGGTGTATATGGCCAATGTGGATGCCCCATATGTGTCAAGAGTACAAATCAATATCGATTGACACACTCTCAGAAATATGCATTCCAAGGGCATCGAAGATGGCTAAATCGGAACCATCGATATCGTCGGTGGAAGAAAGCTTTCAATGGGAATATAGAAGAAGGCCGAGCTCCTAAGTGCTTAACTGGTGAAGAAGTGTTTGAGAATGTAAAAGACTTGGAGGTTAAATTTGGAAAGACTTTTGCAGGTGGCCTTGCAAAAACTGGGTGTAAAAAAAGGTCAATTTTGTTTGAGTTGCCGTATTGGACGTCTTTACATGTTAGACATTTTCTTGATATTATGCATATTGAGAAAAATGTATTTGATAGTACACGAAGATGATGTTTATTAGTGCTCAGATCACTATAGACATCGAGGAACCCATTATGAATTTTGCATTCGCAGGGTATATTGGAAAGGATGAGATCTGTCACCTTCTGCGTCAAAAAGAGATAGGAGTCTCTATCATTACGGCGTACATAAAGTAAGTTTTTTAATTATTTTATTGCATCTGAACTTCGATTATTTTCGTTACTCGAAATTCATTTTTTATGCTCAATTTAGGTGTTTGTGGGGATTACGTAGTGGGATAACTACGTAATCCCCGAAGGGAAAGAAGCAAGTTTCGGGTTCCTTAACCCACATTCCATATCTGCGGGAACAAGCCCGCAAATTCAACAAGTGCAGTACATAGCACGTGCTATGATACAGCGTGCACAAACGAATAAGTTATTTCTTGCACCTTACAACACCGGGTGAGCTACTAAAGACTCAACTTTAATTTGTAAAACTAGCTACGCAAACGAAAAACAAATATTTTGAACTTATCTTTTGAATGTTTTGTAAGGGACATTGGTTGTTGCTTGCAATTGATCCATTTCAAGAGACCGTTTACTATCTGGATTCTGTGCATGGTGAGCCGCAATATAAACCGAGATGATATGATACAAAAAATCAATCAATAAGTTTTTCATTTAATTAATGTATCTATTATATTTAATATTTTTTTAAACTGTATTTATTTAACATAATTGCTTGTTTTTAACATATTTCCTTGTTTTTTATATTTTTTTATAGGGCTGTGCAGATATTTCGTGCAGATCGCAACAACCAATCCAAGGAATCCAAAACCTCGACCTGTAAATGGTTTAACATAAAGGTTAGCGTTTTCTAGTTTCATGAGATTATGTATTCGTATAGAAGTTAGTGTTCTAATACAACGTAACTTTGATTACTTTTGTAGTGCCTCCGGCAGACCAACGAGGTGGATTGTGGCTACTTCGTTTTGAGATTCATAAAAGAGATTATTAGCCACGGACAATCTATAATCCCAACAGCGGTATGCATAATCCTAATATATACTTAATTCTATTCCTTTTGAAATTATTAAACCTTTGGTAGGTAATTGAAACGTCATTTCAGTTTGCAATTAATCTCTATATATATATCTTGCAGTACTTTCATGATTCTCAATCCTTCTATACTCAAGAGCAAATTGATGAAGCTGCGAAGTGGCACGTTACATTTTATTAGCAGCTCCTTAGAAATTAGGTAATGTAGTTTTTGTACATTGTGACTTATTGTAAATTGTGATTTCATTTATTGTATTTAAATTGTCATTAGTAATTTAATTAGTTGATTGTAAATTTTGTTGGAGATTACAACATTTTATTGTTGGAGGAAAGAGATGGCAATATTGAAGTTTGGGGTGGTGGTTGTTTATGTTGAATATATTTTGCTGTTAGTTGAAATTTGTTGGTTGGTTTATTGAATATTACTGTACAAAAATATTATCATAATAGTGTGATCAATATCAAAAAAAATAGAAAAACATTTTTTGACACTATGACAGCGATTCGGAAGAACCTTTGTCATAGTAATTTAATTTTTTTTTTAAACCTACCTATGACAGCGGTTTTTAGGGAACCGCTGTCATAGTGTGAACCTATGACAGCGGTTCCCTAGAAACCGCTGTCATAGGGTGATACCCTATGACAGCGGTCTTAGCCGGAACCCCTGTCATAGGGTTCGAATTATTATTTATTTATTTATTAAATCTATGACAGTGGTTCCCTAAAAACCGCTGTAATAGGTCCATAGCATATAACAGTGGTTAAAACCGTTGTAATAGGCTCAAAAAAACCGCTGTCATAGGTCACTTTCGTAGTAGTGAATAGACCAAAAAAACCCGCTGTAATAGGCCATTTCTGTAGTAGTGATGTCTACATTACTTATTTAGCAATTGTACAAGAACGAGATTGTCAAACTCTAAAAGTAGTATCTCATAAATTGCAACTTAGCTAGATCTACCCATATGTACACTTTCTTGGTAAGTCCATTTTTCAATAATACAACAATGACACAGTCCCTAATTCTTCACCAAAACAATACCCTATTTTCATGGAACATTTCCATAACAAAAACAAGCATAATCTTCTTAACATTTTGCGTTGTCTGCTGCATCTCTGCGGTGGATCCCATACAGTGCAACGGAGAAGTGAACAACACAAACTGCACCATCACGAACTCCTACGGTGCGTTCCCCGACAGAAGTATATGTCGTTTAGCCGAAGCGGTTTACCCCACCACTGAAGCCGAGCTCATTTCAGCCGTGGCTAAAGCAACCATGGCCAAACGAAAAATGAAAGTTGGGACCCAGTACTCACACAGCATCCCGAAACTGGTTTGTCCTGACGGTGACGATGGAGTTGTGATAAGCACGAAGTATCTCAACCGTACGTTGAACATCAATGTTTCGGCCATGACTATGACGGTTGAGAGCGGCGTGACGCTGAGGCAGCTTATCGACGAGGCGGCTAAAGCCGAGCTGGCGCTGCCTTATACGCCGTATTGGTGGGGCTTGACCGTTGGCGGGATGCTAGCGACGGGCGCTCATGGAAGCTCATTGTGGGGTTTAGGAAGTCAAGTTCATGATTATGTAATCCAGCTTAGAATGGCTTCTCCAGGTACAGCTGATGAGGGTTTTGCTAAAGTTCGGAATCTGGAAAGTGGAAATTCGGACCTGGAAGCAGCAAAGGTCTCCCTTGGAGTTCTTGGAGTTATTTCACAGGTACGTGACTACGAACCATATATCGTACGAGAACTTCTATTGCAAATTCTGTTGCATTTCTGATGCGGGTAGATTTTGCACCATTTGAGGACTACTTTACTATTTTTCCATGAATTCCCTATACCTACAAAAGAATGTAGCATTATTTCCCAATGTTTCTGACGCTCAAGTCAAAAGCGTTATATATATCCAAGAGCATATTAAAAACGTATGATCTTATATTTTCGTCCCTTTTAATTTTCGAAAGACTAGTATTTATAAATGTCGAGGACTAATTATAAAAAGCCCTAATTGTCATAAGCTTCTTGGCCTCGGCCATAACCAAATCATCTAATATCATCATATTAATTATATCAATGGTCCAAGTGCTCAACTCAGTTCAATAAAATATGTCTTACCTACATCAATTTCCTATTACAAGAAACAACACATGCTCGATTGATGGAATTTCCAAGAGAAGAATAAGAAATTGTCACTACTCCGTACCAGGAGATGCAGTGAAGATCTCATTTGCCACGCGGCATATTGGTCTTTAACTTAAGCTTAATTATTACATCGCACGTTCAAATAATGTAAGAACAATTTTGTTGCAGGTGACTCTGAAATTACAACCAATGTTCAAACGCTCCATTACTTACATAATAAAGAATGATTCAGATTTAGGAGATGAAGCTGTTAGTTTTGGTAGGCTGCATGAATTTGCAGACATTACATGGTATCCAAGTCAAAAATGGGTTATATATCGGGTTGATAATCGGGTCTCATCCAATATGTCAGGCAATGGTCTTATTGATTTTCCAGGATTTCGGTCTGTCAGTGCACTTGTTCTAGCAGCTTTAAGAACTGTGGGTAGGTATATATAATTAACTTGAAAATGAATTGATTCAATGTATATATAGCTAAAGTACTTTTGATGAAAATGATGGCTCACATCCTATTTATTTTTTGTTATTTTGTTGACAGAGGAAACACAAGAATTCCTTGGTACAGGAAAATGCATAATTGGCAAACTCACGACATACGCTTTGAGAACAATGGCACATGCACTGACAAATGATGGTACTGTCGTTAACGACATTTATAAATACTAGTCTTTCAAATCAATTTAATAGTGTATATGCTTTTGAGTATGTCTGGTTTTAACATTTGCACGTTTCATTTATCGAGCGTCTTATAAATCATTGAATGATATATGATGCTAGAAGGATATTTTATGTACCTATATCATGATATATATATATATATATGGGTTTAAAATATTATTTTGATGCTATAAAGTGAAATACTGATATCATCATATGTCACGTAATTGCTTACAAAATTATTTGAGTGTTACATATATAAGTGGATAGCATCTCCTGAGCTAACATCATCACGCATACATCCACTGATTTACAAACCGAAGTGAATAGTATGAACCAAACCACTTTAAGAGTTGTAGAGTAAATTAATTACTTTTAATCTTTCTTCAAAAATACCAGGTAATTCATTTAGGAGCTATCCAGTAATTGGATATCAGAATCACATTCAAGCGTCGGGGGCATGCGTAGACAACCTCGAGGATGCGAGGATCAGAACGTATTGTGCATGGGATTCTACGATCAAGGGCCATTTTTTCCATCAAACTACATTTAGTATTGGCTTATCACAAGTTAAGAATTTCATCGAGGATGTTCAAAAGCTGGTAGATTTTGAGCCCAAGTCCATGTGTGGCTTGGCTATGTACTGTTGGGAAAGAGTGCCAAAACTAAATGACACCGGCGCAACGCGGAAGCGATATAATTCTTTTCCCCACTAACTGGATAAAAATGGGACCACACCAATGCTAGTACGATAGAAAAACAATAGAATAAACGAGACAAGAGTTTTTACGTGGAAAATCCAAATCGGGAAAAAAACCACGAGACCGAAGTCAAAAACCTCCACTATAACAATAATGGGCTTACACAATTTCTCCCTAAACTAATTAGGGGATACACAAAATCTTCAAGAGAATATCCCTTAGATTACAAATACATCAAGTTTAGAAACTTGGAATTGTAGAAGAAAAATAGAACACTCTCTCAATCTTATTTTTCTTCTCCCAATTTTTCCCTCTTATTTTTTTCTCTCTTTTCTCTCTAGCTCTCGTTGATGGTGTGTAGAGAATGGCAAAGAGAGCCTCTATTTATAGGGAAAATGCATGGCAATTTTCAACACTTATTATGTCATGTCATATGTCATTTGCCCTTTTTTATTTTCAAAGAAAGTGGCTGCAAGTTGTTCAACAAAACCGGCCACCTTTATATGGTCACCCACATGGATGAGACCCAACAATTCTCCCCCTCCAACTCATGTTGGGGGCACAACCAAGCCTGCTTCGCTTTTACAGACTTCAAGCTTTTCCCTTGGCAAAGACTTCGACTTCGTGAGCATATCTGCGCCATTATCATCCGTATGCACTTTATCTAGCTGTATCAACTTTTTGTCAAGAACATTCCGGATCCAATGGTATCTCACATCTATGTGTTTGGACCTTGAGTGGAAAGTTGAATTTTTACTCAAGTGAATTGCGCTCTGACTGTCACAGTAGAGCCTATACTTTTCCTGCTTCAAGTCCAACTCCTCTAGAAACTTCTTCAACCACAACACCTCTTTACATGCTTCAGTCACAGCAATGTACTCGGCTTCTGTTGTGGATAATGCCACGCATTTTTGAAGTTTCGACTACCAAGAAATAGCTCCCCCTGCAAAGATAATCAAGTATCCGGACGTGGACTTCCTAAAATCAATATCTCCAGCCATGTCTGCATCTGTGTACCCCTCTAAAATAGTTTGGCCATCACCAAACCTTAGACATAGTCTCAAAGTGCCTCTCAGATACCGCATTATCCATTTCACTACTTCCCAGTGATCCTTGCCAGGGTTAGATAGATAGCGACTAACTACGCCAACTGTATGAGCAATATCGGGTCTAGTACATACCATAACATACATCAAACTGCCAACTGCAGAAGCATATGGTATCTTCTTCATCTCTTGTTTATCTTCCTCACTTGTGGGGCATTGCGCGGAGCTGAATTTGAAATGTCCCGCAAGTGGAGTACTAACCGCTTTCGATTTACTCATGTTGAATCTTTCAAGAACTTTCTCAATGTATTGTTCTTGAGATAACCAGAGCTTCTTGTAAGCTCTATCCCTAGAGATTTTCATTCCAAGGATCTGCTTAGCCGGGCCCAAGTCTTTCATCGCAAAAGACTTTCCAAGTTCTTTCTTCAGCTTCTCAATCTTGCTGGCATCATGACCTACGATCAGCATGTCATCAACGTATAACAATAGAATGATAAAATCTCCATTTGAGAATTTCTTAAAGAATACGCAGTGATCTGAGCTGGTCCTCGTGTAGTCATGGTCTGTCATGAATGAGTCAAATTTCTTGTACCACTGTCTGGGAGCTTGCTTCAGACCGTACAAGCTTTTCTTCAACCTGCACACCAGGTTTTCTTTTCCTTTGACTCTGAACCCTTCCGGCTGCTCCATGTAGATTTCTTCATCTAGATCTCCATGAAGAAATGCGGTCTTCACATCAAGTTGTTCAATCTCCAAACTGAGACTGGCAGCGATCCCAAGAACAACTCTGATCGAAGACATCTTCACCACTGGTGAGAAAATTTCTTCAAAATCAACACCCTTTTTCTGATTGAAACCCTTCACAACCAGCCTTGTTTTATATCTGGGTTGTGAGCTATGTTCCACATTCTTCAACTTGTACACCCACTTATTTTTTAGTGTTCTCTTGCCTTTAGGCAGCTTCACCAAGTCATAGGTGTGATTTTCTTGTAAGGATTTCATCTCCTCTTTCATGGCCTCCATCCACATATCTCTCTGATCATGTGATATGGCCTCTGGGTAACTCTCTGGTTCTCCCCCATCAGTGAGCATCACATACTCATCTGGATTATATCTAGTCGAAGGACGTGTCTGTCTGGTTGACCTTCTAACCGTCGCCTCTGGTGGCGGAACTGGATTATCAGTCTGTATACGTGGCACCTGATCATCAACTGGCTCATCATCAGTTGTATCATTCTGCTCGTCCTGTACATCTCCCCCGTGATCCCAAGTTGTACGTGAAGGAATTGGATCTAAGTCATCAGGAACTTCCTGAGAAGATTCTCTCCTCTCGCTCTGTTTTGTATCATCAGATGTTTGTTCCTCAAGAAACACAACATCTCTGCTTCTGATAACTTTCCTGTTCACCGGGTCCCAAAGTCTGTAACCAAACTCTTCATGGCCATAGCCCAAGAAGGTACATGGTTTAGTTTTATCATCAAGCTTGGATCTCTCATCTCTTGGAATATGAACATATGCCCTGCAGCCAAACACTCTCAAGTGTTTGTAGGAAACGTCTTTCCCCGACCAAACTCTGTCTGGAATGTCACCATCCAAAGGAGCTGATGGAGAAAGGTTGATCAAGTCAACTGCAGTCCTCATTGCTTCACCCCAAAAGGATTTGGGCAATTTTGAGTGTGATAACATACATTTGATCCGCTCACAAATTGTCCTGTTCATCCTCTCCGCTACACCATTGTGTTGTGGAGTTTTTGGAACGCTCTTCTCAAGCCTGATACCATGGTCACGACAATGCTGTTCAAATGGACCCTGGTATTCGCCACCGTTGTCTGAACGAATACACTTCAGCTTCCTTCCGGTTTCTCTTTCAACTTTTGTTTGAAAATGCTTAAAGACTATTATAACCTGGTCTATAGATTTCAAAGCAAAACACCAGACCTTTCTTGAGAAATAATCAATGAATGTGAAAAAATACACTGAACCACCAAGTGTTTTGTCTTTCATATAGCATACATCAGTATGCACTAAGTCCAGAGGATGTGATTTTCTGGACGGATAAAAGCTCTTGAACGCAACTCTGTGTTGTTTTCCTGCTAAACAATCAACACAAGTTTGTAGCTTTATCCCACTGACGTCAAGTAGGAGTTTCTTCTTAGCCAAAAGTTGCATGCCTTTTTGGCTCAAGTGTCCAAGCCTCTTATGCCATAGCTCAATGGAGGAATTATTGACTGCTGCATTCACCTCTCCATTGGATAATTTTGCTTGCATCAGGTAGAGTGAGTTCTTTTTCTTACCCTTTGCAGTAATCAGAGAACCTTTGGTGAGCTTCCATTTTCCTTCACCAAAGTTACTGACATAGTCGCCATCATCTAGCTTGCCAGTGGAAATAATGTTGAGCCGAATGTCAGGAATATGTCTGACGTCTCTCAGAATGAGTCGGCACCCTGTGTCAGTTTCCAAGTTAATGTTCCCCATGCCGATAACCTCTGTCACACCATGATTGGCCATTCTGACTCTGCCAAAGTTACCACTCGTGTATGATGTGAACATATCCCTATGTGGGGTGATATGATATGAGGCTCCTGAATCAATGATCCAATCTGTTTCTTGGCATGATGAACTGACACATGCATCATCACAGATAATGACAACATCACCATCAGTTGCCACAGCTGTGGTGTCTTTGTCATCTTTCTTGTTTTCATTATTTCCATTCTTTTGATCTCTTTTCTTCTTTCTGCAGTCTCTTTCGTAGTGATTTGGACCACCACAGTAATGGCATTTGAAATCTCCTTTGAACTTGGACTTCCCCCTGGATTTGTCTCTCTGGTGCTGAGGACCTCTACTTTCGTTTCTTCCTCGTCTGTCAGAATCTTCAGTCACCAAGGCATTTTGCTCGGTACTGAACGCCTGCTCCTTTCTTCTGGACTCTTCGTTTAGAAGGCAATGACCACTTGCAGGGTCAAATCTCCATTGGGAGCTGAGTTGCTGACTGACACCACGAGGGTATCCCAACTATCCAGTAATGAGCTGAGTAATAATAAAGCAATTACTTCATCACCAATAGATGATGGCTCCTCCATTTTTAATCCGTTACCTCAAATATGAACGTGGCTCTCCAAATGCGAAAACCAAATAGCCCGGGAAAACTTTTCTGATGTGGAAGATTAGATTAAACTGCAACCACAGAGCATACTAAGAATACCCGAGCTCTGATACCACTTGTTGGGAAAGAGTGCCAAAACTAAATGACACCAGCGCAACGCGGAAGCGATATAATTCTTTTCCCCACTAACTGGATAAAAATGGGACCACACCAATGCTAGTACGATAGAAAAAAATAGAATAAACGAGACAAGAGTTTTTACGTGGAAAACCCAAATCGGGAAAAAAACCACGAGATCGAAGTCAAAAACCTCCACTATAACAATAATGGGCTTACACAATTTCTCCCTAAACTAATTAGGGGATACACAAAATCTTCAAGAGAATATCCCTTGGATTACAAATACATCAAGTTTAGAAACTTGGAATTGTAGAAGAAAAATAGAACACTCTCTCAATCTTATTTTTCTTCTCCCAATTTTTCCCTCTTATTTTTTTCTCTCTTTCTCTCTATTTCTCTCTCTAGCTCTCGTTGATGGTGTGTAGAGAATGGCAAAGAGAGCCTCTATTTATAGGGAAAATGCATGGCAATTTTCAATACTTATTATGTCATGCCATATGTCATTTGCCCTTTTTTATTTTCAAAGAAAGTGGCTGCAAGTTGTTCAACAAAACCAGCCACCTTTATATGGCCACCCACATGAGTGGGACCCAACATGTACAATGGAATTCTAATGAGATATGTTACAGCTTCAAGTGCATACTTGGCAAAACAAGAAGACGCATTAGATTTTGACATTACCTACTATAGAAGCAAGGACCCTCTAACCCCGCGGCTTTTTCAAGACATCTTTGAAGAAATAGAACAAATTGCTATGTTCAAGTACAATGCTTTGCCACACTGGGGAAAGAATAGAAACGTGGCTTTTCATGGGGCGATTGACAAGTACAAAAATGCTGATATATTCCTCAAGATCAAACAAATGTATGATCCATCGGGTTTGTTTTCTAGTAATTGGACGGATCAAATTCTTGGACTGAAAGATGGACTGCACACGGTGAAGGAGGGATGTGCCTTGGAAGGATTGTGTATTTGCTCTCAAGATATTCATTGTGCACCAAAGAGGGGATATTTTTGCAGACCGGGCAAAGTTTATATGGAAGCAAGAGTTTGTGCTAAGATAACATCGTCAGAGATTAATCTACAGCCAAAGTCCTTCATCGGGAGAATTCATTTTGGATTGATTGATTATATCTTACTTTTAATTGTGTTTTTAATTTCTAGCAAACTTTTTGCCAACCATAGACGAAATTATTTAGTAATTTAAACCAACATTAATGCTCACGTTCAATGCATAACTTTTATGAAACCTACTACTCTTATTGCGCGTGGTCGAGTAATAATTTTTTTTCTATTATTGAGGAACATTAAATTTGATATAACTCTCAATAATGAATGTTAAATTCGGGGGCAACCCCAGCAGAGTTGGTTAGGTAGTTGAGTCTATGTAGGTAACCTAGGTTGGATTATCTCTCTTGTGTGGTTTGCAGACTATTGCACAGGAGTAGGGTTTATCCAATGCGCACCCTAAGGGTATCGATCGGGTTACTCTTGTCATCCAAAAAAAAAAAATGTTAAATTCAATTCTTTTTGGATTATTGGTTTGAGGCTAAATCACTGTAATGGTCCTCATGTCTAGTAACCATCCCACTTTACCCGCTCGTCTTTTTAATGCCCCGTTGTTATTTTTTTGAAGAAAATGCCCCATCGTTATTGACTGCACTCTTCCACTAGTTTTCAAAGTAATCTCATACAAGGCGGCCCATGCATCATAGCAAAGATAAAATTGGTACGACTTTATTGCTTATCCAATATACTCTTTTATCAATTTGTGCTATCAAAAATAATTATTTGTCAAATAAGTTGCAGAAAAATCTAAATCAATAATCAAACATGTGCAAATAAGATGTGGTGGTTTAAAAGGCCCTACAAGAGTCGCTACTCGCTATTATGATAAGAGTAATGCTATATACCACCCAATTTTGATCACTTATTTTTCACTTCATCCTAATCATTATCCAACTCACCGTCCACTTAATAGTTTTATTCTCCTTGATTGTGGTCCTAAAACCTCTCTTATTCTCTTTCCTTGCTCACGCCCCAAAATCCAGCTCATTTGTGTTCTTCTTAAACTAACACTCTGGACATCTTTTTCTTTCTCGTTCAAGAATCCAAACTCCATTCTTCTTTCTTGATGTTGCAGATCATCTGTAAAACTCTCAATTAATTGTCATCTCCACTTATACTATCATTATTTTACTATCATTCTTCTTTCTTTTTCCATTTCCTCAACTGATATATGATAAAGCCCCTACTTACTACCTGTAGTCAATTTTATCTCCTCATAAATCATCTTTTCTCGAATCACAGATGGATATGTGCGTTCTGCTCATTTACAGCTTCAGTTGAAAATTAGACATACATCTCTATTTTCCTTGGATATTCTAGGTTTTTTTTCGAAATATATTTTGAATGAGAGAGATACTTTGATAGAGAGCAGCCATGAAAATGAAAAAGAGATGAATCGAGTTTGAATTCTAGAAGGACAAAGAACCAGAGGTCCAGAAATAAATTTGCTGGATTTTGGGGCGTGAATAAGGAAAGAGAAGAAGAGAGGTTTTAGCAACAAAATTAAGGAGAATGGAGAATGAGAAGATCAATAAAAAATATTAATTGTACGTTGAGTTGAACAATAACTAGGATGGCCAATTAGGAAGTGTAGGATAGGTGACCTAAAATTGGATAGTATATAGCATTTTTCTTATGATAATTAATTAATTAATTAAAATTGGCATAGTTTTTTTAAAAATTACACATAAATTCCTTCACTTATTCTGTAATAACCAAAAACTCTCTCACTCATCCAAAATTACCAACACCCCATATAGGAGTTTATTTGTAAGACTTACAAGGTAGAAGAGGGTAAAATCATAAAACAATTCAAATGCACATGAGTGTAATTGTACCTTAACATGAGAGGGCTTTTATGTAATGTCCAAAAAAGTGAAGGGTTATTTACAAATTAAGAGAGAGATATGTGTGTCATTTTCCCTCGCTTTTAATAATTAATCAAACCTAAAATTTTGTTTGCTTATTTAGGTGTGATCGCGGTGCGATTTTGGTTTTCTTTCGCCTATTCTCAAACTGAAGTGCCAAATGTGATTTTGAAAAATAATAATTTTTTGAATTCCAAATCTTTTGTGCGGTTTTGCACCATTCGGTGCTATTTTGAAAGTTATATCTCAAACTAACTTTGAAAGTTAAATAAAAATAATTAATGGTGGCAAAGATTTAAAAAACTAATTTAGACAATCATGTCTCTGTCGTGTTATATTTTAAATTTTTCTGGAATTTTAGTGTTCATCTTTCAGATTGTGCCGTGTTTGTGTTATCGTCTTTGTGTTTATGCACCATAAGAATGTATACATATATCTATTTGTTTTTCCTAAACCAATCAAAATTGATCCTCAACATTTGCTTGCAAGAAATTACTGGAATCACGAGTAACTCGTTTACTATGACCCATAAATTTTAATTATCTAAAAGAAAAAAACATAGAAACTTGATTAACACTGCACAAGATATACCCAAAGCCCAATGTAGAATATACAGCAGGCCTTGTTCTCCAGCCCTCTTGTCTATTATTTTTACTGTTTGAATTAAGTGGGCTAGCTGTTTACACGCTTGCATATTTATATAATATTAGTAATATTAATTTCTTTGGACTCTCGGACTTGTAAGTCAATCTATTACTTTAGTCCAGGAAAGCAAATTAAAGTTACTAAAATTTAAACTTCTACTAGCGCAAGAAACTCACTACAAGTCCCACCTATTTGTTTAATTTGCAAAATCAAGAAATTTTTTCATGGGTTAATCTTAGCAAACGTATCTGGACACGTAATTTTATTTTCACAATCACGTGTGACAATACATCACGTTAGTATCTTAAACCTTAGAGCTTCAAGTCACTTGAAAAGCAACAAAAAGAAGACAATTTAAACAAGGTACTTATACGTACCATAGATCGTGATCGAGTTCCGTACGTACTCACAAATTTCTCGTGCATTATAATTCCCTAAAGCCCAATGGGACTGAAAAACCTTAGGATATTTAAGTACCTATCAAAGTCTCAAACTATATCTTTTATAGCCAGAATAAATAACGTTTATCATTTAATCAGGCATATTAATCAAATTTCACATTGACTTGTATAAATGAAAATTGGAAAGTAAATTTCTTATTTCTTATGTAGTTTAGTAGAGCCTTTAACAATATTGAGGAAATCACATTTTTCATCCCACCACTTTGCCTTTTTGTCTCACGATTTGTTACCGATTTCTCACATTTATTCCAACTTTCAAAAAAAATCGCATTTAGTCACAATCAAAATTTACATCAAAATTTTAACATTCCGAGCCATATGCTCTGTTAATCAACATTTTTACTTGGGGAGAGTTCATGCGTGAGTGAAATGTAATATTAAATAGAATTCGTGTGTGAGTGACATTCACGCTCAAATTCTCCCAAAAAATCTATCAAAAATGTTGACTAATTGAGCATATGATTTTGACTGTTAAAATTTGGACGGACATTTTAATTAGACTAAATGCGATATATTTTGAAAGTTATAAGACTAACTGTTAAAACCCATATAAAATAAGGCAAAAATTGAAAAAGAGCAAAGTAACGGGAACAAAAAATACGATTTATTCATTAAAATTTCTTATCTAGTTTAATAATTAGAACTTATAATCTACAGTGTCTTCTCTTTCTTGTTTTGCTTCAAAAACCTATTTGATAAAGAGCCGTTAGACACCTTCCAAATTTACAGAATCATTTCGATTCTTTCAACAAAATTACTTATTTAGTTTAATAATTAGAACTTATAATCTACAGTGTCTTCTCTTTCTTGTTTTGCATCACAAACCTCTATACTTATTTGATAAAGAGCCGTTAGACACCTTCCAAATTTACAGACTCATTTTGCTTCTAAAAAGAGACCATATTATATGCTAAGTCACATTTAACGGAACGAGAGACCGAGGGCGGGAGTGAATGCGAGAGCGGGAGCGTAAGAGCATCAAAATATAAAATTACTTGAGAGCGGAAGCGCCTTAGAGCGTGTGTTAATTGTCCAAATTATCCTTAGATCTTAGTTTGATATGATTATCTCATGTTAAAATAATTGTTTGTTAACTTGAAATTTAAAAATAAGATGATGTTATTTGTTTATTAGGCTCAAAAACTATTAAGTACGATGAAATGAAAAAGACTAAGATTAATAGAATAATCTTAAATGCAGACTCCAACTCTTGACAGAAAAGGATACTAAAGATTGAAATTCAACGTTACAAGTTATGATTTTTGTATTTCTACAAAATTTATATCAGTGGTTTCGCTCTTTCTTATTTCAAGAGCAACCCTTTTTATTTATTTTGACTAATGAAAGAATTTCTTTTTATTTATTTTGACTAATGAAAGAATTTTCATTGAATGTATAAAAAATATCAGCTATTAGTGAATAATTATTGTTATTTCTTCAAGTGTGGTCCATCAATTTTAAATGCCAGAATTAAGAACTTTAAGACCATAGTACAGCAAAGCTCTCGTACTTAAATCGCGAGAGCAAGCTCGGAGCGCTAGAACGTCAACCCTGTATGGAGGATTATGATTACATGATTCATGGGACACCTACAGGATGCACGGATTCAAGCATTCTCTATCAACAACATTATAAACAGTTTTTAAATAATTATCTTTGTTTGTCTTAGGGTACAACTTCAAGATTAGTGTCATAAAAGAGTGATAACAAGTAGAGCTAGTATCCTTGAAGAAATGAACATCAGTAGCACGAGTTGATGAATTGGTGCAATTGGGAGGTATTCTCCCGAAGTACTTTTGATACGACCTAATCAATCCGTGAGACTTCACCTAATTAGCTCAGAGAGTTATGCTGTTGAAATAACTCTGAAAGACACCTCAAAACACTCAACAATGGAGTTTCTCAAAGAAAGAAAAAAAGAAGATACTTAGCCCAAAAATGCCTAGCCTTTTCATTCATTCTCAAAAATGGTTTTAATTCTCAAAAATGGTTTTATACTTACATGAGGAAAGAGAAAACAGATAACAACCCATGCGTTCTTGCTGAATACAAAAGGAATATTCTGACATTTAACTGAATTGCTAGCATATCCAAAAACCCTAACTAAACCATATAAAAGGCGTAATATTAATTAATTACTCTTAATTGATTTTTTAACCCTAACTTTGACTTCTAAACCCTAATTGACTTGACCTATAAAAAACGTAATAAATGTAGAATAGTTGTGGAGTTTGTTGCTAAGTTTTGCATGCTTCATCCCTGTTGTCTGCTTGATGACGTGTACCAGCTGGAACAATCAAAAGCGCTCCCGTGTCGGGACCCACTTCCTTCACTTAAGATTTCGCTGACTGTGCTTCAAAGTTGCTCCTTCTTTTTGTACGTTTTTATACCTGTTTTTTTTTTTTAATGTTTTTTGCATAAGAAATTAAAACAAGCAGAAATAGAGATAGAATGTATCATTGCCTCCCCCTCAAAACAATCCTTGTCCTCAAGGATTGAAATGAGGAAATTTGGCATGTAATTCATGAAGATTTTCCCAAGTATTGTCTTCCTCAGCCACGTTAAACCACTTGACCAACACCTGAGTGATGGCCCTATGATTCTTTTTGGCTAACCTCCTGTCAAGAATTTTTTCAGGTTCAAGTACCAAGTGCCCATGTGCAGTAAGTGATATAGGTAAGTGAGGGTGGCATTGATGGGAACCAAGCTTCTTCTTTAACTGAGAAACATGAAAAGTTGAGTATATCTTGTTGTTTTCATGTAGAACTAAGGTATAAGCCACTCTGCCAATCTTCTGTAAAATCTTGAAAGGACCGAAGTATCTGGGAGCTAGTTTGTGGTAAGAGTGAGGGTTAGTGACGTTTGTTTATACGGCAGTAACTTCACAAATAACCAATAATTAACTTGGAACTCTCTTTCAATTCTGTGTTTGTCAGCTTGAGATTTCATCTTATCTTAGGCAAGAGTAAGGTGCTCTGATAGTTGCCTCTCTATGTTGTAAATTGCGGTCCACCATGTCCACACCTGAAGTCAATGGTAACCAATGTGACCACTCCTTAGGTCTCTCCCCAGTAATATATCTCAGATAACCCTCTAAGCACCTATTAACCACATTAGTCTGCCCATCTGTCTGGGGGTGATAAGCAGTAGATGTTTTCAGTTTGACTCCAGTAGAAGAATGATAAGAGGTTTTATACCAAAACTCAGCCAATGATAACTAATGTGACCACTCCTTAGGTCTCTCCCCGGTAATACATCTCAGATAACCCTCTAAGCACCTATTAACCACATTAGTCTGCCCAACTGTCTGGGGGTGATAAGCAGTAGATGTTTTCAGTTTGACTCCTTGTAGTTTAAAAAACTTTGTCTAGAGCTTGCTGAGAAATACAGTGTCTCTGTCATTAACTATGGATTTAGGCATGTCGTGAAGCCTAAATATGTGGTCCATGAATAATTGAGCTACACTAAGAGCTATATATGGGTGTTGTAAGGCCATGAAGTGAGCATACTTGCTTAGTCTGTCAACCACCACCATGAGCGAATCCATGCCATTTGACTTGGGAAGCCCTCCAATGAAATTCATAGACACATCTTCCCATATCTTATCAGGGATTGGTAAAGGTTGGAGAAGTTCTGGATTTGCCACATTTTCACCCTTGTTAGCTTGACAAACAACACAATCCCATACCCATTGATATACATCTCTTTTAATGTTCTTCCAATTAATATAATGGTTGTTTGATCCTTTGTAAAGTATTGTGAATGCCTGAGTGACCCCCCATAGGATTATCATGGAAGTATTGCAAGATTTTCCTTCTCAAAGTGACATCATTTCCCACTACTAATTTTCCCTTTCTAGTAATCAACCCATTCTTCCAAGGGTAATGTGGTTTTGAAGTTGGATTTTTTTCCAGTTTTGTGGATCGGCTTCTGGATCTTGCTATCTGCTTGCCAATTAGCCTTAATCCTTCGTAACAAATCAGTAGTGACCACAGTGAGAGTGAGTAAAGAAGAACTTATCTCAGATAAGTCTTTGAAAGGCAGTGTGGATAAAGCATCAGCTGCAATACTTTCTATGCTCTTTTTATACATAATACTATAATCATACCCATTAATTTGGCCAGCCATTTCTATTGGCTGGGTGTTGATATCCTTTGCTCCATAAGGTATTTAAGACTTTGATGATAGGTATTTAAGACTTTGATGATCAGTCTTGATCACAAAGTGGTTCCCTATCAAGTATGGTCTCCATTTCTGAACTGCAGTTACAATAGCAAGCATTTTCTTCTCATAAGTGGACAATTCTCTATTCCTTGATCCTAGGGCTTTACTTATGTAAGCCACAGGTTTCCCTGCATTAACACAACTCCTAATCCAAATCCAGAGGCATTAGTTTCAATGACAAATTCTTAACTGAAATCTGGTAAGGTAAGTACTAGTGCTTCTAACATGGTTCTTTTTAATTGCTCAAATGCCTGAGTAGCCAAATCATTCCATTTAAAGTTATCCTTCCTTAATAAATCAGTTAGTGGCTTAGCAATATGTCCATATCCCTTTATGAATCTTCTATATAACCAGTTAGACCAAGAAAACCCCTCAACTCCTTTAATGTTCTTGGAAGGAGCCATTCCACCACGGCTTTGATTTTATTGGGGTTAGTTGCTACCCCTTCGCTAGTTATAATGTGTCCCAGATATTCCACTTTCTTGCTCCCAAACAAACATTTGCTTTTTTTAACAAACAACCTATGTTTCCTTAATAATAGAAAAGCTGCTCTCAAGTCTTTCAAGTGCTCTTCCCAGTTCATGTTGTATACTAGGATATCATCAAGAAAGACCAAAACAAACTTCCTTAGAAAGTGTTGGAAAACCTTGTTCATAAAACTTTGGAAAGTAGATGGTGCATTGGTGAGACCAAATGGCATAACCATGAATTCATAATGCCTGTGGTGAGTTCTAAAAGCAGTTTTTTCTATATCCTTCTCTTCCGTTCTTATTTGATGGTAACCAGATCTAAGGTCCAATTTTGAGAAAAATCTGGCCCCCTTCAATTCATCTAATAGCTCATCAATTAAAGAGATTGGAAACTTATCTTGAATAGTATACTTGTTAAGCTCCATGTAGTCAATACACATTCTCAAACTTCCATCATTCTTTTTTACTAACACTACTGGTGATGAGTATGGACTTATGATATCCTTGATGATACATGCATCCAATAGTTCTTAAACTATTTTCTCAATCTCAGTCTTTTGAGTTACTGGATATCTGTAAGGCGGGACATTCACAAGATTGGCTCTTTCCTTAAGGTTGATCCAGTGTTCATGGTTCCTGTGGGGTGACAAGGATGTTGGTTCTTCAAAAATATCATTGAACTCCGTCAACAAGGACTCTAGCCCCTCACTACCCTGTTGGTCCCCTTTTTTAGTATCCATAACATTCAGTGTAACATTGTTATCATCTCTTTTACTAAGCAAACTGACACACATCAGAGAGAATTGTCTAGGTTTGTGCAGTAACTTATCCATCTACTTGGCTCCAATCAGTTTAATAGATGTTGGATGCATACCCCTCAATGCTACTTTTTGTCCTTTCATAGTAAATCTATCCTTAATTGGTTAAAGTTCCACTTTATATCTCCTAGAGTTACCAACCATTGAACTCCCAACACTACATCACACCTCCCATAATGGTAAAATCATCATGTCAGTGATAAACAAGACCCCTTGCATCCTCTATAAAAATCCCTTACACACATAAGAGCCATAAATCTTATTCCCATCAGCCACTGCTACTGGAAAAGGAGTGGTCGGTTCTAGTTTGCATCCTAATTTATTAGCAACTTGTAAATCCAGGAACTTGTGTGTGCTTTCTATATCGATGAGGACATGTATTAATTTGCCCTGTGAGAAGCCATTCACCCTCATAGTTCTGAAGTCATGGATGTCAGTCATACTATTCATTGACACATGATACTTCAGTGTGGTCTCTATCTATACTGATTCTTCCTCCTTACTCTCCTCCAGGTCTTCCACTTGTCCTACCCTCTTTCCCTTCACAATAATTTCCAGGTAGTTACATAATATACAACTGTCTCCTTTTGCTACACACATGCCCCAAGGTGAATTTTTCATCACACCAAAAACAAAGCCCCTTTGATCTTTTTCATCCATCTCCTGTGGACTTGGTCTTCTAGAAGGGATCGCTAATGTAGAGTTTCTATTTCAAGTGGTGTTCGGTCTGTTGGTATAAGTGTAGGTGGTGGGATTTATGTTAGAAGGTGAGAAGGTGTTAGAGTTGAGTTTAGAATGGCTGGCAGTATAAGGTGGTTTAAGAGGCTGGAAATTGTTTCTGTTAGTGTTAAAGGTTTGATTCCCTCTTTTTGCAGTAAGGTTATTGGTTTGTTCTTGTAGTTTGGCTAAGCTTATGGCTTCCTGTAAGGTTTTAGGTTTGAACATGCTTACTGGAATAGCAATTTCACACTTAATTCCTCCTAAAAAACAACTAATAGCATATGTTTTAGACAGTTCCACACAATTCATAATCTAATCAAATTTGTCTAAATACTCTTGAATGTTACCTATTTGTTTGAGATTCATTAGTTCAACCATAGGATCATCATAGAGAAACACTCCAAATCTATCACTGAGTGCTCTTGCGTACTCCTCCCAGTTTGGTAGTTCCCTGGTTAAATGCGTCTGCATGAAGATCTGGTGCCACTGTAAGGCCTTGCCTTCTAAGTGCAATGCAGCCAGTTTTACCTTGGCTTCAGATGGGATGTCATCCACCTTAAAGAATTGCTCACGACGATACATCCATCCCCTTAGAACTTCCCCACAAAATTTGGGAAACTCCATCCTCGAGCACTTAGTAGGAATTTGATATCCTTTCCATTCATTCTGTTCCTTCTATAGGTGAGATTCACCCGCCATTTCTCCTGATGTCCCTTGACCATTTGTGTTAACCTGATTCCGATTATTTGGCAAAAGAAGTCAAGTTGAGGATTAAGTTCCTCAAGTCTTCAATCAATTTCTCACTCCTTTCAGTGATAGCCTTCAAACAGTCCGTAGTAGTTTTCAATCCATCTACATCCTTGTGCAGCTCAACGATCTTCCATCTACCATCTTGGATTAGCTCTATCTCAACCTGGCTCTGGGTGCTAATTTGATACCACCTAATCAATCCGAGAGATTTCACCTAAGCAACTCAGTGAGTTATACTATCGAAATAACTCTGAAAGACAGCTCAAAACATTCAACAATGGAGTTTCTCAGAGAAAGTAGAAGAAGAAGAAGATATTTGGCCCAAAAATGCCTAGCCTTTTCATTCATTCTCAAAATTAGTTTTATACTTACATGAGGAAAGAGAAAAAGATAACAACCCATGTGTTCTTGTTGAATACAAAACGAATATTCTTACATTTAACTGAGTTGCTGACATATCCAAAAACCTTAACTATCCTATTAAAGGCATAATATTCATTAATTACTCTTAATTGAATTTTTAACCCTAATTTTGACTTCCTAAATCCTAATTGACTTGACCTATAAAAAACGTAATAAATGTAGTATAGTTGCTGAGTTTCTTGCTAAGTTTTCCACGCTTCATCCCTGTTATCTGCTTGATGACGTGTACGGGCTGGACCAATATAAACAGCTCACGTGTCTGGACCTACTTCCTTTGCTTAAGATTTTGCTGACTGTGCTTCAAAGTTGCTCCTTCTTTTTTGTACATTTTTATTCCTCTTTTTTTTTTTTACGTTTTTTGCATAAGAAATTAAAACAAGCAGAAATAGAAATAAAATGTATCATTGCCTCCCCTCAAAACAATCATTTTCCTCAAGGATTGAAATGAGGAAATTTGGCAATTAATCCATGAAGATCCTCCCAAGTATTGTCTTTCTTAGCCCCGGTTAAACCACTTGACCAACACCTGAGTGATGGCCCTATGATTCTTCCTGGCTAACCTCCTATCAAGAATTTTTTTCAAGTACCAAGTGCCCGTGTGCAGTAAGTGATATAGGTAAGTGAGGGTGGCATTGATGGGAACCAAGCTTCTTCTTTAACTAAGAAACATGAAAATTTGAGTGTGTCTTGCTGTTTTGAGGTAGGTCTAAGGTATAAATCACCTTGCCAATCTTCTGTAAAATCTTGAAAGGACCGAAGTATCTAGGAGCTAGTTTGTGGTAAGAGTGAGGTTTAAGTGACATTTGTTTATAGGGCTGTAACTTCACAAATAACCAATCATTAACTTGGAACTCTTTTCCAGTTCTGTGTTTGTCAGCCTGAGATTTCATTCTATCTTGGGCAAGAGTAAGGTGTTGTTTAATGACTCTGATAGTTGCCTCTCTATGTTGTAAACTGCGGTTCACCATGTCCACACCTGAAGTCAATAGAATGTAGGGGAAGTGATAGGGTGGAGGTTTTCCATATACCACTTCATAAGTGGTAACTCTAGTAGAAGAATGATAAGAGGTCGTGGGTCGTGGGCTTGGGCTTTCAAGATATTAATTTTTTGGACAAAATTAATTCCACAATGAACCGCTTGATCCTTCAACCAAAATTGGGCTTTAATTAAATTGGGCTTGAATAAAATTGCTGGCCACTTTTTTATTCAAAGCTGAATAAACATTTTAAAAGACCTAACGTTCGAACGTTGGCATCCAACCGTTGGACTGTTGTTACAGGTCCAACGTTCGAACATTAAGGAAGGCACGTTCGAACGTTGGCAGCAGAAGCGTTCTTCTGTTACAGGTCTGGCTTGAAGGCAATTCAATGTCAGTATTTAATTTTGGCTGATTTTGGAGGCTATATATAGCCATCTCCAGCTAAATGAAAATCACATCAAAGCATTTCATAGCTTTCTTTTCCCTCATTCTCTCAAAAATTTGTAAATAGCGAAAGTTCGTTCGGTTCTGGAATTTGAAGTGGTTTCGAATTCAGAACGTATATTGTTGTATTTTAGGACGCTTGCTGCAATAACTCGTACCACCAAAGTGGGGCAATTTAGCGTTAAGGATAGAGAGCTCTCTCTCGCTTCGATATAATCATCCGTTCATTGTTAGCATTTTGATACGTTCGTGAAGTTTTGTCTAACAAGTCTTTGTGGATGAAACTTTGTAAGGGTTTGAGCAACATGTTCTTGAAAGATTCCATGATAATATATTAGATTTGAAAATGTGCTTTTTGGAACGCTAGCTAGCTCGTGAATTTGATGAATCATTAACCAGACAAGATACATCTTATGTATGTACAGGAAATTCTAGCTCAAATATAATTTGATTTGATCAAATTTGAATGTAATTCATTTATCTCGTAACCAGTCATATTTTATTTGGATTCAAACCGTCCGAATATGGACTGTTATTTTTTCTATAGTGCGTATTTGAGACGTGGCACAACACCAATTCGTGCCCAACATGCTAAATAAATTGTTTAGAAATTTATCAAAAAAATAAAAAATCCCGCACAACATGGACTCGACTCGTGATAGCATGCCCGTCAAATTTCTAACACCACAAGGTATCTATTTCATTTTATTTGTTCCACAAATATTTATTTTTCAAGATTATATTAATATTGTAGTTTTTTAGCAACATCATAATTTAAAAATCAATCAACCGATACTGTTTAATACCTTTACTGATATGTATGTATTTATTTTTATATATAGACTTGCACTACTATCTATACAATTATATTATCAATTTAAATATAAATACGTATACATTTTATGTATCACTTACTTACTCTCATATACCAATCATATGTCCAAGCCGTGTGTATCCTTAAATTTTCGAGATTTTTTTTTTTATTTGGAACTCGGTAAGCTATTTTCATTACTATCAACCATCTTTACAAAAACAAACCCAGGCATACCAAATTTTCGAGATCTGCCTTACCCCTGTTCTATAAAATAATGACAAAATTTTAAGTGATAAGAAAGTTAGGGGTAAAAACACAAACTTACCCGAACTTTTCAAGTTTTGACACTTTTTTATACAATTTTTTTTCCACACTTTTTTATCTCAACTTTTTGGATTTTACACTTTTTTATCTATTGGCATATTCGGCGGAATATTTCGGCGGAATTTCAACATATTCGGCGGAATGAGATAAAAAAATGTAAAAAAAAATAAAATTTGGATAAAAAAGTGTAAAGAAAAATAAAGTTCGAATAAAAAAGTGTAAAACAAAGTTTATTTATTCATTTGGAATATGCCAATAGATAAAAAAAAAGTGTAAAATCCGAAAAGTTGAGATAAAAAAGTGTAAAAAAAAAAAGTTTGTATAAAAAAGTGTCAAAACTCGTAAAGTTCAAGTAGGTTAATGTTTTTACCCCAGAAAGTTATGACTATAAACTTTTAGCGATAAGAATTTTGATTTTGTCACAACAATAAGCTTTACATGTTTAAAGGTGATAAAATTTGTATAGAAGTTCTGTTAATAATTAGTAACAAAGAAGTTGTTGTCACTATTGATAATTAGTCACACACACATTTAGTGATAACTTAATAACAACATTTCTAGTTGTCACTGTATTTATATTGTCACTAATTTGTCATTAGACATGTATCATTAATTGTTAATAATGACAATTGTAAAAAACTATTGTTATTAAAAATCTTTATTGTGACAAAACAAGAATTATTATTACTCATTATGTGTATATAGTGATAGTTTTAATATTGTCACGTGTATTACTTTTTATTGTAATGTATATCATGCCGCATCGTACCGTCATCTCATGTCCATATATAGGTAGGTATGTTATATGTATATATCTGTTTATTTTTCTACACCAATCAAAATCGATCCTCAATATTTTTGCTTCCATCGGGCAATTTTACTTAAAAAAGGATTTATTACATCTCTGCAGCCATCATTGAAACTTGATTATCTGCACAAGACTTACCCTATGCAGAATATGTAGTCCTTATACTCCAGTCGTCTTGTCTATCTTCATTTTGCCCTAAAAGTTATGGATTTTTAAGTGCGCAGATTAAGGGAGCTATTTACACGCTTGCGCACTTGTGGTAATATTGATTTCTTTGGACTCTTGGACTTGAAAGCCTATTTGTTATTCTAGTCCAAGCAAGCAAAAGTCACAAAAATTCAAACTTCTGCTAGCATAAGAAACCAATTACGTTCAGGAAAACTTTAACCAGTTCTCAACTCACCTGCACTCAAGTGTATTTCATAATATAGGTGACCACTTACATAATAAGTGCAATCACTCGCTTTGTGAAATATATTCGGGTTTGATCGAGTCGGGAGCGGATTAAAATTTTCTATCAGTCTCACCTATTTGTCTAATTTGCAAAATGAAGTGGGTGACCACTTATATAACAAGTGCAATTCACTCGTTTTGTTGAATATATTTGGGTTTGATCGAGCCGGGAGCAAATTAGAATTTTCCATCACTCCTACCTATTTGTTTAATTTGCAAAATGGAGAAACTTAATGTGTTCATGCCTTAATAACATCTAATTGCTTAGATAATTAATGATGTTTTGGTCTTTCTAATCGTACTTAATAATACATCGAGGGTTTGTCTGGACCCTTTGGGCCTAAAATCAGTTTGGAAACCCAATCAAAAAGAAAAAAGCATATGTCATTTAGATTTTAGAGGATGTCTGGGATTGAACACTGATCTGGGTCGTATTTCGTTAGATTTATAACACGGATCAATCGAGGCTCTAGTAGGATCCGATCTGAAAATTAATAGATTATAGACTACACTTTAAGGTAGAAATGCCTACGTACCTATTAATAGGATCAAGTCTAACGTAGTTCAATTTATGTAAAGGGACCTAACATGAATCTCGTAATTTCTAAGGGATCTGCTCAGTATCTCGGAGCTTGGAGCTATAGTAAATCTTATAGAGAATTTGGTGAATAGTGATTGCGTAACCCCCATTTAGTCATAAAGGAGGGTATATATAGGTGACACCGTGTACGAATAAGACCAACACGTGTGGCTTCACTAGATGGTGATACGTGTTATGATCGCATTTTACCAATTGTCGGGGTCGCATCTCGTTATAGGTGACCCGGTTTATGGGTGTTGGATCTTGAGTCAGTTTTGAGCCCTTATTCCAGAATTGGGCCTTTTTAAAGTGTAATAATTTAATATGCCCAAAATTGGGCACATCAAACACTAATTAAATAAATTGGGCATATCATACACTAATTAATTTAGTGGATTAAATTATCTCTAAAATCCGCAGGTGCAATCACTATTTCAAATCAAAGTTGTTCAATCAAAACACAGCCCAAAAGGTAAAGAAAAAGTAGGGAATTTTTTTTTTTTTTTTGTCCGTTAACTTAACACCTTACAAAATTAGTCTATTATCTTGGCATTTTTTTTAATTTTGATCATTTCCGCTGATTGGGGATAAATTGCAAATGGAGGGGAAATTAGGGGTAAATTCATTAAAAAAATTGAAATCCGAAAAAAAAAATCGGACTTTTTTTCGGATTTCAATTTTTTCAAAAAAATCCGAAAACATTTAAAGAAAAAATTCATTAAATATTGTCGGGGAAAATTGTTCTTCTTTAAGTTTCATTTAAAGAAAAAATTCAAAAAAAATCATTAAAATTTAAAGAAAAAATAATCTTCCCCGACAATATTTAATGATGTTTTCTTTAAATTATTTTGGATTTTTTTGAAAAAATTGAAATCTGAATAAATTAAAATCCAAATTTTTTTTTCGGATTTCAATTTTTTAATGATTTTTTTTCATTTTTTAATGAATTTTCTAAATTTTTTCAATTTTTTAATGAACTTTTTCGGTTTTTTCAATTTTTTAATGATTTTTTTCAATTTTAAAAAATTTTCAATGAATTTTTTCAATTGTTTTAATGAATTTCCCCCCTAAATCAGCAATTTTCCCTCCATTTGCAATTTATTTCCAAATTAAGATGCAATTTATTCGCAAATCAGCGAGAAGGACCAAAATTAAAAAAAGTGTCGAGATAACAGACTAATTTTGTAAGGTGTCAAGTTAACTGATTAAAACGCAAAAGAGACCAAGTTAACGGACTAAAAAAAAATTCCTATAGGATGAGAAAAATATGTCAATTATTACGTCCAAGCATCAAACACAGGACGCCCAGGGAAAAATAGCTCACAATTCACAAGTGAATCTATTTGGACTTATTTTAAGCCTACAGGCTAAATTGGATGCCCTAAGAATATTACATAGATAAAAGCATGGCTCCATTTCTTTTCTTTTCCGTTGAAACGTCCGAAAAGTTTTTGTTTTTCAGCTTACGGAAATGAAACCATGAAGTTGTGTCGAAATTACATTATTTCTTAAAAAACTCTCGATATTTCTATGTTTTTCACGAAAACTCTCAATGTTTCCATAGTTTCTATGGAAACCATGGAAACATTGAAAGGGTCATAATTCCTTTTTGAAAAGAGTTGTTGCTCTATTTCTCAAGATAACAGAGTTGTTAAATCTTTGAATTTTAGATAAAAGAAAAATAAAAATAAGGAGAAGAAAAAAGTAATCAATCTAACAATTATCAAATTAAGTCCTAAATAGAATAAAACAAGACCCTTAGGTTGTGTTTGGATTGATGGATTTGGACTAAGGATGGCAACGGGACGGGAATGAGACGGGTTGGGCAGGACTCATTTCCCGTCCCGTTAAAAAAAATTGGACCCGGACCCGTCCCGGACCCCGTCATTTCCCGGTCCCGCCCAGACCCGTCCCGGACCCGGTCATTTTCTGGCGGGTCCGGGTCCTTCCCATTGCCCCCGACCGCCCCTTCTTCTTCTTCCTTTTTTTTTCTTTTGCTTCTTCTTCTTCTTCTCCTCCTCCTCCTTCTTCTTCTTCCTTTTTTTTTCCTTCTCCCCACCGGCTCCTCCTTCTTCTTCCTATTTTTTTATTCTTCTTCTCCCCCCAACATATATAGGTGGACACTTTTGTCTCCCACTATACAAAACTGTCCACCACTACATATATAATAATATATATATATATACACTAACAACATATATATATATATATATATATATAATTTACTACATATATAATAATATATATATATACACTAACAACATATATATATAATTTAAAAATATTATAATTATTTTGACCGGGATCGGGACCGGGTCCGGGTCCGGGACGGGTATCGATTGGACTCGTTTCCCGTCCCGGACCCGCCCGGGTCTTGATTTTTGATACCCGGACTCGGACCCGGTCCCCTTTTTTTGGACTCATTCCCGTCCCATTAGGGACGGGTCCGGGACGGGTACTCATTAGACCCGGTCCCATTGCCATCCCTAATTTGGACCTGTGGATTTCAAATCCCCTGCTCAAATCCATTCTTTGTTGTTTGGCCCCAAGTCTACATGAATGGATTTCAAATCCATTTTAAGGCTGAGTGGATTTGAAGCCCATTTTCTAATGGATTTCAAATCCACTCCCATACTCTGTCATTTGAAATTCATCCCAACTAAAAGCAACACACTTTCAGCGCACAATGCCACTTCTTACACGTACATAGCACCTAATTTACACACATTCAGCGCATATTTTTTATACACACTGCACATATTTACACAAATAGAGCACATATTTTACATACACCACATATTTTCATACACAATACACACTTTTTATACACACTGCACACATTCACACATACAGAGCACATATTTTATATACACTACATACTTTTTACACATATTACACACTTTTTACAAATACTGAACACATTGTATGTGTTAATGTGTGTAGTGTGTATAAAAAGTGTGCATTTTGTGTAGATGTGTGTTGTGTGCGTAAAAAGTGTGCATTGTGTGTAAATGTGTGTTGTATGTGTAAAAAGTGTACACTTTGTGTAAATAGTGTGCAAAATATATGTAGTGTTTGTAAATGTGTGTAGCGTATGTAAAAAATCTGTATTGTGTGTGTTAATGTATTTAGTGTGTGTAAAAGTATGTAATATGTGTAAAAAGAGTATTGTGTGCATAAAAAGTATGCAGTGTGTGTGTGAATGTGTTTAGTTTGTGCAATATGTGTAAAAGTGTGTTGTGCGTGTAAGAAGTGTGCAGTGTGTAGTGTGTGTAAAAAATGTGTAGCATGTGTGTAAAAAGTGTGCAGTGTGTAAAAAGTGTGTCTTGCGTGTAAGAAGTGTGCAATCTGTGTAAAATGTGTGCAGTGTGTGTCAAATATATGTTCTGTGTGTATAAGAAGTGTGCAGTGTGTAAATGTGTGTAAAATGTATGTAAAAAATATGCAGTGTGTGTAAAAAGTGTGTTGTGCATAAAGAAGTGTGCAGTTTGTGTAAATGTGTGTAAAATATATGTAAAAAGTGTGCAGTGTGTGTAAAATATATGTAGTGTGTTTAAAAAATATGTAGTGTGTGTAAAAAGTGTGTTGTACGTGAAAGAAGTGTGCAGTGTGTGTAAATGTGTGTAGTGTATGTAAAATATATGTAAAAAATATGCAGTGTGTTGTGATATAAGAAGTGTGCAGTGTGTGTAAATGTGTGTAGTGTGTGTAAAATATGTATAAAAGGTGTGCAGTGTGTGTAAAAAGTGTGTTGTGCGTGTAAGAAATGTGCATTGTGTGTGTAAATGTGTGCAGTGTGTAAAAGTATGTTGTGTGTGTATAAGAAGTGTGCAGTGTGTGTAAATGTGTGTATTATGTGTAAAATATATGTAAAAAATAAGCAGTGTGTATAAAAAATGTGTTGTGCGTAAAGAAGTGTGCAGTTAGTGTAAATGTGTATAAAATATGTGTAAAAAGTGTGCAGTGTATGTAAAATATATGTAGTAAGTTTAAAAAATATGTAGTGTGTGTGTAAAAAGCGTGTTGTACGTGAAAGAAGTGTGCAGTGTGTGTAAATGTGTATAGTGTGTGTAAAATATTTGTAAAAAATATGCAGTGTGTGTAAAAAATGTGTTATGCATATAAGAAGTGTGCAGTGTGTGTAAATGTGTGTAAAATATGTGTAAAAGATGTGTAGTGTATGTAAAAAGTGTGTTGTGCGTGTAAGAAATGTGCAGTGTGTGTAAATGTGTGCAATGTGTGTAAAAGTGTGTTGTGTGTGTAAAAAGTGTGCAGTGTGTGTAAAATATGTGTAATTGTGTGTAGTGTAATGTAAAAATCAAATAAAATATTAAAAAAAAAATTAAAAAAATCTTGTGACAGCGGTTCGTACCAGAACTGCTGTCATAGGCGGTCGGGTTTTTAGCTAGGTTACCAGGCAACCCCCCTAATTCTCTCACTTTCAAAATTTAAAACCCATTTCAACTTCTCTCTCACTACTCTCGGTCTCGGTCTCTCTCGATCCCCCCCCCCCCTCCCCAAAAGCCCGGCACCGCCGCCCGAACCACCACCACATACCTGCACCGCCGCCGCCACCACCACGACCGTAAGCCTCTTCTCTTTCTCTCCCTATATATATATGTGTGTATATTTGTATATGTGTGGGTGTATGTATATTTGTGTATGTGTGGGTGTATTTATATTTGTGTATATGTGTATTTGTGTATGAATATTTGTGTATGTATATATGTGGATGGGTGTATGTATATTTGTGTATATATGTGGTTGTATGTATATTTGTGTATGTATATATGTGGATGGGTGTATGTATATTTGTGTATATGTTAATGGGTGTATGTATATTTGTGTATGTATATATGTGGTTGTATGTATATTTGTGTATGTATATATGTGGATGGGTGTATGTATATTTGTGTATATGTTAATGGGTGTATGTATATTTGTGTATGTATATATGTGGATGGGTGTATGTATATTTGTGTATGTATATATGTGGATGGGTGTATGTATATTTGTGTATATGTTAATGGGTGTCTGTATATTTGTGTATGTATATATGTGGATGGGTGTATGTATATTTGTGTATATGTTAATGGGTGTATGTATGTTTGTGTATATGTTAATGAATGTATTTGTGTATGTGTGGGTGTATGTATATTTGTGTATGTATATATGTGGATGGGTGTATGTATATTTGTGTATATGTTAATGGGTGTATTTGTGTATGTGTGGGTGTGTGTATATTTGTGTATGTATATATGTGGATGAGTGTATGTATATTTGTGTATATGTTGATGGGTGTATGTATATTTGTGTATGTATGGGTGTACGTATATTTGTGTATGTGTGGGTGTACGTAAATTTGTGTATTTATGAAAATATTTCTCGGTTGAAATTTTGCGATGTCAGAATGACACGAAATTCACAAGGTCATAGAGAAACGGTATTCTGAACAAAACGCAAGACTTTGTCTTGCGATCTCGTGATTTTAGCCATCCGAGATCGTTTAAGGACTCAAATACGCGTTTTATTATAAAAATGCGTATTTTTGTAATAAAACGCGTATTTGAGGCCTTAAACGATCTCGGATGGCTAAAATCACGAGAGCGCAAAATTTTGCGTTTTGTTCAGAATGCCGTTTCACTATAACCGTGCGAATTTCGTGTCATTCCAACATCGTAATATTATAAACGATAAAATAAAATTAAAAATAAATAAATAAACCACTCTATGACGGGGGTTCAGCCGGAACCGCTGTCATAGGGTCCAAATTTTTTTTTTTTTTTGAATAAATGACCCTATGACAGCGGTTCCTCCGGAACCACTGTCATAGGGTTTTTTATTATTTTTTTAACCCTATGACAGCGGTTTCTTCCAGCACCGCTGTCATAGGGTGACCTATGACAGCGGTTAAAAACTGTTGTAATAGGCCCAAAAAAACCGTTGTTATAGGTCATTTCTGTAGTAGTGTGTGTTTGAAATTATAGTATTATTGATACTTAAACAAATAAAAACTGGTAATAGTACTTTTAAAATTTAATATTTCACAATTTAAATTGCTGGAACTTTGTCGATTATATACTCTATAAATGTTAAACTCGAATCCAACATTACCACTTTGTTTGTTAGTGAAATCTGATCGATTAAATATTGACTTTTTGCTAATGAAAAAGGGAGCAACTCTAATTTACTTCCTTTTTCACTATTCCTCTTTTGTTTCTAGCATTTTGCAAGTTTTCTCTGACGTTTCTGATACGTTTCTGATATTTAACAACTGAAAACTTATCTTCGAAATGAAATTTAAATCCTTGGATAAAAGCTCAACTCATACCCAGTTGACAGTCCTACCGGAAGGATTCGGACAATACTCAAGCCTACCATAATAAGGTAAAATTGTGAATTTAGTCCCATGAGATAGGACCATAGTTTTAACTTCACGTTTTACGTGATTTTATAAATAGTCATAATAATTTGGACGAGTTGCAATGTTAGTCCTTTTTTTAAACAACGTTAGTCTTGTGCTACAATTTTCGTTAAAAATTAATGGAAAAACTAACCGAGTTGACTATTCAGTTAAAAATTAACGGAATAGTCAACTCAAAATTGTATTTTACCCCCTGAACGATACAAGTTCTATCAATTAAACACTCCCTAAATAAAAAATAAGGGAAAATTGCACTTTTGGTCCCGTAGGAGTCTGCTCAAAACACTTTTAGTCCTGTAGGACTTTTTTGGACACTTTTCGTCTCATATGAGTGAAAAAGTGGCACTTTTGGTCCCAAACATTAAAAAACGGATGAAAAGTGGCGATTGAATCTCACTCGCCATTAAAAAAAAATTCAAAAAGAAATTTTAATAAATTCAAAAATATTAATAAAATAATAAAAAAACAAAAAAAAAGGAAAAGAAATGAAAAAGAAGACAAACAGTACACTGTTCATCTTCTTCGCCCTTCCCACAAACCCATCCACCACCACCCGCCCGCCCCCCACCACACACCTTCCACCCCCATCTAATCTACTCCGCCGCCGCCGCCACCACCACCTCCAAAAGCTAAACCCAAACCACACTCTCTAACCAAGACCTCCCAAACACGACCCTCAACCACCTCTAAAAACCTCACTGGCGATGGAGGGGTGCCGGCGATGGGATGACAATGGTGGTGGAGCAGCGTGACGGTGGGGGGCGGTGGTGATGGTGTGGGGAAGAAGACGAACACAGTGCTCGTTTTCTTCCTTTTCTTTTTTTTTTAATTTAATTAATTTTGAATATATTTTTTAAATTGTTTATTCCAAAATCACTCGCCCGAGCGTGCGTGTGTTACACGCGGTAACTCCTATGGGACCAAAAGTGCAGTTTTTCCTAAAAAATAATGACAATTACCCCCTGAAAAATTAAAACAAAAATAAATTTTATGCTTACAAAAATAAATAGGCACTCATCAAGTAAGCTTAAAGAGAAAAAGAACCCATCATAAACCTTATATAATGGCAAGCTGCAAAAATAGTTAATTTAGATACATGACAACATAAAAGTTGCATGAAATTTAAGTTATGATTTAGGGCTTATCGAATTTTGCAAAGCTCAAACTCGGTTCAGAAGTTAATCGAACTCAATTCAAATGTTCGAAATCCAGACCATTCACTGTTAATTGGGCTTGGCTCAGATAAATATGGATCAAATGATAAGAATTTTGGGTATGTCCAGCTCCAGTAACAGGCATAAGTATTTTCCAAAACTGGGTGTAAATAAAATCAGATATAAAATTTCCAAATTTGATACATGCCAGCTCTGATCCAATTCAATATTATTTTTCCTTACCGTTGAGTCTACAAATGTTTGCCACGTATACTCCATTTATAGCAAAAAGTTAAATTCGGGTAAACCTGAATTTATTTTGTATTAAAACATGAAAATTAATTGTCCTGATTTATTACTTCGTCTAGTATTTTCTTGTGCAAGTTGCAACGGTAAACTCTACAGTAAATCCCCTATATATTTCCATTTCGGCTTCACATATTTCTCATCTCCACCACTCTTTATACATCAGTTTTCAACATTTCTCTCTTGAATTTCTATCAAGCTTTCTTTCTTTATTTGCTTAGAAAAAAGAAAAAAAAGTGATCAAATTAAGACAGCTTAAATTCCTCCATGGCTAATAATCAGAATTGTGTTTATCTTTTTCTTGTGATTTTTTCTGCTTTTGCATATTCTTCATTTGCTTATCAATTAATTGTTGGAGGCAAAGATGGATGGGTACCAAAACCCTCTGAGAGTTACAATCATTGGGCTGAAAGGCTTAGATTTAATGTCAATGACACCCTCTGTAAGTTTCTTTTTATGTTTTTTTTCCATTTTCTTGAAACGATTTAGGAAAATTCTAGTCTGGTCCCAACTCAGCCGTACCCATGTTTATTTCACAAATTAAGTGACCAATTACATGATACATGTAATTCACTCACTTTACATGATACATGTAATTCACTCACTTTGTGAAATACACTTGGCTTCGGCCACGGCTAGAATTTTCCAACAATTCAATTGGAGTTTAATTTTATGGCTTTTTTGAAACAATTCATTAGTTTAATTTGATGACATCTTTTTTCTTTTTGGATTCATTTTAGTGTTCAAATATAAGAAAGGATCAGACTCAGTGTTGGTGGTGAATAAAGATGATTACGAGAAATGCAACACTGAAAACCCTATTCTAAAACTGGACGATGGAAATTCAATCTTCAAATTCAATCGATCGGGGCCGTTCTATTTCATCAGCGGCAACAATTCCAACTGCGGCGAAGGTCAAAAGATTCATATAGTCGTTTTAGCCGTCAGGAACCGCCGTGCGCCGCCGTCACCAATTGCTCCACCTCCGTCAGGGTCGCCACCTTCACCTGGTGATGCTCCAGCGCCGGCCAGCTCACCGGCTGAGGCTCCTGCGCCGGAAGCTTATGGGCCGGCGATAAATTCATCGGCGCCGGAAAGTGATGCTCCGGCGGATGACAATGCGGCCGGAAGTCCACCGCGGCGTTCATCTGCAACGTCAGCATTTACTCCTGCAGCTGCGTTGGTGTCGACAGTTTCGGTTGTCTTAAGTGTGGGTTTTGGTGGATTTATTGTTTTTTATTAAATGTTTTGTTTTGTTTGGGTTTGTTGGAATATTTACCATTTTTATTTTATTTATTTTAATTGGTAGGAATCCTTTGTTTAATGTTATTTATCATATTTAGTTTTCTGATTTAATTAGCTGGAATTTATGACTACATAGTACATACCCTGCGTAACTATTCCTTTTTTTTTTTTTTTTTGCCCCATTTGTTCGTTTATTTTCAAATATTTGTTGTGACTATATATATAGAGTAAATTCCTATAAATGCACATTCTTGTTTAGTCGTTCATTAAATTGCCATAAAATAAATAAGGAAAAATTAAATGCAAGAATTAACGCCTGAATACGAGATAGAAATTACACATTTTGGATGTTCTATTTCACACGTAAATTAAAAAAGGAAAATTAAGATTAAGAAATTCAAAATTAAACCACGACAAAAAAATAATACATTAATGACAAAATATCAAGTGTCAATGTCAAAGTTGTCATTAATTGTAAATTTTTAGTGACAAGGATTTTTGTTTTGTCACAAGAATATGTTTTACATTTTTAATAATGACAAGATTTATATAGAAGTTGTCACTGTTGATAGTTAGTGACAAGAAAATTATTGTCACTATTGACAATTAGTGACACACCTTTAGTGATAACTTAATGACAACAATTATAGTTGTCACTCTATTTGTGTTGTCTCTATACATGCGTCACTAATTGTCAATAGTGACAACTTTAGAGAAACTCTTGTCACTAAACATTCTTAGAGTGGCAAAACAAACATTTTGTCACTTATTCTTTATATCTAGTGACAATTTTAACATTGTCACTTCAAATTTTGTCACTAGTATTATTTTTTATTGTAGTGAACTTAATAAATCAAAACCACCATTCAATCAATGATCCATACGTTCATAACAATGCCATGTTTCTATAAAGCTATTGGACTCATACATTTCAGTCAGTATCTCAGCCGTTTATTTTTTCTTTGATTTAGGCGATAATAAATAGTATTAATTGTATAATCACGTGTAATAATTAAAGAAAATGTGTGTATATATATATATATATATATATTTCTTGCGGTGTTAAAATAGTTAGCTTGAATTGTATTTTGGAACTGAAACTTAAGTTGTTCGAAATAATAAAAAGGTCTATTTTCCATCTAATTAAAAAAAAAAATTCGTGGCCATATTAGAAAATTAATATATTTTTTCTCTAATAGATTTATGATGCAAATTATCACAATAAAACTAAATACATAAACCATTACAGGTTTTTTCTTGCAATGAATCATGAGCATGACATGACCAAAGCCTAAGGGAGTGCAAGAAAATTGCACGCAAAGTATTTAATTTGAATCACTTAATTTAATACATGTTGATTGCTTAAATATCAAAAATAAAATATGCAACTAAATGTTCGTGTTAGATTAGAGAAAATCTCATATGGAGCTTTTATTACTGAGTAATAATATGTAGTTCCAAGAAAGCGAGAATACAAGGAAACTCTAAATTATAAAGAAGTTAAAACATAAACAAGGTAATAAGAATACTAGTCTAACAGGGATAACAATAATAATACTAGTTTAACTAAGAAAACAATAATAATATACAGTTCGTAATTATGTCTTCTTATAAGGAGCTGACGCATAATTTTGACATAATTACATGTATGATGTATCTGATGAACACAATGTGATACTATGAATAATTGGATTCCCGAAATTCAAAATCTCAAATGTGTCTAAGACTATGATGCACAGATACTCCTAAATATGATCTTGTGCGGTATCATATTTGTACCTTACCCTTATTCGCTACGTATTTTCTCGAATACCGTGTCCAGGATATTTCTGAAGTGTCCGAAAAGAAAAATAAAAAAGAAAATTAAGGATACCGTATTGAATACAAAATTTGGAATATCTGACATGCCTTAGATACCCCGTCAAAGTATAGTTTTGATATTATACAATGGGCTAAAATAGGAAGAGAGATAATATTTTCGGTCTTTTGTTAAAAATTAAGACTTAAAAGTTAAACAAATAACAACGAAATTTAAAGAACTAGACAAAATTTTATTTATAATATAAATTAATCTATTAAATTAAACTTATTTTAAATATTATACATGTATATGCATAAACGGGAACGTATCATCGACGTATCGTATTCTAAAATTTTAAAATTCACTGTATTTCGTATTATATTCATATATCCATGTATCCATATTCGTGTATCATATAGTTCCAAGGGCTAGAAATTATTCTTATTAAAGAAATAAATTGGAAACATAAGATTACTGGACCATAAACCCGGTCATCGATCAAATAATCCAAGATTTGCTCTAAGCCCCAAATTTAGAAAAACAAGTCGAAAAATACGGAAACTAATATAAACATTTGCAAAATCACCACCCATAAAGCCACAGCCACCATTCAAGAACAGTACCCTTCATATATTATTCTCTTCTTCTCTCTTTTCGCTCCTCCAACATAACATTATTCCTCACCCTTCCACAGGCGGGCTGAGGAAAACAAAGAAAAATAATCAACCATAGGAGAGGCAAATTGAAAAAAGAAACGACAAAGAAATCCTCATTAAAAACAATCCAAATTCTTGAGGTGAAAAACCCTTCAATAATGGATTTCCGGGTTGGACTTCTTATCCTAATGGTTTCATTCACCGCCATGGTCACGATGGCTCACTCCTCGGATTACTCTGTCGACTTCGGGTTCTCCGGTGAGCCGGACGGCCACGGACTTGTGGTTGGGTCCCTGGAGGACGAAATGTTCATGGAATCTGAAAGCGCACGGCGGCAGCTAGCGCAGAGCCGATACATAAGCTACCGCGCCATGGCTAGGGGTAACGTGCCGTGCAACCAGCGTGGCAGGTCCTACTATAATTGTAATAAACACCAGCAGGCCAACCCCTACAGGCGTGGCTGCACCAGGGCCACCAAGTGCGCTAGGAATAATCGTTAAAAACGGCCTCCAAATTTATAATTAATTAACGTACTTTGCATGCATTATGGGGTGAATATTTACTATTGATGAAAGACGGATTAAGGGATTTCTTTGATTTTTATTTACATGTATTATTTGTCAATTTTTTTCTTTTTCTATCTTCCCCCGCTTTTTTGTACACCGATCATCGAGTTGATCAATTGGAAAATTACACTGAGCATATATATATACGTACATGTCATGTCATATATTCTTTCAGAATCCAATTCGTTCCATTTCCGTGCCTTTATGTCACGTCATGCGCATGCTCATATTTCATACACGAAAAACCCTGTGAACCGAATGGGGATGTCAATTTATTGGAAAATATATATGGATGTCTTCGTACGAGATACAATTCATGAGATTTTAGGGGCAGAGAATTGATCAAACTCTTATAACAATTATTACGTACGCATGACAATTTCAATCTAACAAAAGTTTATTTAAAATCTATTGTCATTAAGATTTTATATATATATATATATATTTCAAATTTTATATTCCTTTATAAAAATTTAGTATTAGAATGAACCACGCTTTTTTATATATATATAACATAAGAATTATCAATAATTAATCCAATGAAAATTTTATAGAATTTTTTTTGAATGTAAGTAATTAATAGCTAATGCATAGAATAAATGTTTTAGTAATCTTAGTCATATAATGAAGTTACCTCTTTTTTCTTTTCCATAACTTTTAAGAGTGTGACTTTTAATTCTTTTTCACCTCCCTTGTGCGCAGTAATTAAGGGGTGTTTAATACATCTTGAATAGTTCAAGGGGCAAAATGCAATTTTTAAAATACAAAATAAAATATGGGACTAACGTTGTTTACAAATTATTGGGACGTTTTTTTAAAATCTCATAAAGCGTTGGACTAAAACTAGAATGACGAGATCCTATGGAACTAAAGTTAGAATTATATCAGTGATTGGCTATTGAAGAAAGAAATAATAAGGGAATTTCTTTATATTGATTATATATTATTTTTCCATTGTGTATCGATCGAGTTGATTAATTGGAATATTATTCCGAGAACATATATGATTCTATTTTGTTCAATAAATCAAGTATTGAAAGGGTGACATTGGAATGTACGTATTTCTGTAAACATGCATGGACTAAAAGGAGTTTGTTGGCTTGATTTATATATTTACCATTAAATTGATAATATGTATATAAAGTAAAGTACCTCTTTTTCTATCGAAGCCTTAAAACCGTCTTTGAAAATTTTAAATTTGTATTTCATAATATGCACAAAATAATTGTGAACAACCATTGATAAATATTATTTAATAATTAAGAAGAGTTTTTTAAAAGAAAAAACAATGAATGATTTCATGACTATAGCAATTTTTTTTTTTTTTTATCATCTGTGACTATAGCAATCTAGCTAGTGCAGAGTAATCACATAGTAACTTTTCTTTTTGGAGTTAAAATTGGCACTTTAAAAATGATCGATACACACTACTATTTAAATACCCCATTTGGAGTTGACCGAATTAATGAAAGAACAATGTTGTACACTCTTATAGCAAATAAGTATTTTAATTATCGTAATACTTAAACATTTTTATTGTACAACGTTTGACTTATTATTATTATTATTATTATTATTATTTTATTATTATTATTTTATTATTATTATTATTATCATTATTTTTTATTATTATTATTAATATTATTTCCTCAATACTTTCATTGTAGGATGCTTTAACCTTTATTGGAAAGTTGATAATATTCTAAATTCTCAAAAAACGATAGAGACATTCCACTTGTATGTCCTTATAAGAGTTGACCATGTCCCCTTGATGAAAGAGTACCTTCTTATAAACATTTAAGAATTGAGGGAAAAAAATAATAGTGTTGGACTTGTTATATAATTTTAACTTATAAGTATAAAGTACCAGTGAATGTTGGGAAAATTGCAAATCCGATATATATACTTTTCACTTTTAGTCCCATAAAATATGTCACTAGCAAAAATTTCTAATATGTTTCAAACATTGGCACATTTAGTCCAATTTTTGGATTTTTCTGCCCGATCGGAAAATCGTGCATGCCGCTCACATGAGGGGCCAAATTGGGATTTTATTTTGGAGGAAAAATTATGAATTTTTTATTCTGAAGGAAAAGTTGATGACTTGGCATGCTACTTGGACAACAATTTAATGATTTGACATGTCACTTGGATATAGAGAAAAATTTACACACAAGGATAGGGGTGTTCACAGATCAGTTATCTGCCCGAACCGAAAACAGAAAACCAAAATTTTGATTTAATTTGGTTTCGATTTTCAAGTTCGGTAAACTGAACCGAAAATTGATTTTATTTTCTAATAAATATAATATTTCTAATTAAAACTGAACAAAAGAAGCATGTAACTCATAAATGCAATTTTGATTTCTGAAGGAGAATAGAAAACCCAATTCCACGCTCAATGTCAAAGCAGAGAAAAAAAAAACCTTCTCAACTTCTGTTGTACACACTCAAATTGCCGAACTTCTCACCTTCTTCTCTTGAACTCTTCTACCGTTCCACCACCAGACGCCGGCCACCACAAAGGCGCCGCCAGTCCTTCCACCACTGCTAGTTTCAATTTTCTTCGCAATAGGTAAAGTTTCTTTGTCAATTTCCTTTGCCTCCGGGAGTATGAGTTTGTATGTTACTTTTGAATGTTTTAACTATTTTGTAATACCATTTTTATATTTTTAACTATTTTGTAATGTGGGTTTTACGAATTTTTGAATTTGTGGAGTGTTTTAATATTTTTGTGATATGGGTAATGGGTTTCGATGTTGTGAACTTGTGATAAGTGAAACAAAGTAATGGTTTTTACTGATTTTTGGTATTTCTTAGCGGACAGTTTGAGTTTTGATGTCAGGGCTTACGCCACCTGGAGTCTTATATGGAGAGCTTACAGCAGCTTGAAGTAGTCAATGGCAGGGCTTACGTCACCTGGGGTCTTATGTGGAGAGCTTACAACAACCTGAAGTAATTAATGTCAAGGTTTACGCCACTTGGAGTTTTATACTTTTGTTTCTTATTTTATTATTTTATATGCTGCCTAGGGCTTATGTTGCGTTATAACAGAGCTCAAACAACCTAGGTCTTATGATTTCCTTCGTTTTTGGTGCTGCCGAGGGCTTACAGCTGCCTGAAGTAGACAATGTCAGGGCTTACGCCGCCTGGGGCTTATGCAATATCTTATGTATATTATCTTATGTGCTGCCTAGGGCTTATGCTGCCTTATAACATGGCTTAAACAACCTAGGTCTTATGATTTCCTCCGTCTTCGGTGCTTCCGAGGGCTTACAGCAGCCTGAAATAGACAATGTCAAGGTTTACGCCGCCTGGGGCTTATGCGATGCCTTATGTATATTATCTTAATTACGTGCTACCTAGAGCTTATGATGCCTTATAACAGGGCTTAAATAGCCTAGGTCTTATGATTTCCTCTGTCTTCAGTGCTGCCGAGGGCTTACAGCAGCCTAAAGTAGACAATGTCAGAGCTTACACCGCTTAGGGCTTATGTGATGTCTTTTATTTATTATCTTATAGGTTATCATTTGTGTGGCGACATGGCGTTAAAGATAATAAGCATAATAACACAAAGATGAATAAACTCCATAATTTGTCAGTCTCATCATGAGAAAACAAGCATGCATTGCATGACAGAAAATGGAAAATCAACACCAAACTACTTCTAGATGCTTCCAAATCAAGCATTTATTATTTTGAGGAAAGCAATAAAAATACTAACCCCATTGAGGCAATCTTCTTCTCAAGTGTAGAACTTTTTCAAGTTGTGCACATTTCATGGCCTAGATAGCTTTTGGCTTTCCACATCTTCCATCGTATATGCACCCCCACTTAGCACTTGTATCAGCTTGTAAGGGCCTTCCCTTTTGGGTCCCAGTTTTCCCACCGGCTTCAGGATGTCAGCTTGCCTGAGGACTAGGTTCCCCACTTGAAATTCTCTAGCCACCACCTTTCAGTTGTAAGTTGTTGTTATTCTTTGTTTATACTTGGCTACCTTCAAGTAGGCCATGTTCCTAGATTCTTCAATGACATCAAGGCTTTCTCTCATCAACTCTTCATTCTTCTCAGCATCAAAATAATTCACCCTATAGGACGTCATGTGGACTTCAAAGAGTATAACAGCCTCGACTCCGTACACCAGGCTGAAGGGGGTCTCTCCAGTAGTGTTGTGGGGAGTGGTTCGGTATGACCATAACACACTTGGCAGCTCATCCACCCATGTACCTCCGCCTTTTTGTAGCCTGGTTTTCAGTCGTTGCACGATGATCCTATTAATCACCTCCACCTGTCCATTGCACTATGGGTGGTCCACAGCTATGAACAATTGTTTTATGCCCATCTCCATGCACCAATCTTGTATCTTGGCACCTTGGAATTGCCTTCCATTGTCGGAAATTATCTCTCGTGGTATTCCAAACCTAAAAAGTATGAACTTTTTTAGGAATCTTATGACCTTATTTTCCTTGATCTTGGCTAATGGTTCCGCCTCGATCCATTTGCTAAAGTAGTTTACTGCTACCAACAGGAACTTCTCCTGTCCCACCATAGTGGGAAAAGGTCTCACTATGTCCATCCCCCATCTAGCGAATGGGTAAGGTGAGCTCATAGCTCCCATAACTCCGGCTGACTGGTGATACAGTGTCGCATGCACTTGGCCTTGCTCACACCTTCTTACTAGGTTCTTCGCATCATCCTTCATAGTAGGTCAGTAGTATACCGCTCGGAGGGCTTTCCCTTTTATGGTAGACGCACCAACATGGCTACCACAAAGGCCTTCATGGATATCACGTAGAACCATCAGTCCTTCCTTATTCGAGAGACACCTCAAAAATGGGTGAGCAAAGGATCTCTTATACATGGTTCCCTCGATTATGGTAATTCGAAGGACTTGTCGTTGCACCTTCAAGGCCTCCTTTTTGTCCTCCGACAATCGCCCCTGTAGCATGTAATTTACTATAGGCATTCTCCAATCATCTGGCTCCAAGGTTATACTACTTACTTCTTCTCCTATTATGGAGCTTGGTATGGTTTCTATGGTTATTTGCTGAGTATGGCAATCGACCAGCGCACTAGCCAATCGTGCTAGGTAGTTAGCTTTTTCGTTCTCCATCCAGGGCGTCTGCTTTATCTCAAAAGACTCTAATTGAACTTTTAGGTCTCCTATTTTGTTCAGGTATTCCATCATCCTTCCTTCTTTGGCCTCGTATTGGCCGTTAACTTGGCACACCACCAACTGGGAGTCCAAATTGATTATCAAGTATTTTTTTTCCCACCTTTAATGCCATCTTTATCCCGGCAATCAGGTATTCACATTCAGGTTCATTGTTAGAAGCGTGGAAAGTGAACTTCAGGGCATACTCCAACTCGCTTCTTTCGGGTGTCATCGACACTACTCCTACTCTACTTCTCGTGGAGGTGGCAGAGCCGTCAACATGGAGCCGCCAGACCTTCTTAACGTCTTGGGATGAAGGTACTTTTACTATGAAATGTGCCAATGCTTGAGCCTTTATGGCAGGCCTCAGGGAATAGGTGATGTCAAACTCACCGAGTTCCACCGCCCATTTGATCATCCTTCCTGATGCCTCAAGACGTCCCAATACTTGCTTTAGAGGGTAGTTGGTGCGTACTTCTACACTATGTGATAGAAAATACGGCCTCAGCTTTCTGGCAGTGGTCACTGAAGCAAAGGCCACCTTTTCGATCTCCGGATACCTTTTCTCAGCCCCCCTAAGGGGCTCGACCAGCATAGTTCATCGGCTTTTAGTCTCGTCCTTCTTCTCATATTAGCACAGAGCTAATGGCATGATTGGAAATCGCCACGTATAGGTACAACTTCTCGCCAGGCAATGGTTTGGTCAGCAAAAGTAAGTTGGTTAAGTACACCTTTAACTCCTCAAGGCTTTTTGACATTCTTCATTCCAGGAGATTGAGCTTGCCTTCCGGATAACTCTAAAAAATGGCAGGCTTCATTCTCCCAGTCTTAAGATAAAACGACTCAAGGCCACCACCCTGCGAGCAAGTATTTGAACGTCATTCCGGGTAGTTGGAGGTGTCATTTCTTGAGTAGCTTTTGTCTTCTCAGGATGGACTTCGATTCCTTTCTTCGTCACTAGGATTCCGAAGAACTTCCCACTTCCCACTTCAAAACCACACTTCAAGGGATTAAGCTTCATTTGGTACTGTTGGAGTACCTCAAACGTCTCCACCAGGTCTCCCAAGTGGCCTTGCGCCTTTCGGCTCTTCACCAGCATGTCGTCTACATAGACTTCAAGATTTTTCCATATTTGCTTTCGGAAGATCTTGTCCATAAGTCGCTGATATGTGGCTCCAGCATTCTTCAGGCTAAAGGGCATCACCACATAACAGAACGTCCTGAAGGCCGTTATGAAGCTCACCCTCTTCTTATCTTCAGGGGCTAGGGATATCTGGTGATACCCATGAGATGTATCCATCAGGCTCAAAAGTTCACACCCTAACATAGAATCCACCATCTAGTCGATTCTAGGGAGGGGGTAACAGTCTTTTGGGTAAGCTTTGTTAAGATCTTGGAAATCTATGTACATTCACCATTTATCTCCTCCTTTGAGAGCAAGGACAACTTTAGCTATCCACTCCGAGAATTAGACTCCCTTAATGTGGCCAACAGCTAGCAACCTGTCCACCTCTTCTTTCATGATTTTGTCCTTCTTAGGTCCAAAGTGCCTTTTTTTTTGCTTCACGGGTTTGGAGGTGGGAAAAACATTGAGCTGGTGGACTGCTACAACTGGAAACCGAATCAATACCCACCAGGTCCTTCGCTGTCTAAGCAAAAGCGTCTATGTAATCTCGGAGCAGCTGAGTTAGGCGGGAAGCCATCTCAGGGTCAAGTTGAGATCCTATCTTGGCGATCTTGGGAGGATCGCCTTGGCGATCTTGGGAGGATCGCCTGACACCAGTTCCACCATGATCAAGTTTTCCGCCGGTTTGGCTTTAGGCTGCATGCCTACCTCCTTGATTCCTCCTTTTATGGTCATGATCTCTTCTTTCTCCAATCTAGACCCCTTTGGTAGGTCTATCTCCATATTTGATGATTTTTCTCCTGTTCAGATATCTTCTACGTAGCACTTCCTCGCAGCTTGCTGATCTCCTTTTATCTCTCCTACGTCTTTGCCCACCGGGAATTTCATCTTCATGTGGTAAGTGGAAATGAATGCCTGAAAAGCATTTAGTGTGTGCCTCCCGAGGATAGTATTGCATACTGACGAGAAATCTATGACCAAGAACGTCACCATTCTGGTCTTTCGTAGAGGTTCTACTCCCAAGGATAGGGGCAATTGTACTTGCCCTAATGGCTGCACCACCTCTCCTGTGAATCCGAATAGAGCGGTTTTGACCCTTCGTCATCCTGATGCTTCCCAGGTCCATCCATTTGAAGGCATCATGGAAAAGTACATCCACCGAACTGACATAATCTATGCAAACTCGGTCTACATCGTAGTTAGTAATGGTGGCGAAAATCACTAAGGCATCATGATGAGGGTGACTGAGGCGGTGCTCATCTCCAGGCCCAAATTGTATCAGTGGCTCAGTGTTAACCGCAGCTACCTCCTCAGCTTCCTCATTAGCTTCTCCTTCAGTTATCTCTAGATCGGACAACTCTCGCAAGGCCCTAAGACGAGCTTGTCGGGCTCTATGTGAATCTCCATTAGTGGGACCTCCGGTTATCATGTTGATAAATTTTCACCTTTGGTTTGGTCTTCTTTATTCATCTCTTCTCTCCATCGTGTCCTTTGGATCCTCCTTAGGATACATTTCAACAGTTGTCCTATACCACGGTGGGGTAGGACTCTTCTCGAAGATTCTCGTGCTCTTCTCACAATCACGGCATATAAGCTCTTGCAAGTGCCCGCATTCTATTAGCCTTTCTATTTCGCTCAATAGATGCCAACAGGTATTAGTATCATGCCAGTAATCTTTCTGAAAATGGCAATACTTGTCGGATTTGGGATGAGTTGGTCTATAAATCGCGCTTCGTAGACACCTCACCATCTTTTTGTTCCCCTTCTCTATCGCCATAATAGGTTTTTTGGGAGTCACCTTAAGAGGTGTCCGAGTTGTATTCCAGTACTCCTCCCGATACCTATTTGAATAGGTGGGCTTCTTGGTTTCCACTGGGGCCTTCTTTTCACCCCTAGCAGCGGGATTGCTGCTAGCTATCTTTGTTTGGGTAGCTTCCTCCAGATTCAAGTATTTCGCCGCCCTTTCTAACAAGTTATCAAAATTGACAACAGGCGTCTTGGCCAGGGACCTAAAGAAATCTCCATCCTTCAAACCTTGCGCGAAGGCATTAGCTAAGACTTCAGCATTTGCGGAGGGTACCTCCAGGGTAGCAGTGTTGAATCTTCTTATATGCCGTCTTAAGGTCCGATTGACTCCTTGGCGTATGTTGAATAAACTCAAGGAGGTCTTTTGACACCTCTTGTTTCTAGCAAACTGATGTAGGAACATCGCTCTAAACTCCTTAAACGAATTATTCGAATTCGAAGTTAGCTGATTGAACCACTGTTGGGCAGCTTTTGTTAAGATGGTTAAGAATACTCGACACTTAACCCCATCAGTATACTGATGAAGTAAAGCACTATTCTCAAACTTCGATAAGTGCTCCATGGGATCCTCCGATCCATCATATTCAGCAATATTGGGGACACGAAAATTGTGGGAAGCTTTTTCGCTAAGACTCGTGGCCCGAATGGCACACCTCGTGGAGGGGGTTGGAAAGGTACACCTCGTGGAGGGGGTTGGAAATGTCCTCCTAGGCGTTGCCTAATCTCTCTCATTTCTGCTCTTAGGTCCTCGAATCCTTCTATCGCCTTTGGACGTGTTACGTCATTACCCACAAGATTCATGGGTAGTTGTCCTGGTGCTGGTGAATCCAACTCTGTTAGTTTCCATCTAAGGCCTCCCCATAAGGACGAGAGCCCATGCCATATGTTTGGTGAGGAGGAAATGGTGGCGTATAAAACATCGTTTTCCCTGAAGCTTAAACCTTAGGGATCGCCATTGGGACAGCTGGAGGGGGTGGCAATGTAATGCTCAGCGGGATCTCCCTCATAGGTTGTGTATATCCTTCTTGCAAAACAGAGGCCATTGCTGCAGCAAATGCTCGTTTCTATTGATTCGAGGGAGGAAGCTCGCTCTCTACTAGCGGGACACCTGATGGGATAGCACATGCGACTTGGTGAACATGTTGTTCATCACCTCCTTCCAATTGTTGGCCTCCTTCACCTATAGACAGATGTCCATACACTGGCGGGTTGAGACCTTCATTCTCATTGGCCAGTGGTAAATGAATTGGCTCCTGTACGTCCCGATTTTATGGTGGGACGGGCCTTTCCAAGTTAGGAGGGACCGTGTGTTCTCCTTCATGGCGGTGCGTGTATACACGCGTTATTCCCAGCACAACCACCTGTTGCGAGAGTAAGCTTCCTTGAGGTGGTGATTGAGTGAGTCCCGATGCAACGGTGGTGTTTCCCAGACCAGTTAACATGAAAACTAAAGCAGGTGCGGGATCGCCCGTTAGTGAATGCCCTGGTGCAACACCGGGCAGCAGGGTGGCCGCGCCGGAGAGCGCTGCCTCTTCCTCCACGGCAGCCAGGTGGTAGGCTGTCTGTGAGCGGCGGCTGCCAGCGGATGTGCATCCGCGGCGGCGCTCCTCCTCTTCGACCATCTTAATCCTTGAACTCATTCCATTTCAATGCAACAACTGATGTCTTAAACTCCTGTTGCCCACAGACGGCGCCACTTGATGTGGTTCAGATTTTCACACTAAGAAAATTAGTGAACCAAACAAGGTCTTTGATTGATTGTTGTAATAATAGACTTAAACTCTTGATCCACACTCTCAATTCACACATATAAAAATATTCAAAAAATGTAGAGGAAAAGGAGAAAGAATGGCTTTCTTTATTGACTTTGAATATTCAAGAACATAAACCCTAATTTTTGTAGTGTTTTCTCTAAGAATACATAAGTTGAAACAATCATACTTTACAAAAATGAAATCAAAACCTCTATATAAAGGCCTAGTGGTCGATTTTACTAGGGTTTGGGGAGTCTTGGATTACTTCCAACTTATTCTCGGATATAGGGGATACGATGAGCTATATCCTTCTTCTTAGGATTTGGTAGTTTAGGATAAGATTTACCCAAATATCCCTTCATTTGAGCTTTCTCATAAGCGTTTCCATGAACTTCCCTTTAGGCTTTCCTCTTAGCATTCTTCCAAGCATATACTTGGGTTTTTCACGAGCTTTTCATTCATAAGCCCTCTTCATTTATTTATTTTGACACGAGCCCACTTCATGTTAGCCCATTTAGGAGAAATGAAAATTGTGACGCATATCACCCTCCATATACAAAAATCCCCCCACATTGATGGTTAATTTCCCTCCAAATGCAATAAACCCAAACTCAAGTCCATTTTCCCACCAAATGTCATTTTCCGGCGAGTTTTAAATTTTTCGGCTTGATTTGTACTAAAATTGTTAGAACCAACCTTTTTTGTATGAAAATTAAATTTGTCCCCCTTTATTGTATAAAAGCGGCGAACACGATGCAACTTTTCCTATAATAGAGTATTTGGTTTGGGATTAAAGGTGGGGTGGGGGGGGGGGGTGGAAGGCACCGAACTTTTATAAAACAAAGTCATAAAGAATTAATTAAGTTACCAAAAAATCGCATAAAGAGATTAGATAAAAAAAACCAAAGTCATAAATATATGAGAACGGATGATAACAGATAACATCCTCTTTCTTATCTGTACGTTTTATTAGCTGAAAATTCTCATTTACAAAATTATTTAATATAATAGTAAATTATTTTTCTATCTCAAAATTTAAAGTTTGACTTTAAATCCATTTTTTAATTTTTTTTATTATGAAAATTTTCACATTCATTAAATTTTTTGTAACTATTAAACTTTAAATTATATTTTTTTTTGCAAATAAATGATTTATTAGAAGATAAGAGTATTACGTAAAAAAAATTAATTAATATGAATTTTAAGTAAAAATAATTAATAATAGTTTTAAATATAAGAAATTTGTGATTTTAAGCAATTTTTTACTTGCTCTTTTTTATGCTTATGTTTTGAGATATAAAAATGTTAATATTTATTTAAGTTTATTGTAATAATTTAAGAATTAAATTATTCTATATTTCCAATAAATCTAATTTTCTTCAAATTTAAAATCAGTTTAAACTACATATTTTTTATATTTTAATGTTTTGATATTTTAATTAGCTTTTCTTAATCTTTTAGATACTTCATTTATAATTTATTTAAAATTTGTAAGATATTTTTTTATTTCAGCATCTAAAAAATTAATGGAATTTCTAAAAATATCCACCTACACATTTTTCCTTCCAAAATAGTGTGTATGGCGTAATCATCCCATATGCCACACTCCTTAAGTCCACATAAGGAAAATTTGTCGGAAATTTTGAAGAATCCTCAAATTAAGTGGGTCAAGTGCACATAGCGGTGTTCATGGCTTTCTAAAATCGTGCCATACCGACTGTGTCGTACCGAGCTGTATTGAAATTATAATTTTTTTTATATAAAATTTTTGATTTTGATGAAAATTCTACATCGGTAAACTACCGAGACCTGACCGTATATTATATATAATAATTTATTATATTATTCATTATATATATAAGTGGTTCTACGAAAGAAACTTTTACAATGTATAGAGGAAAATTACAACTTATGTGGGATGTGGAGAACTTTAATTAGATTATGAATTTTGGAATTAATTAATTGAATTTATCACTTAATTTTCTTTAATTTAATTGATTCCTATTAAATTTATATTTATAAGTAAATCCCACTGAATTATTATTTTTGTGTTGATTTCAACTAAATTATAAGAGTTTGATTCTTATAGGATTTTTGTTTTCTGTTGCTATTATTTCAATCGTTAATAACTTTCTTCCTTTTTAGTGTATTAATGCAAAACTTTATTCACTCAATTTTTTTGAAGTCCGTCAATATTAAATAATATATTTATTGAGATATTCATGTAACTTATATATATTTTTTATATATAATTTTTTTCTTTCCATTTATTTGATAATATGATTGTCTCTTATTTAATAAAGTCATAAATTAAGAATACAGTAAAGTTCATGAGACTTCGTGCATAAAAGATAGACATAATAACAAGTATATAAATCTACAAAGGAAATACCACAAAATCGTACTACATCGGACCGAAACCGTGTAATACTGGATGCAATGGTATTAGTTTCAGAAAGTCTGAATATGGTCTTAACTATTCAAATACCGCAACCATTGGTGTGGTATAGATTTAGAATAAAAACCGAATCTTGTGCACCCTTAGCCAAAACCACATAGGAAACACAATTCTACGCCTGCAAGTTGTCAATCCTGTGGTCAAACCTCCTTTGACCATCTCAGGACCTTTTTTTTTGGCTTCTCCCTTGGCTCCCTTAACTTTTCCCAATACTTTGTATCAATCCATATCCACAAACTCATCCATTTATGCATCAAGTCATGGGCAATCGTATCAGTTATTCAATGAAAAGAATTAAAATAGGCGTACTAATAAGTAATAACAAATACAACTTTGTTTTCCCGTGTTGGATAATGTTCACCACTACTATTTGATTCTCTTATCACATTTAAAGAATGGGCAGTGGAATAAACTCATCAATCATCCACATCAAACCCTAATTTACTTTAATATTTTATATATATCCTTACTTTATATATACATATAAATCGTATATATAAAATTCTACAACATATGTGAATGTTTTAAAAATGTTTTATACACCTAATTTATATATATATATATATATATATATATATATAGCGAAATGCAATATAAAATTACCATTTAAAATATAATGTCATTTATCGGCGTGATCATGCTTGGCTTTGCTTCTCAAGAACCAGTCGTGCAAGTCCTAACTCTCAAGAATAAGAATTTCCCAGGAAAGCTAGATGTTGCTAAATTATTGAACTTTAATATAATTTTACATTAGGTAAATTTAGTTATAGTTCCCAAAATATAAACAGACCGTTGTTTAATGGATATCAACTGCTATTACATATAATAATGCCGGTACTTTTTAGGGCCCAAATCAGCAAAGGAAGAAATAAATCTCTTGTCCCTAATTACTAAGTTAGATAGATACGGGACGAGAAATATTATCTGGATATTAGTTTCTTTCGTTAGGGTGGGTAATATACAAATTGGTAATGTTCATATTAAATAAGAATGTAAATCAATTGCTCCAAAATAAGGATATGGGTTTTCCTCGCATTGTATGCATAAAAAGAGTATTTTGTGATAGTAATTGTACGAATTATAATTATGACAAAATATATAGTACCATTTAAAAAGTAATAAATATTTTCACAAGTTATTAAAATCCGGGTTTTTAATTGTATTATATTCAAGTAATACTTATTATGATTTAAATATAAAGTTTTAAATAAGATTACAATTTATTTGTCAAATGAAGCATTTTGGATTTATTCTAGTTTCTCAAAGTAAACAATTTTATATTCTAATCAGCAAAAGAACAAAAGAGGGGTATAAAAGCATAAATAAAACATTAGTAACAAAGCATAATTAAGCCAATGACAAAACATTAATAAAAGCAAGATTAGGTACATTAAAATCCTGCAATAACACAGCAAAATTAAGAAAATTACCCCCTTAATGAACCAATCAGAATCCAACCTTCAGTCACCTCTAAACTGAAAAATCAATTCCCCACCTTGAACAAACTTCATAAAAACCAGAAAGAATCACTCAAGTCCACACCTAGGCCCGATAAACACCTACACACATATATATTGATTTATACATACGCACACACACACCTACAGATACAAAAATGGCGGCAGCTTCAGCGGCCCCTCTTGCAGTTAACGGAGCTGTGAAAATGGGTACGGTATCGCAGGCGTATTTGGAGGGCATCAAAGTCAAAGAAACTAAGGCCTTGATTTCAGAGCTCTGCCGTCAATTCTACCATCTGGGTTGGGTATCTGGAACTGGTGGAAGCATCACTATTAAAGTCCATGATGATTCAATTCCTAAACCCCAACAACTTATTGTTATGTCCCCCTCAGGTACATATATATACATATATATGTATGTATATTTGGTGTTTTTCTCAGTAAAAATTTGATTTTTACGGCTAGATGTTTTCTTGTGGGTATGTGTATGTAGGTGTACAGAAGGAAAGGATGATGGACGAGGATATGTATGTATTGTCTTCGAGTGGGTCTGTTTTGTCTGAACCATTGGCAAAGCCATGGCCAAATAAACCTCCTAAATGTTCTGATTGTGGGCCCCTGTTCTTGAAGGTATCAAATTTGTTTCATGAATGTATGAATATTTTGATTGTGCATCTAAGTTTGGTTAATTTTATTTCACACTGTTCTGATTGTTTGTCATCGAAAAACATAGAATCTTGATGATGATTCGATTTTGTGATAATTCATGTTTCTTCAAATGTAATTGATCCTGAATGTGGTGTGAAGCATTCCGTTTCGACTAATCGGGAGAAGATGTTTTGGATATTTATGTTAGGATAAAGAGTCGAATGATTTAAGCTCGTACCGAGGGTTTGTTTTAAGCTCTTGATAGTTGACTTTTTCAGTTATGTTCTTGGAAAAATAAGTCAATCCTCAATTGCAAACAATTCTTTGTATGTATCAGACATCAATTATTTTAACTATCCTGGGTTTCTGTTTAAGATATAAGACGATATAGGATGGGCTATTTGTTCGTTTTTGCTCAATGGAGATATATCAAATGATTTTGTCCCTTTATTATTAGAATTTCTATGATCAAAAAGGCTACTACCCTGTATTTCAGGCATATGATATGCGTAATGCTGGTGCTGTTATCCACAGTCATGGGATGGAATCTTGCCTCGTAACAATGATCAATCCTTCATCAAAAGAATTTCGGGTATGAAATGTTAACTTGTTTGTTCTATCATGAGGATTGTAATCTATTGTGATGTTTTGTCTCATGCTGTCTTTTTTACTTTTGCAGGTTACTCACATGGAAATGATTAAAGGAATTCAAGGGCACGGTTATTACGATGAGCTTGTTGTTCCAATCATAGAGAATACTGCCCATGAAAGAGAGCTCACGGAGTCTCTTGCTGAAGCAGTACATTTTCTCCTCCACCACTGCACACCATGCTACTCTTTAGTACTTGCACATGAGTGTATATGGTCACGTTTAATTTTACAAACTTGAGTCATAGTAAGGGTGTAACGTTCCATCACTTGAAATAAGGAAAGTTTACATAGCAGGATCGCATCTAACTATGCCAGGATGATGAAATGAGTTCGTTTCTCTATATACACAAATTAGCTTCTTTTAACATCTAAAGATAGCTGAAATTGACAGTTTTTAGTGATTGAAGGCTGTTTTGCTACAAATATTTTTTACTTAAATATTTATTTAAAACTATATGTTTGCTCTCCCAGGTTAATTCCTTCATCTTTTCAGGACCGCCCCTTGAAGGGCATCATTACATCTTAGATGCATATGCTTTTAGTTGGCTTCCATGTTGGTAGAGTAATATGTTTGGTTAAACCATGAATTTGAAATTGCACTGCAAAATGATAGCCAAAGTGTTAAAGTTGTGTTAATTGGTTCAAACTTCTCTAATGCATAAAACAGTTCTTTTTTCCAAAAGTTCAGAAGACCTATTAGTTTACCACAATGTAGTCACAATGTATTTGGTTATTACCATAAATTTATACTTAGGTATCCACTTTGTCTGCAAATAGGTCTTTACTGTGTGTTCCATTTCTGAATTAGTAATGTTTTGCAAACAATTTACTCGTCTCCTTGTTTTGCAGATTAAAGCTTGCCCAAAAACGACAGCTGTGCTTGTTCGGAATCATGGGATATATGTATGGGGTGATTCGTGGATCAGTGCTAAAACACAGGTGAGTATAAGGGCTGATCTGACCTGACCTATTTACGCTGGGGTCATTTGACCCCCACAGGACCATTAATAAACCCTTAATGTGGTGCTTAAATTTTAAGGTGCTCTATTTGTACTGAACCCACTGTAAAAAAATGAAAATAGATTAGTACATTCAATGTCATTACATAAAGTGGTTATTGATTACAGAAACAAATCGTTCTTACTGCTATTTTTTGTATTGTTCTTTTAAATGTTTCAAGGTCTATTCTACATCACAAAATTACACTTTATCAATGTCTATGAGATCACATAATGTTCTTAGGAATTTATTCTATCAACCAGAAAGTTTATGATATTGTTTTCAATTGAAATGAATATTAAGCTAATATTAGAAAGTAATAACTTGCCTTTGAAATACTTATTTGATGACCCATTGAGAAATATTTCTGCCGTTTTTCTTTCCCCAATTACCAATGAGACAAATAATTGTTTGACATCTGTTATTTCCATTGGCAACTTAATCTTGCAGGCTGAATGCTATCATTATTTGTTTGATGCTGCCATTAAACTCCATCAATTAGGATTGGACTGGTCGACACCATCTCATGGTCCCATTCATAGGACAAATGGTTTTCTAGACAGCCATCGAACTGCTAAAGTGTCTACTAATGCAACGACTTCAAATAATGGCATTGAACCATCAAGAGTAAGTTTTTAGCTTCCAGGTTGTGCTACAAATCTCTGACTACAGGTTTATTATGTACTTAACTTGCATTAAATCGATCTATGCAGCGTTGCATTGTACTGGACATTGAAGGAACTACTACCCCTATATCATTTGTCACAGATGTTCTCTTTCCATATGCGCGTGATAGCGTAGGGAAGCATTTGGAACTGACGTATGATACAGCAGAAACTCAAGATGATATTAAGTTACTCCGAGCTCAAGTAAGTCAACCGTTTAAAAAAGCTCTACATATGTATATTCTGATAGGTATGTTTAGTGCTTATTCTGATTTAACAATAAATTTTCCGTGCGTAACTGGTCGTTAAAGATGTAAAAAGTTTGTAATAGGGTTTCTGTTTGTGCCAACCATTGCCGTTTTATCGTAATTGATAAGATCGTGGAGTCTAATAAAAGAGAAGGTATTGTCAAAATGACCTCACAAAATCAAATTTTTAGGAGGGTGTTTTGGTCATTTACCGTTGCCCTAAATCCTAAGTTTCAAATATAAATAGATGGACGTGTCTCCTGTAATCTGTAACTTGAAAATTAATAAGGTTCAGGCAGGCAATTTTCGCTGAACCATGTATATTCTGTCTCTTGTGTGTTTGGTTTTAGTATTCTTCTACTTGATTTGCTCCTAACAGGAATTCCTTCAAACAGGTACAAGAAGATCTAGAAAACGGTGTCGGTGGTGCAGTTCCCATCCCCTCTGATGGAGAGAAAGAGGAAGTAATTGCCGCTTTGGTTGCTAATGTGGAGGCTATGATTAAAGCTGACAGAAAAATTACTTCCTTGAAACAGTTACAGGTAAGACCAACATGTCTATTTATTAGTCTTCCAGGAACAATGATGTTTAACCTTCGAAACCTCGTGATGTTTGACTCATGGTTCTTTAGGGTCATATATGGCGAACAGGGTTTCAAAGGAATGAGATAGAGGCAGTTGTATTTGATGATGTACCCGAAGCTCTGGAAAAGTGGCATGCTCTTGGAATTAAGGTAATTCTCGGTTTCGACTTGTTTATAAATTCTTGCATTACTTTTTGGCAATCTCTATTTACAAGAATTAGCATCATAAATAACACGTTTTCGAGAGCTAAACCAAATAATATCAATGCTATAAAGCCATATTCCATGGACTGCGACATTTTTTTTTTTTTGAGTTATAAATAGATTGAGCAAAAGAGTAGATTAGACAAGGTATCTTACCAACAATGTCCATGTTCACCGATCCGTTTGATCTTTCGTTCTGCTTTTCTTCCGATAGGTGTATATATATTCCAGTGGTAGCAGATTGGCGCAAAGGCTCTTGTTTGGTAATACAATTTATGGAGACCTCAGAAAATATTTGTGTGGATTTTTTGATACAACAGTGGGGTAAGCTCCTTTATTCTTAACCAGTGCTCTCGATACACCAAATAAATTTATAATAAATAAATAAGTCAACTTTGCTCTCGAACCCGTTAAATGTCATAGAATTAAGGTTAACGTCTCTCTTTTTTCTTGCAGAAACAAGAAAGAAACGAAAAGCTACATTGGAATCACGGAATCTTTGGGAGTAGATGATCCATCACAAATTTTGTTTGTGACTGATGTCTATCAAGAAGCTACAGCTGCAAGAGCAGCAGGTAATGACTTCGTCTGAATTTCAATATTTTGGTCCTTTTTTTCCCATTTGAATTTGCAGACTCTAAAATGGTAAAAACATAAATATAAATCTATATTGCTGTGAAAATAAGTTGAAGGAGATTTACTGAGTCTTGATAGTTAACCTTAGGAGGCAAATTACGACCTAGTTGAAGCTGACTTCCTTAAAATGCCGTGTTTGGATGGAAGGATTTAAAGCTGATGACTCCAATATTAAGTAGATTTGATATTCGAATAAACATGAAATATTTTATTATGAATTTAAAAATCTTAACTCGTAAATTCTTCCATCCAAACTCAACCTTATAGATTCTTAGTGGCTATTTACCCGCGGTCTGAATCTGCTTTGAATGTTGATGCAGGTTTGGAAGTGATTATTTCTATTAGGCCTGGAAATGGACCTCTTCCAGAGAATCATGGGTTTGATACAATAACGTCATTCTCAGAAATCTAAGAGGGGGGCATTAATATAGTCTGTGTCCCATTTAACAGCAGACATATCATGATAGAATAAAAATGGAAGTTCGGTGACCACGCTTTTGTTAAGCCAAACGTTCGGCGACTCTGGTTGTGTGTGTGTGTGTGTACTTTTGGTTATATACTGGTGCATAAAGTGACTGGATTTGGTGTCAATTTTCTTCTGTTATTGCACCACAAAATCAGTGATATGTTTCTGCTTTGCATTTGCATGTCTTATTTACAAATCATTTAAGATGACTGAAACCTGAGAGGATCCATGTTAACAGCCCTTTCTCTCTCATTTGTCATTTTCGTCTTGCTCACGGAAAATGTTTGCCCAGATCGAGTTTGATGAATGTCACGATGCTTTACTAGTTGTATAGTTAATATAATACTTGACATGTGATTGGTGTAAATTTAGCGGAACTCAAGTCTGGAAACTCTATCCAAAGTTACAATAGCTGGTCTCCTCTTAGACACTTAAAACTATAGATTAACTGCTTTTAAGTTGGGTATAAAGAAAATCCACTTTAGATATGTGAGTTTGAAGGATCACTACAACAGACAACCCGAACTATTAATTCAATTGACAGTTATTTTTAATGGTTTCATTTTGTATTTCATTATACATTCACATGACAAGTGTATGTAATTCACGTGAAGTTTATATTTAAGATAATATTTTATACACTTGTCAACATACTTTAGGGGAAATATGAGATAGAAACATCATTTTGTAACAAAGCTCAAGATAGTTTAATTTCATGAGTTTCTTGCCCACTCTACCACGTTAAAAATTGGAACTCCAATTTGAAGTGGATAAACCTGCTACCCATAAAAGCTTAATACGTGTAATTCACTCACCTTGTGAAATACATTTGGATATGGTCGAGTCGGGAGCGTACTAAATTTTCCCATTACCGTACGTGATGAAAAGTAAAACACATTTACAATTATATGAAGAAAAGATTTAAAAGCAGTGTATATTTCTTGTAACATAATTGTACTACATTTCCCGTAACATAAAATAATTTCCCAAAAGAGGTGGAGCACCGAGGGGATGTACCTGTAACCAACCAATGCACGGAGACAGATATTATCCCGAGGGTTGAAAAGGGGAATTGTCCACCCCTCCAGGTATGACTTTCTTAGTCTGGTTTTTATTTCCTCTCATTTAGCATTTTAATGATGATAATTCTTTGGAATTGCAAAGGGGTGGCGGATATAAACTTCTTGAACTCGTTGAAAGAGGTCCTTCGTCGTAATAAACCAATGATACTTGTGTTGATGGACCCACGGGTACATGGCACGCATGCGGATGAGATCATGCGTAATAGTCGCTTTGATAGAGTTGAAAAAGTCGAAGTTCAGGGATTCTTGGGGGGTATTTGGCTGTTCTGGAATGCGACAAAAGTGAGATTAGAATTGAAGACAACAAATGGCCGAAGTATTACAGTAGTAGTTAAGCAGTCGGGGATACCAGATTGGGTACTTACAGCAGTGTACGCGAGTCCTCAGCTAGATAATCGTAATCATCTTTGGGACTACATTAGGCATATGGAGCCCCATATCAGAGGTCTGTGGGTCATTGTTGGCGACGTGAACACGGTCATTCGTCAAGCAGAGAAATCTGGGGAGGCTCCGATAGACTATAACAAGTGTCGTAAATTCATGGAGTGTATTAATGACTGCAGTTTGATCGACCTTAAGTTTGTGGGTTCGCCGTTTACCTAGGCTAAATGGGGGAATTCAAAACTTCAACAAAGACTCGACCGAGCTCTTTGTAATGAAATGTGGCGGTTACAATTTCCGGAGGCCAAAGTCACACACTTACTGCGAGTGGGCTCTGACCATGCTCCCATCATGATAACTCTCGGTGGAAAATCAGATCGCCCTCGGACCGAGGAGAATTTTCAATTTCAGGCAGCTTGGTTCATGCATCCGGATTCCAAAGAGATGATATCTCGAAATTGGGGCACCGAAAGAGCTCACGGTATTTCAGCTCAAATTCAGCATACCCGGCAAGAAGCTTCATCTTGGAATCGGTTGGTCTTTGGCCATATCTTCAAACGAAAACATCGGTTGGTTGCTAAGATAGAGGGTATACAAAGGGCACAAGGCCTTTTCTTTAAGTACTCTCTCAGGAAACTCGAATTAAAGCTCCTTGCGGAATATAATGAGACTCTACGACAAAAAGAGTTATTTTGGAAACAAAAATCCCGGGTTTAGTGGTTGCGAGCCGGGGATCTCAACACAAAGTTTTTTCATCTGTCAGCAGTTACGCGGCAATCTAAGAGTCCGATCCGATTGCTTTAAAAAGACGATGGCAGTGAGGAGACCAATCCGCAAGTACTTCAGCAAATGGCAGTTGACTTCTATAAGCGGCTTTATGGAGATGATGGACTAGTTCACTCTTATACTGGCACACCGAATTTTCCTCGTTTAAAGGGGCATCACTTGGCAACGCTACAGTTATCGATTACTAAAGATGAAGTTAAGCGGGCCCTTTGGGAAATGAGCCTTACAAAGTCGCCAGGCCCGGATGGTATTCAGCCCCTCTTTTATCAGAGATGTTGGGATACTATTGGAGATTACATTTTCAAGCTTGTTCGAGATTCTATACATTCAGGTACACTCGCTCCTAATTTGAATAAATCTCGCATTGTGTTTATTCCTAAGGAAAAACACCCGACACATCTCTCCCAATTTTGTCCTATTAGCCTCACTAATGTAGTCTTGAAGATCATAACTAAAACAACGACAAATCGTATTCGCGAGTTTATGAAAGAACTAATCCCTCAAACGCAAAGTAGTTTTATTAAGGGTCGACAGACAGTCGATAATGTTTTGATAACGCAAGAGATTGTTCATGACTTGAGAAAATTAAAAGGGCTAAAAAAAAAATTTCATTGCAAAAATTGATTTTGAAAAAGCCTATGATTTGATTGACTGGACCTTCCTAGAGAATGTGTTGGGTGAGTTGGGTTTCCCCGAGAATTGGACCAGGGTGATTATGGCATGCACCACTCAAGCCCAGTTGTTTGTTGTGGAACGGGACAACTATAGAGTGGTTCGTGTCGAAGCGTGGTCTAAGGCAAGGGGACCCCCTATCACCTTATCTGTTTGTGTTTTGTGTGCAGAAATTAGATTCTTTGATTGACAACGCGGTAAAGGAAAAAATTTGGAAGCCCGTCCCGACTTCCCGGAACGGACCCCATATATCCCACTGAATGGTTGCAGATGATCTTTTATTGTTTGGAGATGCATCGGTTCGGCAGGTTTAGTCGGCAATGCATATTCTTGAGAATTTTTGTGGCTTATCGGGGCAGAGGGTAAATACGTAGAAATCTAGAATTTTTTTCTCCAAGAATACGAAACCCGAGCTTAAGCATCACATAGTGCAAGTCACGAGCCTTAGGGTCACAGATAACTTTGGTCGATATCTGGGTATGTCTCTCCATCATGGTCGGGTGCTTAAGAGTGACTATGTGTTCCTAGTGGAAAAGATCAAAACTCGGCTTAAGGGGTGGAAATGTAAGCATCTCTCCCTCGCGTGGCGGGCCACTTTAATTAAGGCAGTCACAGAAACAATTCCCACCTATCATATGCAGACTACTCGGTTACCTCTGGGGATTTGTGATGCCATTGATAAGGTGAATAGGAAATTTCTTTGGGGCGGTATGAATACGGAAAGGAAAATGCACTTGGTTAAATGCGATACCGTGTGTAAAGCAAAAGAAAATGGAGGTTTGGGTCTGAGAAGACTTCGGGATATTAATCTCGCTCTCTTTGGCAAACTTGGTTGGCAAATGCTTACAGAGGAATCTCGGTTATGGGTTCAAGTAATGATTCACAAATATATTCGAAAGAAACGGGCACGAGCACAAAGTGCCACTTCTTACACATAGAAGAGCATTTCTGCTATGTTACCTTTCCTCCGGAAGGAAATTGATTGGATTGTGGGTAATGGGAAGTCCATCAAGTTTTGGACGGACAACTGGCTCGACGGTGGACCACTTACTCGGCATCTCGACCGAGAGATTGTTGGATCAAAACTTCACAAATGTATCAATACAACTAATAACGGAGACAAGATTATATTGAGGCGAGAGAGAACTCTCTATCCTTAACGCTAAATTGCCCCGCCTAGGTGGTACGGGTCTATGCAACAAGTGTCCCAAGATACAACGATATACATTCTAAAATCGAGACCACTTCGAATTTAGAACTACCGAACTTAGGCAACTTAGAACTCTTGAGAGAGAATTTTTTAGAGTGAGATTAAAGATCAAGCTGAATGCTTTGGTGTGATTTTCCATTCAACTGGAGGGGCCTTTATATAGGCAAGGAAAATCCCAAAAATTAAATGAGAGAATTCAATAGCAGAATGAAACTGCTGCCAACGTTCGAACGTTGACACCCCAACGTTCGAACGTTGGGTCAAAACCGATTCTGCTACTTAAAGCAACAAAAACGCTTTAACGTTTCAAACTTTCTTCCAGAAGCAGTTAACGTTCGAACGTTGAGAACCCAACGTTCGAACGTTGGACCTTCTAGAAGGCTATCTTGATCAAAACGTGGCCAGCGTTCGATCAATCTCCATTTAACGGTTCAGCTTTTTCCAAATATTGGATAAATAAATAATGGAAATTGATCGAATATTTGGAAAAATATTCGAGCCCAATACAATTCAAGCCCTATCCTTGTCCAAAGCCCAAAGCCCAAGGCCCACGACCCAAGACCCACGACCGTGACCCGAGCCCGGTCCGGTCCAGTCCGGGCGGGCGGACGAACGGCGGCGGCGGTGCGCGCGCGCATGTGTGGTGGACCGGACCATGGCTAGGTCCTTCCCCCTCACAAAGCCCAAAAAAATCTTATGACCCAAAGGGCCAACCTTTAGTTTCAAGGCAATGGTTTATAAACCATTCCAAACTTTGATCCATATCCTATGTGGGATACCCCACTTTAGCACTTAATTTCTCATTCGTTTTGAATCGGATTTGAGAAATTCGAAATGCTAAACTCATCTACTTGGAACGTAGATTAATATTATTTAATAATATTTTGTATCCCAGATACTTACGGTGCTCGAATTTTGTATGCAAAAGTCGTGTCCAACACACTTTTCAAAACACAAATATCCAACAATCCCCCACACGAATGAAATTAATGCAATGCATGATCTCAAGAGTTCAGATGAAAATTTATCACATCAGAAGACGTAGCTTTTGGCTTTGAACCTTTCTTAGTGAGATATCATCGGATTTACTAGGCTCCCCAATGAACATGATGTCTTGAATTGGTCAGCCGTTCGTGTAAAACCAGACAATGATATTCACATGATAAATTCTCGGTTGCTTCAATTCTCATTATTGGGTCCATTTTGGCCGTGGCACCCCTTCTCGGATTCACAAGTGTTTACATTTTTACTCAATGTTGAGGCGGCCTACACCTCACACTTACATAGGTGATCTCCTATTTAAGAGTATCCTACCATACTCCACTTCATTTTTATGGCAGTATAGGAATCATTAAAAGTTCCAAACTTAGCCTTTGCTACATTTGTAGGGTGCACTTCTTTATCCTAGGCAATGGGTTTGGAGTTAAAATTCCTAAGTGAAATACAGAATATTCACAACTTAGTTGTCCCATTGAACCATGATCTTGGGATCTCCAGTCAACATGGTTGGGTTACCACTGTGTCCATTCTTAAATTGTAGACTTTAATCTCATTCCTCTTAATAGGCAGTATATTTGATCTCTAGGCAATCCTTTCGTCAAAGGATCTGCAATATTCTTCTTTGATTTCACATAATCAATGGAAATAATCTCGTTAGAGATCAACTGCTTACTGGTATTATGCCTACGATGAATATGTCTAGACTTGCCATTATACATACTACTCTGAGCCCTCCCAATTGCCGACATACAGTCGCAATGAATCAAAATCGGAGGCACAGGTTTTTCCCAACAGGGAACATCTTCTAAGAAATTTCTTAGCCACTCAGCTTCTTCACCAGCTTTATCTAAAGCTATGAATTCTGATTCCATCGTGGAACGGGCTATGCAAGTTTGCTTAGAAGACTTCCACGACACTGCTCCTCCACCAACAGTAAATACATACCCACTTTTGGACTTAGAGTCGTTCGTGTCTGATATCCAATTAGCATCGTTGTATCCCTCTATTACAGCTGGATATCTTGAGTAGTGTAATTCATAATCTTTAGTATACTTTAAATACTTCAGAACTCTAGTTAAAGCATTCCAATGCTCTACACTAGGATTACTCGTAAACCTACTCAACTTGCTCATAGAATAAGCTAGATCAGGGCGGGTACAGTTCATGATATACATCAAACTTCCAATGACCCTAGCATATTCTAACTGCGATACAGGTTCGCCATGGTTGTTACGTAGATGAACGCTCAAGTCCACTGGCGTCCTGACTGGTGCACTATCGCTCGGAAGGAACCTTTCCAAAACCGTCTCAACGTAATGAGATTGCGATAAGACTAGTCCTTCAGAAGTCCTCAGGATTTTTAATTCCTAAGATGACGTCTGCAAGTCCCATATCCTTCATGTCAAAGTTCTTCTTTAACATTCCTTTAGTATTCATGATGATTTCATGATTACTACCCATTATCAACATGTCGTCTACATATAGACACACTATGACGTATGCGTTATGTGTTTGTCTAACATACACGCATTTATCACACTCGTTGATCTTGAAACCACTTGATAACATCGTGTTATCAAACTTTTCATGCCACTGCTTTGGCGCTTGTTTAAGTCCATAAAGCAACTCTACAAGTTTACACACTTTTTTCTCCTTTCCAGGAGCAACATACCCCACGGGTTGTTCCATATATATTTCTTCATCTAATTCTCCGTTCAAAAATGCAGTCTTAACATCCATTTGATGTATCTCAAGGTTATGCAACGCGGCAATAGCGATGAATAATCTTATGGATGTTATTCTCTTTACCGGAGAATAAGTATCGAAGAAATCAAGACCTTCCGTTTGTCGGTATCCTTTGACTACCAAACGGGCCTTATACTTATCAATAGTTCCATCAGTCTTATACTTTCTTTTCAGAATTCATTTACAGCCTAAAAGCTTACTTCCCGTTGGAAGATCAACCAACTCCCAGGTATGGTTTTGTAAAATAGACTCGATTTCACTATTGATAGCTTCTTTCCAGAGTTGAGCATCTGGACCGGACATAGCTTCCTTAATCGTTCTTGGCTCCCCTTCTAATGAATATGATACAAAATCGTGACCAAATGATTTTGGAACTCTTGCCCTTTTGCTACAACGTGGTTCTTCGTCCCTGTGATTAGAACTACTCGTAGACTCATCAAATGTTCTTTTAAGAGGAACTTGCTCATTTCTTTCCTTATTTGGAAAGACATCCTCGAAAAAGAAAGCATTTCTAGATTCCATGATAGTACCTTCATGAATCTCAGATATTTCTGATTTATGTACCAAAAATCGATAGACGCTACTATTAAGTGCATAAACTATGAATATGCAATCAATAGTCTTAGGCCCTATCTTAACTTGTTTGGGTTTGGGTATTTCTACCTTAGCCAAACACCCCCACACTTTGAGGTACTTGTAAGAAGGCTTTTGACCTTTCCAAAGTTCGCACGGAGTCTCACTCCTACTTTTGCGGGGAATCTTGTTAAGAATATAGTTTGCGGAGAGGATCGTCCCCCCCCCCCCGCCACAAATTCTGCGGTAATCCAAAATTTAACAACATCGCATGCATCATTTCTTTGAGAGTGCGATTCTTGCGTTCAGCAACGCCTTTTGATTGAGGTGAGTATGGTGCCATCGTTTGATGAATAATTCCAGAGTTGGTACAGAATTCATCAAAAGGCGCTCCGTATTCTCCACCTCTATCACTTCGGATAGCTTTTATCCTTTTTCCAAGTTAATTTCAACTTCCGTTTTGTAATGTGTAAACGCTCCAAGGGCTTCGTCTATACTTCTTAGTAAATACACATAACAATACTTTGTGCAATCATCTATGAATGTAATGAAATACTTTTTCCCACCTCTAGTTTGCACAAACTTCAAATCACAAATGTCACTGTGAATAAGTTCTAGAGGTGTGGTGTTTCTTTCTACTGAAGGACGGTTGTTTGACTAGTTTTGCCTCAACACAAATTTCACATTTATGTTCATTTTCAACTTTAAAAGTTGGTAATAAGTTCAAGTTGACCAATCTTCGAATAGTATTATAATTGACATGTCCTAGTCTAACATGCCACAAATTAGAATACTCAAGCAAATAAACAGAATTCTCAATCCTTTTATTGCTTTTATTTTCAATTACAACAGAGCGGATTACATTCATTTTGAAAAGGCCCTATTCAAGGTAACCTTTTCCTACGTAAAATCCTCTCTTTGTTAAAGAAAATCTATCAGCTTCAAAGACTATCTTGAACCCATTCTTGACCAAAGCCGAACCGGATACCAAATTCTTGCGAATCTCCGGAACATGCAGAACTTCAGTCAATGTCAGCTCTTTGCCTGAAGTCATCTTCAGCACAACTTTCCCCATTCCAACCACTGGTGATGTGGCTGAGTTTCCTATAAACAATCCTCGTCCATCAGTTGGGGAATAGGACGAGAAAGCATCTCTGTCGGAACAGATGTGGCGAGTAGCCCCAGTATCTATGAACCACTCCCTCGGGTTGTCCGCCAGATTGGTTTCGAACACGACGGCAGTGAGATCAAGATCAGTTAGATCGATCGGCACCTGGTGGTCAGAAAGATCGTCGATCATCTCATTGATGCCCTGGACATCATCTTCAGCCAAGTGCACCTGGTTTTGCACTTGATTCTTGCCTTTGTTCTGATTTTTCCCAGAACCTTGCCCTTGGGACTTATTTTTCTTGGGCTCTTTGCAGTCTCTAGCCCAGTGACCAGGTTGGCCACAGTTGTAACAACCGTCTCCCTATTTCAACTTTCCTTTCTTTTTGTGGGAGTTCCCTTTGGACTTCCCTTGAAACTTTCTTTTTCGGTTTGAGCTTTCCGGAACCTCTGCGATGTTATTCATCGCCTGCACAGGAGGCCTCTTGTCAGAAACCCGGTTGTCTTCCTAAATTCTGAGTCGGACAACCAAGTCTTCTAAACTCATCTTCTTTCGCTGGTGCTTCAAGTAATTCTTGAAATCTCTCCAAGACGGCGGTAACTTCTCAATGATAGAAGCTACTTGGAAAGATTCACTCAAAGCCATGTCCTCAGCATGAACTTCATGAATTATTATTTGAAGCTCTTGGGCTTGGCTTGTCACGGACTTAGTGTCCACCATTTTGAAGTCTAAGAACTTTGCGACTACGAACTTCTTCAGTCCCGCGTCCTCAATTCTATACTTCTTGTCCTGCGCCTCCCAGAGGCCTTTAGCGGTCTTAACCGACAAATAGACACTGTAGAGTGAATCGTCTAGCCCGCTTAATATGTAATTCCTGCAAAGGAAATCACTATTATGTCAGGTATCAGATGCCACCCTAAGTTGGTTGTCGGTTGAGTCCGCAGGGACATAAGGAACATCATCCCTTAAGAACCTCGCCAGGTTCAGAGTTGTAAGGTAGAACAGCATCTTCTGTTGCCACTTTTTGAAGTCAGGCCCGCTGAACTTCGACGACCTTTCAGCTCGAGCCGGTATAATCGGATTAGCCTTTGGAACAAATGGAAGGACCGGAGCAGAGCCAAAACCGGAACCAGGGCCCAGTCCTGAACCAGAACCTAGCCCGGCATCCCCACTAGAGCAAATGCCAAAACCGGAGCCAGGACCCAGCCTTGAACCGGAACCAAAACCAGAACCTCCACCGGAGCCAATACCGAGACCTAGGCTAGCACCCGGTCCAAGACCGAAGTCAAGAGTAGTGCCATCATCTCCCATATTAGCCATTTGAACAAGTGACAGCTTTTGAACAACAACAAGAAATTTAGCGTTAAATTTATTGGATCAAAACTTCACAAATGTATCAAAACAGCTAATAACGGAGAAAAGATTATATCGAGGCGAGAGAGAACTCTCTATACTTAACGCTAAATTGCCCCATCTAGGTGGTACGGGTCTATGCAACAAGCGTCCCAAGATACAACGATATACGTTCTAAAATCGAGACCACTTCGAATTTAGAACTACCGAACTTAGGCAACTTAGAACTCTTGAGAGAGAATTTTTGAGAGTGAGATTAGAGATAAAGCTAAATGCTTTGGTGTGATTTTCCATTCAGCTGGAGGGGCCTTCATATAGGCAAGGAAAATCCCAAAAATTAAATGAGAGAATTCAATAGCAGAATGAAATTGCTGCCAACGTTCGAACGTTGGGTCAAAATCGATTCTGCTACTTAAAGCAGCAAAAATGCTTTAACATTTCAAACTTTCTTCTAGAAGTAGTCAACGTTCGAACTTTGAGAACCCAACGTTCGAACGTTGGACCTTCTAGAAGGCTATCTTGATCAAAACGTGGCCAGCGTTAGATCAATCTCCATTTAACGGTTCAGATTTTTCCAAATATTGGATAAATAAATAATGGATAAGATTTTGTGGAATTAATTTTCTCCAAAAAATTAATATATTGCAAGCCCAAGCCCGATACAATTCAAGCCATATCGTTGTCTAAAACCCAAAGCCTAAGGCCCAAGGCCCAAGACCCACGACCCGGACCCGAGCTCGAGCCCGGTCCGGTCCGTGCCAGAGGATGGGCGGCGGCGGCGGCGGGCGCGCGTTTGTGGTGGACTGGACCATGGCTAGGTCCTTCCCCCTCACAAAGTCCACAAAAATCTTATGACCCAAAGGGTCAACCCTTAGTTTCAAGGCAATGGTTTATAAATCATTTCAAACTTTGATCCATATCCTATCTGGGATAACCCACTTCAAACACCCCACTTTAGCACTTAATTTCTCATTTGTTTTTAATCTAATTTGAGAAATTCGAAATGCTAAACTGATCTACTCGGAATGTAGATTAATATTATCCAATAATATTTCGTATCCTGGATGTTTACGGTGTTCGAATTTCGTATGCAAAAGTTGTGTCCAACACACTTTTCATAACACAAATATCCAACAGAGATTGCCACGGAGGAAATACATAAGACCGTCGAGAGCTACTGGTTACCACAAATCGATTGAGATTGGGAAAAACTTGGAGAGTTACCGCCGGTAATTAGGGGAGAGCTGAGCAACATCATTTAGGATATTAACGAGACTCACGCAGACACCCCGAGGTGGAAGCTCACACCAAATGGCCGGTATAATAGCAAAAGTGCTTACTCAAAACTCACTCAGGCTGCTGACACCACCCAGGAGAATAAGCAGTGGCAACGAGTTTGGAAATCTCATAGAATCCACCGGCAGAAATGTTTCTTTGGCTGGTTCGACACAGGCGCATCCTCACGCATGCTAGTCTCTATTCGCGGGGACTCGCCGAGACGGACGAGTGTACGCAGTGTGGGAGTAACACCGACTCCATTCTCCACGCCCTTAGGGACTGCCCTTGGGCCCTGGAAATTTGGCACTGGCTAGTCCACCCCAATTGGCATTTGACTTTCTTTGTAGGAACACATAAGAGCTGGATTGACTGAAATATAACCCATGCTGCGAACAGGTATGCTAACTGTGATGATTGGGCAATGGTTTTTACTGAAACAATCTCATTTTTGTGGCAGGTGAGGAACGAAGTTATACATGGAAAGCGTGCGGAAGTCCCAGGACCGAATTGGGTCTAGATATGTTACTTAAAAGAATTGACGGTGTTTGCTTTGCTAATACTTTTGATCCAGACGAACTACGTGTGCAAGTTCAGACGGGATGGACCAAACCACCCCCGGGATACACTAAGCTCAATGTGGATGTTGCGGTGTCGGGTAACACAAATGGTCTCGGAAACCGTGTAGGGATAGGGGGAGTTCTCAGAGATGAGCAAGGAAAATGGATCAATGGCTTCGGTGGGAGTATTGATCCATGCTCAGTGTTGGAAGCTGAGATACGAGCTATTCTACGAGGGTTGGAATTAGCATAGGATGCTGGTGTCAAAAAGGTGATTTTAGAATCGGACAACAAAACAACACTCTCGAGTATTGGGGACACTTAAGATTGGGACGTCTCTCTTTGCCACATTTGGCAAGAAGCAAATCAGGTAGCTAATGATTTAGCTAGAAAATGGCTGAATACCCATATGCATTCAATAACTGTACCGGATATGCGTAATTCGTATTTTCTCTCTTTAGATGTTGATTGTCATAAGTGGCCACATGTAATAACTATTAGCTCGGGTTTGTCGAGCTAAGAACCTTTTGGCAACAAAGGACCCTCCCCGCAGTGCGCTCTTCCTTGAATTATTCGGTCATGCAATACTTATTGAATACAAAGAACAAAATGCATTTCGACCCTGTCGTAGTTCTCAATCATTTCGTGGCACTGGGCATGGCTGAACCATCTACGATGGGGGGAGCTAATGCACAGAAAAGAAGCTTCGATAAGAGAATACGTTCTCGCATCGCTTTTTTTGTAGAAAGCTCGACCAGCGAGAGAAAGTGTTTGGCCGAAGCCAAAAAGAGGTTGACCCACTTCATTCGCCAAGCGAATGATCTTCGCTTCGCGGGAACAACAAAAACCACCATAACTCCCCTCATGGAATCAAAAGAAAAAATATAATTTCCCCAATATTATTGTCTTCATGTAGACGTGCAGATATGGTACAAGTGGTTAGAATGTGGGCAAAATAAATATAGTATCTTCTTCAAATCACAATTCACTTCATATCCAAGCCACATGCATATGCATTTATCACGAGTCTGCACGTAAAACGGAAAAGTGTTACGCCATTGTGATAAAGAAGAGTTGGACTGCATTAAAGATGGGCCTACCCCGAGACATGTCATCTTATTGGGAGAAGCCCAAGATATTTGGGTCTAATCTGGGCCCGTATTGATCCAATTAAATTTCAAATTAAGCCACCTTAACTCGCATAAACTTTAGCTCGACAGTATTTTTCAACCTAAAACTTATTAGTTTAGTGGTATGAGTTTTTACTTTTACGTGGGAGGTCATGGGTTCAAATATAGGGTGTCACAAGTTGTGACTTTTCTCTTCTTATTTTGGAGTCTAACCGAGTTTGTATGACCCATGAGATTTTTATTGTTAATGTTGTTTCATTTTGTATTTCATTATACATTCACATGACAAGTGTATGTAATTCACGTTAAGTTTATATTTAAGAGAATAGTTTATACACTTGTCATAAATATGTGAGGTGAAATATGAGATAGAAACATCATTTTTTAACAAAGCTCAAGATAGTTTAATTTGATTTCTTGCCCACTCTACCATGTTAATAAGTTGAACTCCAATTTGCAACTCCAATTTGAAGTGGATAAACCTATGACCCATTAAAGCTTGATAAGTGTAATTCACTCAATGGGTGCGTTCGAGCTAGAAGTATACTAAATTTTCCCATTACCGTGTGTGATGAAAAATAAAAGACATTTACAATTATATGAAGAAAAGATTTATATCTCTTGAAACATAATTGTACTACATTTCCCGTGTAACATAACATAATTTCCCCAATATTATTTTCTTCATGGAGACGTACAAGTGTTTATACGTGTAGTTAGAATGTAGGTAGAAAAAACATAGTATCTTCTTCAAATCACAATTCACTTCAAATCCAAGTCGTATATGTATATGCATTTCTCACAAGTCTGCACGTAAAATAGAAAAGTGTTACGTCATATTGTGATAAAGAAGAGTTGGACTGCATAAAAGATGGGCCTGCACCGAGACATGGCATCTTATTGGGGAAGCCCAAGATAATTTGGGTTTTATTTGGGCCCGTATTGATCCAATTAAATTTTAAATTAAGCCACCTTAACTCACATAAACTTTAGCTCGATGGTATTTTTAAATCTAATGCTTGTTAATCTAGTGGTATAAGTTTCTACTTTCACGTCGGAGATCTTAAGTTCAAATTCAGGTTGTCACAAGTTATTATTTTTTTATATTTATTTGGAGTCTTACAGATTTTGTTTAACCATGATTAAAAACTATCAACCCGAGTTAATTGAGTCAGGATATCTCCTTTCGTCTAGAATTAATATCTATAATTTTAGCTCGATGGAATTTATATAAAACAGAATACGAATTTTATCTGTCCCATTGGCATTTTCTTGATGGAATTGATTTATTCTTCTGCTGCACTATCACTCCCACTTGGGGTTATTGATATCCCAGAAACCATCATATCATTATTATCACCTGCCAGTCCACCTCCACCTTTTTAAATTGTTTTTTTCGTTTTGGTAAAATGAAGTAAATGTGGTTTTCCCTGTTATGCACTTTCATTATACGTGTCATGATTATAACTAAAGGCAAATTTAAGAATTTGCACATGAATAGATAATAGGGGAAATTATACACACACCCTCATTTATTGTGTAATTACCAAAACTCCCCTTCACTTATTGAAAATTATCAATACATCCCTGTAAGGGTTTATTTATAAAGTTTATAGAAACTAAATTTGTAATAATTGTTAAGCACACAGGGGGTGTAATTATAAAAAATTCTTAACATGAGGGGTGTGTTGGTAATTTTTAATAAGTGAGGGGAAGTTTTGGCAATTATATAATAAGTGAGGGGTCTGTGTGTAATTTTTCCTAAATAATATAAATACATAGATCAATAATTATTAGACTTCTGAAGGAGGAAGTGGCCTGTTATCCATGTTATAAATTAGCTTGATTAAATTAGCTTATTAATGAAGTGTTAAGCCGTGACCATTAGATCCAACTACAAAAATCAATCAATTAGTACTTTAATTACTATGAATCGATAGAGCTCTAGTTTGTCGTGTTGTAAATTGCATATTAATATTTTGTACGCCCGTATCAGTCCACGTTTGTCGTACATGAGATCTTCTGTTGCAAATAATGTTGCATGATGTATTGTTTATGTGCCCGAAAATTGTATATAATCCATATAAAATTTATACACAACGAAATATTTTACACACACACACGAGAATTTCATGTAAAATGCAATAGGAGATTGCAACAAAATTTGCAACGGAAGATCCAAGTTGGGTTTTACAGCCCTCGATACTAATTTGATACAGCATCATCAGTTCACCACCATGTAAAAAATATCAAGGGTTAAAACTAAAAAGCATTAAAAAAAAAAAAACAAGAAAACGAAGAAGATGAAGCAATGAAACAGCAGTTTTTAACTTTTTCTTTGTAGAAGAAAAAAAACAACAAACAGTCAATTTTACAACTTGGCGCTAGCATGCACGATTGCATTGGTGCCTTGGTAAACTGTAATTACCGATCAAATAATTACCCCACGTGAAATTTTAATATTTTTCCTAGCTAGTAGCTTCAAGAAGAAGAAGATCCCGAAACTCGCGGCGAAGTCACCGGAAAAAGCGGCAAGAGCTGCGGTTCTGCATTCTCCGCCGCCGTCCTCGGCGATGGATGGAAATAAAATTTCTTCTCAGCAATCGCTTTCTCCTCTTCCATTGAAGGCGACGGAGCTACCGAGGCTCCTTTTCCCAAACTATCCTCATTCAGCGGCGTCGCTGGGCTGAGAACCAGCGCCGGAAAATCAAGTATGCCCGGAGACAAGATCTCGTGCTTTCGGGGCGAATTAAAACCCGGATTATGGCCCGGTACCAGCGTGTTGATCATGAGCCCGTTTTTGAGGCTATTCCGCCGCTCGTAGAGCTTGAATCCTTGTCTTTTTTGGTTTGTGCTTTTGATGAGCGGGATGGTGGTGGCGGAGGAGGCGGCGCCGCCTCTGGAAGGCGGGGGGTGATCGGTTTGGGAGGCGCCGGTGAGCATTTGAACGACGTGTTTGAAGGAGGAGGTGTCGGCTTGGACAAAAGTGGTGGGGTAATTAGGATTGGTGGTGGTATCATGATGATGAGATGTGGTGGTTATGGGGTTAGGGTTAGGGTTAGGGTTAGGGTTAGGGGTGAGTGGTGGGGTTGGGATCTGGTGCGACGATCCATTGCTGGAGCTGCAGTGGGAGGAGGTGGTGGTGGGAGATTGGTTATGATGATCTCTATGTTGAGGAGGAGGTCTTGGTGAGGTTATTTCCATTTCTTGTGATAATAAATTTAACTCTTAATTTAGCTCTAAAGAAGTGAGAGAGAGAGAGAGAGAGAGAGTGAGAGAGAAGAAGAGATGAATGAGTGAAAAAAAAGGGTAGGCTATGGAGGCAATTGTTTAGTTGTGAAGTTTTTGGGGTGTTTTATTTTAGCCTTACTTTTCTCTCTCACTAGAACTAGAGTTAGACTACACTTATTTCCGCCCTCTCTCTCTCTTCTCTCTCTCATGTTGTTTCATTTTTTCTTCATGGTGGGGTTGGATGACTTATTGGCAATTGATTGTTTTCGACATCAACAAAGATGGAACTCGAGTGCTGTTGAGCCTGGCCCACTTGATCAAGATTGAGGCCCCATAATTAAGAGTTTACGGATTCGACTCTCACTAGTATATATAAATTACTTTTTCTAACTGTATGATAGTTTGTAATAGTTTATAATTAAATTTGTTAATAATGCTTACTTGTAATAAATATTTTTTTGTAACTGATGTAATATAATGATATAATCGCACATTTCAAAAGAAAAAAAAAGATGGAACTCGAGTAGCTCAAATACAATTATCAAAATTGATAATTTTAAAAGTTGATTTTGCAGTCAATTGAAATTTGGGAGCCGACTAGAATTCTCTTTGAAATTGGATGACATGGAACACATGTCAGTCATTGGTATCTTACAATATTTAGGAGACGTGCAATAGAAAATAGAAGATCTCATAATGTAATCCCTAGTAAGTTCAACTAGGAATTCAAAAATATCACATTATTTTTGCATCTGTCATGTCCATACTTTTCTTTATCTTTTAAAATTGTTGTGTATAGTCACTAAATTTTTTTAACTTATAAATTATGAGAAAACATAAAGAAATTATTTTAAATAATTAATATGTTCATACATTATTAAAATTCTGCCTTTTTAATTAAATAATAAATAATTGGGTGAGAAATGTTAATATAAATTTTGATTTGGAAAATAGTCATTAATTATTTGTTGAAATAGAATTTTATTCATAAAGAATAAACAAAAATGCATATTACATGTATTAAACGTTTCAATTTCAACGTACGAGTACAATTCTTCATGTTCAAGATGTCTGCGGCGAAATATGGATATAATACGGATTTTCACCAATAGACGTCATATCTGGACTTTAAAGGACCACTACAAGAAAATTGAGTATTGACAATGAAAATATATGCGATGGCTTATAACCGTGGTCTATAACGGTCTAAGGTCATGGCTAGATTGGCCGTGGTAAATGTTTCATATAGCCACACTAAAGTTAGCCATGGTGAAAAAGAATGCTAACTATTTTAAGCACTAACTAGCCATGGTGGAAGAAATGTTAACCTATCACTTTTTTACCATGTCTAAAAGTCATGGTCTTTACAATGAACAAAACATTGACCATGCCTATAAGTTATGGTAAATGTTTTGGCCATGCTTGCAAATACCATGGCCAAAGCCATGGTTAATTGATTTTAACTATGGCAAAGGGACTTTTCACCATGACATAGGCAATAATCATTTTTTTTTGTAGTGGACGAGAGTCCAGTGTCTGCGACAAGATATGTACTCATGGCTTCGAGTCTTAAATGAGAGTTGAAAAACATACTTATGCCCTTTTTAATAATAGAACTGTAAGGTTGTATTTGGATTGAAACATTTTAAGGATAATGCTTTTAAATCTATGGTTTAAATTCATTGAGTTTGTTTCAATAATTTTAAGCTACGCCAATTTTGAAATTATTTTGAGCTAATATCAATCCTTATTGTCATGAATTTCAAATCGACCTAAATAAGAATCACCTAAAATCCCTCGTTTTCTTTCTTCAAATTCAAATCATCTCATCCATACACAAACCCAAATACAAAAATGGTGAGGGAACACTCTAAGTTTGAAGTGAAAAAAATTCTCCAGCCAGAGAGCACATGTTCGGTCACATTCCAATCAATCGCATGAAAAATAAATTCTACTTAAAATTTGATTGATGTAGTTAGATTTTACGTAATAATCAATTATGAAAACATGTGTTATTTTACTTGTCATGCCAGTGCGCCGCATATGGTGTACTTGAACCTGATTGGAAATATTATTCACCCAATATGCAATGAGGTAAACCTCACCTTTGTCTCTTATTTTGGGCAAGAAGCAATTTATCCCCCTGTATTCAACGCATCACCTTCAATATTATCAAAAGGAGCTAATATCCACTTGTGTTTTTTGAAATAAGGAAAATCTCAATTCTATTTCTTATCATTTATGTAATCAATATTTAAGTATTTTTTTGCTATCTTAATTTAAAGTAATAGTGGTATTAAATATATATACAAGTGGCGTATATACTTACTAATAGCATGTACGCTATTTCAAATACAAAAAATCAAAAGTATAAATACATTATTTGTTCATAGATATCCTTATTTGTATTTTAACTAAAAGTAATATATATTGATAATGATGTTCAGTATGTTTACGTGAGATTTTGTAACACACACTTTTAATAGTCGTGTCATACGAGCTAAATCTTAAAGTTTATAGCACTATTTTATTTTAATTTAATATTTTAATTATTTGAATAGAATTTTTAAGATATCAATAACAAATATATTTCAACACCTTTTAAATAAAAATACATTATTAATGAGTATATGTTCTACATATGTGTATTAAACGACATTACATTAAACAACTATGACAATATGCAAAAAGAGAATGAATAATAAAGAGGAAACCCCATCATAATTACATAAGGGTATAATTATGATATTTAATTTAGTAAATAGCTAGTAAGGATTGAAGTTCGGTGTTATTTTTTTAATATTGTAAGGGAGTAATCGGCTATTTTCGTTAACACGGGGCAATATACCCCTTGTTCAATAACAATTATTATTTTTACTGGAAGAGCTATTCTTTTTTTGAGGAGTTATTGAAACCATTCATTAAAATGCAAATTGGGATAATTCTATATTAGATATGTGCATTTGGTCGGTCCAATCATATTTGTTAATATTTTTTTTTGATTGCCTACCACAGTATCTCGGGCATTGCCGGACTAATCTATTGGTCGACCCGGGTCGCACACCTGGCCTGGTGGGTGAGTTTCCCGACGAGGGTAACTGCGTACACAAGGAATCGAACCCGAGACCTTGCTTAAGCGGAACTGAGCTACTTACCACTCGGACCTACCCCGTTGGTTTTGTTAATATTTTATCGATTAAGTGTTCTAATAGATAAAAAAATTATTATTATTATTTTTTTTATATATACATTCTATCAATTACAAAATGACCGGAATATGTGGGGATGGGAATATTTGGGGTAGAGCAACAAGTTGAAAATGGGGGGATTTCAGTGAGATTGGAGGAGCATTGACTTTAGAGCCCAAACTGTTGTGATTGGGATTGAGTATGTCAACATTTGATACCATCCACCGTACGACGCCGTCCGTGATCTTTCCCATTCTGGTCGGAGCGCGTGCGATCAACCAACAAAGTGATTTTCTTTTTTTGGTACGATCAACAAAAGAATCCTAATTAGATTGCTTTGTTCTGATCCAATAAAACAGTCAGCAATTTTTTGTTATTTTGGATTTAGTTGTTTTTATCACATTTAGGAGTTGTTTAAGATGAATTTGATTTGGGACAAGTAGAGAAGTTTGAAACAACGTGAGTTCGAACTTCAATTAATCTGAAATATTCGACAAAGATCGTAGGTTTGTTTGGTGGTACCCCACCTAAAACTTTTAGGCAACTTAAATTAAACAAGAGTTTATTTATTTGAAGAGGTATTATGTACTCCAATTATGCTCTGAAACTGTATAGATCCATATGGTTGTTTTGACATATCTAAGTCTTTTAAGATTTATGGTTGTCCAATATTAGGTTAAAGTTAAAGACATCTAAATTTTAATTCAGTTTGGACCTTTTTTCCCCATTATGAAGATTTTCTGTCATGTAATTTTCTTTTTGGCTTCCCAATTAGTAGCATAGTTTTCCTTGGAAGTGGTAATAAACTATTTTTTTTTAGAAATTAAAAGTTATCTTCCAATTAAAAATAATTATACTATAGTACATGGTTTTATTATTATTATTATTATTCTTAATCACAATATTGGTGGATAACAACTATAAAATATATAAATATCTTTTTCAACTTGAAGTATACACAAGGACATCCAACTATGATGACGGGAATAAATACTAGGCCAAATTGAATTGTCCGAACAAATAATCGATAGTAGCATAATTACCTTTTCGTCTTTTAGGTAATATGTTTGCATGAGGAGTGGTCATCATTGGAATGGCCTCTTTATTTCTACTCCTTGTTTGTTAGCTCAATGTACAAATAATAATACTTAGTATTACTAGACAATTAATTGCTTACCACAATCTTGAAAAATTCTAACACATATCAAATTTTACGAAAGTCTGTTTAGTTATAATATGATCGCCGAATTACATTTATTATATGATTGATATATAGTTTAAGGAGAATAATTGTTGGTTTAAATGAATAATTTGACTGTGATAAAATGGATATGCAAAATCTGAATCGAGGCAAGAGTTGGACCCTCTATCCTTAACACAATATTGCCCCGCTATAGCCCTGCTATTGGTGGTACGGGTTCCTGCAATTTGTGTCCCAAGATACAACGATTCTTCTCGGGATTGAACCATTTCAAAACCGAGATTCACGAACGAAACCCTGTTTCGAACTCTCAATAACAAAATGATTCAATTCTCGAATTTGTTATTCCCGAATAACTAATTCCAGAGAAAGAACCAAACATGAAGAGGAATTGTAAATTCTCTCTTAGAAGAAATGATCATCCAAACGGGTGTTTTTATAGGTGTTAAGAGGGGCATAATGTCATTATTGACTCTTCATGTGATGTTATTATTGACTCACATAAGATGTCATTAATGACTAACATGTAATGGCCAATCACATGTGTGTTAAAAATACAGCTCGTACGATCGTGGCCATCGATCGTATTAGGTAGTATCTTTAATTCCTCCTCGTTTACAACGATGAATCAGAAGAAATACACGGTAAATTCATTACAGCATTTAATTTCTCATTCGTTCGAACTCGGATTTAGAGAAATTCGAAATGCACTCGTGTAGTTCGAATTTGTTACCGAAAGTACGTCACACGAACTTTATTTCTATCCGATTTCCAATAATAATTAAGTCAAACCACTTATTATGATACTTGTGTGATTGATTAGGTGTAGTTAAACTTGATCCAAACAAGAATTTTTCATCATATTCTCTACTCAAAGAGAAAGCTCGTTTCTCTCACTATCCGTGAAATTACTCATTAATTCTAGCTTAGCTTAGAGATGAATATTTTCTTTCAATAATTAGTGATATGATATAACAATCAAAAGTAGAGTTAAAAGAAATTCATATACGCACTCCGAATGTATTGTTCAGTCTCCACTATTTAATATAAATTCCTTAAAAATAGTTGATGAGAAAAAAGATCAAGGCACATGCTATTTCTTCTGACATTGTAACTCACAATGTTGTACTCAAACCATGATAATTATTCATTTATTAAATGGAAAAAAAAGGGGTATCCTATGACAATGATTATGACATATATTTGAATATATTAGGTTTGCTTTATTTAACAAATTCTCATATGCAATATAAATAACGAAGCATAAGGAGTGACGAAAAAGAATCGAATTCCCATTAAACAGGAATATTAGAAAAGGATGGAAATAAAGTGGGGAACAAGTGTAATAAATGCCTAATGTTTCCACTGCAAGAGCATATATGAAAATAATTACTACTCATAACGTTTGAACTACAGTATTTAATAACAACATTATTGGTATATATATTTTTATTTTCTTTCCTAACATAAATAATCTGACTACCTATTTGCATTCTTTTCTTCTATGACGTAATAATATAACTTTTGAATTATCGTAGTAAATATTTTTTTTTCTCTCTCCTCGTGGGAATTCTCTCTCTTTCTCGGTGAGAGTTGTTTCTAGGGTTTCTGCCTCTTTTTCCTTGCTTTTTCCATGAGGACAATTTCCTTATTCAACTGGCACATGGGGGCATAAGGGGAGTGTATACGCGAGCGTTTCATCCTTTTTGTGAGGTGTACTGCTCCCTGGTTTCCACGCGCTCCGGATTAGGGTTTGCTCATGAAAGTGGAGTGTTGCTGCTTTCCGCCGAGGTTTTTGGTCATTGGGACTACGTTTATTATCATACACCTCTGTCACTTGCTCGTTTTCACCGTTTTAGCAATTTTTTTGCCTTTTTCAGTCTGTGTGCTTTCTGTGTTTGTCTTCTTTCCTTTTTAGGGGTTTTTCCCATTTTCGGCTCTTGCTTCTTCTTTTGTTTTCCTCCTTTGCTTTTTCAGTTTTCGTTTGTGTGTTTTTGTCTAATCGAGGCGTGCCTTTGTGTTTCACAAGTGGTTGTTCTTAGTTGTTTCTTGTTTGTTTCTCCAGAAATCTGACGTATCACTTGTGCGTGTCAGGCTCTTCAGTCAGAAACATGGAGGATGAAATATCTCTAATGGAAAAGTTATTATCTCTTGAAGTTGATGAGGAGCGAGAGGTTGCGTTCCCAAAACAACTGTGGCAAAGAGGACAGCATCTACAAGGCCATATACTTGTGGGCCGAATAGTAACAAAGAGAAAGGTTAACTTCAAAGCTATGATGAACACGTTATCAACGGCGTATAACTCTTTAAAGAAGCTTGCGTGCCGAAAATTAGATGAAAGCAAATTTTTGGTGGTGTTTGATCATATTAGGGATCGGGATAGGGTTCTGGAAAATTCGCCATGGAATTTTGACAATCAACTAGTGGCATTGAATAGGCTACACGAGTCGGATAATCCCTCTTTAGTTAACTTGGATTGGGTTGAGTTTAACGTATAAATTTTGGATTTACCGGTGCATCAGATGAGTAGAAAAATGGTTGAGTTCTTGGGAGATACGATTAGGGTATTTCTTGAAGCGGATATCCCGGATAGAAGGAATCGGTGGGAGAATGATCTGCGCATCAGGGTTAGCATCGATATCATAAAGCCGCTTCAACACTTCATAACGCTGAAACATCCGATGGGAGGGTCCTCTCGAGTCCGAATCACATACGAGCGCCTCCCAAACTTTTGCTATCTATGCGGGATCATAGGCCATACGGAGGGATCCTGTAAATTGAGGCATAATGACCATTTTGTGGCCCCAGCCTCTTTTCCTTACAGTGCGGAGTTGAGGGCTCCCAATCGGAGGAAATCCATAACGGAACAGTTTCAAATTGGGAGGGCACCTTTAGGAAATGGGATAAATGTGGAGAGTGGGGGTTTTCAAAATCAAATGAGCCATAGTGCCTCGTCTTCCCAAAGTATTCCTCTGAGTTTTAAAAGCAGAGTGACTCAAGCTAGGGTTTCTCATCCGGTAGAGACAGATGAGGGGGAGAGCCAGAGTCTTTCCCTTTTTAAGTTTGGAGCTCAACCATCGGATATCCCAAGTCTGGGTAAGCCCTCGTGTTGTGCTCAAACCATGCAAAATTTTAGCTCTAATATGTTGAAGTTGCATGCATCTTGTTTACCAAAAATGTTTGTCTCCTCCTCTTGTGTCTCGATTCACCAAGCTAAGTTTCAAACCCCTGTCTATCAAAGTTTTCAAAGCTCGGTTCCCAATCTAATGAGCCCTATTTTGATTAATATTCTTCTCCAACTTTTGGGCACGCCCCAATCTTTGTCAAATGGCCCTCGAATTAAACGAAACGTGCCATGTTTGTGTCGTAAAATTTTTAATGTTGTTCCAAAATGAAAGTTTGAGGAAATTTCAGAACCACCGTGTGAGGAGGAGTCTCACACTTTGAGAAAACAAAACTCTGAGTTGGCGAGGACTGCATGGCAGTCTTGCCGATCCCAATCAGTCTCTTAGTTTGGAACTACTATGGGTTAGGGGACCCATGGGCGGTTCGTCAAAAGGCGAATTTTATCCGTGCAAAAAACCCTCATTGGTCTTTTTATCTTAAACAAAATACAAAAATTTCAAATTTGATCGCCTAAAGCTTTTGTCTAATATGTTTGGTATTTGTGTCGAGTCGATGGGTATTGGTGGGGGTTTGGGTCTTCTTTGGGATAAGAATCTTTCGGTGGTCTCCGATCATGGTCTCAACATCATATCAATGTTAATATCCAGTCGGGGTCAGAGTTGGGTGAGTGGCGCTTCACGGGTTTCTATGGGGAACCCGATATTGCTAACCATCATGTTACGTGGGATCTTCTAAAAAGCCTCTGCCCTCATGATAATAGTGCTTGGATGGTGGCGGAGGACTACAATGAGATTTTTTTCCAACATGAGAAGGAGTGAGGCCCTACTAAAGCAATGTGGCAAATTCGAAGATTCCGGAAGGCTCTTTTTAAGTGTGATCTTCATGACTTAGGATACACAGGGTATAAATATACATGGAGCAATCTTCGCGATTTTCCTCACACGGTCAAGGAAAGGCTCGATCGAGCATGTGATAATTCAAAGTGGTGTGACCTTTTTCCAAATACTAAGGTTACTCATCTCTTATCAGCTTACTCGGACCATTCTCCTATCTTAGTGGAGTTAACCCCATGTCACCGAACTCCTTCACGCCTAAAAAAAAAAGCGGTTTCGATTTCAAGCCATGTGGCTTCGATTCGACCATAGTGAACAAGTGGTGAGGGACTCGTGGCATGTGGGTTCGGATTTGGGGATGGAAGAATCGGTATGGGAGAATATTAAAAGTTGTAGAATTGGTTTTTTAAATTGGGACAATGAAAGTTTAGGACAAAGAAGGAGGAAAATTTCAGAACTTGAAGATTTTATCATTTCGGCTCAAAAGGAGGTTTTGACCGTGGAGTCCAAAGCGAGGATTATGACTGCCCAATCTGAGCTAGAAGAAATAAGGGCCCGTGAGGAAGCGGCTTGGCATCAACGTAGTAGGGTTCTTTGGATGAAACACAGGGACTGAAACACGAATTTTTTTCATGCTCGGGTGACGGATAGAAAACGGAAGAATGGGATAAAAAAAAACTTTGAGATGCCGAGGGAGTTTGGAAGGAATCCGAGACGGACATTCGAGTTATAATAACCGACTATTTTCGAGATATCTTTGCCTCTTCTCGTACTTCGGCTGAGGATTTTGACACGATCATAAATATGATACGGCCTCGGGTGACTGATGAAATGAACCGATAATTAAAACGCCCCGATGAGTCACACGAGGTATCATTTTCTCTTAGCCAAATGCATCCTTACAAATTCCCAGACCTGATGGTATGTCTCCGATTTTCTATCAAAAGTTTTGTAATATCATTGGGATGATGTTACTCGTTGTGTCTTGCATATGCTCAATAATCGTGATCTCAAACCCAAAATGAACTTTACTCATGTGGTTTTGATTCCCAAATATGATAACCCCGAATCTATGTCCCAATTGCGCCCTATTAGTTTGTGTAACGTGATTTATAAGTTTGTCTCTAAATGCATTGCCAACCGCCTCAAGCCTCTCTTACAATTCATTATCTTTGAAAACCAATTAGCTTTTATTTTGGGTCGTCTCATCTCGGATAATATTCTTGTGGCGTATGAGGTAAACCATTTCCTGAAAAACAAAAATTGGGGTAAGGAAGGCCATGTGGCTCTCAAAATTGATATGAGCAAGGCTTATGATCAAGTTGAGTGGAATTTCCTTCCGAGAGTACTAGATAGGTTGGGTTTTCATAGGGATTTTACGGATTTGATTATGATGTACATTTTTTCGGTATCGTACTCTTTTATGCTTAACGATTCTCAATCTGGCTTTGTTCATCCACAACGGGGACTCCGTCATGGGGACCCATTGTCTCTTTATTTATTCTTGCTTGTTGCAGAAGTCTTTAGTCGCCTTTTACAGAAAACGGAGGAGAAGGGGGAGATTGAGGGAGTGGCGGTGGCGCGAGAGGCGCCTCGAGTATCCCATCTTTTATTTGTCGACGATACACTTATCTTTATGCAAGCTACTCATGGGGCATTCTTGAGCATAAAGTAGGTGTTGAAGAAGTATGAGATGGCCTCGGGGGGAAAAATCAATTTTGAGAAGTCGTCAATGGTTTTTTAGCAAAAATACTTCACCGGAGATTCGGGAGTCGGTTGTGGGCATTTTGGGTATGTGTTGGTCCCAAGTGGCATACGAAAGGGTCTAGAAGGGGGGTTGAATAAACCCTGAAATTCTTTTCGAATTCTTAGACTTGTTTTGAAAAAGATAACTTAGACAATAGCTTTGAGTACTTGATCAATATGGATCAGGCGCTCAGCGCTTATATCAGGGTTAGCATAGCAGAAGATTTGTACAAGTCTCTTTGTATGAATAAGCAGACGCTTAGAAAGTACTTAGTTGCTCTTTTAGATTTATGAAAGTATGTTTTATGATAATGTAAGTAGATGATAATGGATAAAGCAATAAAACAGTAAATAATGAAAGACAAGAGAATTGTAAGGTTCACTGGGTTTATGTAATCCCAGCTATGTCCTTCTACTCCTTTCCACACAGGAGGAATTCACTATAATGAATTACAAAGCTTAACAAAGACAACTTTAACAAAATAGCAAATAGTGAAGACTTGATCTTGAGTTCCCTGATCACAAAGATTTCAACTCGGCTAAGATCTTCTTTTGACAAGCTTCTCTCACTCAGAAATATTGATTTGTCTTCAACAACTTCATCACACAGATTGAAGAGGTTGATGGGTTTTATCAAAGGGTTGTTTGATTTGAAAAGTTCAAACACTTTTGGAATATCTCTTTAGAAATGATAATTCTTCTATGAAGATGTAAGAGATATTAGTTTGGCTGTAGAGATGTATAAACTCAAAGATATCTTTGACTATAGAGGATTTGAGCTTTTAGGATGATGATAGATTTCAACAGCGTAAGTGTATATTAAGCTTTTAATAATATTCTCAGAGTTTTAGGGTTGAGATGGGAGGATCTATTTATAGACTTTTTTTGGGATTTGTCTGTTGGACACAAGCAGGAGCGTGTTCAGCACGGAGCGCGTGAACAAGTCTATTTCTAACATTTCCAAAAATTATGCTGCACAGAGTTGGTAGCAGACCTACTTTGAGTTGACAGCCAATGGGAAAGGTTTATCCATACGTCAATAGTCCTTATCTCATGTAATGCTCTTATCAGGCATTTAATGCATTTGAATTCAATTCCCGTTGGAATTAAATGTCCGTTGAATGTTGCATTTAAGTCCTTATTAATTTCGAATTTAATTTAGGTGAAGACAAACACTTGTGGCATGATCACCTTGAATGATTCTCAAGTTCTTGGCAACTGCTTAAAGAAACGCTTATCTTCAAAGTCTTCAGATGCTGATCTTCGATTTCACTTTGATAGATTCACCTAGAATTTTATCATAGCTCAAACACTAGATACTAGTCTAAAACTATAAAGATAAAAAGTCTTATACTAATAAGTACAACTCAATAACTTTGTTAAACACTTAGACATATTCTATTAAAGATAAACTTACATAATCTTTGGGGTCTAACATAAAACCTATCGTGTCATCATCAAAACATCTAACATGAAATTTTCTAACAGTGTGCAAGTGATGGAGAAGCATGATAAATACTTTGGCTTGCCGACGGTGGTGGGAAGATCGAAGAAAGAAGTCTTTGATTCTATTAGGGAAAGGGTAGCTCATAGGTTTCAAGGGTGGAATGCAAGGTTCTTATCACACGCAGGGAAGGAGGTGCTTTTGAAGAAAGTTTTTCAAGTGATCCCAACTTATGTGATGAGTTATTTCCTCTTACGAGACTCTCTCCTAAAAGAAATTGAAATGGGAATGGCTAATTTTTGGTGGCATAATCGAGAGCATCGAAAAATTCATTGGGTGGTGTGGGAGAAGTTATGTCAAAGTAAAGATCAAGCAGGGTTAGGTTTTAGAGAGTTGAAGTCTTTTAATCGGGCTATGTTGGCTAAGCAAAGTTGGCGTATTTTCCAACATCCGAAGTGTTTGCTTAGTAAGATTTACCAAGCTCACTACTTTCCCAACTCGTCTTTTATGGATGCGGTTTTAAGCTCTAATCCATCCCTAGCTTGGGGGAGTATTATGGGAGCCCGGGACATTCTTAAGGAGGGTTGTCGGTGGAGAATAGGTTTAGGTGAAGAGATTCGGATGTGGGACGACCCTTGGCTTCCTCTCAAGAATGGTTTTCTAATCTCTTCTCAACCACATTTCTTGGAGCCGGAGGCAAGGATTAGTGATCTTTAGGTGGGTTTTGATGGGGGCTGGAATATGGAGCTCATTCGGGAGCTTTTTAGTGAATCGGAGACAAACGCTATCTTATCAATTCCTTTGGGCAGCCCTTCTAACCATGACATCTTTATTTGTCACTATACACGTTAGGGTTTCTATTCGGTTAGAAGTGGTTACCACTTGGTCCGTGATCTTGTTAGTCGGGTGAGACCACCCACTTCATCGCCAAATTGCTCTTATCTGAATTGGAACTTCATTTGGAAGGCCCATGTTCCTCCAAACGTAAAAATGTTTGCATGGAGGGTGTGTAAGAGGGCCCTTCCGATGGGGATGGATCTTATTAGGGAAAAAGTTGAAGTTGCGGGGTCTTGTCCCATTTAATTTGTTCCCAAGGTAACGAATCTCTATCCCATACGCTCTTCTCGTGTACTTTTGCAAGAGTGGTTTGGGGGCTATCTAATATTCCTTGGCATGTCATTTCAGAGAGGATGCATGACATTGAAGAATGGTTTTGTTTTTTATCCTTAGAGTTGGATTTCGAGAGTTATAGCCTCCTCCTGGTTTTATGTTGGTACCTATGGTTCAATATGAATAAAACTCTCATGGAGAAGATCACTTTGCAACCGGATGTTCTCGTTCACCAAGCCCGGACTTTCCCTAATGTGTTCTCTTTGGCTTCGAGTGTTGACTGCCCAGTTCGACATAATCTGTTTAGGGATCGGTGGCAGGCCCCGGAGGGGGAGGTGATAAAAATCAACTTCGATGGTGCTCTTTTTGTTCAAGATGGTGCTACGGCAGTGGGGGTAGTGACTCGGAATAGCTCGAGAATGGTTGTGGGTTGGTGCATGAAGAGATTCGAGTTTCTCTCTAGTTCGGATCATGCCGAGGTTTTAGCTACGAGGGAGGAGATGCTTCTTGCGTCTAGGAGAGGTTGGCCTAAGGTGACCATCGAGATTGCCTGAATGTTATCCAAATGTGTCAATCCTCTAATCCGCTCTTTTGCTCTATTGGACCATTGATTGTTGGTGTTCGTGATCTAGTTTCAATTTTTTATTCATGTTTTTTTTCTTTTGTTAAGCGTAGTGGTAACTCTGTTGCGCATTGTTTAGCGCGGTCAGCATTTCGGGACCAACAGGGCTTGTTTGAAGTCCCAGCTTTTGTTGTACAAGCGTTGGCTTCAGATTTTGCTGAAGTAATATAATCGACCATTTTCTCCTCAAAAAAAAAAATTATCGTAGTAAATTATCATCAAGATAATCTAAGAATAAAAAAGGGCAAACTCAACCATAAATACTAAAAAATGAAAACTTAAATAAGGAAGTTAAAACAGTTCATTTTTAGAAGTTCTGTAATCTACTCTTGTCTGATGCTATTATATATGAATGGTTGTGAATTATGATAATATCAAACACTTGAAATCTCAAAGTTTCTCAACTGCCTGTTTTATATTGCATAGCAATGACCACCTTGATAATTTTATTGCAAGGAACGTCACACATATTGTTTGGAAACGTGTTATCCACATCAAGAAACCAAATAATTTATTGAATAATAAGAAACAAACGTGTAAAGGGTTACCTTAATTATAATGAATAGAAATAATGGAATATTATTTAAAAATTCCCTTTGTATAATGTGTAATTATTAAACTACTTCTCCTATTTTTGAAATTATATAAACATCCCTTTATGTAAGGCACTTCTTACAATTACCCCACCAACATTTAAAACTTATTACATTTTAGCCCTTAAAAACCTTATAATTAAGCCCCAATAGAGAGGTGTTGGTAATTTTAGAAACATGAAGAGTTTTTTGGTAATTACACATTATAAGGGGGATATGTCCATAATTTTCCTGAAAAGTAAATTTTTGAATCAAGATCATTAAACCCATAAAAATATTGTGATGGCAACTTGAAATTTTCCGAGCATTAAAGTTGCTGAATAATTAGTTTTTCTGCTCCAATTATTATATTTAATCCTTGCAACTATGTCCCTAAAATAAGGGACATTTGGTTGATGGAATAAAGGGGGACCACTACACAGGGTTCATGGATACTTCTGTGTTCTCACTGAGCATGCTTGTAAATAGCTGTAACTCTTCCATCTTGTCATGATTTCATCTGTATTTTCTCTGCATTACTTAAATATAACATAATTAATAATCATATTAATTAATATTATTACCAGTAACACATGAGGAAGGTGACCACTCTTAGTATTACTAACTACGATTTGTACTTTTAATTGGTCGAAAGATTCTCTTTTACTTACATTATAAGTATGTTGACTCTTACAGGTTTAAATTATTGGTGGTAGATGTGGATGAAAAGCTAGATACTTGTTATAAAAATGCCATTTATTTGAGTTACGCGTGCATCTGAGATAATTAAAATATAGCAAGTCCCGAGAAATTTTGATTATTCATGTGATGCGCCGCTAGTTTAAAAGTCACTCGTATGCTATGCATGATTCATTTTCTAAGGAACTACGAGTTTTAGAATCTGCTAAGAAAATCGAATTACGTATGTTACTTACCCATGTTAAATCTCTAATAAAATCGAAATATTCATGCTGCTAAGCTGTTATTATTATTATCACCTAGATGATAATCAATAATTGAGTTAAGTTTATTGATTTGAGAGTAACGGCACGTAAATAGGTTGTAGGAGTGTAGGACTAAGTATCTTACTCAAATGCTTTTTGCAAATATTTTGCATATTCACAATGAAATATCTATAACATCCAGACTCATAATAACCTTAAATTAAGCAAGATATATCATATATTCAAAACTGAAAAAAAAAAATAGATATTCGACAAATAAAGTACTGTATCACACTGAATACACACATTACATTTATTTTGCAATTCCATAAAGCATCCGATTATTTCACTAGTCATGAAAACACGAAGAATGTTCATCTCATCCAGCAAATCAAGTATGCAAATTAGTCAACAAGAAGCTTCTTCATAGTGTAACAAATGAGATGTTTCTGTCAAAGTGCTCTGGCTATATTTTTGAACTCAGTCAAGCAAGAATGCAGTATTTTTTGGCGCTTCTGGAGGGACTCTCTCTCGTTCTGAAGTATATCGAGTGCTGCAGGCTCGACAAACATGTCCATAAATTTCTCATCATTCACAGCAAACAAATCCAATCCAAGTGCTACCATAAGCCTTTCTCGGCTGCACAAATGGAGTAAGATAATACGCAGTCAGCTGATTTTGATCGATAATAGACATATATTCAGTTGCAAAAATGTACATAGATGAGTTCAATGGTACTATGAATATCTTGAATGTGATGCAATGAAAGAGGAACATGCTCGGTGATTATTAACCAAAATTATCCTTATTTTCTATTTTCAGCCCAAAAATCCAACAATTAGTATGCAATCTGATTCATGAAACACAAATTAGCAAATGCAAAATTATTGCAGATGCATGATTCAAAAACTAAGGAACACTAGTTTGATATACTTGATTAATTATAAAAATCCATATAAATAAATATATATCTAAACAAGTTTACGGACATACCAAGGTGTCAAAAAGCCCGAATTTAAAGTCGAGGCCACCCCCCTCTCGACAAGAACTTCACGAATTCGAGCAAAATGCAGTGAAGCAGATGAACATATCTCAGTGTAAGCTGATCCTGATCTGGAAGCATTATCCCCACTCCCAAATAGAAGGCCACCACCATTTTGACTCCTAAAACTATCCAAATTCCTGTTATTGCCTACAATTCTAGACTGGCGTTTTCTGGCTCCTACTTCAACACAGTTACCAAGTTCCTTTTTAACAGCATAGTTTCCATCACATGGCTGATCAGGTGATGGGGTCTCAGGCACAGTCATCTGGCATTCTCGAAGAGCGCCTCTAGATTCAGCCACTTTTCCTGGAGTGGTTTCATTTTCTTCTGGAGGTATGTTTTCTTGGTCATTAATGATTTCTTTGCGCAATTTAGGTGTCCCTTCAGATAGCTCAAGATAAATTGAGTTTACACATGAACTGGAACTCCTTAGTATGTCATTCTCATAGCAGATTTGAGAATACGGGCTTGTTACCGAATCAAGATGGTGTCGAACTACCTGTTTGCACTGCTTGGCGAGATCCTTTACAAAGCAGTTGTAAGAGTGCCTCAAAGCAGCATGGAAACCAACATAGCCATCCATGTCTCCAGATTGCTGATCATCTTATAGAATTTAAAAAGAAATAAAAGAATAAATTGATTAATCAGGTTAATAACTAGCTTTTATGCCGCTCTTGCTTCCAAGGAAAAATAGGGGAGAAGTCAGGGGAACAGAAGAGGGGAGGGGGGGAGGGGGGTTGCAAAAACCACATTAGTCTCTGAATAATATGCTAACATTTTGATCAAGTAGATACTTCATAAAATCTTCAAGTGCACCATTATCTGCAGTTCCTTGTCTCTATTTTCAATCAGATAATTTCACACCCTAAATAATCCATCACAATCTCTATCTCAAAATCCGATGAAGTCAAGGAAATACCAATTCACTTCAGCTTCATCAATCTTGGAGGTTATCATAGTTAGAATTATTTTGTGATTACCCTAGTCGCGTAGAACCTGAGGTGATCCTTGTGAAGGTAGATTCCTAAAGAATCATAAATTGCATTATGGTGTTTGCTTTCTATTACAGGGAGATTTTGAATTCAATGAACCCCAATTGTAAAACCAGCGGGTCAAGGGGTCTGCAGAAACATGACTGCAAGTACAGATATGGGGTGGTCAAGAGCTGAGGGAGGCATGTACTCCATAGAAGCTGAACCCAAGGCACGATCTTTATTATTTAGCTGTCATTCCTTCTTAGTTCACACTACCGTATCATTTGAAGCATGAATCTATGTCTAATAACTTCCGCAAATGACCACAAAACGTAGACTTCAGAAACTATATACTAAATGAACAATTATGTAGTTATAAACTTACATGTCGAGTGGCGATGATGATTTCTCTCAATAGCAATATCAAAAAGATTGCATAAAACAAAAGCAAGCCGATCACATGCGGTATCAAGAAGAGGAGCAAGCCAGGACCGGGCTGCAGCACGTGCAATCTCTGCAGCAGCCTCCGCAACTCCTCTACTCCCACCTCGGCCAGCATGAGCAAGTAAGATATTGGCAACCTGGTAATGAACAGAGCATGAAACTTTATACTGTTTAGCTTCTAACCAAAATAATTTTCACCTTGATGAAAAAGTACCTTCTCCCTTGACACAACTGGGCATTCCATAGAATATGTGGCACACCGAAACTCATGCACCACTCTCTCAAATGCAGCACCTCCATAAAGACGAAGAGTTGCGTTGGGAGGCTTTGTATCTGTAATAACACCTGGCCAACCACCCATGCCACTCTCGAATTTTTCCTGTTCTGTTGTTTTCCCCCACTGTTCTGGTGCCGGATCTGCTGCTCCATCAAGAAGTGCCTCCTTTATCAATTACAAGAACTACTGTGTCAAACTTCATACCCAAAATCAATTTCACAAAATGGTGACAAAAAAAGTTCGAATAAAGATATAAATACACACCAGATTGTGGCAGACAGAGGCAGCATACAACATGGCAGATCTGCGAAGATGAGCAACATCAGAAGTTGCCTGTATTTTTCTCTCCATTCTCGCCAAATCAGCTGTTACTTCGCTGCAGCGCTGTTCCAGTAAAGCTAATGTGGCAGGGGCAGCTTCTTTGTACTTCTTCTGGAGTTCAGATTCTAAATAATCTTTGAGACGACCAAAACCTATGTAGGATTTGTACTTTTCTTCATCAAACCCACCTTTAATACCATCGCGAAGATAGCAGAGTACTTCTGTATCTACCTGAGATATTTGCCTATGGAACTCATCATTAGAAACTGTGCTTCTCTCTTTTGGAAGGGCAACAAAAAAAGGTCGAGTGTTCTCTCCAAGGTACCCACTTGCACTCAAATAGCGATCCACTTCCCAACGGTCACTGAACTCCTGCAAATAGTCAGTTTGTTCCCCCAAATCATCATTAGCACTTCCGAAACGAAGGCAATATTACTCTTCCAGAAATAATCAAAACAAAAAAGTCACACAGCAGTACGCTGGATAGTTAAATCATGCAAACTAGCATACTGTCTAACCATAATATTACAAAGTTCACCATTGATGTCCGGACAGAATTTATTATGAATTTCCTACAAGCAAATCCTCAGATAAATTTAGCATACCTTAAGGCGGTTATCAAATTTGGAGACAACAATGAGTGTACGTCTAAAGGCTGGATCTATTTCGCGAATAGAATCCAACCACAAAGACGAGCACCATTCAACGCTACTCTGTTGAAGAAATAGAATAATGCGATGTGGTGGGCTAGCTAAGGCCTTCACCATCGACAAAATTTCATCTGGTGTACTCTCGGGTTCGCCCTTCTTTGCCTGTTGTCATTTCAAAGCACCAATTAAGTTCACAAAGAAAAGGAGAAAACAAAATAAAATGCTTCCTGCCTGTCAATCGAAATTTCTAATTTTTCCTTGCATACCTTGAGAACAAAGCCTGGAGTATCAATAATGGTGAGATTAGGACAGTGTGCATACTCCGCTCTCATAACAATAGGCTTAGAAGAAACTGCGGTCTTTGTCTTCCTTAAAAGTGCTTCAGTCCGAGACTTTATTGCATCTGCAATTGCAGTTGATGATGCTATAGCACTCCCATACTCTTCAGAATCCTCTTCCTGTTATATTGATCACAGTTCAGCTTCTTAAACTCTCAAATAAAGCAAAGATGAAAAAGTTGATTATGGTTCAAAAGAAACTGAGATTATAAGAATTCTCAAGCAAATCCCAATACTTGACCTCAATCTCGATAGTGTAATTAGGAGAGTTGATCGTCACTGATTCTATTAAATAAATACAAGCACGAATTCATGTAGCGCACAATCAAATCCATCAAGCCAAAACCATCAAGTTATTCCCAAAGACTACTTTCTCCACAACTCAACCCTTTCTTACAAAATTAAAAAATGAGCTAAAAACTCTTAATCCTTAAAGACATAAGAAAAAGTGTTATCTATCACGAAATTGAAGCTCTACAATTTTCCTTTGCCATTCAAATATACAAACTCACAATAAATTTAAACAATACTCACTTAGTACCATCGACAACTAAAACGATCAAACAAGTGAAACTGTTCCAAAATATACAAAATAAATAAGAAACAAAAAAGAGCAAATGCAATGACCTGAAAGCGGCATCGAGGCTCAAGAGCAGTCGGATCATGAACCATCTGTAGAATGAGCGGTCGTCGGGTCCCCATTTCAACTTCGCGCACATTGAATCGGAACCCTAGGAGTGCTTCGAGGAGTGAACTCTTACCATCGGACTGGCCGCCGATAGCGACAATCTCCGGGATCGGTAGTTTCTCACCGAATGCAACGGCGGCGGCCTGAAGCCGGTTGTAGGCCTCGAATCTGGTTTTGAATTCGGAAGAGGATTTGTCTGAAGTGTCCATAGATTGGTGGTGGTGGTGTCTTCTGGAAGCGGATTTATCTGTTGACGGAGTTCTGGAGGGAGTGTTGAGGAAATCTGTTGCGGTGGCGCCGCCGCCGGTGGTGGCCATTGTTGAAGAGAGAGGAAATGGTGGTCGGAGCGGAGGGGGAATACAAATGGGAGAGTTCAAATTTTTGAATTTAAATGATGTGTAATAAGAGCCGTTATATATGGATGGGCTTCGTAATGGGTTGGGGCGTGAAGTTGTTTATGTTGGCCCAAGGAGCAAATTTTAATGGAAAAATTATATTTTTCGTCCTTAAACTTGTCGTTGAAAACAGATTTGATCCCTTATATTACAGACTCGACACATTTGGTCCATCAACTTAAAAATGTGCACAAATGTAGTCCCTACCGTTAACTTTCCGTCCAAATTAACCGAATTCTCCAAAAAAATAAAAATTAGGGTTTGGTTTAGATTTTTTAATTTGGGGGTTTTCAATTTTGAAGTCAATTGTGCCTAAGTGGGTCAAATCTCAATTCGCCACGTGGATATTGGATAAAAACATAAAATTAAAATGGAAAAATTAATTAAAATTTAATAAAAAAAATATTTTAATAAAAAAATTAAATTTTTTAATACAAATAAATTTTTTGAATATATTTAAAAAATTAAATATTATTTTAAATAATAAAATTTACTAAAAATAATAAAATAAAAAATAAAACTAATTAAAATATTAATTTAAAAAATACAAAAATATTTAAAAAATAAAAAAGTCAAATATTATTTTAAATAATAAAATTAACTTAAAATTAAAAAATTAATATGAAATAATAAAAGAAAATGAAATAAAATAAATAAAAGTAAAAAATGATTAAAATATTAATATAAAAAAATTGAAAAATAAATAAGTTGACATTATTTTAAATAATAAAATTAATTAAAAATAAAAAATAAAAGAAATACAAATAAAATGAAGAAAAAAAACTAATTAAAAATGTTTCTGTTAGTTATAAATGGTAAATTGACGACAATGACTATATTTGTGCACATTTTGTAAGTTAGAGAACCAAATGTGTCGGGTCTGTAACATGAGGGACCAAATTTATTTTTGGGGACAAGTTCAGGGACGAAATCTGTAATTTTTCTGAATTTCAATAATATAGTTTTGTCATTTGTGGGCCTGGTAGGATGAAGAGATAATTTTCTTGTTCACCTAGGCTAACAGCTTCCACTTTCATGCCGAAGGTCCTGAGTTCAATTTCAAGTTGTCATAAGTTATGATTTTCTCTATTTATTTAGAGTTTTATAGGATCTGCGTGGCAATGACTAACTATTAGCCCAAATTTGTCAGGTCAGAGTATCCTCTTATCTAGAATTGAAAAAAAAAAAGAAGAAGTATGAGGTTGAATGCAATCAATTCAATAATTTTCGTTTTTGGTAATTGCAATCAATTCAATATGGTTCTATTAAAAGTTGCATAAAGGAAACTGGAAATTATCTTCCCAGAAAAATAATAATTATTCCACCCAACTGTATGAAATTGAATAGAATCAATTCAATTCTTAATATGTAATTTATATCTAAAAAGAAATCGAAATCGGAATTTATCTTTTCCAATAAGAATTTTTTCCACCCCATCAATTTAAAGTTGAATGGAATCAATTTAATTCTTACAATTTTGATTTTTATAAAGAAAAGAAAAAAAAATGTCTGGTGACACATAACAATGGTCAAGTATTGTTGCAGACACAGGCCATATGGGTAGCATCGACTTATCCATCACAAACGAAGGGATCTACTCTAAGACTAGTCCGACAAGCGCAGACTAATAGTCCCATTCCACGACCATCTCATGCCCATCTTATCATATTCGTAAAGGCGTAGAACATCTCCTTTCGGAGTATCGAGAAGCTTCCTTCTTATATTAATTTCTGCTTTGGTCAAGTAATCGGCAATCTGGTTCGCTTCTCGTTGTATCACTTGGATCTGTACCTTCCATTGCCACTGTGACATCTCGTGAATCCAACGAATAATGTCAAACATTTGATGCGGGAAAGAGGCTTCGTCAAGGTTCTTTCATGCTTCGAAATGTCATTAGTGACAAAAGCAACAACCGGGCCCTAAAGTGTTTCATGAAATTGGCAATTTGTAACTAAAATTTACATAGCTGAAGTAAAAAGTGCAAAACGAAACACCATAATATGGGTTTAATTAGATGACATATCCATATAAGAATTTTTTTCATAAATAGGTAGAGAAAAATATTTTTTAGGAAAAAAAAAACTGGTGTTAAAAGTATGTTTGGATGAGTTAATTTTTAGAGAAAACCTATAATGACTAATGTTGATGTAATAAAAAAAAATTGTGAGAAATTTGTTTGGATATTTGGTATTTAGATATAATTTTTCGTAAATATATTTTAGTCAAACTCATTGATTTAGGCATAAAAAATAGGCACAATGAATCTTATTTTGCACATTGCATTATTTTTTCCTAAAATTTTTACAAGTAAACTGTCAAATTATGAATAGTAAAAGGCTGTTTTTTCTTTCTTTCTTTCTTTTTTTTTAGCAAGAATTGTTTCTTATTTTTCCAAAATTTGCAAAATATAAAATAGGAACTTCAACATGTTTTTTTTACTAAAAAACTGTTAATAGCTTGTCAACCAAATGCAATTTTTAAAATAATTTTCTTTGAAAAATGATTTTTTAAAGATGAATATGTCATTCAATTAAGACCGAATCCCATTAACCAAAAACTAAAATTTCAGAAGCACTACCGCACTTCTAATTTATTTTATTTAATTACTTTTATTTTTTTGGTAATTACTTGTACTTATAATTTTTATTTTTTTTGGATAGAAACTTGTACTTATAATTTGTTTCAACACAAATTAAACTAACGTTTGCTACTTTGCTAGCTAGAAACCGCGAGTCACGCCAGATAGCACTGGCGGGAGTGATCATCACACGCGGGCGCCGCCAGTCAAAAGGATCAAGAGTCAACACGTAAATCAACATGTGACTGGGTAGAATGTCAAACCATTTGATGTGCAAATGTTCTGTAACATGGTGTAAAAATTTAGACTTTGTTAGTTTATATTTTTAGTTAAAATTTTGAATAACTTTTGGGCAATGTGTATTATGAGTATTCGTATGAAAATAATATTATGTGTAGCGTATTTGTATATGTTTTAAAAAATAATTGGAAATTATAAAATATGTTAAATTAAAAATATTTGGTTGACTTTTGATGTATAAAATGATTGAGTTAGTTATTTTAATTATTATGTGATGAAAAAAGTAGTAAAGTAAGAATTAAGAAAGAGAAAAGAAAGAATATTTGGAAGTTGAAAAAATGTCCTTTGTGGTGAAAATAGTTTACAATATGGATTTTTCGAATATTGTCATCCAGAAAATAAAAAATGATATTTGAAAACGTAAACAAGCAAGGCCTTTATTTTTATTTTTTTGAACTGGGAATAAAAAAACTTAATGTTACAATTATAAAAATGTGACAAGTGTATGCACATATATTTAGGATATAGAGAAAGGATTTTCAATTTTTTTTACATCACAGGCTTTTCTTTTCCTACTACGTGGTGTATGTGCATGGACTTACCACACATCTGTAGAGTTGAAAAATAAATCAAGTTACGCGATGTTTGACTCGGGATCGACCATCAAGATCGTTCGAACTCAATTCATTTAACATAACAAATAAATTTGACTGTATGAATTAAGGTTTGAAGATCGACCCATCTACAAAATAATGTGTATAAAAATATGAAACTAACTAAGCTTGACTCATGTTCCATTCGATTACAGCTCGTTTAAGCAACGATTAAACCTTGTTAGTCATAAAAAAATGACATGGAATGGAGCGTAATGCAAAGGGTAATGACATTTTCTTTTTTGTGATAAGCGTTCATTAATAAATGATTAATAATTAACTAAACTCTTCCAATAGTTGTTCTTAATTTGTACAAGATGTAATACTCTATATATGAATTGCAGAGATTGGTAATACTCTAAATTAATTATCAGTCAAATGTTATTTTTTATGCTTCAAAATCCCTATAGCATTTTATTTCTTGGTGCTTTTTACGCAAGGACATTGATAGTTCCTTATATAAAAGAAAAAATAGAAAACAAAATTCAACATTCTAAATTATAAAGTTCCTAAAAAGTAATACAACGTGCTATAGATGAATGAACTTACACTTCACATGGAGATACACTACTTTCCTAATCATTGTGAGCGATAATATTTTTGTTATTTTCTTAGGATCAGCCGGCGGGATTTGAGATCCTTACTCGTGTTATATAACTAATTGTGGTACACTTAATTAAGCCTTCAGGATCAAGCAATTAGTGTTTACTTTAAAGCCGCCGCTGATTATCAAATTAAGCTTGAAAATTGAGCTTATAATTCCTATGTATATATATTTGCTAAATTAAATATGCATATACTTTCTTTCTTTTTTAACATAAAAAAAAGGGTATATGCATATATAATTTAGCAAATATATATACATACGTATTATAGGCTCCACTTTCAGGCTTAATTAATTAACTACAATGTACTCAAGTTATTTCACTTATAATATTTACATCTTCATCAGACAATTTGATACAAATTATGCCGTATATATTCACGTTGTAATGCAAGAGATTTTTGCAACCAAAAAATAATAATTCGACCGAGTTATGCAACCAAAAATAATTATTCAAGTGATTTATATGAAACTTGGGATGATTACGTCTAGATCAAATTAAATTTTATTTGAAATGAAAGAGCTAATTAATTGGTCGTACGTTTTGCCATTTATTTTGTCTAGAAACAAGATTTTGTCACAAGGGAGTTTATGTTCAACCATTAAGCAAAAGGTCAGCTCATTTTGTTGATAACCCCCTATCAAATCCAGTTTAGGGGTCAAGATTTCTAGTTTAATAACATGAAAACATTAGGCAGAGAATCTTGACCTTGGCTAGCAAAACTCCAATTAACAAGGCCTAACATGCATGTTGAACTAATTAAGCAAGTGACAGCTAATTAAATTTCTTTCTTTATTTGCTCATTAAGTAGTAGAAGAAGGGACGACTAGTGCTGCAATCTATTATGGGCGTGATCATGAAAGTTTCCTGTACCAAAGAAATATTCGAGTCAAATAGAAAACACTACCCTAAAACATATCGTATGTGTTCCAAACCCCCCAAAAATTGATTTAAATACCACATGAGGACCATCTCACTTCACTTGCACTCCATCCACTCTTCATGAATAGAGAGAGAATGGCCAAAACCCTAATGCTCAAATTCATAACAATTATCTCACTCATCATTTTTCAACTACTATCCCTTCATCCCAAACACGTTCTATCATTTGAAAACGACGACCAAAATGACGATGAAGAATACATACTCGACTCGGTTTCCGCAAACACTAGTGTAAGAAGAAGTAGATTCCTGGCTTCTAGCATCAAGAAAGGTGCCCACTGTGATGCCAAAAACAAACCTAGTGTATGCAACGGTGTATCTGCAAATAACGGGACAAGCCTTCTTTACTGTTGCAAGAAGCATTGCCGGAATGTGCTTGGTGACCGGAACAACTGCGGGAGGTGCGGCCGCAAGTGTCAGCTGGGGGAGAGGTGCTGCGGCGGAGTTTGCACCAATGTTTTGAGCAGTAGAGCCAACTGTGGGAAATGCAATAAAAAGTGCCGCCATGGGGTTAAGTGTGAGTATGGGTATTGTGGGTACGCATGGTAAGCTGCAGATAAAATTCTTCTTGGAAGTAATTAATATTTGTATTTCATACAAAGTATAATACATATGAGTATAGTAGTTTTCTGTTTACGTGCATGTGTACCTCACACGGGAGATCCAAATAAATTGATTTTATTTCTCTTTTATGATGCCTAGATGTATATGATGTGTATTTTCTTTAAGGACATCGCCATTTGTATTGTGAGTACTTACGTTGGGGAAATATTAGCTTAACTAATTTGATGGAATTTAAATATTATTTACAAGGTGGGTATCAATTACATGGTGTATGTCATTCACCTTATGAATTATATATATTTGAATTTGATTTCTTGTTAACAAGGAATTCCTCAAGTCTTGCTATGTGAAGCTCCGCAAGAAAGATTGCAATCATCTTTTCACAAATCCATTGTTTAAGAGTTAAAACACTTTAACAGAACACAAATTTCACCATGAAATTCCATTCCATTCCATGGACGTTCTCATTAATCTGGCTCGATCGCCAGTCCTTTTTCAGGTTGAGGGAGCTTACTTGTACACAAAGTTAAGGTTGCCTCATTTGCCTGATGGAGAAACACATCCAGTACGACCACGGTTAAAAAATGGAAACAATTTTGTGCGTGGAATCCGCGCACCAGTAAAAAATCACTGATCCCATGCATGAGCCATGACTGAACAGTCTGAAACTAACGTTTTCGTATGTGGGGGTTAAAAAAAGAACGAATCATACAAGACTAATTTTATAAGTTTATAAATACGAGATCTAAATTACAAGATAATCTATTTTATAGGACTAAAGCTGCAGTTTTCTTTCCCCGGAAATAATATAAATATCAAAAGCAAACTTAGAGGTCACATTTAATAACATATGAGATTCAACTTCTAACATCAAAGTGATATGCGGTATTTTACCCTCACAAGGCCATACCCAACTCAACCAAAACAACCTTCTAGAAGATAAGTTCCAGATCATTTCTTAAGACCGGAACCCGATCTTCCATTCTCTTAAAGGACGACTAGCTCAATTAAGCATTGTCAAATAATCCGATCCATCGCGCCAGCTACCCATAAATGGACAAGCGGATCCATAAAATGATGTCGCCAGATTGGGCAGTATATTTCGAAATCTATAGATATCCATTTAGTATGTTTTTTAGTGATATATTTCACTTTACTGTGTATGGTTCCGATGTTTATTCATCACAAACTGAACGTGGATAGTCGTCACTGGTGCCATAAACAATGAGGCTAACAAACTTGTGATAACAAGTTAGATCCAAAATAGAACTGGAATTCGAGGTGATATCCTAAGTAGGACCCAAAGCTCATGGTCCCGGGCGCACCCTTAGATTTGACTTAGCTACATTTCGACCTATTTCAGAAAAAACAAAGGATGGCACTAAAATGCAAAGAAAGAACACAAAAAGATGAAAACCAGATAATTCATACGACGATTATTTCGTCTGATTACAATATAATAAAGGCTTAGCCAATGCAATGTTGACATACAGACAAAACTTATCATTTGGCCATAGAAGGAAGAAGAATCAGCTGGTAGACCAGAAAATTCTTCGGATGTTGCTAGTATCATTCATCACAAATACCGAATGAGCTCAACTGCAAACTTACCCTTTCTTGTCGAATGTATTTCACCAATCTGAAGACCAAAAGAGTTTTACATGAGCAGCTGAAGTTAAGTATACATCTACATACATTTAGCTCAATATAGCCCCACCTAACTGACTTTGGATACTTGCTATGTAGTTAAAAACAAACACACAATAAACCGGAATCTAAAAAACGGAATGGTTTAGATTAAAGATGCGTAATAAGACAGTATATGTAGCAGTACTTCATCATACAAAGATGACTCACCTTTAGTCTTCCTTTGCCACTGACTGAGATAATATCTCCTGTCCTGACAGTGGTATTGCTTTTCATCACATTGGTCCAATTGACACGGACATCTCCGTTGCTGGATGGTAAAAAGAATATTAAACAGATCAAAACTGTCAACTCTACCACAGATCTTATATTCCCACAGGACCCTCAACAAGCAGCTCAGTACAACTCCACATGAAAAACACCAAATCAAAATACAAGAGAACAAAAAACACCATGTACCTGATCAGAGTTGCCATTTTTGATCGTGAGATTTTGTAGCCCGCACTAGCTATTGCATCAAGTCTCAATGATGCTTCCACCGCTTTCAAAGACTTGGTCCTATGAAAATGAGTCATAATTAGGTCTTTGTAACTATGCCAGAACAAAAAGTCCAAGAAGGAAAATAATAGTAACCTTGGCGGCTGGTATTCAAGAGCAAGTAGTGGTATCTTTTCACAGGTAACAGAAACATTTCTAACCTGCAATATGACAGCAGATTAATATAAATTCATTTGGATATTATGCAAGTTTAAACCTAAAATGTGCATCTCTGACTCCTAAAAGTTCCTAGTCTGCTTTAGAGTTTTTCCAAACCAAAACATCAAGAAATTTTAACAGACATTTGTTCTTAAAAGTAAAAATTCACAAACTGACATGTTGATTGTCTTCTCAGGTTCTGAGACACGTGATGACAAAGAATTCTAGGAATAAAAGCCAATACCTTTTGTTTTTTTATCTAAGTTGATTCGCCCCCTAAAACCACTGTTAAATTTACTGTTCGGTGGGGGAAAATGGTACTAAAATGCAAAGCATTATATGAAACAGTACATTTACCTTGTCCACTGCTGACTTGAGGAAGTCAACAAGTTCCGGAACAACGAGTATATGAGCCCCTTTTTCTCCCTACATCAGAACAAGATATATTGAAGTAAATGTTTAGAGCCATTCAAACAGTACAATAGTGCTAATATGTATGTTTCAGAATGTATACATTGTTACATACAAACAGTACACAATTCAACGCATCAGTTTGTAGCATCAGCAAATGAAGAATGTTTAAATCCCTCGAAAAGCTAAAAAATGATCGTATGATGAAAGAACTTAACATAAGCCATCAACTAACAAATCATGCACAGAATAGATACTAGGTGAAATTGCTTTGTAATCTAAAAATGGTAGTTCGATACAAATCGCCAGTCAGGAAACATCTCCAACCAATGTGCTGAGTCATGCATTACAAGGTTTCAAGTGATGAAATACTTGTGACCCACAATATACTACAATTAAACTAAAAATCAATTCATATCTGGGATTAAATGGATCTGATACCTGCAATATAATGTCTCCAACCTTATCCCTCACAATCCCAGTCCCGAGAATTGCCCCAAGGAAGTCACCATGAGAACAAGGTTCAAAGCTGAAGTTCCCTGAGATGCTGAGATAAGGAAAACACTTCACAGTATGACTTCCGCTGATATTTGGACAATTAACAGCTAAATCAAAGTGACCTGAATGGATTTGACATTTTAAGAAATACCGGGAAGGCAGACGCATGAAGTAACTGACCTCAGTGCTGCAACAATGTCAGGATCAGATGTTAATACCTCTGAATGTCCAACTGAGAGCCGACACCGCTCAGCCTTGAGAAAATGAATGTAGTTGCAATAATTCACCATGTAACAAAATTAAGGTTGCATTTAGATTGCAGGATTTAAGAGCTAAAGATTTTAAATCTTGAAATTTGTTTGGATAATCTTCAATTGTTATGAATTTCAAATCTTTTTGCTACCATTTTGAATTATTTTCAATCACTATGATGGACTGAAATTCCCCAATATTGGAGTCAACTGAAAACCTCAGCTTTAAATCATTTCTAAAATCCAAATCCTTCAATTCAAAAGCAAACTAAAATAAGCGACAGATCCTAACCTCTGGGTATCCTCCCTGGGCAATAATTTTAACGTCAGCAAACTTCTCCAACACCAGCATTGATTCCTTCACCACACGTGGCGTGAGAAAATCAGTGTGTAAAACTTCTCGTCTTAACGATGCCCTATTTGCCTAAGAAACAAAAATGGCAGAATATATAATACACAACCATCTAATAATCAGAACTTTAGAGGTCCTAGAAAATAATCTTTGACAGTAGCAAGGAGAGGAAATCAAGAAGACAGAAGAAATGCAATCTACACAAGGCATTACTTGCAAAAATAGTTAGGCCTAACCGAAAAGATGCATACCATTTCAACAATTCTCTTGACATCTTCAATAGTATCCTTGTCTCCAACTCCTTTGAGGTAAACATCGACGTCGCCCTTCACAGCCTGAGCCGAGTGGCATATATCCAAAGCTGCGTTGCAAGAGCATCAACAACTGTGCAAGTCATCAGCCGTAATCGTAGTAAATTTAGCACCAAGGAAGTTAAATAACTCCTATCGACACTAGAACAAAATGAACGTACGAGGCATCATTTGTTTTCACTTCAAAGATCAGCCATAGCAAAGTGATTCTACAAACTTATCTAAACCAAGATCAGTAACTAATAAGTATGATCACATTTGATACTTCAATTAACACGTGATTACATTTGTTTAGCCCTAACAAGCATTATCATTGTTGATTGGTCGCAAAATTATATGTGAACAACCACACACACTCAACAACATATATACTTTTCAAAATTGAAAAGGATTAGGGTTTTGTTTCAAGAGTAGTACCCTGATTACAAGCACAAGGAAACATAAAATTCCAAATAACGCAAATACAGAATATTGTTAATATATATACATGCATACATATATATATATATATATATATAAATTCGCGAGGAAAGATACGCTGATACAAAATGAATACAAACCGACCTGAGGAAGTGAAAGGAGAAGTAAGAGGCAAAGTTCTGAAGCTACTGAGGCAGTTTTTGATATGAACGGAACGAATGCAGTGGAGTGATAGAACTTCGCTTCGAAGGAAAGCGTGTGCGGCTAAACTGTGAGCGGCCATGGCCGATGTGCGTAGCGCAGACATCCCTTCCCAAATTCGAAGCTCAGAAGGTCCGGTCCGAGTTCTGTAATGTGCGTCCCACTCAAATACGGGTGGGCTTTTCTTCAATCAAGTAGCCCGCTTCGTGTCGATTTGGATGATGATCCAATTTCCGGGTTAATTGCACCGTTTGTGTTGCATTTTGGTAAATACCTCATTTTATGTGTTAAAATTTTGCATCCACCCATACCATTGGGCTGTTCTATGTTGGGCCGAGATCATTTGTTCTCGGCCCAACTCAGTCGTTGGATCCCCCAATAGGGGGGTCATTTAGCAACCTAACCTCAACCCCCCATGTGGGGGATCCAACAGTTCCACCATAGAATTTCTCCAGACGACCACCCTCGTACATTAAAAATTAGTAATACTATCATTTTTCTCCTTAATTTTTCTTTTTGTCTATTTTCTCTTTCCCTTTCTTTCGTTTTTTTTTATTAATTATTAAAACTTAGAAATAAAAGTTATCATCCATGAAAGTTTCCCACTAAAAATAATTCTAACGGTTAGCTACTTTTATTTGAAAATAAGTATAACAAATAATATATTTATTGAAAAATTATTAACCTCCCCCTTCCCACTAAAAATAATTCTAACAATTAGCTGTTTTTATGTGAAAATAAGTATAACAAATAATATATTTATTGAAAAATTATTAACCTCCCCATTCCCCAAAAAAAAAAATTCTTATATCCAAAAAATCTGTAAAGTGTTTTTCTTCAATCTAAAATGCTCTTTTAACAATCTTTTCATTCGGATTCAAAAATTTAAGATCAACCACTTTTGGGACTAAATATTATCGTTAGTTTTTTTTAATATAAAATTTTATTTAATTAGTTGTTAGTAATTCAATATCTTAAACTTATTTTAAATAAACTTAAATATTTGGTCTCTCAATTTCCTTCTTGTGGTTTTTGAATTATATTTTTCAATGATACAAACAAGTTTTAAATAAATTACTAGTGCTTTATTTTATTTTATTTTATAAAAAATAAAAAGTTTGTACCTCTGAAAATTTGTATTGTTGACTATTGCAATAAACAAAAAACTAAAGATTGAAAGAGTAAGTTTGTTTTAATCTATTTACTGAAAGACACGTAGATGACTTTGGATCAAAAGCTGAACATATTTTACATATCATTTGATCATTTAAGCATCACATTGTTCATTTTCACTATCATGTTAGATATTTTCAATTATAATACTTTTTCCTAGTGAATATTTAGATTTTCTTTATATTTATTTTATTTCTTATTAGTCTTATTTCTACTTGTAACAAAAGAGAAGAAGACGAGAAAACAAAATGAAAGTTTGAAATTGAAACGAAATTACCCTATCAATTTTCTGACTTTTGTTTATTATAGTAAGCAATAATGTAATTTTATAAGGATATAAAGTTTTTGTGTTTATATATATATATATATATATAACTACTAATTTATTAAAAAATTGGTTGAAACATTAAAACATATATTCAAGAACCACAAAGAAAATTGAAAACAATACATATTTTAATTCATTTAAAATAAGTTTAATATATTATTTATCATGCCCGTTTTAAATAAGAATAACTATTCGTTAGAATTATTTTAACGAAAAACTTTCGTGAGACTAATGTTTGTTTATTTTATTGTTTTATTTAATAAAAAAATAAGTGGCAAATAGAAAATAGAGGGGAAAAATTAAAGGTAAAAATGGTAACACATAATTTTGCTACGCATATAGGTGGTGGATACGTGGATGCAAATAACCCATCAATTTTCTGTTTTTTCCTTCTGTCTAAATTATACTTTAACCCATATTGATTTTGGGTGATACTTGGTGGGTATCGAGAGTCCAATTTCAAGTGAATATCCATCACACACATGTTAAAATATGTGTAGGGTCCACAAATATATATATATATATATATATATATTATAACACTTTGTGTGATGGATATTTACCGAAAGTTGGACTCCGGTACCTACCATTCTACCAAGTATCATCCATTGATTTTGGTTGGGTTAGGTCAGGAAACTGGATGACCACAGTCATAGCTATGTCATATTTATCCATCAAAAAAGAAAAATCCTATGCTCCATATTTTTCCAAGTGAACATTAAAATTTATTCCCCTACGGCCTACACCATCATAAAAATAGATTGCCATATAGATTATTTTATCCGTATAGCTTAATACAATGATTTCAAACTCAAAACTCCTAACAAAATTCCCAAATTTTACGGTCCAATTGAAAGATTCAATTATTTGATTATTGTACTTTAAAGATGGATTATGATTTCATTTACTTTCAAATTAAACAAATTTATATATTTTTTTTTGAGATAATCGATTAAATGTATCAATTACATCATGGATATGAATCATCAATCAGCATATAGCACTAATACTAAATTACAACAGCTAACAACTACCAATAAAGTAGAAAAAGACTCACACGCTGTCCCCCAAGACCTCTAATATCTTGGGACATCAGCTTTGTCAGTAGGACTAGGCATCATCTGCAAACAAATTTATATTTGACGATTACCAGAGGTTATCAAGTGAATCAATTTTTTAAGCAATTTTAGAACATAGTTTGCAGGCTAGTTAGTATACTTGTGAGCAAAATGTCTAATGGTTCTAACGCCGAGTCTAGCTCAAGTGACAAAATTGAGATTAAGTACAAAACCGAGAATCAACAAGATATGCAAGGTTCACAAGATTCTCAAGATATTAACCCCAACACACTTCATATGAATTATGAGTGGGTCATTCCAACAAGTCCTGAGAATTCCCAAGTACGAATCATGCCAATGTAAGCATATCTCCTTTTTCGTGCTCCTTCACATGCACCTCAAGTATTACTTCATCCAATATCGAGCGCAGAAAATTACGCGTACATCAACTGGCATGCCACAGGTATAAAAGATTCCAGAAAAAAAAAAAATAAATAAAGGCTTCCATAACAATCTTAAGATCAAAATATGAAATATAAAGAAACATGTGTTGTTCAACAATAAAGAGTTCTAAACCTATTCAGTTCAACCAACATTATGAGTTCTCTGAACCATCCTTCCTCATAGGATGCCAAAAAACAAAAAGGCAGAAAAAGCAAAACTTATGTTTACTAAATATAGACTACGTCTCTTGGGATCATCAAAAACAGAAACTTCCTATTTCGCTCCGCTCTAGGATATAAACCGTAACTAGACCCCGTCGCTCTCGGTCCACTATAGACCCTTGGATCATACTTGTTTAACCACCCAACCCCTTTGATCCAATGGCTTTTGATGGACAAGTTCCATCAACAAGTAGACCTATATCAAATAAGATAGTAATACCCGGCCACCAGAAGTATGAGAATGACCAAGGCGGCAGGAGCAGCCCAAACCCAATAGTTTGTTGCCTTCTTACGTTTGAGCATAGCTTTGGGAAGTGAATCCGAGCCTCTAGGGCGTCCTCTATGACGTGTGGTAATTTCTTTCCTATCCTTCTTTTGTGGCACTGACGTTTCAATTTTCTCCTCACTCTTCTCCTCTTCAGCAACCTCTGCAATGGCTTCAGTTTGTTCATCAGAATCCACAGCAGCAACTGAAGGTCCACTCTTCTTCTTTGCTCTCTTCTCACGCTCCTGAAAATTAAATCCGAACAACTTTAGATTAACAGAAAATGCTAATTTCGAAATACAAAAGAAGTAAATAAAAAAAATTAAGTAATTTCCTTGAGCTTCTTTTCAGCTTCCTTCTGAGCTTTTATTGCTGCTTTAGCAGCAGCTTTCTCTGCCAGCTTCTTCTTCCTTTCCTCTGCCTGATTACGCTTAGCTATCTCTTCCTCTCTCTTCAGCTCTTTCAATTTCACCTCATCAACTTCATTCTTCTTCGAAAGAGAGCCCCTTTGCAAATTATCTGTAAAAACGATTTCCTCTTTGTCAACCTCGTCAATTTTTTCTAAGGCGATTTCCGGTTTCTTATTTGCTTCTTTAGGGTTTTTAGCACTCTTTGGTTTATTAACTTTCTGCTCAGCAGAAGAAGCCTCAACTTGAACAGAAGAAACCAAATCTTCCTTAGGTATTTGTTTGGCGTTTGTTTTGATAGGCTCGGGGTGAGATGGAGTTGGTTTCTCCAATTGCACAAGAGGCTTCTCCTCTGGATTCCTCTGACGGCCATCCTTACTCAATTGCCTCGTGTCCAGTGATTGCAAAATTCTCTTCTCGTAGTCGTCCCTGAAAGACTTATTACTATTCCATTGGGACATGAACTTCTCAGCCTATAAAACGGAAGCCAAATGTCAGTTCATATCAAATAATTGGACACTTGGTAAAGCCTCAATAAAGCAAATTATCCAATAAACCTCCGTATCTGAAAGCTCCTTCAGGGCATCGACATCCTTGTTTGCTGCAAGTGCTTTAGCTTTGGTCAAGAGCGTACGGTTTTGGTAGAAGGGGGAATTCTGCAAGTTAGAATAGAAATTTATTGTTTGATAATATTAACGGATAATTACATGGAGGCCCCTCACTTATTGGGTAATTACCACGAGCCGTGAGGTTGCAATTACCAAGACACCCCTTTCACGGTCGGATCGGATCCCACCTTGAAATACAAGGAGTAAAAGTGTAATATGTTTTTACTTACAAAAGAAATTATGGTAATTTCTAAAAACTCATAGCGTGATTAGGGTCTTACGCAGGGGGTGTCTATGTAATTTACCCTAACATTAATTTGTGCAAGGTTCTAGTATCAGATACTAGGTAACAGAACTAAAAAAGCAAAGGAGCATACCCCTTCCTCTCGCTGTTTCCGAAGATCTTTAATGTTTTCGTAAATTTGGTCCCTCTTTTGTGTGAGTGCTGTCAATTCCTCCTCCAAAGCACCAATAACTTTTTCTACAGCCACTTTTTCTTCATCAAGCTGCTTAAGCTTGGCACTGACCACTTGTTTTTCCTTTCGAACTCCATCAAGATCAACTCCTATCGACTGAAATGTCGAGTATAAACATATAGAAAGCTAAAGTCTGCGCAGATTACAGGAAAAAAGAGATAGTTTGATATGACTAGATACTTACTTTGACCTGGCCCTGAATGGCTTCTTTTTCACCCATTGAGTCCTGAATCTTTGCCCTCTCAGCAGCATTGGCAATAACCTTTTCCCTCGTCCCTTCAAGTTGTTTAATTTCCCTTAGGATTTGTTTCTCTTCACTGAGAGGAATACTTTCGTGCTGAATGCGGTATTGGTAACTTTTAATCTAATCAATTTTAGTGAAACACGAAACGTATTAGTTTCATAAGTTACACGGAGACCAATAAAATAATCATAAGCACTTTGTTTTAAAAAAAATTCTAGACGAGGGGATACCCTGACCCGACAAATCCGGGCCGATAGTTTTGTAATTATGGGCAAGACAGACTCTATAAGACTTCAAATAAGAAGAGAAAAGTCGCAACTTTTGAAAGCCTGAAATTGGGTTAAGTTGAACCCAGGACCTCCCACATTTGAAGTGGAAGCTGATACCATTAGGCTAACAAGCCTCAGTACAATCACAGGCACTTTGAGAATATGTGTATATATATAATCTTACAAGATTATTGAGTTCTTCCTCGGATGAACAGATTCCCGAACCTCTTTCTCTACCTCCAGAAGTGCCTCTCAACATGCCCAGAGCCTGCTGGAGAGGCTCCATTTCTTTTCTTTTTACATCCATGATCGACCTATACTGTTTACTCTCACCAATTAGAGATCTTAATTGAGTTATTAGCTGGGATCGATCTGCCTGCAAAACATGCTTAGTGTCGTTAGTATTCCTTCATCATGTTTTCCACAATTCATATCGATCTGATGCATACATGACATAGAAAGAGGCAAATAAGTAACAAGGATAAAATAGGACCAAACTTAATAAATCAAGCAATACGAAATTATATCACTAGCATTCAGAAATCATGTCTATCGCAATAACTTTTATACAGAATGTGGTGTCTGATTATGCATCTGGAAACCGACATCAAAGGAAATACTAGGGGGCACATACAAAAATCGAATAGCTAACTAGTTGGCACCTACCCAGTGCTAAGGTATCGAAATAAGAAGTGATGCATTAATCTCTTTAAACATTAGTATATAGGGATGTCTTTTAACATTATCATTCTCCTCATGGTCCTTTATAAACCCGGTTAGCAAACTCACACGCAAATGTGTCCAGCATTAATTATTGAAACACCTAGTATACGACTTTACAAGATGAAGAGTGACATGGGGTAATGAATGGTAATAAGTGAAACTATACCTCCGGCCCCCCTTCACTCAAAAAAGAAAAACAAAAAAAAAAGGCAAAAGAAAAAAGACCCATACACGTTTAAAAGGCTATGTTCAACAGACACCAACTGCAAGCCTACTTACAAGTGTTCTAAAAGGCGAAGGCGTGAGAGGCAAAATACTTGATGAAAAATACCCCTTTCGCTAAATTCAAATGCATTTCACATTGTATACAACACGACTTCACTCAACTTGAATTTCCTCGATTATCTTTATTTTCAAGGTTTCTAGATACTACTTTTTGGGTCCCCCCCCCCCCCCCCCCCCCCCCCAAACACACACACATAACTAATCTCAGATAAACATAACATGAACGAGGCCTGAAATCCACTCGTGTATTAAGCATCATATTTTGGAAGTTGTTTACAGTTAGCAATGAGAAAGCTCTAACCAAAGTAGATCTTCCAAATCATAGCAAGAAAATCCAAATAATTAGAAAATCACCTTATCAGATAGGTAAACACATAAGACTGCGTTAAAAATATGAAGTACCAAAACATACCCTCTTGCTCTTCAATTTTTCAACAAGCTGCAGTCGGGCCTGATTCTTTTTTTGTAGCTCTTTCTCTGCCAAATCCAGTTTGGCCTTTATATTCTGGTCTTCAAGTGGCCTATATCTTACAATGTAAAAAAAGTGTATCTGCGGGGCCTCAGGCCACTCGTCAGCTGCATCCTTAGGGAGATTAGACTCTGCAGTTTTATTCTCTTCCCTTTTCAGTGGCTCGTCCACACCATGAGAACCAAATTTTATGTTTATGTTTCCATTATCCACTGTCAATTTCGATTCATCTCCGGCTTCGACAGTAAAAGGCAAGTTAGATTCCACAACCTCCACAGGCATGATGTACAATAGATGCTACTGCAAAAGGCACCGAGTAGAATCTCGAACCCTGAAGCACAAGACAACAAATATATCATTAAAAAGTACAAAAATAATGATATTAGTAAACGGAAAATCTTGATCAGCTTGAAAAAGCAATTGCTGGAGCAACATCATTGTAATAAATGAACGTAATACTCGATTTCAAATCTTTACAACCAACTGTATTCATAGGAGAATAGGATATCGACATAACAATAAAATAGATCTTTTTAAAGCGTTCACCCAATCACAGTCCAATTCTCTCACTTTTTAATGGATCGAATTCAACAACGAAAAATTCACCAATCCTAATTTTACATGAATAAATCTTTCGATCAATAAAACACATCCACAAATTACAACATCTAAGAACAGCGCGAAAAGCAGCCTTCGCTCCGAACACTAAAATGGATCTGATTCATCTCCTTAACAGCAAATCACGACACCCAGCACGGTATAAAAAAGAAATCACGAATTAAACAAACCATCATAGAATCAAAAAACATGCACGCGCATTACATAAAAACACTTGCACCCCGCATAAATCACAACCAGAAAAGGCACTTGAGCAAGAACAAAGGTTTTAAACAAATACAATTGAATGCAAATAAGCAATGATAAAAATGCTTACATCTAGAACATAATTACACAACACGAAAAAACAAAGTCAACTCTCAATTTTCGTCGATCAGAAAAACAAAATCTCAATAATCTGACCTATATGGATCGGGTCAAGTACAGATCAAACAGCGATGCAAGCAAAGAGCAAGAAGAAGGGCAAAACCGGGTAATAAAAAAAGTAAAGGATCAGAAAATTTAGTTGATTTGGATAAAAAAGTAAGCTGATTTGGATAAAAAGTAGCAGAAACTTACCAGAAATGGAGGAGTAAAACTAAGGCGGAGAGTTTAAGGCTGAGTAGAGACCCTTCTTTGACAGGATGTGGTACGAGAGAGAGAGAGAGAAATGACTCCAGATCTCTTCGCCCTTTTTGAGAGAGAGAGAGTGCTAGATTTTGTATCGGTGATGTAATAAGAAGATAAATATGGAGAGAGAAAACAGCGACGTCTTCTTTTGCCTACACATTCATGGCAAGTGGACGATTCTGCGCACGCGGCCTGTGCGCTAACATTTTGGTAAAAATCGAAACTAAATCGATTTTAATGATCTTAGTGTATATATTTTTCAATTAACAAGATATATTATAAGTGTCTCATCACATTTGTATCATACAAAATTTATACACAGACTATTAATTTCACTCTGACATGGAATTAACCAACATTTTCAACATGTAAAATATCAACTACTTATTTTTTTTTTTTTATGTGTTGCTAAAATTCGTAGTTTATTGTAAAATTAGTAAAATATGTTATTCTAAATATAAGATTTCCTATCGAATTAAACATTGTATTGGAGAAAAGGGAACAAAAGAATATGTTATGATGAAAAATATTATTACTTGTAGATGAGTAAGGCCCCAATTGGATGGCATGTCAAATCCAATTTTTCAATTTTCTAGAGATTTTTTTCATAAAAAACGCATATGTTTGACATCTCTTGAAAATATTTTAGAGAAATGCTACTCTCGATTTTCCTGAAAAAATTTCAATTCTCATTGAAAAATGGATTTGTTTTAAGAAAATCTTTTTTTACTATTCATGATTAGACAGTTAATTCAATAATTAAAAGACATTTATCTGCTAATATCTTACCAAAGTTGTCAAAATAATCACATATCTTAATTCAAAATGACGTTACGTACAAAATAAGATTCACTTTGACTATTTTTGAATGCCGCAATATATGAATTTAACTTAAATATATTTAAATTTTCTTAGAAAATAAAAATCCATCCATACCAACTTTATAAAAAAAAAATCTTTTTACAAAAAAAATATATCACATCACACCTAATCATTACACTTTTTTATCAAAAAAAAAAAAACATCCAAACCCACTTCATCTATCAAATATTTAGGCTATGTTTGGTTATGTTTTGGGATGGTATTTTGGTGAGAATTATTGGTGAAAATTTTATGGAGACACGTGCAATTTTGATGGGATTATGTTTGATTATGTTTTGGGAGTTGTTTTTTGAGTGATTTTTTGGTGAGATAGTGTTTGGTTTTGTTTTCAGAGGGAACATAAATTACTGTAGCTGTCAAATCATGTAAGTTTTTGTCTGTCAATAATTAAAAGTTATAATATAATATTGAGATTGTAATAATTATTATAGAGATAAATATATATGTATATATGTAAGTAATAGTAGTGTATATATATATATAAGTAATATTATATATATACATATATATATATATATATTTAATTACAAAATTATATTTAATTTACGAAAATTAAAAAAAAAATTGAAGACAACATTTCAAATGTCGTCTTCAATTTTTTTATTTTTATTTTTTTATTTATGATATGTCTTCTTCTAATTATATATATATAAATAAAATATATATATAGAAAAATATATATTTAATTACAAAATTATATTTAATTTGCGAAAATTATAAAAAAAAAAAAGAAACTTGAAGACGTTCAATTTTTTATTTATTTATGAACAGTGAAGACGACATGGCACATGTCGTCTTCACTGTTCATTTTTATTTATTTTTTTAATTATGAAGAAGACATTTTATATGCCATCTTCTAATTATATATAAAAAATAATATAAATATATATATATATAGAAAAAAATTATATTTAATTATAAAATTATATTTAATTTACGAAAATTAAAAAAAAAATTGAAGACGACATTTCAAATGTTGTCTTCAATTTTCTTTTTTTTTTATTCATGCACAGTGAAGACGACATTTTATATTTATGTTAAAGGAAAATATATATATATATATATATATATATATAGTGTGTGTGAGAGAGAGAGAAAGTGTGGGGATGGTAATGGGACCGAGTTTAACGAGTACCCGTCCCGGACCCGTCCCTAATGTGACGGGAATGAGTCCAAAAAAATGGGACCGGGTCCGGGTCCCGTTATAGAAATTCAAGACCCGGCCGGGTCCGGGACAGGAAATGAGTCCAGTCAATTTTTCGTCCCGGACCCGTCCTGGTAGTATAATATATATTTTTTAAAATTTTATATATATAATAATAATTATATCAACCAAACCCTAATACCTTATTCTCTATTTCTCTATTTCTTTTTGGTAGATGGACATATATATATAAATGAATAGGATGAAATTATGTGACTTTTATTTTAATTACCGGTTTACTGTAAAATTAATGAACTTATGTTGAATGTTTCAACTGTTTTTTGTTTTGTTGTTCATGTTTGTTGGTGTAAAAGAAGAAGAAGAAAAAGAAGAAAAACAAGTTTTTTTTTAAAAAAAATAAAAATCAGCCGGGTCCAACGGGAAGGACACGGACCCGCCGTGTCAACAGGACGGGTCCAGGTCCAAATTTTTTTTAACGGGACGGGAAATGAGTCATGCCCAACCCGTCTCATTCCTGTCCCGTTGCCATCCCTAAGAAAGTGAGAGAAAGAGAGGAGAGAGAATGTGTCAGATAGAGTGAGAGAGTGAGAGAAAAAGAGGAGAGAGAGTATGTCAGAGAAATAGGGAGCACAATCATTACTTTTTTTTTGACCAAAAATTGACAACTTTCTTGGTGAAAAATTGTGTGATCCAAACATAACTTGGCCAAATATTCGGACGGAAATGGGTTTGAAAACATAACCAAACATAGCCTTACTCTTTGAAAAATAAATTCTCATATTTGTTCTAAAAAAAATGAGAATGAGATATAGCATCCCATCCAATCGACCCTAACTTTCGTTTGTTGGCTCTTTTTGGCTTACCACAAAATGTTTTTCAATATAAGAACTTCAAGCAATATAAATGTGTATCTTGTTAGTTACGGCAATCACAAGATAAAAACCATACAACTTGTTTGTTTGAGTTTTCAATCTTCTTTTTTCATTTTTATTTTTATCTAAAAATAAAAATATACACTTTGCACTACTTTTAATTGAAAATATTTTCATTTTCATTTTTTTATTTACATTCTCAATAAATTTCAATCATTTTTTTAAAATTACATTTTACATCACTTATATCACATTTTCTTATCACTTTTCTCTCTCATCTCGTAACAATTTTGAAACATTTCTCTCCTCTTTCTTCTCTCCTTTAAAGTTTTAAAACATCATTAATATTCACCATCAAACCCAACATTATTCATCTAATTATTATTTTTCAATCATTTCACACTGTCTCATTCACCAATTTAAACCATTTTCAAAAACATAACCAAACACACCTACTTTTTTCACTTTTCTCGCACGAAAATTAAAATACTCATTCTCCCATACATTTTAGAAAATAACGGTTGAAAATGTTATGAATACACATCAAACATAATATAATTTTAGATCACAAATCTTAACTTTTTAGTTCGAATTTGTAGCGATTATGTTTCAAATGTCGACTCCAAAAAAATTATTATTGACCTTATTTTTCGTAGGCAAAAAAAACAAAAAATGCAAGTAATTTGTCTAAATAATAACTTGGACAGTAAATTTTTTAAAGAAATGTTTATCAGACAATACCTATTTGGTTGGATTTTGGTATTTTTGGACAAAAGAAAACATTGGAAGATTATATCTATAAACTCGAATAATCAGTCTTCTGATCTAGAGTTAATTATAGGACCAGTATACTAATTTTTATTTCATTTAAGTGTGTGCTAATTTTGTACTAAATATTTTATTTAAGAAAGGTATTACGTACTTTTCAATCATTGAAGTTTAACTGATGAAAATACCATGATCCATGACCTTAATAAAAGATTAAATGAGAAAAAGTATATAATTCTTTCATTTGTACATTGTTTATGCGATATAAATTTTGATTGAGTCATTAGAAAATAAATTCTAAATAAATAAACTATGCTTGTCTCATATGTGCCCCTATTTCTTTTTTTTTTTTAATTCATCCTTGGTGTTGTAAAAGCCAAACTTAAGTAGGAATGGAAAAAAAGGAAAAAGAAAAGAAAAGAAGCCAAACATAAATACAAGAGGCCAGAATTGGTGATTGAAATGAAGACAACATAAGAGTCATCAAACCGACGCCGCAGCCAGGAGTAACCATTGCCCCATGCCTGGTTATGAATGTTGGTTAGTCAGTTTGTTGGTTAGCCGTGGGCTTTTGGGCAATTCAAATGTTTCGTAACATTCTGGTGTAATAATTTCTTTAATATACATAGATGTGTTATAAATGTATAAACAAATGGTTAAAATATGAAAAGAAAAAATTTAGAATAATATAAAAAAAATTCTCTCCAAAACCTAATCACATATATATGCATTTATTGTGCAATTATACGAAAAATGTTACACCAGAATAGTAGAGAAGATTTGAATTGACTTTAGGGAGCTGGTGTGAATGTGTTGACTTTTATTAAAATTCCAATCCAGCACGTCATCTAGATGATTACGAGGAAAGACTGTTCTGCAATTGAATGTACACGGATGTCCTTTGTGTATGTCCTAGATTAACAATTTAATCCCTACAGATATTTTAGATGAAAAAATTTCTGAAGGATTTTAGAATTCTAAGTATAAAATCCATGTTATTTGGCGAAGGACTTGAGATGTATATTTTGGTGGAAGGATCAATTACTTAAGGACATTAAATATTATCGATTAATCTTGATTATTTTTAAGAGAATTTTGTAATATTTAGGGATAGATTGAATTCATTGATATCATTTCATCCAACATCATTTACGTACAATATGGTGGTAAAAAATTGTCATACTCACCACTTGACACCAATAATATAATGGGATAATTTCAATAAAGTCGATCCACCGTGAAATTCCTAGAGTTGTTTGAGCCCTCATCTATATCATATTGACAATGGATTAGTTTTCCAATATTCTTTTATCAGGTAAAAAGAAATTAATAATCACAAGTATTTTGAGTTAATTGGGTTGATTCATTTTAGTTTATCGAACTGTGTAAAGCCCGGCGTGAATAAATGGTTTTAAGTTTAACTAAGAAATACGTTATGAATTTAGATCTATTGAATTACTAAAGCCCAATAATTTTTTCCTTTTGGTTAATACTAAACCCAATAATTGAAGAGCCTTCAAAATACACTATCCATCATCTCGATAATTTGAAAATGGATACATACACGAATCGTCACACCCCAGAGAGTCGGATGCTTGGCACGACAAGTCAGCGTGCCAAGAGGGTCAACAAGTGTCGAGGGTAGGTGCCTAGGTGGTATTAACTGAGTATTGGGCATGATGCGGGCAAAAGACGAGTGTTGGTCAAAACATATGCGAGATGGGTCGAGATAGTGACATTATGTGAGAATGTAGGATGATGGCTCAGGACATACGTGAAGATGGCCAAGACAAGTTGTGGATTGTGGCATCGGTGCGGGAAAACTTGTCAGACAGGCGAGGTAGTGTGCAGGAGAACTAGACAGAGCCGAGTGACTTGGTGTGCAAGGGCCGAGTCATGTGCGGGGCATGTGCCGAGCAGTTGGGCAGCATTATCCAAGACCATCACTCGACACTTGGACATAGGGGATGCTTAATGCTAGAGTTAGTGGCGATTTCAAGGCAAAATTGTCCGACACTTGGAACTTAGTGATAGGTCGAATCCTAGGAGTGGTGGATGTCCACTCCAGGCGGACTGTGCCTTTAAAACAGATTGTATATGTCATTTTGGCTTAGTTGAGAGGTGTGTGCAAGTTTAGGGAATCTCCTCTTATTTACTTGATGAAGAATATATGGTTGGGCTATGAGAGATTTAGGGAATTTAATTTCCTCTTATATAAGACTAACCTTTATCTATAGCATTGGACAGTAGTCTTTTCATGTTGATCATCAATCAATGGTTTACAAAGTTTTTTGAGAAAGATTGATTTCTCTCTCTTAACCCCTCTTTCAATGATGGAACTATACAATACTTTTATCAAAATACATTATGTGTCTTTTACGTAATGTCTTGAGTTTTTGCTGTTGAAGGGTAGAGGACCAATCTTTTTTATATTCAAACTCTAAGAGTTGTTTTTCATCAAGATACTTTTTCACTTAGAGTCATGACTTTACATTAGGTAAAGTCATGTCTTTTCACTAACCAATTAGGATTTAATTACATAATATTAGACAATTAATTATTTTGTCAAATAGACTTTAATATTAACAAAATAATAATATGTAATTTAATATATGAGACTTAATATTTCTTGCATTCTCCCACTTGGCTCATATATTTTCTTTTATGATTTAGAATAAACATAATGTGCACAATAACATTATTCTAAATCTTTCATAAACTATTATGCCATGATTAAGTCAACATTAATGTGAGTCATGGCGGTTGTACGTCATGTAGCTCGACATAATCCCTTCTATGTACCACAACATCAATTTAAAATTAACCATGACCCTTAATGAAGAGAAAATAATGGTCCAACTTTAATGTCTTTATCAAAAAAAACTCTCGTTATTATACTTCTATTCCATAATGTATACAATATAGAAAAATAGGAGATTTCAAAAATATTTAATTGAGCTCAAAATTACCACATGATAACTTAATATGTATATAACATAAGTAAATTATGACGTTCTATAATGTCCGTTCTTTCGATATGCTCGTTAATATCTTAGGCGAAAATCTATAATGCCTTTAGCCTTAACCGAATGTGCTTGGTAACAAGGTAAAGCCCAAGAGCTGTTCCCATCCCTGTCAAGGGAGATGAGAAAAACTATCGTCGAATTTGGAAAGTAAAAGGGGTTGCTCGTCGGAAATTTTTACCATGGCTTTTCCTGCAAAATTTGCGTGCCCATGAACTCCCTCTCGCAAGATCGCAAGATTATCTCTATCGCCGAGTGTAAAATTTGCGGGCACGTAGAGGAATCAAGCGTACACGCCCTCCTCGGTTGTGCATGAGCGAGAGATGTGTGTCTTTCTTTGGTGACTAATCAGTATCATGGCATCTTTTTCAACAAAAGCGCCACGGGTTAGGTTGATTGGAATTTGATGACGCCAGCTAACAGGTATGATTGGTGTAATGGTTGGGATAGTTCCTTTACTGAAATCATCAATTTTATTTGGCAGGTTCGCAATAAGATGGTGCATAAGAAGGAAATAAATGACCCATGGTTGGATCTCAAAGCGTTTCAACTTAGGATCATGGAAGGACATGACTTAAAAACGAGCAATTTCAACAGTCGGAACTATATTCAACTGGTGGGGTGGGATAAACCTATTGAGGATTGGATTAAGATCAATGTTAATGCCGTTGTCCAGCATCATCCGGGAGAAGAATATGGCGAACCAGGCATCAAAAGATTCTTACGCGATTGACACGGAAATTGGTTGCATGGATTTAACGGCCACATAGGAAGGTGCACGCGCCCTTGAAGCTGAACTTCATGTGATTTAAAAGGGATTACAAATTGCATGGAAATTGAATATCCACAAACTCACTTTGGAAACTGATTGCTAAGGGTATGAAACGTGTGGATACAACATCCTTCTCCCACAAATACTCGTATTATACTCGTATAATATACGTACGTATGTATAATTAAAAAATACTTCCGTTTCCCGTATGTATTCTGAACATAATGTATAATACTCGTACTTTTGAGTTGAACCGTTTAGTACATGTACTTTACGTATCCCGTATAATACTCGATGAATAATACTCTAATTTTGGCGGAAAAAATGTTTATTTTAATTTAAAACTTAAAAATTATTATTAATTTTTATAAATATTAATTGAATTTATACAATCAAAAATGTTTAACGTTAATGATTTATCAAAATATTAGTTATTGCCAATTAATGACTCCTATAAAATATTATTTATATAAATTAAAAGCAAGTACAAGCAATAAATCTTACAAATTTATATAGAACTAAGCTGTATTTTTACTCCCAAATAATTAATTTATATCTGATATGCCAGTAAATTATTATAACGTGGTCTTGGGCTTTATTAAAAGATGGGCTCAAACGAAGGATGAAGCAGTGAGCCAAAAATAAGAAGGAGCCCAAATGTTCGGAGTAGGCTTCATGAAAGAGGGCTCAAAGAAAGCCTAGAAGTCGGAGCATTGATTGTCTATTCAAGAAGGATAGCTGAGTAAGTCATAAAGAAGCTGAAAGATAGCTGAAAGGAACAATGGAAGGCATGGCTCAAGAAGGATAGCTAGAAGAAGTAATGGAAGGCATGGAGCAAGAAGGATAGCTAGAAGAAATAATGGACGACATGGATCAAGAAGGATAACTAAAGAAGAGATAAGATTGGATAAGGATCAAATGATATCCAATCTTACCTAATATCTCTCAAAGGAGGGGAGATGATGATTCATCTCCCCAAAAACTAGGGAAGTGTCCGCCCCCCAACAAAAAGGAGAGAAAAATCGGCCACTAAGACATATAAATAGGAGAAATTCCATTCTTTGTAATGTTAGATTCACAATTGAGAGGAAAGAGTGTAATATTATTGTATTTCTCCATCTTCTTCGAAAGAAAGTTTAAAACAAAAGAAATGGGAATTTAAGTGTTCTTCTTACTCGTTTTTATTCGAAATTCTTTACTTATTTTTGAAACTATGAGTCTTCTAAAATTAGATTTCTCATATTCATATAAATAAATTCGTGTTTGAATTTGCAGGACTTTCTTGGTGTAAAAAATGAACCGCATCAACTGACGTCGTCTGTGGGAATAATTTGAGCACTCCTATCATCTATCCCTTATGAGCACCCAGGCCCAAAGCACCCCCATCTCAAGGAGTTACCGAGCCTACATTGTCGGTACAAAAAAGTAGACATATCAATGGTGAAGGAACATTAAGGAGAAGAAGAAGAAGGCAGGAGTACACACTTGTTGCACTTGACGGCATCTCCTCGAGCTATATGCTAGGAAAAATGCTCCTTAGCTAGCATACATGCGTCCGGTGTTCCCTGACACCTGGCAAAGCATGGCACTACCGGAAAATGGACCTTCCGTTGGTGAAGAGCAACAAATTGATAAAGACCTAGAGCATGCCACCATCGAGAAATGCACAACATAGTGCTACCGACAAGGGGGACTACCGAATTTATACCTCCGGTATACAGAAGTAGACCTCCCATGGGCAAAGAGAAACAAGTGGAAAGAGGAGGCCCGGAGCATGCCGCTATTGAAGAATGCACAGCATGCACACTCTGTGCCCTACAACCTGCTACTGAGCATGCCTCCATTGGAGAATGCACCCCAGCTAGCTGGTCAATAGGAACATCTATTCGCTATTGCCATGGCTTCGATCCTTCAAAGCAGCACCGTAATCAGTGATCTCAACAAATCCACACTTCATCACCTGAAGAAAATCAAGTCATTCCAACTACGGGAGAAGAGGCGCGCTTGGCATTACCATCTGCCCCCATCGTGGACTCAAAAATAGTCTCAGTCGATCCCCAAACCATGGAGCCACGACGCGTGTTTCTTCACAGCCATCCATGATGAACTATCCCCCACTACTATGGGGGAGAGGTCTTGGATTCGGCATTAGCGGTCAAAGCATTGATTCTAAGCCAAATGAGACCCATCTAATCGCGTACGTGAGAAGACACACTAGAAGTATGGTGAAATCATGTCGGTAGAGGAAGAAAAGATAGGGATACCATTGTTGCCAAGGGTAAAGCCGGTAGAATGCTTGATTGCAGTGGAGTTAATACTAGAAGATGCTAGTAAGGTGGTCCGTGCAGGATCTCAATTGGAGCCCGACCTTTTATCTCAGCTAACTTGCCTACTCCGGGAGCACATGGATGTCTTTGCCTGGACTGCTGAAGATATTGTGGGCATAAATCCATCTATAGATGTCCACAACCTTAATGTGTTTCCTTTTGCTAAGCCTGTCAAGCAAAAAAGATGTCATTTCGGACCAGAGAAGGATAAAATCATACGGAGCAAGTGGACAAGTTATTGGCAGCTGGACATATTAGGGAGATCCAATTCCCTTAATGGATAGCCAATGCTATTTTGGGGCCCAAAAGTGGAGGCAAGTGGAGGATGTGCATTGATTTCAGAGATCTCAACATACTTTCCCTAAAGGCTGCTATCCATTGCCAAGGATAGATCAGTTGGTGGATTCGACCTCCGGATGCGAACTCCTGAGCTTGATGGATGCTGCGCAAGGGTATCACCAGATATCGTTGGCGGTGGAAGACTAGAAGAAAGTTAGTTTCATCACTGCGTTCGGAACATACTGTTACATAATGATGCCTTTCGGGCTCCGTAATGGAAGGCATGGAGCAAGAAGGATAGCTAGAAGAAATAATGAACGGCATGGATCAAGAATGATAGCTAAAGAAGAGATAAGATTGGATAAGGATCAAATGATATCCAATCTTACCTAATATCCCTCAAAGAAGGAGAGATGAATCATCATCTCCCCAAAAAATATGGAAGTGGTCATCCCCCCAATAAAAAGGAGAGAAAAATCGGCCACTAAGACATATAAATAGGAGAAATTCTATTCTTTGTAATGTTAGATTCACAATTGAGAGGAAAGAGTGTAATATTATTGTATTTCTCCATCTTCTTCGAGAGAAAGTTGAAAACAAAAGAAATGGAAATTTAGGTGTTCTTCTTACTCGTTTTTATTCAAAATTCTTTACTTATTTTTGAAACTATTAATATTCTAATATTAGATTTCTCATATTCATATAAATAAAGTCATGTTTGAATTTGCAGAACTTTCTTGGTGTAAAAAATGAACTGCATCAATATCCGTATTATACCCGTACGTTTACGAATCTATTTATTTCCCGTTCCCGTACTTTTTAGTAGAATTTTTCACCGTAACTTTCAATAAAATTTTATAATATACACATATGTATTAAATGATGAGCTTTCCCCATCCCGTATTTTACTAACTATGTTCGAGACATGCTTAGACGTCATTGGCAAGAACCTATTGTGCAAGTCCCCCGGGAAGCCAATCGCATGGCCAAAGAGGGTATAAATCGACCATTTGAGAGGGTAGCAACACCGATTGGAGATGTGTACCCGGCGACAAACAAGACTTACTTGGCATTAAGTGTCCTCGGAAAATAATCACTAGTCCGGGTTTATCGAAATAGAGCTCTAGGATATCACCTTTCTCTTTTGTAACAAACAAAAAAGATAAATATGAAAAACATAATTGACAGAGAGAAAGGAAATTATATGAAAGAGAAATAAATGACATTTAGGCATAATCATCAATAGACTTTTATAAATTTGTTACATATCATTAGTAACAGGAAAATTTAACCCGCTCCCGGCTTGGCCACATCCAAGTCTATTTCACAAGGAGAGTATATTACACTTACCCTATGATTGGTCACCCATTTTGTGAAATACATTTGGGTGTGGCCAAACCGGGAGCGGAGACATACCTAAGATCAAATTAATTTTTCTAATGATCTCTGAAATTATAAAAATACAGGAAGATTAAATGAGCAATTCATGACGTATTTTCGTAGTCAAGTTCACCTTTTAAAATAAATAATGAGTCTAGCAAAATATAAACTAAGCCACCTTCTTAACTTAGCTGCCGTGCTTTACGGGATTGTACTTTCTTGAGATTCAAAGTCAATGATTGATATGCATTTTTGTTCATTATAATGGACTTGATAAAATTCAACTTGGGAGACTCGAATGTTGAAAATTATTCATGAACGTGGTTGTTTTCCAGAAAAGTAAAAATGTTTCATTACGCAGTTATATACTTATATTTTGGTTTCTCAAGTTGTGTGATTTATTTGTCTTGAAAAGGAAAACCGGATCACTTCTTAATATTTATAAACATGAAAATAAAAGTTTTCTCTTATAAAAAACGAAGATGGTTTGTTACAATTCAACCCTCAATTTTTACTCAATTTCTATTATCTAATATTGTCCCAAGAGTGTTAGCAGAGTTGTATATAAATCGAATTTATCTCTACTAGTAAAGAGCACGTGCGTTGCACGTGGTTTTTTGAATTTATATAAGCAATAACATAATTTAAATAAAAATGAATATTAATATTAATTTACACAATAAATATGAATAAAAGACGTTGCACCATTACTAAAGATTCTATACCAAAATATTTCATGCGAATAAGTTCCAAATTATAATTAAAAGTAAATTAATTCTTCAAGCCGAAAATTAAGGAGGATGATACAAAGTCATATTAACCTCCAAGTACCATATATTATTTAATTAACTTTATGCATGTTGAGACGTACCTGCAACATTATTGGCAAAGTTTGGTTCATGATATGTACTTATGGATATGATCAAGTTTTGTTTGCAGTTATTGTAATGTAGTAGACAATCAAAAATTTGTATTATTATCAAGTTGTGGTATCGAATATAAATTAAATACTGAAACCAAAAAATTATAATTCTCAGTGGCAATTCATTTAAAAATTAGAATGATCCACAGTTGAAAATGTTGAAATGGTAAATAACATAAAATATAAATATATAAGGTTTAATATTGTGTCAAGGTGTAATTAGTCCTTTTCTTCTTTAATCTTGATAGACGTTGCAACCTTCTTCTTACTTGACTTCATGTATTTATTTTTATAGTTCTTTCTCATATTGCTAAATGTTTTTTCGTCATCTCTTGATATGTTGTTGATGTTTCCTTCATATTGTTAGTTGTCAGCTCCTTTCTTTTGTTTGCATCAACTTCATCAGAATTTGTCGTGTGTGTAATTTGAAATTCCTTTAATTTAGAAACGCTTTCTAGATTTTCACTTAAATTCTATTAACTGCAATGAGAAAGCAAAATTTATTCGATATTTGTACACTCAGAAATCTATAATACTTTGACTTATGTTTTCTCTAAGAAGAAGAATAAATTAGAAACATAAAGTAGCAATTTATTCTCTTAAACAATCTTAACATATTATGTTCTTAGTATACTATGAAATTTTAATTTGAAGGCCGTTAGAGATATTTTTATATAGATAAAAATGTGAAAGAAAAATAAGTAAAAGTTATAAAATACATATAACTTTTGAGCCAGATGCTAAAGGACAAATAATACATCTCATAATTTCTTAAGAGCACACGCAACATCTTTTCTTTACAATTTAATAGCTTATTTATGTTGTTATTAATGTGAAACCTAAAACAAACTTCAATTTTTATTATGGAGAAGTTTTAGACCACACAATATTCGTTTATAATTTAAATATTTTCTTCTTTTGTACTCAACCTACAGAGTCCAATTTATTGACAATTATTGTACTTGAGATGTAGTTGGAAAGAATTACAAGATTTTTAGTTTGTTTTATACAATTTTGTTTTGTTTAGTAGGAATATCCAATTTTATTTTTGGAAAGAATTACAAGATTTTTAGTTTGTTTTATACAATTTTGTTTTGTTTAGTAGGAATATCCAATTTTATTTTGTTATGAATATTTCTTGTAGAATTGTTGGATATTATTAACTTGCATATTATCTGATAAGATATACTTAAATTTTATTGTGATCTAATTGGGAAGATTTGCACTTTTGGTCCCTGAACTTTGTCACTAAAATAGTTATGGCCCCCCATTTATCAGACTCGAGAAATTTAGTTCTAAATATTCCTATTTTAAACATATTTTGTCCCTACCAGTAACTTTCTATCTAAAAACTAACAAAATGAGCTCAGATTTGGTGGAAATAGGGTGGAACCTCACTTCATTTCATTATCTTATCAAAAACTCTAAGTGTCTCAATAAATTCCCAAAATCACACCTTCGAACCGTAAGATTTCCTCAATTATAAACCCAATCTTTTGAAAATTCTCAAATATTACAAACCCTAATTACAAATTTTCAGTTGTGCAAATTAAATTGATTTTTTTAGTGTCAAAATTGACCAATTTTCCCTATTTGAGCTTGCACGCGGCCATTTCGTTAGTTTTTGGACAAAAAATTAATGACAAAGACCGACTCTGTAAAAAATTAAAACATTTAGAACTAGTTATGTCGAGGCCAATAAATGGAGGACCGAACTTATTTTAGTGATAAAGTCATAGGATCAAAAGTGTAACTCTCCCAATATAAATATGTAAGAATATAAAATTAATGTTGTAACTTTTTTGGGTTTAGATAATAAAGTTATCTTAAATTTTACAAAATTAAATATAACAAGATATATAAAGTTCTTTGTATTTTCATCATAGTAAAATAATCTTTAAATATATACACCGAAGTATTTATTAATAAATAATGACCCTTTCATCAAATTAATTAATCATTCTTATTTATAAATATAGTAGAACCTTCTCTCATCTCTTCTGCAAAATAAAGTCAAATTCTGCGTTGCTCTTCCTGAAAACTTGAAAACCACCAGTCCGTCACCTCACTACCAGCCCACTACCACAATCACCATTACTTTCGACTCGTACCTATTTTTGTCGTTCCCCTAAAGTTCGGCACTATTTTTGCAACCCATGTCCCATGAAACCAAAAGTGCAATTTTTTCCTATAACTTTCTTATGATAAGGCAAATATCAAATTAAAAATTAATCTAACACAAAAAATAAAGGTACATAATTATATGAAACTTATAAACTCAGTCGATAATATTAGACCTTTCCTCTTATTTCTTCTTTTCTTCTAGTATTCTAAAATGAAACATGACTTTAGCATTAAAAAATTATCTCATGTTGTTAATGCAAGAACATCCGATGTGCGAGCCTACAAAGTGGACACCTTGGAGAGGTATAAACATGAATAGGAACCGCAAAAGAGTTTAAAGTCAAAGTCATAATTATAGATTGAATGAGAAAATTAATGAGTAATGACTATAAATAAGAATTTCAAAATTAACCATTCATATTCACAAAAAAAATTTAATTTAGTATTAAAACTCCACCTAACACATACATTGTACAAAATGACACCAGGCTCCTCACATAGCTTGCAATCAATATTTTCAAAATATAGAAGAAATGGAATCCAACTATGAATAGTGCAATTAATAAGATTCTCAAGTTTAAGAAGTACAATAACCGTGGCAATAGCAAATGAGACTCTTTTATTAGTTGTAAAAAAAAATGGTTTAAAGGGAAATACAGATGTGGCAAAAAAAAAAAAGCGAGAGAAATAAAGTACGTAATAGAAATACATCGAGTTCATCTCTACAAAAATAAAGTAAGTAACAGAAATACATCGAGTTCATCTCTACACACATTTATCTCATCTGAAATTTCTATAACCAAATTTGATTTGATGTATAAAAGTTAATCACAATTTTTTTTTTTGGAAAGCTGAAGAAGCATGATCGCAGCATGATGTTATAATTGCATTTTATAATCTATAATATATTACTTTTTACAGATAAATAATATGAAAGAAATCAAAGAACTGTAGTGCAAAGAATGAATTTAAAAAAAAACACTCTACAATTTTAGCTATGTTCATTTGCCAAAATTGGACCAAATTTTGAAGGGAAAAGAAGGTAGGGTTAAGCAAAGTATGTAAATATAAATAAAAAATAAAAAAATCCCTATTTAATTGAAATACGAAACATAAACTTTTGTGGTCCAATTATAATCAGCTATTTAATTTATATTTTTGAATTGAGTCTACTTGACCACTGAACCATGCAACAGTTCACCTCTTTCTGCTCATATATGTACTCTTCCGTTATTTTACATCATACCATTTTTTCATTTTGTTCATTTCCTAAGATCCATTCAAATTAATAGTTCATATATAATGAGTTAATGAATTATTTTTAATAATTGATTTAATAAATCAAGAATTCCACGATCTCGTCCAATTCTATCATCCATCCTCAAGCTTTCTAGAAAAATAAGAAAAATTGGAAAATAAATTCTAAATTATTATGTGGAAATTACATATTTCTCGCAGGCGTTAATGTTTTTACGCTCGATTAAAGGTAAAGTTTTTACAAAAACTATACATTGAAATTATCTCAGAAATGATTGTTTAAGTGTGAACTACCAAAGATTATTGCAAAAAACATTAGGAAGCCTGTACTCAATGCCCCCATTTTGATGATTCTTATGGGACGACAAAAGTAGATATTTTGATACTCTTTTCTGCATCTTCTAATGTAAATGGTTCTAGACATACACAATTTATAAAGGTTAAGCCACAAACTCATTATTCTCGCAGCGCTTTCTTTGGGTTTTTTCTAAAAGGTTCTGGTCCTTCTTAAAGGCTCAATAGCAATGGCTTGGACCACGGAGAGGGATCACCTTGCCAGATTTTGGCAAATGAATTCATGTATAATAAAAGAATGTTAGAATTATGATGAATTATTCTTCTTCCTTTTTCCAATGGAAAAAAATATTGAAACTCATTTCAAGTTTTATATACTTTACAGATAATAAACATGTATAATAAAGCTCATCTCATGTTTTATATTATATACTTTGCACTGATAATAATACACCCTTCAAACGAAAAATTAGCTAATATTTGGTTTGCAATATCTTTCAAGTTATTTCTTTTTAGCCTCAAACGAAGCCGAAACACCCAAAAAAAAGGAAAATTTAAGAATTAATGGATGCATTACCATTATAAATATATTCTCCACGAAGTTCACAAGTAAGATCAATATTTCACATTTTTGCAGGTTAAAAATAAAAAAGGAACAACAGAAAATTATGAATTTTCAATTAAAAGCAATGATCATTTGCCAAATGTCAAAATAAAAAGGTAGTTAAAGATCGAGAATTACATGTTAACATGAAATCACACGCAGCCAATTTGATAGTAATTTGCAGTAATTCTTTCATCGGTTATTTGTTGAAGATAATTGTACGGAATATGCAGAAGACACAAGGAAATTATAATTGATTTGCAACAATTTACTTAGCTCTTCAAGACAATTGAAAGGAATTTGCAGATGACAAAAGGAATTATATGTGACTTTCAATATTCTTGTGAACCATTCATATTAATATACATTGAACAAGGTCACTTAGTATTAATTTGAAGTTAATGCACATTCATTTGATAATAATAATTATTATTTTAATAATTATTATTTTTTTAATTTTAGGATGATACCAATTTATTACTATAGGTTATTTTAGTCTTGACAAAAATGTAAGAAATGCTTTCATCGGTTATTTGTTGAAGATAATTGTATGGAATATGCAGAAGGCACAAGGAAATTATAATTGATTTGCAACAGTTTACTTATCCCTTCAAGACAATTGAAAGGAATTTGCAGATGACAAAAGGAATTATATGTGACTTTAAATATTCTTGTGAACCATTCATATTAATATACATTGAACAAGGTTGTTTAGTATTAATTTGAAGTTCGTGCACGTTCATTTGATAATAATAATAATAATAATAATAATAATTTTAATAATTATTATTCTTTAATTTGAGGATGATTTTAATTTATTACTATATTTTAGTCTTAACAAAAATGTAAGAAATGTAAATAATGTAAATCACTCATATGTAAATCACTCCTATCATTCATACTTTTAGAATAGATATAGATATAGATTTGTGGTTTGGGTAAAATATTCATGTAACAGTGCGTACGAACAACTTACTAAAGGGAATACGGGGTCGAGTCACATAGATATGAGTGCTTGGAAACGTCTTTGGAAGGTGAAAGCACCACATCGTCGAAAGTTTTTCTTGTGACTGGCCCAACATGATATACTTCTCATTAACCAAACGTTGGCTAATCGACGAATCGCGTTGAGTGGCATGTGTACCGTATGTAACAGAGCAATTGAGACCACAATCCATGTACTTCGGGACTGCCCGAGAGCGAGACAAATTTGGACTCGTCTGGTGGCCCCTCGGCATCACACGACTTTTTTCTCCCTGCTACACCCAATGTGGATTGATTGGAACCTTAAGCGACGGCCGATAGGTACGTATGGTCTAAAGGATGGGACATTACCTTTTCTGAAACTCTTAATTTTTTGTGGCAGATACGTAGTGACCAATGCATGGAAAGGATGTCAGTGATCCAGCAGCTGACCTCGAGGTGATCCGTCGACGTACAGAAAAAGCCTCATGACTTAAGGTGAGTGACGCGGACAAGCATACTATCTCAATTCGTGTTGGGTGGTTACCACCTCACACGGGACAATTGAAAATAACTGTGGACGCTGTTGTCCGAAAGGTGGAAGAACTCCAAGCCGATTTGGCGAGTATCGGTGGAGTTATTCATGACCATCATGGTCACTAGATTCGGGGATTTAGCTGATGCATGAGCACATACACGGCCCTTGGCGCTGAGTTGGCAGCGATTCTTCATGGCCTGAAATTGGCATGGGACCTTCAATTGAAGGATGTGATCGGTGAGTCAGATAGCAGAGAGGATGGGCATTCAAGAGGGCACCATTTTGCATCGTAATTATGATCTTATTGATCAAATTAGGCGCATACATCAATTGGATTGGCAAGTTGCAATTTTCAACATTTGGAGAGAAGCCAATAAATTGGCAAATAACTTGGCTAAGACGGGTTTTGAGCGAACCCTGACTTACATGCAATCCCCAAATCCCGATTTGAATAATCTTTTGGAGCAAGATCGTAATGGCGTTACTTGGCTAAGACAAACGACTATCAACCCGGGTCTGTCGGGCTAATTCGCTAGGGTCCCCCTCTCTTGTTATAAAAAATATAAAAATAAAAAATAAATTTTAAAACTTCTCCCGAACAAAGGCTATAAACCGGCTTATTATCACATAGACCAACAACAATTAGTAAAAACACTGATGAGTAGGAAAAGTAGATATATATGAATAAATAATATTTTTAACTAATACTTCTACTTGAATATTTTCATTTTTCCCCCAACTTATTTGACCAAGAATGTGATTTTTCTTCCCAAGTCAGCAGCAACTAATGGCTTGTCACATTTTTCCATCTGATCGTAACGAGGGGACTAGAAATTATTAAAAAGAACAGATAAAGATACAGGGAAAATTTCATTTTTCGTCCCTCACTTATACCTCAATTTTGGTTTTCATCCCCCAAATATTGCACTCATCTAATTGACCCCTAACTTATCTCAATTTCATCACTTTTGGTCCCTCCGTCAACTCCTCCGTCAAAAAGTTAACGGAGGGCCAATTTTCCCTCCAAAAAGCACTATTTGGGTGCCAAAAAGTCGATTTTCAATTTATTTTTCTTTAAAATCAGATTTTACCCCTAAAAATCTCATTTCTCCAATACCTAAACACAAAATATGAGCTATTCATCATCTTCAACTACAAATTCTCGTTTTTCTTTCAATAATTCATGGCCAACACCAACATATTACTGAAAAGCCAACTAAAATGCAGAAAATGTGGTGGGCAAGGGCACAATCAAAGTACTTGTAGCAAGAGGAGGACAACAAATGGTGTTTCACAAACCAATCCAATTGAAAGTACAAGTGAGAACGAGAATTTGAGGCTAAAGATGATGAGTATCTCATTTTTTGTGTTTAGGTGTTGGAGAAAATGAATTTTTTTGCGGGTAAAATCTGATTTTAAAGAAAAAAAATAAAATTTGGCTTTTTCACGCCAAAATCGTGAGTTTTGAATGGAAAATTGGCCCTCTGTTAACTACTTGGACGGAGGAGTGGATGGAGGGACCAAAATTGATGAAATTAAGATAAGTTAGGGGTCAATTAGATGAGTGTAATATCTGGGGGACCAAAACCGAAATTGTGGTATAAGTGAGGGATGATAATAGAAATTTTCCCTAAAGATACATTATAAAAAATTAGACAATATGGGTTGAAAAACCTGGGCCTTTTTTTTTTGAAGAAAATCAATCTTATATATCATTCAATCGAAAGTTTACAACGCCTGGAACAATACAATACATATCGACTCAAACGATGTAATAAGAACATTTGAAACACCAACTATCAAGTTCTTGAAGATAACAAATCTTAAAAACTCATAAACGAACACAAGAAAATTCTTGTGCAACTCTTATTTAAGGAGAGATGAAACTCTCATTCGAGAGAGAAAACAAACTTTCATACGAGAGAGAAAATAAAATACTAAACAAAATATCTAAAGCGCTATATAAAATAAAAAACTTAAGAATAACCCGTTTTCATCTCGTCAGATCTGTCTCTATCTCTTTAGATCCATATCCGTCTCGTCAGATTTGGAGATGTATCTTTAGATCCATATCTGTCTTGTCAAATTTGAAAATGTTATGTATAAATTCAAGAAGAGTGCTCCAACTCAACCCGTCGACGATGGTAATGGTAATAGTGGTGAAGTAGACGACTGTTTCACAAATTATCGCCGACGGAGGAAAATAGAAGAAAAAAGAAGGCGAGAGATTAGAGAGATGAGAAGATTTTAATTTTTTTTGTATATAACCTGGGCCTGTTCAAGATTCCAATTTCCCTGGTATCCCCTTTACTTGTAATAGAAAAAATGAAATTCTTGATTACTTTAAAATATGCATTATTGTATATTCTACTTTATGTATGCGTAATCAAAAATATATAATTTATTTCAATTATTCTTTTTTTTTGGTAAGTAATTTATTTCAATTATTCTATTTTTAAAGAAATAGTATAACAAAATTAATACTAGGATCCGGCAAAAGAAGGCAAAGGACAAGATTTGGAGTGATCAGTGCATTGCCGCACCTAAAAAGGGTAGAAAAGGACAGAATGAACTCAGCGAGTCTTCAATTTCAAATTTTGAAAAGTCCCTATATAGCCTAATTGGATGGGAAAACACTTGTATACACTGAATTTTGAGTCTTACCTGTGCACTTTGTGGATGTAATTTATACACATCACTTATTTTGGCTATGTATGGTTGTGTATTTAGGAAATATTTTAATTTTTTGGATCACCAAAAAATAAAAATACACAGTCCAAGCCAAATTCAACAGAAAATGGTCAAATTTTAAATACACTACACATTCCCCTATATAACAACCAATCATTTCAATATTTTCACAATATTTTATCATTAATTACACTATCCCACTATCCAACTAATTATCTTTCTTACTTTTTCATATTTTATATAATAAAAATTCCTATTTAATTTTTCAAATATTTCAATTATTATTATTAAATAATATTTAATAATATATAATTTGAAAAAAATATTGTGTGATTTAATATTTAATATTTCATATAGATTTAATAATATGTATACTTGAATTGAGACTTAATTGACCATGCTTTTACCAAAAGTATATACAATATTGTGTGATTTATAATTTCATTTTAATAATTTTGTTTGCTGTTTATTGGATTTTAAATTATACTTTTTTAGCTTCTCAATATTCAAATAAATACTGACTGAATCTCGATTATTTCATTTTGCTACTAACGTGGTATTTAATAGGGCTGCCCACGAGCCGAGCTCGAGCCTAGTCTCATCAAATTTCTCGGCTCGAGCTCGAGCAAAGATTTTTTGTAACATCATAGTATCTCATTATAAGAAGATGGAATAAATTTGTCTCAATCAAATTGGAAATTAAATATTATATGTAAATGGAAAAAGAAATATAGAACTACTTATACTCCAATCATATTTACACATTTGATAAAATATTGCATATATGAACCACATTCTATTTTTATATTTGTCCAATGCGAACCGTATAATTACACTAACTATTATAAATATAGACGAGCAAAATTCAATTTTCTTGAACTTTTAAAATATAAAATTGAAAAGAAAACACGAAATGAAAAAATGATAAAAATCTAAAGCTAAAAAGAAATGAACAGGTGACAAAAAAAAAACTAAAAATGAAGGGCCCCCCACCCCCCAAACCCATACCTGCCCCCCACCCCAACCCATGAACGCCCCCCCACTGTCTGGCTGCCTCTTTTTTTTTTTTTTTTTGTCTTTTCATTCTATTTGTATCATATATATTAGAGCTATTAACGCTAATCATCTCCCATGTCACGCAAAAGTGTCATTTTAGCCCCTCTTGTAAAAATATTATCACTTTCATCTCTCATGTCCTTAATTTGTACCCAGATTGTCCTTTTTTTGAAATTTCGACCAGATTTTTCGGCTTCCCACGCTTAAATAGGGCTATCCACGCATATATCATGCGCGTTTTCACGAGAAAATTCATAACTCATTGTAGAAAGTTCGGATTCATGAATCATTTTCTTCCCATGAAATCAAACACATAGGGCTATCCACGCATATATCGCACATAATCAGGAGACGTCTAGAACAAAGCAGTTTTGTATTAAAAAATTAGCTAAAAATCTGTCAGAAATGATGCTTAGCTAATTTTTTAATACAAAAATGCTTTGTTCTAGACGTCTCCTGATTATGTGCAATATATGCGTGGATAGACCTATGTGTCTACTTTCATGTGAAAAAAACGGTTCATGAATCCGAGCTTTCTACAATGAGTTATGAATTTTCTCGTGAAGACGCGCACAGCTGTCTGCACAACCGACAGATTTTTAGCTAATTTTTTAATACAAAACTGCTTTGTTATAGACGTCTCCTAATTATGTTCAATATATGCATGGATAGCCTTATGTTTTTAGTTTTATGGGAAGAAAACGGTTCATAAATTCGAGTTTTCTACAATGAGTTATGAATTTTCTCGTGAAGACGCGCACAGCTGTCTGCAAAGCAGACAGATTTTTAGCTAATTTTTTAATACAAAACTACTTTGTTCTAGACATCTCCTGATTATGTGTGATATATGCGTGGATAGCCCTATGTGTCTAGTTTCATGGTAAGAAAATGCTTCATGAATCCGAGCTTTCTACAATGAGTTATAAATTTTCTCGTGAAGACGCGCATGATATATGCGTGAATAGCCCTATTTTCGCGTGGGAAGCCGGAAAATCTGGTCGAAATGTTGAAAAAAGGACCATCTGGGTACAAATTATGGACATGAGAGATGAAAGTGATAATTTTTTCACAAGAGGGACTAAAGTGACACTTTTGCGTGACATGGGGGATGATTAGCAATAATAGTTCTATATGTTATATTATGTGTGTATATGTATATATATATATATACACACATATATACATATTCTTTTATTACCAACTCATAACATTATTTAAAAAATATTATTTTAATATCTTTTCCCCCATCATCATCACATTCATAACCAACTCAATCATTTCATATATCAAATTCTAATAAAAATCAACTTTATATCACATCTACACTACTTTCAATCAAATTCTAAAAATACATTCAAACAAACAAATTAAGTGAACATTTTCACATGAATTTCTGTAATACACATTCCAAAAAAACACTCAGAATTCATTTCCGAAAACACAACCATACGGATCCTTTGTTTTTTGAATTGAAAAACAAGTGATGTGTTTTAATCACATCCATAAGGTGCAATGATGGGGGCCCAAGACCCAGTTTATACAAGAATTTTCCAATTGGATGGGCACCTCATCATCTCTGAAAAAATATTTTTCAAAGATTTTTTCTCACAAAAACACGTTTGGTTGGCACATCATAAGAATCTTGAAGTTTCTATTGAAAATTCTTGAAAAAAAATACATTTTTACTGTTCATGATTTGACAGTTTACCCATTAATTAAAATAGTTTATTCCGATTATTGTTTAACACCGAGAGTCAAATTAATTACATATTATATTGCAAAATAACGTAACAAGCAAAATAAGATTCATTTTGCCTATTTTTTTATGACTAAATCGATGAGTTTGATTAAAATATTTTTATGAAAAATTATATTTAAACATTAATCCAAACAAATAAAAATATATTACATCAATTATAATCATTACATGTTTTTCTCTAAAAAAACTCATCCAACCACATTTCTAACACAACATTTCTTATCCCTAAAAATCTTTTTTCTCACTTTTGTCATGAAAAAACAATCCCCGAGATGGATATGTCATCCAATTAAACCTAATTTGTGAATGAAATCAGAGTCGTAATAAATTAGAAAATTATTGTTAGGTCAACTTCAATGTTCTAAATTGTGATGTTATTTCTTATTTCTCATTTTTCTTAGAAAAAATAAGAGAATTTATTTTTAAAAGAGTATAGATATGACGAAGCAAGTTTGTTTGGATGAATTTTTTTAGTTGATTAAAATATAATGATTAGGCGTGATGTAATATGCCTTATTTTATATAAAAAAAATTATTTTGGGAAAAATTGATGTAAATGAGTTTTTATTTTTTAAAAAAATTTGGACATATTTAAGTTAAACTCATAAATTAATGAATCTAAAATATTCAAAGTGAAACTTATTTTGTACTCATTTCAATCAAGATTATTATTATTTTGATGACTATGTCATGATTATGTCAAGATAGTGAGGATAAAGATGGTTTGGTGTTGGTTGAGTTGTCTACTCATGATCATTAAGAATTTGACTTTTCTGAGGTTGAGAGAAATGTCACTTAAATAAAGTTTTCAAGTAAATTTGAAATTTTTAGAGAAATTAAATGTAGTATTTTTTTAAAGATATTAAATAAATACATTTTTTATTAAAAAAACTTCTAAAAATTTGAGAAATGAAAAATCACGTGACATCCAATTAGGGCTCTAATGTCTATTTATCTCACTAAAGTATATCATATACAGTCTCCACACATATTTATATATAAAAAAAATATATACATAAAAGGCACGTTCGAACGAAAAAATTTATGTTGGACCGGGTGTAATGGAGCTAGTGCCCATTACACCATACATTTGTGTTGAGATGTGTGAATTTTATTATCCCAACACAAATGTATGATGTAATGAGCACCGATTCTGTTTCATCGGGTCTACCATAGAATCACCTCGTTCGAACCATCCAAGTCAATGAGTGTAAACTTGGGTCAAATGCAAAAACAGCAATGATTAAATGCATTCCCCCATGTAAGCAAATATTCCTAATAAATAAATAAATAAAATTTCCGTAATCTCCTATTCCTTTCTCCCAATAATACTGAAAACAGCAATGACTAATCAGTCTAAATTCTCTGATTACAGTAATCTTGTCAAGTAAACTTTACAATCTCACCATTATCAGTCAAAAACTCAAAACAAACATCTCTCTCTCTCTCTAGATCTTTCCCTCTCTACAAGACTTATATGTATGCATAAATATAGCCGTGTTTCTCTCTCTGTCTTCCTCTCTCTCTTTCTCTCTCCTCCTAAACGTTTGCCAAGACGAACAGTTTCACCACCGTCATAATATATATATATATATATACACACAACTAAAAGGTTCGTCTTTTCTTTCACTATTCATGTGTATATACAGATACTTGCATATACATATCTGCTGATACAAATCTGATGTATACATATATTGTGGCGGTATGATTGATTGCACTGCCTCTGATTCAAATTCGAATCTGTTTTCATACTCATTTGTATCTATTGAGATGTGAGTTCATCTGTATTGAGCTTCTTTAGTAGCTGCTATTTTGTTCCCTTTCATCTTTTTGTGATTAGAATTTGATCCGTTAATCTACTGATCTAAAGCTCCGAATTATAATTTCTGATGTTTTTACCCTTATCTTGTTTTTAGCTGTAAGTTAAATTACTAGCTTCTGTTCGAATTATTGGTGAAATGAAATTTGAATTTTTACTTGAAATTTAGGTTAATTCTTAAATTGATTTCGGAGATTTATCTTATAATAATTTTGACTTGAAAATTTGTGTTCATACAGCCGAATGATATTGAAAAATATATGTATATAAGAGCACATTAAGACAAACAGTTCCGCCATTTGTTTACTTAGATTTTGACCCCAAACAGTTTGCTCTTTCGATTCAATTGATGCAGCATTAATGGCATTTTCTGCTTAATTCTTTACACTTACGCACAGAACACTATTATTTTATTAAAAACATTCTTTTTTTATTATTATTTTTCCAGGCATTGAAGTCTTATTTGTATATATATTGTTTGTCTTTTGGTTGATTCATTCCTAAGTTGTTTACTGAGTCTTTTGTTAATATATAGAGGTAATATTTTGTTAACTTTTCTTAATTCAGCAGCTGTATTTTATCTCGGGGTTGGAATCTGATCAGCAGCCTGCCGATTTATTTAGTACTTTTATCTGCAAATTGTTGAGATTGATGAGAACAGAGTGTACAACTCAATTGTGTTGACAAATTCTCGATCGAACTGATGATAGTAAGTTTTAGCAATGGGGTACTTGAACATGGAGAAGAAGAAGTGGGTGTTCCCTCTTGTAGTTACTTCATCAATATGTCTTTTCCTTCTTGCGACCTCCTTCAATATGGGGCTCGTCTCCTCACTAAACAAAATTCCTTCGATCTTTTCATTATTCCCTTCTCGTGCAACGACTGATCAAACCGGCTCTTATTTTGCTGAGGCAAAGATTAACCAAGCTCCACCGCCTCCTCCTCGCTCTTCCGTCCCAAAATTTGCTTATTTGATTTCTGGATCAAAAGGTGATTTAGAGAAACTTTGGAGGACTCTTCATACGCTCTACCATCCATGGAACTATTATGTCGTTCATCTTGATCTCGAGTCACCATTACAGGAGAGATTGGAACTTGCATCTCGGGTGAGAAAGCATCCACTTTTTGCGAAGGTTGGAAACGTATATATGAATGAAAAAGCAAATATGGTTACTTATAGAGGGCCTACCATGGTTTCTAATACACTCCACGCCTGCGCCATTCTTCTAAAGAGACATAAAGATTGGGATTGGTTTATTAATCTTAGCGCCTCAGATTACCCGTTGGTGACTCAAGATGGTGAGTTCTTTAGGTTGTGTTTGGATTGAAGGATTTGCAAATTATGGATTTCAAATTCGTCAATAAACCTGTATGATTTCGAGTTACAATGGATTTAAAGGCCCTTGACACTCATTTTGAGCTATTTTTTCAATTATTCAATCATTTGAAATCCATTCCCCAAATCTGAATTGATCTATCCAAACATAACCTTAGCTTTCTCTACACATGATGCAACACACTTATGATTGACATAGACTGTGATTTTTCTTGTTGCAATTCTCTCCAGATATAAGTAGTTTGTTATTGCAGATCTTCTTCACACATTTTCCAATTTGAAACGGGAACTCAATTTCATCGAACACACTAGCCAATTAGGCTGGAAGGCGTAAGTTCTATATTCATTTATTCAGGCTAATTCAAGTATTAATACATAAAACAAGGCCAGAAATGCTGACCTTATGTAATTTTCGTTTTATTGCAGGGATAAAAGGGCAATGCCATTGATGATAGATCCCGGACTCTACCAGACAAACAAGTCCGACATATTTTGGGTCACACCCAAGAGAGAGTTACCAACTGCATTCAAATTGTTTACTGGCTAGTACTTGCATTCAACTTTTATAATTATAATACTCGAAAATATTAAATTCTGTGACATTATCATGATAGCTATACATTTACAGGCTCAGCTTGGATGATCTTATCACGAGCATTTGTCGAGTACTGCATATGGGGTTGGGATAATCTCCCTAGAACCCTCCTCATGTATTATTCTAATTTTGTTTCCTCCCCCGAAGGCTATTTCCAGACTGTTATTTGCAACGCCCCACAGTTTGTGCCGACTGTGATCAACCATGACATGCACTACATTTCTTGGGATGTTCCTCCCAAACAGCACCCCCATACTCTCTCCATTAATGACACTGCAAAAATGGTTGCAAGTGGTGCTGCCTTCGCACGTAAGTTTAAAGAGGATACCCCGGTGCTGGATAAAATTGACAATGAATTGCTTGGGAGGAAAAACGGGAGCTTCACCCCCGGTGGGTGGTGTGAAGGCAAACCTCATTGCACGGAGGTTGGAAATCCTACGAAGCTTAAACCGGGTCCCGGTGCTGCTAGGCTTCGTCAACTTGTAAATGAACAAGTTTTGTCATCAAAAAGTGGCCAAAATCAGTGTAGCTAGATTTTTATTGAGTGGAGGGAAAAGGAAATAAAATTGCATTAGGTATTTCTCTAGCTGCAAATACAAATTCATATTGGCCCTGTGTTTGTTGGGTCTTTTTTTTATTTTAAAAAAAATAGATATATAGAGAGGAACTGGTTATAAAGGTTTGTTTTGTATCTTCTTGGTTTTGACAGAATTTATATTTTGATCAGGTGATGGGTATAGTTTTGGGAATGTGACACGTGGTCCAACTGAAACATGTTATGTATGTGACAAGTGGTGGCCTCCCTGAGGCTCTTGGCCTGCATTTCATGCTTATTATATTATTCAATTATTTTAAGTGTGATATTTTTAGTGCAATTTATTATGACCAACACGCCTGTTGACTGTTGTTTACCATAATTAAGAAACATTAAATTGAAAAGTTCAATGGTATGTGAATTGTGTCAATGAGCCTAAGCCGACTCAAAGCTTGGAAGTTCGGTTTGAAAATTTTCAAGCTTGAGCCAAAGGTTAGGGGTCGAAGTCAAACTCAAGCCGAGTATGAGCGAAAGTAGGCTCGATTTGAATTGAGTTTGAGCTCATATGCATAAACAATATATAATATATTATATATGCGCATAAAAAATTATTATACTAACATATAAGATTATATAAATATTACCTCATAATTCAAAAACAAAAATCAATAATTTCAAGGATAATATGGATATCAAATTAAAAAATAAATGAATAAATAAGTCAATTGTATTTCTAACTCTAAACATTCTCCAATGCAAAGATTATACAAAGAAATAATTGATATTTTAACTTTCTGAAGTCAAGTTTAAGAAATTATAGTATGGGTATTATAGTATGGGTATTATTTGATTGTGATGATTTTAAAGTGTTTTAAATTATAATTTTCTTTTCTTTTTAATGTAATTTATCTTAGGATGATGATATTAGCACTCCACTAATTATTATATACTATAAGAGCTTCATCTTTAACTTTTAAATAAAAATATGACAAGAATGCCTATAAATCTTAAAATGCATTAATTATAATTTTCAAGATTTAATAAGGGCAAAATATCATCAAGTTGTAGATGTTTTGTTTACTACTTTATATTGAAGTTAGTCATTAAAATTATAGAGCATTATCCACAAAACAAAATACATAGTGTGTTAAATTTGAAGGGAAAAAAATCTTATAATATGAACCAACAAAAAACTAAATTCAACTAAAATTCACTTCACTTTGACTTTATATTAACACCTAGCATCAAATTCAAATCTTTCTTCTTACAATAAAATACATCGGCAACGATTACACATAAAGAAATGTTTCAAATAAACGTTGCTTCTATTAAATGAAAAATAACACTGACAGAAGTAGTTGGTACTTCTTTAACATACGACAATGCATATAATTAGAGAAAATATATGAGTAACTCGTATTTGAATACATAAAAAGTTAAAAAAATATTTTCCTTTGGTGATTTAATGTTCATTTTATATATGGATTTTATGTTCGAGTAAAAGCACATGTTTTAGAAAAAAAAAGATATATGAGGTATAAAATTTAATTGATTATTAGACTATATATTCATTTTGTAAATAGTTAAGCTTTTATTTGTAAATGTGTGTTATAATCATTTTCTTAGAGAGAGAAATAAAAGTGGAGCTTCTTAGTAATTTGTGGAGTTCCAATATCAATTCTCTTTATCTTATTAGTTGTATTAAAAAGATACAAATATTAAAATTTCAAATTCAAGTCGGCTCGGCTCAGCTTGAAGCTCATCAAACCAAGCCTAAGGTTTGAGTACAAAAACTCATTTAATATCAAGTTGGGCTTGTGTTTAAGCATGCTTAGGTCGCTCGGCTTGACTGACAGCCGTATTTTTAAACTCTTAATTCTCCAAAAATGGAAAGGAAAAAGAAACACAAATTTTCAAAAAATATCCGAAATCTCAAAAGACCACTTTGCCTCGTCCATTCTCAAGTTTATTACTCATTCTCAACCAAAGATGACTAGAGAAGATTTCAAATGTTTATTATAATTACTTTGCGTTTGAATACTTGAATTGTCTTTGCGCTTGAATTGTCATATCATCATTCATTATCTTAAATACAATTTTTTGTATATGTAAAAATATTATTATAGCAAAACAAAGCACTACTAAGACTTTACTACTTTTGTAAAAATATTATAAAGGATAACTCTGTGCTATTTTTCCATAAACATTTTATTTAATAAGATATTAATTTGTTACGATAAGCAAATTAAAGTAGAACAATTTAACTGGTTATGTTTATTGCATTCTTTCTTATAAAAACTTAATAAAAAAAAAGTAATAATGAATGATGAGTTAAAAGATGATGACTATCGGACCTGTGAAAGTCTCGTTTTTGACTAAACTAAGAAAGACGGGCTTTGCTGCGACGAGGATGCCTTTTTTAATCATCTATTCCCATGTTCCGATCTTTCCATTTTTTTGACCCATTTCTTGGGTAAAATCTCCCAACTATATTTGAAAAAAAAAACTTAATGAAATTGTCTTCATCATCTTTTAACTCATCATTCATTATTACTTTTTTTTTATTAAGTTTTTTTTCTCTCAACACTAGATTTATTTTTCTGAGTTTGAACCACGTTTTGCGTAATTAAATTTAAGAGAGTTGATTCTCGCATAATTAGCAATGACAAAAGCTAGAATTTTGAGCTTCACTAAAACGTGGTTGTCTAATACAAAAATGTCCAAAAATTATAGAGAAAAAGATCAAACAATCATTAAAATAGCATATGAATTACAAATGCAAATTTTAACTTTTCAACTGTTTGACCAAATGAACCCGTAATGACACTACAAAAAATAACTGCAAATTTCATGGTTTTCGACAAATTCCTGGTGGCTGCAAAAAATTCCACGTATTTAAGAGCAACTCTAATCTCAACCAAACCAAATTAAAATTTTAGAAACTTATAAGTTTCTTATAGAATAAGTTAATTAGGAGATTCAATTTCAACATACCTCTTAAATTAGATAATCTAAATTACAAAATTATCGGTATTAAATTCTAGTTTTACTGATGAATTTGATGTTCCAAAATATTAGAAATCTTGTATTCTACTCTGGACAACATGTGGATCTTTCCAACTTTTTCAGTAGTTAATTAATTGATTATTAATGGTTATTAATTGCCAAATATAAATTAATATTAATTGATATTCATGATGATAAAACATGTAATGGACATTCTAAAAAATGAAATTACAAAATTCTTATTACAAATATTATAAATTCCATAATCTTATTTTAAAAATAAAATACATTTATAAGTTCTAAATCATCTCACCAATTTATTTTATTTTTTTATTATTGGTCTCACTACACTAATGGAAACTTCCTTTGTGGGATGTAAATAAACATAAATTCCAACCAGAAGCGGCTTTAATCTAGACACGTTTTTGGGTTACATACATACATTATACATGCATCGTGGTCAGCAAAACCCCATTTCTTAGACCATTTTGTTGCAGCCCCCGTCTCTGAACCTACATCACCTCTGCAGCTTCTTCGGTTTTAACGAGGAATTTAGGTACGATTAAATTTCTATTTTATCTAGATTATTCAGTAATGAAGAATATTGTCCGATTATTTGGGGATTCAATTCTTGTATGAGCTGTTTTTATTTGCGCCTAAAATTATCATAATCTGATAAGTGACTTTGGATTGCATATCTGATCATGGTTGTTTTGTTAGAATATAACTGATAAAACAGGATGATCGTTCATTTACATAAATTTCTCTCTGTTTGAACTCTGCCCCATTGGAGTTGGTCGGGCCGCTGAGCCTTGTGCTTTAGGGCACGGGTTCGATTTCCCTTGAGGGAATGCCTATTGGCTTCCTCTGCTGTGAGCCTATCAGGTACGGGCAACCTAAATTGGCTTATTTCTCTTGTGTGATTTGCAGGATATTACGCAGGAGCGGAGTTTACCCAATGCGTATCCTAAGGGTAGCGGTTGCGGGTTTCCTCGTCATTCAAAAAGAAAAAAACTTTGAATACCTTCATTTGAAATTTACTGTCCGAATTTGTGCTGTTAATATTTCAATGAGCTGAGATATGTAATGTAAGTAATTTTGTATGGGGAGATTTTAATAGAACTCGAAAAGCCTCGTGCTGCATTTCATTGCTCCAGATGGTATCTTACCTATTGATGTCTTGTAAAAACCAGAACTAACAATATATTCAAAACTTCATGCTCAATTTAAAGATGTGGAGATGATCGTTATTTTTCGGACTTATAGATCCTGGCTTTTCATAATACTGCATAGCTTGATTGGAAATCCACAAAGAACTGGTGTTTGAGTCATGTTTTCTTTCGGAGTACCGGTAGTTTATAAAGTTAGATGCAGTCATATGAGTCCCGAGTGGTTTACTGCACATTGAATCTGATTCGTAATCGCTGTTTTTTCGCATCATGAATGAATTCATAATAGCAATCTCCTTACATTTTTTCCCCTATTCTTTTATTTTGGTAATTGCTCTTCATTCAGTATTATCCCGTGACCTGTAACAATGGGTGGACCACCTATACAGAACTCTTGTTCCGTCATCTCTTTGCAATCACAGAAAGACGAAGAAAAAGGATCCATATCAGTAGCATCTGGGCCTGATTCAAAGCCAAAGAAGAAGATCTGCTGTGCTTGCCCCGACACTAAGTAGCTGAGGGATGAATGCATTGTGGAGAATGGTGAATCTGCTTGTGAAAAATGGATCGAGGCCCATCGGAAATGCCTTCGTGCAGAAGGCTTCAATGTCTGATATCAGTTTTGCAGTCGACTTTAGAAGATTCAAAATAACGTGATATTGTAAAATGATCCGCATACTTCCGTTTTACAATATTTTGAAGGCAGTCTAATTCTGCAGCACCTCCAAGTGTGTGTGTGTGTGTTTCAACAAATATGAAAAGTATATAACAAAAGCAAATATAGGACACTAGAATTAATTCATTGATAACACAAACTAAGCAAACTATTACATAGTTGTGAACTACAGAGGGTATCACATTTGACACTCAAACATGACTCAAATGGTAAATTTATTGATCATAATTATTGTAATCATAGAGTTATAAGTGTCCATTTCTATAGGTTTTTTGGGGGTTCATCAATGACCACAGGTGCAGTTGGTGCACGCGCAGCTGGAACCGCACTTGCACTTTCCGTCATGCTCGTCTACCGGGGTATCCATCAGCAGGGTCTCCGTGTAGCTGCAAAACAAAATTTCATTCAACCAAGTTTTCTATTGAGATAGAGAATGATTATATATTGAACAGAAAAGTGTACCTGTTCTCAGTCTCTATGATGTCAGGGGCGTATCCCTTCTTCCTGCAATTATAAACATTTTCAATGTCACACAAATTAAATAAAACTGAAAGGATCTAAATTATTAAAGTGGAACCATTTGAAGGCTAGAATGAAGAAAGAAAAAAAAGGATGAATGAAGCAGAGACTTACACGCACTGACTCTTGTCAGAGCAGTCGCAGGAGCCACACATGTCCGACATGGTTGAGTTACGAAACTGGAAAGTACTACTGGAGATATGTATTCGATAATGCTGCTATGTATTCAACTTCTGTGGCGGAGCTGCTATTTATAGGCGGAGAAACGGTGCAAGACGACGTCGTAGCTGCTGGGGGGAATGGACTTGGAAGGAATCTTGATAATGGAGCTCTAATCTCTATCCTCCTCTCATGTCACCTTCATGGAAAGCTTTTACATTTCTTTACAGATGAATATGTTCTTTGAAATTGCTATTCACCACTTTCTTCTTCGTCCACTTTCATTATGGTATTTAATGGAAAATGATTCTATACACCGCGCGTGGTGTACAACAAGTAATGTAGATTAGGCCACGTCAACAATGGTATGTATTATGTGTTCATGTGGCTTATAATTTATACAATTTGGTGTTCAACATCGAGTGTATGCAATCCTAAGAATTTATGAAAAACCTGTGTTTGGTTTTATTTTGGGGTTTTATTTTGGTGAAAATTTTGGTGAAAAGGTTTATTGGAAATTGTGTATTTTGATGAAAATGTGTTTGGTTTAGTGTTTGATTTTATTTTCAGAATAGACAAAAGTTACTGTAGCAGTCAAGTCATGTAAGTTTTTGTCTGAAAAGTTGTGTTTATAATTAGTTAATGATTGAAAAATATAATATAATATAAGTTTTAAATGATTATATTGTAGTTGATGTAATTAGTAGGTACCCTAAAGTAGAGACAAATAGGGAGACAATAGCTGACAATTTTTTTGACCAAAAAAATTATTTTTGGTTAAAAAAATACAAAACAAACAAGTTTTGGCCAAAATGAGTTTGAAAACAAAACCAAACACAGCCCTTTTTGCAGCATGTCTTTAGCTTCAAAGGGGGTTGTGTACTGTATGGTTACACGATTTGCTTTACGAACTACATTTTAATGATTTTAAATCAAGCAAAGAAAAATTACAACTAAAAAAAGATTAATATAACACCACTGCACATTTTGATTGTGAGAAAACAAAAAAAAAAAAAAAACAGGATAATCTTTTAATTGAAATTTTTTTAGGCTTTAACCTTGTCACTCGAATAAAGATTAAAATACATACTTTTTTTCTTTTGAATTCTTTTTCTTCATTCTCTTTAGTTTTTCCTCCCCAACATTAATATATTATGCATTAGAGGCCTCAAATTGAAATTAATCTTTTTTTCATAAACTTGATTGATTATTTCACAAATATATTCATTCTTCAGAATTCAACTCAAACATGCAAGTCCAAGATAAATTTCTTTTTCTCTTACCTCTATAAGATGCCTTATCTTTTGGGCTGTTATAAAAAATAAAAAAACAAATGCATAAATTCCTCCCTCTTTTATTTTCTTTTGCTTTTCCAAGGATAAAGAAATAGGATGTTGATCAAATGCTAGTGACAATCACTAATATGAACAAATTCCTTCTGAATTTCAGCCTACCAAGTGTTTGGGTACCTTTTCAAACAGCTCAAGAATGTACAAAAAGATTATTAGATTGGTGAAAATTATATATTCTCCCTACCTACTAGTATTGAAACATGTACATCATTCCTTTTTTGTTTTTTGTTCTTCTTTTTCATTTCGAAAGAGAATTGAGATTGTCAGATTATCTTTTATTGAAAGAATTATATGTATTATACATCATAAATATCAATTACTGACGGCTATTTATTAATATTTATCAATAATTAATAATCAATTAACAAAGTGCTCCTAAAATTGAGAGAACACATATTTCTGATGATATTTAAACTCATGATCTCGTTGATCTTCAAAATAAAATAACTCATGATCTCATAATCATCGGACCTCAATTTCGGCACTTGATGTTGAAATTGACCAATGCAAGATTCTAGTGACATTGTTTTGTGTAGGAAGCAATTGCTTACACAACATTTTAATGAACTATATTCTAAAATCAAAATTACCTTATCTTCTTATATGTATAAATGAAAAAGAAAACATATTTTTAAAATCAAAATTACCTTATTCTCTTACACTCATAATGTCTGATGCTTATGTTTTAAATGGGATAATCACTTCTATGGTCTCTCTCATTTTTGTTTTGCGTCACTTTACTCCCTTTACTAATAATTGTGGCACATTAGTCCCTATAATATAAATTATGTTCCACCTTGGTTCCTGAACACACTTTCCGGCCTATTTCCTCCGGTCAACTCAGCACATGAATTACATGTGCTTTTCATTAGGGGTTTTTTTGTCCATTCCAAACCAAAAATTCAGAAAATTAAAGTGTGTCATTTTAGTCCCAAATAAAGGCGGGAATTGGGACTATGTTTTCCCGCCTTCAATCTGTTGGGAAACGATAACTAGACGCAGCGAAAGTAAAATTCCTACGGTGGCCATCTCTAATTTTTGATATTTAAACCATAAAAGAGAGTGAAGTGGTTGGAGAAATTTTTTGTTTCTACGAATCTGGGTTTGATTTTATTTTCCTTATCCGAGCAGCAAATACTTCACTGCCTCTAAATTATCACGCCGGAATCCAAAACAAAAACTTCCTCTTCTTCTTGGTGGCTAAGTTTTTCACAATAGAAGACTAGGGTAATTTTTTCTATTAAGTGATATATTTATATCACTCAAAAGAAAACAAAGCCTCATTGAACCCATATAGTAGGCGTCCATTTGGACGAATACACGACATTATCATCTAATACGGATTAAGAAACTTACCATATAGAGGCGCAATATTCCCTCTTGGACGAATTTGTATTTTCTAGAATTGATGAACATTTTAACCTTAGATACCGAACAACACACACATTCGTGCCTTTATGTTGTATTTTTTAAGGTATTTTAGTGAAGATTTTAACCTAGCAAAGCCCTAATCTTTTTCCCCCTTATTACACTTAGTAATTAAATTGTTTGATTTTGATATTTTTATCCCTTTTTCTTTTTTTATTTACTGCTGAAATTTTTGGGTTGGAATGGACAAAAAAGCCCGTGATGAAGCATGTGTAATTCACGTGCTGAGTTGGCCGGAGAAAATAGGCCAGAAAATGTGTTCAGGGACCAAGGTGGAACATATTTTATAGTATAAGGACTAACGTGCCACAATTATTAATAAAAGGACCAAAGTGACACCAAACGAAAACCAATCATAGAAGTGATTATCCCGTTATAAATTCATTGTCTAAAATCTAAATAAAGAAAAATGAGAAGGACAAATTGTGAATTTCAATCTTGTTTGATTATATGACAGAGTGTAGATAAATTTTTATACATGAAATCATAAATTGTTCAAACTCAACATTGTGACTTATAATTTTTACACCTTTATAAAATCTACATTTGTTATTCTATATTTCCTTACTCTATGGACACTTTTTCTCACTTATCTTGATCAATAATGAAAAGGAATTCTTTGAATGTGCATGAAATATAAAAATGAATGAATAATTCTTCTTATTTCTTGAAGTGCTGATCTAATAAATTGTAGTACGACATTTAAGAATTTTAGAGCAGAATATAGTGAAAATTCTGCTTTTGAAGGTTAAGGTTGAGGCCCCATAACCAAAAGGTTAACGGTTCAACTCCCACTGGATGCATGTGAGTTTTTTCTCTATTTATAATAGTAGTTTGTTTGTAACAGTTTGTAGCTTATGATTGTATTTGCTTATGATGCTTATTTGTAATAGATTCTCTTGCAATCGATGTATTATGATGTTGTAATCGTTCCTTCAAAAAAAAAAAAAAATCACCAAAACAAGCTCGGAGCGTGAGCCGTGAAGCGCCGACTTCTTGAGAATAATTATGTGATCTAATTCAAGACGAAAGAGGATACCCTAAATATTTAGTCTGACAAACCCGGGTTGATAGTTATAACATTGAGAAATAAAGACTCTATCTAACTCTATAAAGCAGGGGAGAGCCATAACGTGTGGCAGCCTAGATTCGAATTCATGACCTCTCACATAAAGTGGGAGGTGGATGTCACTAGACCAGCAAATATTGAATTATAATTATGTGATCTAGAGTTTCAATTTTCACCATAAAGAAAAATAATATGTGCTCTAGGGTGGACATAGACTTCACTCATGAGTGTGATGATTGGTCTATATTTTACTTGGGACCTGAATTTGGGCCTTGATTAGGCGAATATAATGTGGCCCAGTCAACACGAGGATCTAGACTCTATACAAATTTATTTAATTTTTTTCTTTAACTTAGCACATTGAGTGTTAAAATTTAATAAATTAAGTGACGTAAATATTTTTTGATAAATTTTATTTTAATTTAAGAGACACTGATTTATCGTAATAAAATAAGTATGACAAGTCACAAAATAATTACATGTTGTTCCTTGTGTATCTGCAAAATACAGATAATTGTCTGTTGGGCCGACCCTATATGTCGACTTGGTTCTCAAACCCAATAAATCATTTTATGGGTTTAGTTCTCAGTCCAAACTGCATCAATTAAGGCTTTCAATTAGCCCAAGCTCTATAAAATAATAATGAGGAACACCGAATACCCAAACCCATAACAATAGAAGGCCCTAATACTTTCTCTCTTTGGTATAAATGATAATATATTGCAACGGAAAATATTTTTTATATTTACCAATTTACCATTTTGTTTTTAAATGAAATCTGCATTATACATGAATTTGGATGCAAATCGTAAATGGGTATAAAACTTATGCAAAAAGCATTGGACAAATTCAAAATCAAAACCAACAAATTATGACGTCTCATGCAATTGAGAGCAAATTCTTATTCAAGAAACCTAAATATTATTAGGAGAGAAGAAATAATAGATCAACTGATTTTTTTTTTATTTTTTTTGGGGTGTGACAAGGTCGTATTACAAGCTACGTCGATATTCATTATGTAATTGAAAAAAAATGATTCAATTACTATGGAAGAGTTGAACTGTACAATCAGAAGTCTTTGATGTAACAGATTGATTCCGATGTAGTAAATGTACCCCTTGTCCAAGACGAAATATAGTCATGGCATTTAGTTAGACTATGGATGGACTTCATTTAAAATTTTCACTTATGTAATTTTGCCCCCCTCAAAATTTTAAAATTTTCACTTCTACTTATAACAATTGTAATTTTGTCCCCCTCAAAAATGACAAAATAACCTCTGTACTAAAAAGTACTTACTATCCCATTTGACTTTTTCAATCTATTTCCCCAAATCACAACTTTTCACTTTCTCCCTCATTCATCACACATTTCTACAACTCAAACAAAGGAGAAATAGAAATTTTAGGACTTATTTTTCTTAAACTACCTTCTCAAGAATTTGATTGGTGAAATTCTTAGATTTCTTACTTCAAAGCCCAAGAAGGTATTATATTATTCATTTATTTGAATACAAATCTCTAAAATTTGATTTTGATTTCTTTCACTATATATTTCATATATTATTTTAAATTTTGATTCTTGAATTTTTTTTAGTTTTATATGCATATTTAATGGGTTTAAGGGAGGTGGGACCGTGTGGGGGGGGGGGGGGGGGTGAGAGATATATTTCATAATTAGTTGAGTTTGTGTAAGGTGATGCATTATATATAGTTATATATATACACATTGAAAGAGATGAAGTAGTGGAACTTATCAAAAAAATAAAAAAAAAAAGATGAAGTGGTGGCTTGGTGGGGCCGTGTGAGTATAAGGGAGAAGAGGAAATGCGAAATGTCAAAGTTAAGCACAATGAAAGAGATGAAAGGGTTGGGGTTGTGTGGGTATACTGGAGAAGAGGGGAGGGAAGTGTAAAGTGTCAGAGTTAGACTTGATTTGTATATTTTAGTTAGTTGTGGGTACATCTAATAAATAAGTTAGTACATATATTTTCGTTAGTTGTAATTTGTATATTTTGAATTTTATATTATCTTGAATTATGATTGCTTCCTGCCTTTATTCACAATTTTTTTTTTAGAATATTTATCAAATATGACGTATTATGGTGTGTGTCAATATCAGATACAAACATTTGCATTTTTCAGTTGTGCTTCAATAATTAATTATCTTAAGAAAAAAGATCGTAGTCGCACCGAAAAAACAATGCGTAAAAACAAATGTTAAAATGTCAATAATTTACTATTAAAAATAAATATTAAAATACTTAAAGTTTTGACATTGCGGTCTCGCCCCCTGTGTGAAAATCCTGGCCCCGTCTCTGCCTTAAACCACCATGAATGGGTGTTGGTTAGAGGCTTGAAGAAGACGGGGGGGGGGGGGTGATGAAAAGTTTCGTGATAGGATCCCCTTCTATTAATAGCACGCTCTTAAAAACTAAAATAAACAGACAACATTTCATTTGAGAAAAAAAAAAGAGATTAATCGATGCATATCTTGGTCCATATTAAAAAGCTCACGAATGTGTAGGTTGCATTTGAATAGAAAGATTTGAAGTTATAAAAAGAATTTGGATTTGAATAGAAAGATTTGAAGCTATAAAAAGAATTTGGAAAGTCAATTTTTAATGATTAGGTGAATTTGAAATACATCTTTGATTTAGAAAATAGTGCGAGTTTTTACCTAGTTTCATATTAGTTTACATTGAGTGTCTTTCTAGCCAAAATTGAAATATATTAGGGAAAATTAGTGATTAGGGAATAGAAATTTTTTAATTAATAAAGACACAATAAATTTGAACTATTTAATAAGAGGGGACTCCTAAAATTTAAATTTTATTAAAAAGATAATTTTATCAAGAGCACACCTCTCATGTCTTTTTAATTCTCTATAAAATATTTGAATATTTTGTTGTCTTTTATCACATAAAAGAAGAGAATTATAAAATAAAAGATCACGGGTATATAAAACAAGACAACCAACACATACAAGAAATAGACAATCTTCTTCTTTCCAATCGACACATATCCGTAAATCAGCCTTCATGTTCTTATTTTAAAAAAAAAAAATCAGCCTTCATGTATGTTTCTTTGATCTGAGAAAAAGTATGATAATGTTCTCGTATGATTGAATCATGAAGCTAATGAGCATTTATTGCATAGTATTGTGAATAGGGTCTATAAGCCTACAAGTCAAGTCTTGCTCCACTAACTTTCGTTGGCTATAAACACCGTATCCACACATATGTATCAGCTAAATTGGGCCACGAGTTAAAATGGGTTAAAAACTATGATGTCCGAATATTTTTAAAATTGGATTTGTGTAATATCGTACTTGTATCGAATATGATACTTCGGATACCACCTGAATACATATCAAATACTTTCTTGAAGTATCTAAAAAATAAGTGAAAAATAAAATTTCGGATACTGTATTCGATACTTTCGAATGGCGTATTCAATATAAAATTTGAAGCATCTGACACGTCTTGGATACCGGACATAGTATTTTTTGAATATTATATAGTACTTTATAGGTTAAAATAGAATAATAATAATAATAATTTTGACTGTTAAAAAGTTAAACAAACAAAAAGAAAATTGAAAGAAGAAAAAATTACTGTGGTTTCACTTCTTAATATGTTTTTTTTTCTCTTGCTCCACATGAAACCTATCATTGACATTTTATCTATATTGAAATTTAATTATTGTGGTTTTTTGATCAGAACTTTAATGCAGATGTGAAATTATCTATATTGAAATTTCTTTTTTGTGATGCCCACATGAACAACATTAGTAAATGCGTTAATTTTTTATATTATAGTTTTCAGTAATGAAGTCTGTTTTGAAGTGAAGATTTCTAATTTATATTCAGTGGAATAATAACACGAATGTCATCATATTTCAAGATAATATTTTTTAAATAATGTTATAAATCATGTGAACCACATTAAACTTCGTGCTAAACATGGTAGATTTTGATCTTTGAACTCGGTACCTTTGAATTTTGTTGAAAGAATTCTAATTTCCAGATCTTCAAAATCTAACTCACCCCATCATATACACTTATTCACGTCAACAGCAGGAGTAAGTAGATGGTGCGTGTGTCATATGGAAATCTGCTAAGTAAATAATGCATGTAGTCTATGTTTACAATGGTTTGTATCAGCTGGATATATATTTACAGATTTTAAGTCATGGCTTAAGGATATTGTGTTGATAGGAAAGAAGATGATTGTCGAATTGTTCTTGTATCGGTTGCTCTTGTTTACGCGTACTCTTCTATTTTTTAGTTCTCCTCTTTTATGTGGTAAAAGACATTGAATGTTTAGTACTTCTCTAGAGAAAAATACATGAACATGTGTGCTTCTAGTAAAATTGTCTTATTAATGAAATCAAAATTTTAGGAGTCCCTTTTTATTAAATAATTCAAACTTATCGTGTTTTTATTAATTTGGCAACTTCCTACTCCCTAAACACTAATTTAAAAAGAATATTGAAAAAGTTCAAATAATTAATTATAAAGAATTTAAATGTGTCATTCAAATAATTTTGTTTATTTTACTTAAAACTAATCTATTTGATGGTATATGTTTTAATATATATATATAATTATTTTATAAAATCTTTAGTAACGTTTAAATAAAGTGATGTTTAACTTAAATATTTTGATCGAATCAATTTATTTAAGTTTAAATACCTTTTTTAATTTAGCTATTTTAATTAAATCACTTTAATTAAAAAAGTCATAATCTGATTTTTAAAATTTTGATATAACAATTCTACCAATTATTATATATAATTACTTACTTCTCCAACCCCTGGGATATTTTGTCATTTCCTCTTTCTCTTTGCCGTTTAGGCTTCAGAATTTTCTCTTAAAATTAAAAATTATGACGTGAACCCGTAATTACGCCAATCTTCGTGGATGCCACATTAAATTACCCTAAATAATAATTATCTTAATAAATTTTAAATGGAATAAAAAGGTTCATCCCCGTACGTACGTGGCCTACATGCATGTGGGGACCCACATTGACAAGGACTGTTTGTTTGTGTTTGCTAAATTCACAGCTACCAACGACGATCCCATGTTTGGTACTCCTACTACTTCACTTGCCCTCCCCCCTCTCACTCACTTTCTGTTTTCTCTCTCTAAAATCTATATATATTATGTATGTGTATGTATATATCTATATATATGTATCTATTAAAGAAGGTTTCAATGCACAGCGCAAGTCTCGTCTGTTTCATTTATTAGCATATCTAAATCGTATAATCAAAACATAAATATCCATTTATGTCTCTATCTATATCTAAGCATCCACGAAGCAAACGGAACCGTCAGAAAGGCAAAAATCTCGAGTGTTAATTTAATCTCTCTACAATAGGGGAGGGAAGATGAGGTGTCGCTAACAAGGAAAATCCCTAAATCAATCATACAAAGTCCAAACCTAATTCAAATTTTGTCAGAATCAATCGATCGATCTCATGGAGTCGCCCACGACGGTTCATCGATATATCTCACAGAATACAAAGTAAGTTTTAGTTTTGATTTTGATTTTGCTCTGTTTTTGGATGTTTGATTTTACGTGTATATCGTTTGTTGATGTAAATATGATTGCAGGAAAAGGGTGTTTCCGGGTGGAAGTTCGTCGTCGGGGTGTAAAGAAGTGGAGGTTTTGGAAATACCTCCGCCGATTAATCGCACTTCTAAACCCAAACCCTCTAAACAAAAAGAGGTTCGAGATTTAATTGTTGTTTTTTCTTTATTCAGTATGTTTTTGGTTTTTAGTGATTTTATCTGTTAATCTGTGCATTGGTATTTACCGAGTTAGTTTAAAATGCTCCTTTTTTGTTTCTAATTTTTTGTGTTTCCTCGGTTTTTCGTGATGATTGAGACTGTTAAGTGTGTTTTCAGGCCCCTGATTGAAGTTGAATGGTATTTAGCAGAGCAAAAAGGCATTGGAATTAGGATGGAAGGATAAATTTGAATGTTTGTATTTAGGCTTTATTTATATGTGTCAACAATTTGTTTCAGACTGTAGTGAGGCCATGCTTTGGTATTTAGCATTATTTTACAAGATGAATTTTACGAAGTTATATTGGCCTTATATTTGCTTAAGGCTGTCTTCACAAGTGAGAACAAAATCTTAGATTTTTCTGGTGTTGGATCTTGTCGAGTGCACAAGTTTCCAAGTTCGGTTAATTTGTCGGATCTTGTCGGTGCACAAGTTTCCAAGTTCGGTTAATTTGTCCATTATAGGGTGGGGGACGTGCCGTAAACATGGCGCATTTTGCAAATGAGTGTTTTGAGATTAGGATATCGTATAAGTTACGCATGCTTTTAGTCTGTTTCATGATAATTCACATCTCCTGCACTACGACATATTATAATGTATGTCCTCAAGTCAGAAAACGTACGATTAGCTTTTTGAAAAAAGATTAAGTTCTATAATTTCGAACACAATGTTAGTTCTTAATTTGATGAGTCGCAAATGGGGAAAAAAGCGCAAGATGAATATAGTTTCACTAAAGGGGCAAGGGTAAGACATTTATTTTTCCTTTCTGATTTATTTTTTATTCTACACGCTTTCATTGTTTGAATAAAGGGTCTCTATCTTGCCCCTCCCTTTTTTAAATATATTTTGATAATTCGTGTAGGTTGTGCACTTGTGCTATAGCGGATATCAGGTTGCCTTATATAAAGCATTGGGTTTTTGATAGAACTTGTCATTTTAGTTTAGTTCTTTCTTTTAAGTAGCTTCAACTTACCTTTCTGGTGTCATAGTTCTTCTGGGCTACATGACCTGCGCCCTGGATTTAACAAAGAAAATTCTCTTCTCTTGTTAGCTGATTTGTTTTCCTTTCTAAAACTAGATCCTCCCTTTAGACCTTATTCAACCCTGTGGACAAACAAACAAATATGAGTACTATTTAGGATTTTTTTTCCTTCCAAAAGATTAGCTTCTTTTTCTCGTTTTTGCAACTATTTCTGAAGTTGTATCATTAGATGCATGTTAACCTCCATTTTCCAAATTTCGTGAAGGTTATTCATCATGAAATAATAGATGTTGACATGGAAGAAGATTGTGGTGATGTTATACTACTTGATGGTGAAGTTGATAGACGTGGCAAAGGCAAGGTACTTTGGAGTCCTCACCAACTTATATAACTATTTGTTAAACAGTTTCACTGATAGGGTAGTTTAACAATTTTTTTTTTAATTTCTAATTTTCATGCTACCCGGGTTGATTCCGCTATGTAGTAAAATATATTTTATTCTATTCCGACATGTAGGAAGCTCTTACCAAATTTTCAGCTGGTCTTAGTAGCTTAGCAAATGATGGGTCTCCAAGTGATATCCAGATGTCAAATAATGGCACTATAGATGATTTAAACTCTAATTTATTCTACGGAGAGGATGCGTGGGTAGATACATATTATGATGATATAATATTTGATGATGACTATGCAACTTTTTTGGAATCACAATTTGATCACATGGATATTCCACCTGGAGTCGAGGCTCCATTCCCCTGGTTGCCAAGTTCTCCTCAAAATAGTAATAAGGTTCCAGGAATCGGAACTTCAACTAATCCAAGTTCTCAACTTCAGCCAGATCGCACCAATCTCTCTTCTAGCATGAAATCCATCCAAATAAAGGATTCAAAGATAGATTTTAAGGCGGGTAGACAACATATGACTGGGAAAACACCTTCAAAATGGTTGGATTCTGGTCTTAGCCTGAAGAAATCTACATCTTCAAGTAGTAAAGCTCATCCTAGTCCACAATACTCTAAATATGGGAAGGAGCCTTTGCCCCCTTTTGGAAAGACTAAAAAGAGGTCTTTTGGACCCCACGTCTATTCCAGCCCACACAATCAGTTTCCTTCTGGTGCAACTAGTCTAAGTGACTACCCAAATTTCAAGTTCAAGATAAACGAAACTAGTGGGGGAATGCCAGTGTGGCAGGATGAGCCCATGCATATTGTGGAACCTTCTATGGGCGTCATTATGAATGAAAGTCCAGTTGGGCCATGGATAAAAGATTCTACCAATAATCAAAGTGGTGGATCGTCCATAGGGGATTCAGGAACGGGTCGGGTAGAGCAAGGGAATGCTGATGAAATTGTGCAGAACCTTGTCGCTTTTAAGAAATTTGACACTGTTGAAGATTATTCGGATCACCACTATTCCAAATATGGTTCTTCTGTAAAGCAGGTGAAATGTCGTTTTATTGCTGTTCTATCTCAATTTTTCGTATTTTGTAATATGGTTATAATTTTTGGTATAGGCACCAAAGAGTTGGGCCAAGAGAATTCAGGATGAGTGGAAGATTCTGGAAAAAGATCTGCCTGGTATGTTTGTTGAAAAAAAGAGAGCTCTCGGCAAATTTTAGCTTTGATCACTGATTTTTATTCGTTGTTGAAGCTAGTTGCTCATGATACTTTATCATCATTATAAAAGATGAATACACCTTTCACTCTATATGCTTTTCTTCTGTTACTTAAACAGATACAATATTTGTGAGGGTCTATGAATCGAGGATAGATCTTCTGAGAGCTGTTATAGTAGGCGCAGAGGGAACTCCATACCATGATGGTCTCTTTTTCTTTGATGTCTTCTTTCCCAGCAGTTATCCCAACGTTCCACCAGTAAGTTTCAAATTCTATTTATTTACTTAATTTTATGTACATGCAAAAACACGAGCAGAAGTGTCAATAGTTTTTTTTTTTTAAAATCATTTTTGAGGCTTAACTACTTTATTTCTGTTTTTGGCAGCAAGTCCATTACCATTCTGGTGGCCTTAGAATCAATCCAAATTTGTACAATTGCGGGAAAGTATGTCTCAGCCTTCTCAACACATGGAGTGGTAGCCATAAGGAGCAGTGGATCCCTGGCGTATCAACCATGCTACAAGTTTTGGTTTCTATTCAAGGGTTGATTTTGAATGCCAAGCCCTACTTCAATGAGCCCGGATACGCAAATCTTAGTGGCTCTGTAAGTGGAGAAAAGAAATCTTTGGAATATAATGAGAGAACGTTCATGCATTCCCTGCAAACAATGGTGTACACCATGAGAAGGCCTCCAAAGGTAAGATGATACTTTGATGTAATACGCCAAAGGGTACAGATCATGCCATGTAGTATGTTATTGCTGACGTGGCATAATCTACACCCTTTGGTGTCATAGGTCATGCCACATCAACAGATGGAGTATGTTATTGTTGATGTGACATAATCTACGCCGTTTGGTGTTCGACACCAGCTGAAAGTAGGAGGGGGTCGCGACTGGTGATTGCCACGTATTTTTGCTGTTAATTGTGGAATTAAATCAAGGGATGATTATGTGCACACCCCTCACTTATTGGGTAATTACTATAAGCTCCTGATGTGTTGCAAATCACCAACACATCCCTTGTCGGACCCTGAAATTGTAATATGCTTTTACTGACAGAGAAAGTTGTGGTAATTTTCAAACTTCAGGGCTTTCGTAATTACAGTCCATGGTTGTCTGTAATTTTCCTTGTATCAAAGTAATGCTACCCGGGATTATTCCAATATTTTCGCTATTTTTCATGTTATTTTCTTTTTGTAGTATTTCGAGGCGTTTGTGAAGGGCCATTTCTGCAAGTATGCTCGAGATATTCTGGTGTCGTGTAAAGCGTACATGGGCGGAGCTCAAGTGGGTTGTCTTGTTAAAGGTGGTGTTCAGGATGTTGATGAGGGTGACAAGAGCTGCTCAAAGCATTTCAAGACTAATTTGGCCGGATTCATAACCACACTTGTAAACACATTTTCGCAAATTGGAGCCAAGGATTGTCAAGAGTTCCTTTCTTTAGCTCAGAAGACAAATGGACCAGCAGCTCCTCCCCCTCCTGGGGCCTGGGCTACAAAATTCTACCATTAGGTTAATAGAAGCGCGATTTTCGTGACGAATTATCATTCTCATGAACCTAGAATGCCTTAGTTATATTTTGACGATAAAAAATGTTTATAGTTGTGGATACAGTCAGTTATGTCTGCTCATAACATCTAATCCTTAATTTACTGTTGAGCTATGGTATATAGTTTTGAAGCTCTAGTTCCCAAGGAAATTTTCTCTTTACCTCATATTTTAAAGCTTAATTTTCAGTCGAAGTCATTATACTTTCCTATTGTCTAGCGAAATTATAATATTTTCATTTAAATTTTTTAATGATATCAGTATAATTTTTTTGTGTGAAACAGGCTTTTATTCAGGAATATGTGATTAAAGTTATCATAGACCTTGATAAAATTTGAATATCAATATCCCAAAATCATGAGAATTATTATTTAAACAATGGGAAAATCGCATTGACCTTCCCCGAACTATAGGTATTTGGCATCCGTACCCCCTCACGTTTAATATATTTGCAAGGACCTCCCCTCCAACTTTTTCCTAAATTGTACAAGTTAAGGACTATTATACCCCTTCACATTTGAGCTAAAAAGGTTTAATTGAATGAAAAATTGTCAATAAATTATAAAAATTACTTTGTAACAAAAGATTAATTTTTTTTTAGAAATACCTCTAAAATCCCTAAACCTTAAATTATATATTTAAAAAAGAATATTTCCTAATTTCATGAATAGTTTATCATGGACAAATATTTTCTGTTTTAATTGTGCTATTTTTATTTGTTACATCATTTTATCTAATTTTTCATTGTACGCTTTTTAAATTTCAACTTAAGAATAAAAGTATCCGAATTTTTTTTTTATTAATTTATGGTTTAAGAGCTATTTTTATTATATTGCAATGTCGTTTGATGATCTTTTAAAAAAATATCAAACAAATTATTAAATCTATTCAACATTTTTAGCTCTAACAATAAAGAGCATTTTAGTCTTTGATTAGTAAATTTAATTCGAAAGTTGAAGGAAGGGAGGTCCATGCCAATATTCTAAAAACGAGGAATGTGAATGCCAATTGTTCATAGTTCAAAAGAGGTCGATGCAATTATCCCGGGAAAATATTACCCTGTTTCTATGCTGAATTGAATAATGGATTAAACAAGAGCAGGTTACACTTGGTCCTCACCTACACTTTTACAATGTCAATATCACTGCTTTTATCCAGCTGAAAGTCAATCCCACTTGCCAGCCCAAATGTATTTAAAATGACTTTTAACTGAATTAACAAATGCAAAACAAAGAATAGTTCTTTCGGAACCAATGTAGATCTAAATCAAAGACTTCTCAAAACCTTCAACAGATTACTTGATTCTAACTTTTGTTTTTCAGTTTATTTGGCAATGATCTCTTCATCATGTTATCACAACTTCTTGTGCTTATTTCTGTTCACTAATATATGTACATCCTATGTCTCTTCATCTCCTCCTCTAGCTTCAACAACTGCAGCTTCATATAGTGATCACTGTGCTTCTGTCGTCCCCGAATCCATCCCCACCGTCCGTGCATACAAGAACGCCATACCACTATTGGTAACAAATCACTACACCGGTGGAGACAGAATTCTAGGCCGGATACCATCACAAAGGCCCTCTGCCTATGTCACAAAATCTCTTAAACTCAAAACTATCCAAAATTACTACACAACCAACTCCAAGGACATTTTCAAAGTCGAGGCTTACTTATATATCCGGTCACCATACCGCTACCCATCTTCCGGTCCGAGCTCAATCACTTTTTTGCTAAATGGTTTCTGGTCAGATTTTTCCAGGAAGCTTTGTATGGTTGGATCAGCTCCATGGCCCTCTGATGAAAATAAGACCCTTAATCTTGATGTTGTTCTTAAACTCAAGTTTCCCAATAAGAATCCAACTATATTCACCAGTTTTATCAGTGGGGTTCTGGAAAGCACAAGTTCTGCTAATGATTCAGGATACTTTGACCCTCTGTCGATCTTCGGTTTTCCAGTTTTGTCTGACTATAGTTACTCATTGGCTTTAAAAGATCTTCATGGAGGGTTTTTTGGCGAAAATGATGTCCCGAAGAACAACTCTCTTGATTTGCAGCCTAGCAAGTTTTGCTCAATGCTGACGGGGAGATATCTTGTTTTCGAGCTGGAGTATGCAACAGAATGCAAGAGTCTTGAAAATTGTAATCCACTTGGTAAGAGCTATGGCTACTTGCCTCAATTCATGTCCTTGGATTTAATCCAGTGTTTGGAGGATGAACAAAAAGTTAGATATATAGTAAAATTTCAAAACATCACTCGAGGTGTATTTTATGAGGAATTTGATGTCGATTGGACGATGATTGGAGAGGGGTCATGGTATGAAAAGAAGAACCAGCTACATATGGTTGCTTGTCGAATAGGTAAGAACGCTGTTGAGGATTGTACTATAAGGTTGAGTTTGAGGTATCCTTCAATCTGGACCATCAGAAATGATGCCAAAATTGTTGGCCAGATTTGGACCAACAAAACTGTTAATGATTCAGGGTATTTCAGAAGGATTAATCTCTCAAGTTCTGATGAGAATGATATGGTGGTTTTTCCAGGATTGAGATACGAGTACACCGAATTAAACAGAGTGAAAAAATTATGCCCGGTGAAAACGCTTGTGAAGAAGGAGAGAAATATATATCCAGATGGGCATTCCCTTGATATGAAGTATGATATCTCTGTCAGAAATTATAAAGGGAAAGTATTTGCTTGGGGTGATGTAATGCCACTTTCTGTCGGAAAAGATTTCTACCAAAAACAACCTGTAATTGACATGGGTTCGATTTCTAAACCTGAGAAAAAAAAAGTTGCCCTTTTGAATATGAACTATAAAATAGGTATCCGGCCTTTTCGTAGAGTCAAGTATGGTGATTGGTTTCCTACACTCGATTGGTCGATAAATCTGAGAAGCCGAGTGGAGATAACTGCAGAAGGAGTGTATGATGTTGAAACAGGACATCTCTGCATGCTAGGATGTAGGAAGCTACTTTCTTACAACCTTAAATCAACTAATCATTCAACAACAGACTGTGAGATTCTTGTGAAGTTTGAGTTTGCCCCATTGAATGAGAGAAGAGGGTCGGGACTTATCAAGGGAAGCATCAAAAGCATGCGTGAAAAAGTAGATCCTCTTTATTTCGAGGATCTAAGCTTGTTATCTGCTGCATTTTATCGCTCGGGGGCTAAGAAATCTATATCAAGGATGGATTTGGAGATTATCCTGGTTCTAATATCGAGCACGTTCGTTTGTATCTTTGTGGGACTACAACTTATTCATGTGAAAAGGAATCCTGAGGTACTCCCTTGCATATCACTTGTTATGCTTGTGATACTTTGTCTAGGACACATGATCCCACTTGTCCTAAACTATGAAGCCTTATTCTCGAGGACCCGAAAAACACCAACGGTCGACTCTGGCGGACGGATCGAACTCGGAACTATAGAAGTAATAGTTAGGGTTGTAACCATGGTAGCATTGTTGTTGATAATGCGTTTACTACAATTGGTATGGACAGCAAGATCGAGTGACAGGAACGAAAAGGGCTCGTCGTGTGGGGAGAAAAAGGCCGGTTTAATTTCATTGCTCATGTACATGGTTACCACCCTAACCATAGTTAGGATTGGAAAATATTCTCTTATGTCATGTTTTGGTCTGGTTCTTGATGGTTTTCTTCTTCCTCAAATGTTGCTTAATATTTTTCGGAATTCAGAAGAGAAAGCGCTGACGGCTCCTTTCTATATTGGTATAAGCGTGGTTCGGTTGGTGCCTCATGGTTATGATACGTATAGGGCTCGTAATTATCCATCGTCGTATGTTAAGGGGACACATTATTATGCAAATCCAGCAGGAGATGTTTACTCCCCAGCTTGGGATGTGGTGATTCCTTGGGGGGTTGTGATGTTGGTTGTGGTTATTACTCTGCAACAGTGGTTTGGCGGCCGTTGCATTGTTCCCGGGAGATTTGAAGTCTATGAAAAGGTGCCTGAAGTTAACAATGAGGGATGACAGGTGACAACTAAACTAGTATATATATATGGAAGAAGGATCTTTGTATTGTCACTCCTGCTGATAAAGGCATTGTTTAAAAAGTTGAATTTTGCTTGTAAATGGTTCTTGTATAATAATTTATGTACTGTGAGTTAAAGATGCATATTATGCCTCGATGATCCGGAAGATTCTAGTCCTGATCCGATATGGTCTAACCTAAATTATTCACATGATAAGGGCATTGTATTTGTCATGTGATTGGTGTAAACTCCAAAAAGAGTCACCAATCATAAAACAAGAAGAGTCACCAATCATTTTTTTTTGTTGAGATAATTTTGAGGGTTTGTTGTTGAAGGGTAGAATGATTGAGAGCATTTTTTTGATATAATTTATAAATACTAATAAATATTAATAATAATTAGATATATAAAATTAAAAAAAAAATATTAGGTTAATAGACCGGTCCGGGTCTGGGTCGGGTATCGACTGGACTCGTTACCCTCCCCGGACCCGGCCGGGTCTTGAATTTCGATACCCGGACCCGGACCCCTTTTTTTTGGACTCATACCCGCCCCATTAGGGGCGGGTCCGGGGCGGGTACTCGTTAGACCCGGCCCCATTGCCATCCCTATTTTTACTAACTATGAAAAGCCCTACTTATCTGCTGTGTTGGACGCGTCTAGGTTGGCAGGTAATTAGGGTTTTTTATAGTTAGTAAAAAGAGCAAAATGGACTTTAAACAACGAAAAAACCATACAAAGTCGCAGCTTTGGCGTGTGACGCGCGTGAGGAGTCAATTTGCTTCATTCTGAAAAACACAAGGAGGTAAATTGCTTTTTTTTTTCACAAGGAGTTTTTTTGCTATATACAAATTTCACTGGGAGGTAAATTGCATTAAACCCGTTTTTTATTATATGTTTTAAGCACACCCCAAAGACACAGATATGAGATTGAAAGGGAAGGATTGGTGCCAAAGCAAATCACCACTCTTCAATGTTAAATGTAGTTGAAGTTGAATTGTATGTCATCTTATAATATACAGAAAGATTGCATTAGTGGCACATATTAAAGACGCAGCACGCTGATCAAAATGGAAGAACGATTCTCCGGTTATGAGACACCAAGATACTAGATGTTATATTTAACAGGCATAAATTGAATATAAGTGATTGCATGAAAAGTGAGTAATTATTAATGGTAAAAAAAAATCGACACTTGTATGCATAAAATGATAAAGGAATAATTACACTCACACCCCCTCAATGATAGGGTAATTACATAAACCTCCTCTCATTAATTAATAGTTACAAACGCTCTTTCTCATGTTAAAGATTTTTTATAATTGCACTCTTGTAAACCTTACGAATAGACCCCTGGGGGCTTGTATTAGTTTACCCGGTCCAACGGTGAGTGTTAACTATGGTTCAACAAAACACTGGCATTTAAATTTGGGCCGAATCCTAATTGAGATACAGCCCACGTCTGAAGCCCAAAAGACCCAAATACAAACCCAGACAAAGAGGCTCGACAGAACCGTCAAAGGCTAGCCCACCATATACAAACTAGAATTGGAAAATCGTCAATCACTGTCCGTACGGCGCATCACCTGCACACTGCAATGGAAGCGCAGGATATCCTCTATGAAACCCTAAGCCCTCTCGACGGCGCCACCGCCGGCACGCCGCCGCCTCCTCCAGAGACGTCATCCTCTGAATTGGAGCCCTACGTCGTCTTCCGCAACCAGATTTCTCTCTTCTCCGCCCAATGCCCCTCGCCGGAATCCGCCGCGCCGGATTACTTCTCTCTCGAGGTGAACGAAGAAGAAGAAGAAGTCAGAGAGACTTCAATTTTAACAACTCCTCCTCCGCCGCCTCCTGCGGCGACGGAAGCTTCCACTCCAGCGGAACGGACTCTCGAAGGCAACTGGTTTCGCGCCAATTCTCGCTTTAAAAGCCCCATGCTTCAGCTCCACAAAGGTTTTCAGTTTGTTTGCTTCATTTATTTTTTCAAATTAATAGAATTGCAGCAGTGCAGAAATGGTTTTGAGATGATTCTGGTTTTACTAGTGTTTAGAGCATTGCATGAGATATCGGAGAACCGAATTTAGCTTGGTTATGGATTATGACTATACATAAGCTAGCATGAAAAAGCATGTTAATTTGCTGATATTGGGTGTGGACGCAGATACTTAATTTCCTTTTTCTTTCTTCGGATTGGATATGCGCAGAGATACTTGATTTTTGTGATTTTCTTTCGCCGACGCCGGAGGAGCAAGACTCCAGAAATGCTGCTATAGACTCTGTGTTTGATGTTATCAAATACATATGGCCTAGTGCCGAGGTATGTCGAGATTCTTGTGCATGCACGCATATGCATGTTTTTCCGGTGTGCAGGTTTGTGTTTAGAGTGTGATGGCTGCTTACGATAAGTTTCGTCTTGCAGGTAGAAGTTTTTGGATCGTTTAAGACCGGACTTTACCTTCCATCTAGTGATATTGATGTAAGCTTGTCAGTTTTTTATTAACTTGTAGGAATGATGGGTTTATGCACTGTTTTATTATTCCTTGACAAATATTATTTGTTGACCTTGCAAGTTGAGGTAGCATTTGTCTAAAAATGTAATGGAACTGTGTTTTACAGTTAATATTTTGCGGAATACCATTGAATAGTGGTGCTGCTGTAAACTTTTTAATTCCCTTATAAATGTTTATGTAGTATTTAACTTGGAATGGGAGTCTATATGGTTGATTCCATGAACTTTGGGACACATTGAATGTAAGTCGTTAAATTTGGTCTATTGGTATTTGTTTGCCACGTATCGTAACAAGGAATCTTTTTAAAAGCATTTGATAACAGTGGGGGCTTCATCGGCATAGGTTTAAGTGCATTGAGTGGCTTTTTCATTTGTTGTCAATATGTGCATGTGAAGTAACGGCATTGTCGTATTAGCCTACTCTAACCTTTAAACAATTGTATTATTCGTAACCACTGACCTTTCTTGGCTTTACCCCAGAGTCTGAATGTGTTATAACTCATAATGTATTATGGTCAATATCATGGTCTTGAGAAAGATAAGGATGATTTAGTAAGGGCTGTCAGTGGGTAATGGGGAAGAGGTAAAGACTGTCCAATAGAAAGGGGAACTTGCTCATAAACAGCTCTTGCCAACATTTACTGTCAAAGCCTTCCATAGATCACTTACCTACTTCACCAAGGAGAAATGATATTAAAGCAAAGCAGCTCCGCTGATTCACCTTGAGATTGAGTGATCTTACTATATGGGACATAGTTACCTCCAGCTTAGCCGGATTTCAGGAATTATTTTTTTTCTTTTTCTTTCTCTTGTAGTAGTGAAAGATACATAAAATTTTTATTATTTTTTTTGTATTTAGTGGAAGGATCAGCTATCAAAGTTGCATATCTTCCTTTTGTGGAAGATATTTTCCTATATGATTTTGGATTATGCAATTTAAGGATATGAGGAATGTGATTTGATGTTTTGATACTTGGCAGGTTGTGATATTGGATTCAAATGTAAGAACTCCTCAGATGGGTCTGCAGGCTCTCTCTAGGGCACTGTCTCAAAGAGGAATTGCAAAGAAGATACAGGTATTCTTCAGTGTTTGAGTCTCACTGTTGCCAAATATTTGCATCACCATTTTCCCAATTTTTCTCCCTTTATGGGTACAAGGTTATTGCAAAGGCGCGGGTCCCTATTATTAAATTCGTGGAGAAGAAAAGTTGTTTCGCATTTGATATAAGGTTAGAATTCTGTACCAAATTAGATTTCGCTGTTTACCTATTAGATGGTTGGTGACAAAAGGAATTTTGTTGGCTGCTTATTACCATATATTGTAATTAAATAGTATTAATTCCCTTTATGCCTATTGTAGGAGAATAACTGACTTATTAGCAGGGACGGAGGGAGAGGGGGGGGGGGGGGGGGGGGGGTGGGTGCCACCGCCCCCCCTCAATTTTTTTTTTTTATATTACTGCCTATAAAATTTTCAAAATTTTTATTTTCGCCCCCCCTCAATTTTGTTTTTATTACTACTGCCCATAAAATTTTCAAAATATCTATTTTCGCCCCCCCTCAAGTCACACGGTTCTACACTTCCATTCAAGATAGAAATTAAAATTTAGGGCTTTTTTCCTTCAATTGCATTCTCAAGAATCAAGATTTTGGGTGATGAAAATTTATAGATTTCTCATTTCAAAGACTAAGAAAATATTGTGTTATTTGAATACAAATCTTTAAAATTTAATTCTAATACTTTACTACATATTTCATCGGTTACTCTAAAATTTAGTTTAAGAATATTTTTGGTTTAATAATTCTAACAAATAGATTATGGGCATCTATAAAACAATTGAAATGGTTTAAAGAAGAGAGAAATTGATGATATAGTATAGATCAAAGATAGATATTTCATACTTGAACCTAAATTCTTATTATTAAATTTTCCTCCATAAATATAACGTACCGTACCGCGGGGGGCAAGCCCCCCGCACCCCCCTTGAATCCTTCATCTATATGCATAAAAAATAATGTATAACTATATCACAAAATCTCGCCCCCCCTCGCCGAAAATCCTGGCTCCGTCCCTGCTTATTAGAAGTTTTTAAGATGCGTACTTTCCCAGAATTAATTACAGTGAAATCCAGTAATTGTGTTGGATGGAAAATGGCCTGACATGGAGGAGGTAAAGCAGGAATTGTTGGAAGTGTCCTGCTTTGCAGTTTTTCTGCTTTATAGTTTCTTTATGTGAGTTCTGGGATATTTTTGTGCTGATACATGCACACGTGTCTTCAGTGTGTGCGACACTGAGAGCAATCTTACCCAGCAAAATCTGAGGAATTATTATTCTTGATTTCCATTCCACATATCTTTTGGTTTTCATTGATCTGAGCACTTGGAGATCAATTTTCACTATTATGCGTTAAGCTACTGATACTCTTATCTGTTGCCTTACTTTCTTTCTTGGAATTAATGTTTCTCTTGGTAACAGTTTTGATGTTCATAATGGACCAAAAGCTGCTGATTTTATAAAGGTCTGCTCTTTTGCCCTGTTTGGTTTGCTTACATTATTTTTTTCAGTCCCGTAAGCTATTTTTAACGTATTTGTTTCTTGCAGGATGCTATATCTAAATGGCCACCACTTAGACCATTATGCCTGATTTTAAAAGTTTTCCTGCAGCAAAGAGAGCTGAATGAGGTGGGAATAGATTTTTATTTTTTTTTCATTTTACTTGCCTGTATACACATTTTACGTTTATTTCAACTTGCCGTGTGCTCTAGGTGTACACCGGTGGAATTGGATCCTATGCGCTCCTTTCTATGCTTATAGCAATGTTGCGGGTAATTACTTTATACTAGTATCTCAAAAATCATTATGGCTTTTCTGTTCCTGCAGATATTAGTTGGTAAACATGTTATCTAATGAAATTTGTTACGTAAATTACTTCCAGTGTGCTCCTTCCGACACTTATCAATGCTGCAGGCAATTAGATTGCAGTTTCTTGAAATATTTGTTCCGTTTTAATGGTTTGCATCTGGTAACCGTTATCTACATGAACTGCATTACCATATTAGATGCAGACAAAGGGATGTGTGTTCCTTTGTGCATTCACATTGTTTTATCACAATTATGAAAATAGATACCTCGAGAGTCGAAAGAATTTAGTATAAGGGCCATCTCCTGCCGCTTATATGGCATGATGCCCATCCATTCAAGATGTAGGTCGATCTTGTTACGTTTGACTTCGCATGGTGTTATTAATCAAATCTAGTGGCACTCATACTTCCTCTCCTCCATGTAAAAGCAAAAATGTGTCGGAGTTTGTGGTTTAAGTCTAGCATATGATCCTCCAGTAGTTGCATGCCCAGGATATGGTTCAAAGAGTCTCAATGCAATTTGTTGAGACAAATCATGTAGGCATTTAAATCTCTTGCCATGTCAGGCTGATCAGCGCAAGGATATTGACTCTCTTGTGCATATAATAATTATATAATAGTTGACATATGAGTGACACTTGGATTAAGGTTGTATCAGTTAGATTCCAGAGAGAGCTCTTTACGTGTTGATGGTTTCTTACTATGGACTATGCGACTCCTTTGTCTGTTATTTTGGCTTCCTTGAATTCCCAACTTTATTAATCAGCATACTGTGTTTCGTTTCTGTTTCTGGCAATAGAATAATTGGTGTATATTGCTGCTGTAAGAGTTACTGCTCTGCATTCGAAAAATTTCTGATATGTGGAGTAAATATTTTCTCCACATGTTTTATAAAAATTATGTGGAAAGTAGCTCATAAATGAAATAAGCAAGCTACGTCTTTAGTTTTTTTCTCTTTTCTTTTGATGTATGCCCTCTGCGTATATCTAACTGGACTTTTTACTTGATACATATCATTTTACAGGCTCAACAAGATCGCCAAGCTTCTCCTGAACATAACCTGGGAGTTTTATTGGTACACCGATATTTTTCCAAATCTGTTTTCATTTATGATTTGAATGCTTGAGAGGCATTCTCTGATAAGTGGTGTATTTTCGGATCATACCAAATTCTTTTTGCTTTTATAAAGTTTCTTAGCTACTCTTTCCAGGTATTATGAAATTTTTGTGCAGACTACGAGCAAGATTTCATGGATTTTCGGATTTTCTTGTGAAATGTAGGTGAACTTTTTTGACATGTACGGGAGCAAATTGAATACAGTTGATGTTGGTGTATCTTGCAATGGTGGAGGCATTTTCTTCCAAAAAAGTAGTAAAGGGTAAGAAGTTTTTGCATGTTCACTGAATTGTCGCTTTTTCTAGTAATTTTACTTTTCAGTTGTTTTAGTTATACCTTCTGATTTGTGTGTTATTTGTCATTGGCCCTTTTCTGCTTTCAGATTTTCAATTGAAGGCCGGCCATCTCTTATTGCCATTGAGGACCCACAGGTTACTTTCTGCATTTTGATTTGTTGTTACTTCTATTACACTAAAAGCAACCATAGATGATAGACTCATCCATCATATGTGTGCACGGCAATAGACTATATTTTGACATCACCGTTTACTAGAAGTTGGAATTCACGTAACACTAACCAAATCCTCTCGCCGAAATAGAGAATATAAGAGATATTTCGCCCCACTAGGGGTAGTATTTTGTAACTTATCCACTTTTTTCTGTCAACAGACTCCGGATAATGACATTGGGAAGAACTCCTTCAACTATTATCAGGTAAAGAATATCTTTTCAATCTTTTATAGGCTCTGCTTTCCTTAATTGCATCAGAATGGGACTACGAGTGTATGAAATATGGGAGAGAAACTTGACGTATTTGTTGAAGCTATTTTTCAAATCTGTGAATGTGTCTTGTGGTGTCTGGCTTTTCTCTCCGGTTATGAACATTGCTATGCCTGTGGTCCCATTTTGTGATTTGTTCTTTTGTATTTGTTATACCCTTTTTGTTGGCAAGGGATCGCCTCTGGTAATTTTCTTATGGGATAATTACATGCAAACTCCTTCACTTATTTGGTGATTGCCACGAGCTGTATGAGGTTTTGCAAACTACCAAGACAATCCATGTTAGTTCCTGACTACTCGGCAAACAGGGGTGAAATCGTAATCTGCTTTTAGTGAGGAGAGATGAAATTGTAATATGCTTTTACAGAAAGGGAAGTTTTAGTATTTTCTCAAACCTCGGGGTGTTCTCTGTAATTAGGGCTTCACGCATGGGGTGTTTGTATAATTACCCTATTCTTTATTCCTTCTTGGTTTTTTTTTCTTTTTATCTACAATACCTGTGATGTAAATTTCTTGTTACTTTTGCAAGCATTGTACTATATCAGAGTTGCTGCCATCTTCCAACGTGCTAAGAGTTACCTCCTCCTGTGTTTATACAGGCTAGATCTGCTTTTGCAATGGCGTACACTACTCTGACAAATACAAAGGTTCTAACGCGCCTCGGTCCAAACAGGAGCATTCTTGGTGCTATAATTAGGCCAGATGCAGTATTATTGGAACGAAAAGGAGGATCCAATGGTAAGATGACACTTGATAACTTGCTCCCAGGTGTTGGAGAGCCATTGCAGCAACTATTTAATGATCAACAAGAAATTTACTGTAATTGGCCATTAAACAATGAAGAAGAAGAAGAACCACTTCCACGGGGAAATGGAATTCTTCCTGGTGATAGTGAAGTAAAATCCTTGGGAAAGAAAAGGAAGGCTTCTAAAGAGAACAAATCTGCTAAGAAGGTGAAAGAAAATGGTTCGGTGAAGGAACGAAGTGAGAAAAAGCGGAGGTGGAGACACTATGGAAATAGTGGTGATGGAGGAAAATACAGTCGTTATGGTGGTGGCTCATCATCATGGAATCGCTCTCACTGATTCGGTTTTCATCTTTTTAAGTTACCTTTCAGTGAGAAGGGCTGTTTGTTCGCCCTTAATCGGGCTCTAGTCATAGTTACACCACCATCTCAATTTGTGTAAGTTTTGTTCTCTTTTAAACTGCGAATTGTATAAGTTAAATCACAATTTGTTGTTAATGGCGAAGGTTTTGGTCATAGAACTGGAAGTTCATACTCATACTGCATATTGGTGCATTACGAACTTTTGAGACCGGTAGAGCAGAAACTTGAAAAATCCATGCAAGATACATTCGCTTCAGTTCGAGACCACCTAATTCAACATAGGAAATTCACGACTCGGTTTTCATTCTAATTCTTTTACGTGAGATCACTGAAGAATCGCCTAATGTATTGTGTTAAAACATGAAGGTCAGAGTTATTTATAAAATATGCTAGTCTTAAATTGAACTTTTATTTGCAGGTATATTAAATGCGAATTTTACAAAAAATTGGCTGTGAATCAATTTTTTCTTCTCTATTTTCATTTTTTTATCACTCTCTGTCCTTTTTGGACGGTTAGTATGGAATATTTTGAGTTAATAAATACTGGAAAATTCTTATATGCGTCTAGTTTTGTTTACACTTAGTTCGTGATTTGCAAGCAATAGTTTTATTATTTTAATATTAGCACTAAATTTATACTAAAAGATAGGGAAAATTTAATATGGACTGGGTTCATTTGAGCTAGTCCATCCAACACCATTGATTGCAGGTGATAATGATGACTTTTACCATCATGTCCCTCAATCCAATAGTTAGGGGTGTACGCGGTCGGGTTCGGGCGGTTTTATAGAAAAAATTCAACCCGACCTGATATATGCGGGTTGACAAAATAACAAACCGAAACCGCATAATTATCTTTTCAAACCAAGCGGTTCGGGTCGGTCGGGTTTAATGTATGTAGCGGGCGATTTGGCGGGTTATCAAATTATAATTATGTTACTTTTAGTTTTAACTAATAAGTAAGAAACTAAATAATATACTTGTACATTTAATTAAAAAAAATTGAGTTGATGAGAAATACAAAAATAAATGATGTTATTAAATAAAATCATATTTATTATGAATTGTAAACTCTAAAATATTAATAAAATTAAATTATTTTATAAGTTTATCATTAAAATATACATCTACATCTTCGTTCAAATCAAGTAAAAACAAATGTTCTTGTTTACTCAAATTAAAAATTAAGTGTTTTATATAAATATGAATAAAACTACTCTTATTAGAGTTTATATATATGCATATAGAGTTTTAAGAGTTTAGGGTTAATTTTTAAATATATATATATATATACACACACATACACACTTATGACATATACAATTAGCGGTCGGGTGGCGGGTTAGACGGGTTACAATTATTAAGTAGCGGGTTGCAATTTTTTCAACCCACCACAATTTTTAAATAATTTCAAACCGGCGGTTTTCGGGAGGTTCGGGTTTGTTTGAGCGGGTCGGGCGGGTTGTACGGGTTTATGTATACCCTTACCAATAGTGTTTAGTGTACCGACTCCATTAGACCCGACGCATCTTAGAATCACCCGTGCACACATGCAACATCACAAATTTTTACTATTTACTTGTTTAATAATTTTGGAATAAGTGACGTAATCAAGAGTCCATCTTGAAAAATTAAATAATTATTATTTATATATTAGTAAAAAGAAAAGGGGAAGAAGAAAAAAGTAAGAGAAACGGCCTTGTTCAGATGCCATACTTTGCCACCAAAGCTCCGAGTAATTCAATTCCAATCAACTCATTGTAAGAAAAAGGAAATATTACTAAAAGGTTGTCAAAATAAATTTTTATAACCAAAAATTTCATGATAATATTGTCAATCTCAAAAATTCATTCAAACAATTTTTCATTAAAAAAAGACCAACATTAAGGGTTAGTAAATCTATGGGGTTAGTTACCCTAAGTTTTCTAGATTAAGACTAATTGTACTATTGTATGGAAATTGATCTACTCAAGAATTTTATATTTATAACTGATATTACTAATAATTTTAATTTTAATTTTTCAGATTCTTTAAGTAATCGACTTGGTTGGCATATGGCGATAAGAACACGGCTTACTTTCATGCACAACCATCATCTAGGAAACAAAAAAATCGAATTGAAAGTCTTAGAGATGAGTCGGGTAATATGCAGTCAACATGTCCTGCCATCCAAGGGATTATCGATCGGTATTTCAGTCATATCTTTTCTTCCAACCAGCCATCAGATTTTGCTATTAATGAGGTGTTAGATACAGTGCAACCACGAGTAACCGACGAGATGAACGCCAAACTGACAAGGAAGTTTTCAAAGGAAGAAGTGACCCGTGCTCTATCATCTATGTCATCTCTAACTTCTCCGGGTCCCGATGGTATGTCTCCTATATTCTATCAAAATTTTTGGCATATTATCGGTTCAGATATTATCTCGGCGGTGCTTAAGTTGCTTAATAATCAATGTGTATTTCCTAACCTCAGTTTTACACATATTGTGTTAATTCCCAAAACCGATCACCCTGATCTCATTACCCAATTTCGTCCTATTAGCCTGTGCAATGTTTTATATAAAATTGCTTCCAAAACTATTGCTAACCGTATTAAACCGTTGTTGAACACTCTAATTTCCCCTACTCAATCCGCTTTTATCCTTGATCGTCTTATTACTGATAATGTGCTTGTCGCTTATGAACTAAATCACTTTTTGAACACAAAGAAGTCTGGTAAAAAAACTTTTATTGCAGCTTTAAAATTAGACATGAGCAAAGCGTATGATAGGGTTGAATGGCGCTTTCTGGAGCGTTTTTTTCTTGAAATTATGCTTTAGTGAGAGATTTGTGTCCCTTATAATGTCATGTGTTTCCTCTGTTTCATACTCGTACTTATTCAATGGTAAGGAATTTGGTTATCTTCGGCCTTCTAGGGGGATCCGTCAAGGCGACCCCCTGTCACCATATCTTTTCCTTTTCTGTGCAGAAGCTCTTCGTTGCTTATTGCGGGATGCTGAGACGAAGGGTATTCTACATGGGGTGGCAGTATGTCGACGAGCTCCTCCGGTATCCCACCTTGTTTTTACTGATGATACTATGATTTTCTGTCAAGCTTCTCTTTCGGTTTTTCAATGTATATAGTCGGTGTTAGGAAAATATGCTTCTGCTTCGTGGCAGGTGATTAACATTCAAAAGTCAACCGTGGTCTTCAGCAAAAATTGTGTCTCGTCTCTTAGATCGGAATTGGCAAATGTGTTGGGCATTGAGATTGAAGAACGTCATGACATGTATCTCGGCCTTCCGGCTGTTCTGGGGTGTAGTAAAAAGAAAGTTTTTAATTATTTAAGTGATCGAGTATGGCAAAGAGCGATGGGGTGGAAAGAAAAAAAATTATCTCAAGCAGGACGGGAAGTGCTAATCAAATCGGTAATACAAGCTATTCCCACATACGCTATGCAATGTTTTCGTTTACCCGAGAAATTGATTAAAGATGTTGAATCTCTTACTTCTGCATTTTGGTGGAGTTCGGGAGATTCTCGAAAAATACATTGGGTTTCTTGGCAACGTTTATGTGATAAAAAGGAAGATGAAGGCATGGGGTTTCGAGATATTAGGGCGTTTAATAAGGCGCTTTTAGCCAAACAAGGTTGGCGCCTTATTAAATATCCCAATTCTCTTTTGAGTCGTATCTTAAAGGCGCGATACTTTCCAACATGTTCTTTTTGGGAGGCAAAAAAAGGAAATTCACCATCTTTTACTTGGACTATCCGTGGAGCACGTGATGCAGTCGAGGCTGGAGTACGATGGAGTGCTGGTACTGGGACTGAAATTAAGGTTTGGAAAGATCGATGGATTCCACGGCCTAGATCGTTTAGGGTCATTACTAGTGTGAACACTATTCCTGGTGATGCTATGGTATCTACCTTTACTAAACAATCAGGCTCGATCTTGGAACGAGGATTTAGTTCGACAAGTGTTTTGGCCACCTGATGCGGATCTTATTCTAGTTATTCCGCTTGCGAGATATCCCATGCAAGATACTTTAACTTGGCATTATTCTCCAAAGGGTGTATTTTCGGTAAAAAGCGCTTATCATGTTGCATGTACTTTGAGGAATGTTGATGCCCCTAGTCGATCACATAATCCTTCTGATGATTGGAATTTTCTCTGGCGTGCAAAACTGCCCCATAGGATTCATGTATTTATTTGGCGAGTTTGTCGGGGTATCCTCCCAACCTTGTCAAACCTGATTCGTCGTCGATGTAACGTGGAAAACATATGTCCTTGCTGCTCCATGCATGAGGAATCGGATGACCATATCCTGCTGCATTGTGATTTAGCGCGGCAGATTTGGTCCTTATCTAATATCCCGTGGGTTATCCTGGCAGATTGGTCTGGTTCGGCGCATGACTGGATCCGCAAAGTTATAGCGAAGGTTACTGAAGAAGAAGGAAAGCTTTTCTTGACCCTTTGTTGGGCCATTTGGTCAGCACGTAAAAAAATGCTATGGGAAAAAATTCAGCCAAATCCGCTAAGCATTGTCTTAGGAGTAAAGGCGTACTTGGATGCTTTCAGTAAAATCAATCTATCTTCTTCTCTTAATTCTCCTGGGAAATCAGTTCCATCTCGGTGGAATCGACCAACTACTGATATTATTAAGCTTAACTTTGATGGTGCTATCCTTTCACAAGTAGGTGGCGCGGGTTTAGGTGTGGTGGCAAGGAATTCTAATGGTGAGTGCTTAGCATAGTTGATGCGATTCGTACCTCATATTTCTGATCCGGAAACCGCGGAAGCCATGGCTGCTCGGGAAGTTATCGATTTGGCTCGAAGACACGGGTGGGATCACATAGTCGTGGAAGGTGACTGTTGTTCGGTTGTGTCAAAAATTCGTAATCCTGACACGGATTACTCTTATGTTGCTTGTATTATTTTAGACATTAAGTTTGTATACTCTTCGTTTTCTAGTTTTTCGGTTTCTCAAGTTAGAAGAACGGGCAATTATGTAGCTCATTCTCTAGCTAGGTCGGCGTCTGTTAGCCAGTAAGGGTCTGTTGATCCTCCAATGTTCTTGTTTCCTGTTCTTTTGTCGGACATCGCCTTTGATGATTGTTAAGTAATAAAGTGTTGTTTTTCAAAAAAAAAAAAATTCAAAAAAAAAATTATATATAAATATTTTAAAAAGTAACATTTATATTATACAATTTATCAATTCAAAAAAATTAAAACAAAAAAAAGATGGGATTAACAAATTCAACGGATCGATTTTTTAACTCAAGAAACGAAGGTATTTCAGTTCAAAAAGTTGTTAATCTTAACTTTTACATTTCTCAAACAACAAGTGTTCAGAATAGGTTTCTAAGATTTAAAAGATATTTTTATGAGTCTCTTTCATAGAAAAATTTATATTAATGAGTTTTAGTAATTTTCGGTGAAAAAAAGAATACAACTAGATAATTACTATAGTATGTGGTAGCAATTTATATAGGAGTATTTTTCATTAGTATTTTGTTTGTTGATAATCTAAACGGTTTAGTGAAGAAACACGCTCACACACACTCCATAGCTCACGCTTCCTGCTGTCATCAAATGCCGATCTGCAATTCCTCCTCATCTGCGTCATCATCTTCTTCAAGCTCCAGCTCCACCAAATTATGGATCTTTCACGGCCTGGCGGTGGGGGCGGCGGCGGCGGTGGCGCTTGGTGCACACGCCTACTTATATTATAGCCGATCCGGTAGGTTTCGGAGTCGAGTCGTCGGAATTATACCCGCTCGCTTTGCTTCCTCTCGCTTCCAAGGCAAACCTCTCGTTCACATCCTCGGCAAGCCTATGATCCAGGTACGTCATTTCTCTCTCTCTCTGCTTTTTATCTTTTTCAGTATACATGTTTCTTTCTGTATAGAACTATAGATATGCGATTGTTTTGCATTGTTCTTATAATTGTTTTAATTAGTAAATCTTTGATGAGTGTTTTTTTTTTTGTTATGAGTTATTTATCTTGAGCGTGGATGTGGTATGACTTGCCAATTTTGATACTCAATTTACATGTAGAAATGAATAATTGTGAAGACTAAGAACTGTGGTTATATGATTGTTCCCCTTTTGGATGGTTGATTACAGAGAACGTGGGAGAGAGCGAAAATGGCGACGTCGTTGGATCATGTTGGTATGGATCCACCTTGTCTAGTTCTCCTTGTGAATTTATGCTTAGAAAGTCGGCTGATTTTATGTAATTTCAGTTGCTATTGTTGTTGCTGATTTGGTGATTTATTATTCATATAGTTGTGGCAACGGACGATGATAAGATTGCCGAATGCTGTAGAGGATTTGGTGCCGATGTAGTGATGACATCCGAATCATGCCGAAATGGTATGAGCAGTTGCATTTTCTGTGCTCTGAATCACACGAGGTTTTTTGATAAATTTTTGTTAATAGTGTATTTGGATTTTTTTTTGTAGGCACCGAGCGCTGTAATGAAGCGCTTCAAAAGATCGGGAAGCAATATGATGTTGTTGTCAATATTCAGGGGGATGAACCACTCATAGAACCTGAAATAATAGATGGTATTGTCAAAGCCCTGCAGGTAAGGTGCCTTCACTTGCTTATCAAAAAAAAAAAAAGTGCCTTCACTTGCCATTATTTTTTCTGTTGAAATGTGGGATATCATGTGAGAATTAGCTTCTTTTTTTATAATTATTTATGAATTAGCTTAATGCAAACAAGGTACGGAGGTATTAGTCCTTGCCATCATTGGATCTTCTTAGATGTCGCGCAGTGGATTTATGTTGTTCTCGTGTGTATATGACAGCTAGTGACTCTTTGTAGATAGATCATCAGAGTGTTTTGAAACATACAATTTAAGGTTTACGTTTCTAATGTCTTTAGTCTATTTTCTATAGTTACCAATTTAAGGATGCAATAATACACTTATGGACATTTTAAACCAGGAAGAATGCGAAGTTAAAGGTCCAATTAAGAACTACCATGGTAGTAATTGCAGGAAAGGGGTCCAAAATATGATTTAGTAATATACTAAGGCTATATTTGGTTCTTGGATTTTGGTTAGGAAAAAAAAAATGAAAAGAAAAATGAGAATGATAAAAAGAACATAAAACACAAAGTACCATAAATTGAAGCACGCTTAATATTTTCCTTTTCTTTGTCCTCACAAAAATCCAAGAACCAAAAATAGCCTAAGTACTCCTCTCATAAAAACTTGAATATGGGGCTTTAACTGTTGGTATCTAACTGGTCGTAGGCACTTCTATTTAGAGAATGGCAAAACTCATGAAAACTACAAAACCTTGAATTGGTTTGGAAATGTAACTCATATACTTGTGACTCATACAGGCTGCTCCAGATGCAGTCTTCAGCACTGCAGTCACTGCTTTGAAGCCTGAAGATGCATTTGATCCGAATCGGGTCAAATGTGTGGTAGATAACCATGGCTATGCAATTTATTTCTCACGGGGACTTGTACCCTTTAACAAGTTAGTTCTTCTCTGAGTTATATCCTGTGTGAATTACTGTCTCACAGGCTACATGATGACAATGTGAAAATTTTGATTAACTGTAATCGATGCAGGTCCGGAAAGGTTAACCCTCAATTTCCATATTTACTTCATCTCGGGATTCAGGTATCTGTTATAGTGTCCGCGTTACTCATGCTCCTTGCTATATAAATCAGGCTCTAATGCTACATTCCGATTTCTCCACAGAGCTTTGATTCAAAGTTCCTCAAGATATATCCAGAGCTCCCACCAACTCCACTTCAACTCGAGGAAGATCTTGAACAGCTCAAGGTCCTTGAAAATGGGTACAAAATGAAGGTGCAATAAGAATTTCTGTCCGTGTTCCTTTTACCGATTCCTTTTCTTTTCTCTCCTTTTCATCATTCACTTTCTTTTTGTTTTATGTGTGTGGAGATTGATATGTTGGGCAAGATATGTTTGCACAACTTCACCTCACGCCAATTTTGGCATGAAAATCCAAATATATATTTAATTGACTTGAATGTGTAAAGTTTGAGAAACCCTTGAATATAGAAAATATTTGTGGATAATACAGACTGAGTATGTAATATATTTTATTCCTCACAGGTAATAAAAGTTGACCACGAGGCCCATGGTGTTGATGTCCCAGAAGATGTAGATAAAATCGAGCAGTACATGCGAGAAAGGAACTTGCAGTAGCCGTATAATTTCTACTGGTATATACTGGCCAAAGGGTTCTAAGTTAATATTTTTTGGTTTTTCGGTGTTTGGTATTTTTTGCTTCTCTTTTCTCGCAGAGCTCTGTTGAAGACTTGGGATGCAGTTGTTGTATCTAAGATGTAAAGTCATTTTCTTAATTTGAGTATGTACATTATGGTTGCAACTTGTAAGTCATTCATTTTCTTCAGGTCTGCGCGATTTCAGCATTGGACTCGGGGTGGAAGAGCCCCGCTCCATTTATTTGTGTACATTGAACAAACAAACAAATCAAATTGATTTGTTCTGAACAGTTCTTGATTTTACTCGAGTAAGAATGTAACTGAAGGTTTTAGTTCTTCTTGATAATTCTGAAGGTTTGAATTTTTTAACGTTATATAATGTTGGTTTATTTACCAAAAGAAAATTGTGTTTGTTTTCTGTACGTGCTTGAGATCTGCAAGTACGAATATATTAGATACCGGATCAGTGGACCAGACTCATGTTGTTGGACCAAGTTGATGGATCGTTTCTCGTTTATGGGCTTAACTGAGCCCATTATTAAAAGGGGTGAACTTTGAGTTGATCAAAACTTGAGGGACTACTTTGCAATATTTACACATATCAACCCTAAATCAGATTCATGGGCAATCGTCTCTCTCTCACACAAATCACGCACAGTAGCCTTCTCGGCAGAAAAACTTCAGCCAGCCCATTATTGGTTAATAGTTAGCCTACTTTTTGGATTTTATCTTCACACAAAAGAGTGTATATGTCTTTCCTTTTCTTTTTTGTATTAATAATTAGTGTTCATTTTTCCCTTTCTTTTCTATTGATCCTTTTCAATTTCTTGTGATTTTCTTCAATTTCCTCAATAAAATGTTATGTGTCTTGATATAGCTTATATGACATTATTTGTAGTATGCTATGTTTTAGCCACTTTTTATTTGAAATTCTATTGACATTCTATCCACGTATCGATGTGGTCCCTGAGCTTAGCATATTTGATTTATGTGTTGATTTGTATAGTTTTTTATCCCCGTATAAATTTATATTGTCTATGAGATTATTTATGTACTGATAAGTCTTTCTCAGTTCGTTTGTGTGATGTTTGTCGACTTGTTCAGTTATATGTGTGAATCAATATATTTCTTTTTGGTGGGAAATTTGGTGTTAATGTTCATTTTGATCAGTATAATAAGTGCTTTATAACATTGTTTCGGACTTGCTTTTTTTACTGTTTTATATTATGAGATTAAGCTCGAGGGTGTTTTTTTTAATTAAGAATATCCAGTATCATTAATTTTTTTTTTTTGGTAATATAAAAACATGAAAAATCTACAGCAAACTAAAAATTTTGGAAGGAAAAGGATCTAAAGATTAGAGGATGATATGGGAAATTAAATTGATGGAAATGCAAAATGAAGCTCATGAATTTCTCCACCTAACGCCAGCAATAGAGTTTGCGTGTATCATTGGAGGATTGCAGGAAATGCCAGTTTGGACGGAATATTTTTGGTCAACACTTCCCAAATACTCATAATTTCTTCTGTGTGATGGATACATCCTCAATGGTGACATTGCAATACATTATACAAGTATATGAACAAAATTAAAAGACACTTGTTAATATTATAAATTCAACCACTGAACGGTAAAATCTATGCTAGATCAAGTTTAATTATCTTAGTATTTGTTTCTCTTATAATAAAATGTATATTGTGGGCGGTTCACACATACTTATGTGTAAGAAATAGACACAAAAAGTCTCGATCGGACATAAAATTACCCAATATACTCATATAGAATAAACATAATTTCTGTGCCATTTATCAGTCAAATTAAACTGTTATGTAGGGTCATAAATTAATTTGGCTCCTTTTGGCAAAAGGACTTTTTCTCACAATTTCAGTGAATCCTCCTCGTGAAGGCATCAACTTTACTTGGGAACTAATTTCCATACCCCCCCACAAAATTCCAAATTAAAATCAGGATGGAAACCTTTTTGCGCGTGTTTAGCTTGCCATAATTTGTTTGCATTCAAAACCAATTCCAAGATTAAATTTCAAATCGGCAGTGAATATCATTTACTATATTAACATTCTAATCGGCAATCACAATAATAATAATTCCTCTGTTTCCAATTCTTTGTAAAAATAAAATAAAATGCAAATCCACTCAAGAAAGAAAATAGAGCAGAAAAGAGAACAAAAATTTGCGGAAATCAGAGTATCATATGCGTGGTACAGCAAATTAGTGTCTAATGTTGTTCTTCGTATTTTCTCTTCTTGTCTGAAATTCAAAAAAGAAAAAAAAAAAAAACAGAGCTAGCAATAAGTACAACCTTTGATTAGTAGTACTTCAGTGAATCAACGTTTTTGGCGACGGTTTGGCGACGACATGAACCTCGGTCTTGAAAAGAAGAAACGAAAGCGAATCGATTGAGAAGTAGACGAACCCACCCGGCGAGTGTGTCACAAACGACCCGAAACTCTTACCCGCCACGCAGTGCCACGCTGGCCCATACACCGAGTCAAATTCCTAACAACCAACAATCAAACTTATAATTAAATTTTCCACATAAAAAAATTCCAAAATATATATGTATGTATGTGTGTGTGTATTTACTTTTTTGAGGGAACGGGCGAGGAGGGTGGGGTTAGGGCGGCGGTGATCGGCGGCGGAGTCGAGGAGGGCGCGGGCGTGGCGGAGGGCGCGTTCTTGCATGGCGGAGGGCATGTCGGCGGATCTAAGGCGTATGTTGAAGCTGATTGCTAAGGCTGCTAGCTTTACTTCTTCTTCCTGCTGCTGCTGTAGGGACCTAGTGCTGTGATTGTTTTGAGTAGTGTTTTTGGGCAGTAGAGTTAGGGCCTTTCTTCTGGAGGGGATATTTGTGAGGTGCTTGTTTTTGGAATGATTTTGATCCATGGGGAATCATGAAACTGTTGTTGCAGGGGACAGAGAGGAGAAATTAGAGATGAAAGTTTTGACTATGTGGAAAATGTGAAACGTTGAACGAGGAAGTAATGGCTGTTTGTTTGATATGTACTTATGTATATGTACGTATATATGGAAAGATAGGACTTTATGTGAGAGAGAGAGAGAGAGTTGGAGTTGTTGGAGGGTAGATGTTTGAATTTTGACTGACTATTGTCCAAAGAGAAAGAAGAAAAATGAGGCAAATATTAAGGTGCTATTAAATTTGAAAAAAAGAAAAAATTACAAATACACCCCTCACTTTAGTGCAAACTATCGAAAAGTCCTGACTTTTTTGGAATTACATAAAGTTCCTTTTATGCTAAGATATTCCTGCAATTACACCTCATATGTATTTAAAAATTCTAATAATTTCATCCCTATAAACCTTACAAATAGACCCTGTAATTTATCAAAATTCAAGATTTTTTTTTGGTAATTAGCACTAACTAAAATGAGCGGTGTGCATGTAATTTGCCCTTAGAAAAATGCTCCTTGTGCTTAAGACTGCAATTTATTAAAATATAAATCAAACTTCTTGTTGTTTTGCTAGTTCTTTACGGTTGTATGGATTAGTAAACAATAACAAGTAAGACAATCAATGAGCAAATTTGTTGTGAATGTAGTGATAAATAGTAGGCCGAATTTGTGTAATATAGAATCATTCATGATAAAGGTGCTTGAAATTTTAGGTGTCTTGAAGTTTGAGAAAGATTAAATTATGTGAAGTCAACCCTATGAAAAATATATAGAGGTGCTTTTCACGAGTAGTCCCGGCGACTTCTTTATACAATTGAGAAATTATTTTATTCTTAATATAAATTGAGAAATAAATTTGGAATATATAATTTTTAAGAATTGTTGGGACTTGAAATTCCAGGACAAACTTAACCATTGATGTTGGGTAAAATTAAAAAAATGATCCTTTAATCACTTTGGATCTCTGGTTCCACCTTTTGGTTTATATACTATTTTAAATGTACTCCGAATATTATTAAAGATTCAAACACAAATGTACCGTACAAAAATTATTTTGAACAAGAAACATTAATATGAAATACTATAAGATGAAGAATATAAAAATAGGACTACATCCTATCATTATCATCAAGTCTCAAATCTCAAGCATACATTATTAAATGCTTCTCTTAGTCATTGCCTTTAGCCTTGAGTTTTTGCTCAAATTTTGGCATGAAGTAAGCTTTTCCCTCATTCTTAATGGATTAATTCATTCCCACCGCACATACAAATACACCACTCCGATGCACCATAATTTTCCCTTTTCAAGTGACCAAAGTGCTAGGTAATAAATCAATTACCTTAATTATTACCAACAAAAAATCAATTACCTTAATTACCAACATTTCCCGTTTATCTTTTAAATAAGAACAGTAATGGAACGCTCATTAAATTGTCAAACAACGATATATACAAGTACATACCTAATGGAGATGAGTTATTTTTCATCATTTTTTCTAGTAGAATAAAGTTTAGGTAAAGTCGGCTCCACTCACTTATCAGGGGCAAGGCATTCCTCCGGGACCATATGTCACTTACAAAGGTACTTACAAATTACCTACCAAGACAGTCTTCACGTCGGCAGCGGGAATCAAACACACAACTTTCTGAGGGGAAGTGGTCCGTCCTTACCAACTAAGCCAATTTGTGATGGCCTTTTGATGTATTTTGATTTTTGATGTATATAAAAATTTGCCATCTTATAAGTAAGTAGAATAGTTCATAAAAATTCGCACACCGAATGATACTAGTGAAAATTATTACTAAGGTCGAGTTGTGGACGAGATGATTTATTGGGCTTTGCTCTGCTCAACCCAACATTCTTTATTTGGACTAACATTTATATTTGTAGTATGCTCTGATTCTTTGGGCTTGTTTTATCTCGTGATCTTAATTGGGCCCATGGTTAAGCTTAAAGGTCGAAGTTGGCCCAGAGATACAGCTCAGCTCTAAGCCTTTGCGAGTAGTATAATATCGTTGTAATTTGGAGTTGTACGGCACAACTAAATGTAATAGTGGATTTAATGTATGTTTGTAAAAAAATTAACCCAATAGGAGTGCATTAGGTTACGCCAGTCCATTAAATGTACTAAATATTCTGTGAATAACTAGAATACTATGAGAAAATTCTTAGTGCAATTTTTCCTATGCTGAAGAGCTTATAAGCTCGGTCAAATACCCTCTTTCAGTAGTGATAAATTTATGTCCTCGCAACCATTAAAATTTAAATTTATCTCAACGGTGCCACTTGATGCCTATCGAAAAACTGCACTAGAATGTTCTCATAGTATTCTCGTTATTCACATTGTTTGGAAGTACTTTTCAAATGAACTTTTGGAGATGGAAGTTTATTTGTAAAAATGTTACTTGATTAGTAATGAAATTCAAATGGATTTTTCTAATAAGTGACTTCTCAAAAAGTCCATTTTAAAAAAGTGGATATTAATGACTTTCGAATTCATTTTTCCAACATTTCTATAAAAAGTCACTGAACTGTAATTTTGCTAAATATTTTACATTTTTAAAAATACTATTTGAAATGTTAATTTTGAAAAGTCCATCCTGGACGTGGATCCAAAACATTAGTAAATCTATTATCTTTCGTTAGCAACACGAGGGCCAGAGCTTCAATCCGAAGTATTAAAGCCCAAGCCCAAATCATGAAGGCTGAATCCAATAAATAAAACTGAATGGCAGGTGAATCTTATAACAACTCCTCATCCATTCAACGTCTAGAAATATTTGAAGGGTTGGCGTAGTGACTTGTCACCACTAAGCCCTCAGACCCGCGGCAGTCACAATACCACAAAATGGGATTAATCCCGTACCATACCAACGTGGTGTGGAAACCAAAAAAATAATAATAATAATAAAAAAAATCCATCATCTGGAAAAGAAAAATATCCCCAAAACAAAACAAAACAAACTTCACTCCACCACACTCTTACTTCATTCACTTTCCATTTATCCGCAAAATTGCACTCACACTCACTGTGTGAACTTCAGTTTGTCCGCCATGGCTGGTGTGCTGGAAACCCTAACTATCCCACGCGCCTCCGCTCTGCCATCAGCTTCTTTGTCTCCTATCGATAAATCATCGGTCGCTCGCCGGAGCTCAGTCCGATTCTCTGAGTTCAGAGGCCTCAGGATTCAGACTGCGCGCTCGTCGGCGTTGTTGCGGAAGTCGAGCTCCGGAGTCGCTCGCCGTGGTGGTCGAATCGTCTGCGAGGCACAGGAGACAGCTGTCGAAGGTTCTGATTTACTTTTTTTTCTCTCTTTTACTCTAAAATTTGTGTTCTCCTGATGAATGATCATGTGTAGAAGATTTATTGTTTAGTGTACGTTAGTTACTCCATCGTCTGCTGAAAATTAGGCGTTCTGCAGTGAGCCGTTCAATTGAAAGTTGTTTTAGCTGAAATGTGAGTTCTAAGAGGGATGAAATCTCGTGTTTAAGTCAAATGTAGTAGTTACTTGAACTCTATTCACATTGCGTCGAATTTGGATAACTACTTTATATATGAATTGATTCTTCCCGTATTTCTGATGATGCGCTCGGATTCCACGAAAACATACACCGCTCGAGATGAAAAAAAACTGAAAATAATGCTACTTTGCTTGTGTCGGGCTGAATTAGTGTTTATATTGCTATGTTGTATCTAAAATGTATCAGATTTTTCCAAATTTGTTGGCAAAATATCTCATCTATTAATTGAGTGTATTGAATTTTTGATGTTCTGGTTTTAGAGTTTTGTAGTCTGATTGATAATAATTCAATTGGTGCCATGTATTTCCATAATCTACTCTTTGGAAATTTGAGAAGTAAGAAACCTTTGTTGCTCATACAAGCAGGACCGTATCATGATTTTTCAAATGCTTAGCCAATACTAAAGTAATTTACAAGACACAGCAGTGAACTTGATGACTTCCTCTCTCTGTAAATATGACCTGTGTAATGGACAAGGTCGACAAGGACATAATGGTCCTTTTATAATTGGGATCTTAATGTGAATCTCGTTAGTTATTATGCTGGAGTAAATAACTTCACCGCACCACAAGATGAAGTTAATGTGTTATGGAGACAAAAGTGCTAGACTTAAAATTTCATATGTTGTGAGACCTTCTAAATATTTAACCATGTCTGCTTTCTTTGTTGTTGTTGCACTTGTATGGAAATAAAATGTTGATCTTATTTTGACGGGAAATAGCCTTTTCTTACTCATGTGCTTGAATGACTCTCAGATGCTGCAGATATGAACTTTTTAGGCCTTTGAAGAGATATAGCGAGAAACACTCTGGTTCATTTTATGTCTTTGTATTCTTCTTAAAGTCTTGATGTTTATTTTCTGTTTGAAAACTTCGTTGACTTTATAATGGGTATCAAAAAACTGAATACCGAGAGCGAGACCTGCAGAAAACAATGAATACTACTCTTTAATGTTCATGACATGCACAGGTTGTTGCTCAACTGATATGTTATTCAATTTTTTATAACCCCGGGTTAGAAACTCATTCGTGAACTCTCACGTATTACATCTTGAGCAGTCAAAAAGAAAGAGACAAGACTCACAAACACTTCTTGCCTAAATCTTCTACAGCTCCCACACATTCTTTTTCCTTCTATTTTGTCTTCTTCGAGTCCACCACCTTCTTCTCTTATTCATTTTTTTTTTCCTTTAGTTTCTACCAACGCCACTGTCACCACAGACTCTAGTATCTCTTTTTTTTGCCTCACCACTTGCATCCACCTACATGCAGCCTTCAATCATCTCAAACTTCTCATGTTTGCCATCTCCACGACTCATTGCCGTGTCTGTCTCGCTAGTCCCTCAAGTAGTTGATATTAAAACTGCAATTGGAGGTATCTGAAGCACAGCCCATTAGAAGTACGTCCGTTCTCAAAGCTGCAGGGGGTAGATTGGTTGGAGTGGCCAAGGAGGCCATCAAATTTGTTACCTTGCTGATTGAATAAACTTAATACTTGGAGGATTTGGATTAAGCTTAGTGATTCAGCAGTGTCCTTTTTAGCTTCTTGTTCGGTGTGGCTTCTTATTATTGATAACGATACACAAAACTATCCAAATGGTGAAATATCATTGAGTGCATTTCATGCTTTTCAAAGTTTCTCTACTATTATATTGAGTTTGTTGTGTATCATAATGGCAGTTCATTATTCCTTTTAAAAATGCAGTGCCGGCTGTTAATGATTCTACGTGGAAGCAACTTGTGCTCGAGTCTGATTCACCTGTTTTGGTTGAATTTTGGGCACCATGGTGTGGGCCGTGCCGTATGATCCACCCCCTCATCGATAAACTGGCTAAGCAATATGCTGGAAAGCTGAAATGCTACAAGGTTAACACTGATGAGAGCCCTTCAACTGCAACTCAATATGGGATCCGAAGCATTCCTACCGTTATAATCTTCAAAAATGGGGAGAAGAAAGATGCAGTCATTGGAGCAGTTCCAGAATCAACATTAACAACCTGCATAGAAAAGTTCTTGTAGATTGGTAAGTTTATAAATATGTTATATTCTCGCAGAAGCAGACCATCTCTTTGACTTGTTTCATTATTCTTGGCTGTTGAAAAATGGCTCAAATAAAATTTATAAACTATTGTATAGTTGATGCCACTATACTTTATGGTTTCTTGTAGTGTTGGCTATCATAATTCTTCTGTAAATTATCTTGTTGGATGTTCTTATCCTACATTTGCCTTGCACTTGTCAATGATTGAGAACTAAATTTAATTGAATTTTCCTTGTGCACAAAATAAGCAGAGCTGTGAATAATTTTTAATGTAATCGAGTATCATGAAAATGAATAAAATAGATGCATAAACATTTCATTTGTGTTTTCCTTTAAAATCAATGAAAAAACATGTCTTCTTCATTCTTTTCTTCACTGAGGTTCACACACCAAAGAAAGCTTTTTGGTTGTATTATGTTAAATTAGCGTGTTTAAGTCCTCTTTGCATTTTCTTTCAAAAAAAAAAAAGAAAGTCCTCTTTGCATTTATCTATTTATAATAAACAAATTTTTTATTTGGGAATCTTGCTTGTTTCTTGAAATGTCCTTCCATCAACGATGGATATATGTATTTCTTTAATCCGTTATTATCAGAGGCCATTATTATGAATACGTGACTCAGCACACATTAGACAACTGAAATTGATAAGAAAAGTAGATAGATATTGTAAATGGTATTAGTTACCGAGTTTCTTAATATAATGGCCTGGAAGCACTATCAGTCGGCAGACCTAGTAAAGAGGTAATTCTGTGCGGATTGAGTTTAATGATCCAAGTGTGAATTTTATGTTTATTTTCCTCACACAAGTATATATGGAGATCACACATAATATATTTTACTATATAAGAGATATAGACACTCGAATCAATGAATTCGGTCCGACATAGAATTTTCGTAGTAAAACACAACACAAACGTCTAATCTAGTTAATTACGATAGATTGATTAATAAAATTAAATAAATACTCACGTTTCTGGTGGGCCAAGATTAAACCTTATGAACTTATCTATCTATATTTTAAAAAAGAGAGATCAACCCTTATGATTTACTTTCTCGGAAGAATCGAAGAAGCATCTTTCCCATTTTATTGCTCTTGTCGGGGAAATTTTTTAGTTTATCTTCAGTTTAGCAAAAACGTGTAATTCACAAAGGTGACTGATTTTATATATGTGATGGATTAGTTCAATTAGATCATGGTTTAATGGGTTAAATGCAATTTACCTCCATGCGACGTGAAAAAAAAAATTGTGAAAAAATAAAGGACAATTTAACTCCAAAAATATGATAATCACTCTCAAAATGTGCGAGTAGCAAATGTGTGGAGTTAAATTGATCATTGATTTTCATGGGGAGATAATTGCCTTCGTATTTTCATAATTTTTTTTTTTTTTTGACACTTAGAATTTCATAAAGAGGTAAATTGCATTTAACCCTGACTTTGAATTAATTCATTTGTTGTTTGACTTTGACGTTCAAATTTATTGAGTAGCCGAGTAGGTAGGTAGCTGCTAAGAAACTATGGATAGAAACGAATAAATCGTGTCAGCAAGTTATAGTTGACGTGGCTTTAAATACGATCATATCTATTTATACTTTTGGTTCCTACTTCCTAGTCCTACTATGTTGTGCAATGTTTACTACAATGGTTGGCGGGTAATTGATAAGGTCTTTTGACATTCTTGTCACTGCTATAGATTCCTAATTAATATACGATTATAAGTGCTACGGTAATTATATATCAGAAAGAGATAGAGTAGAGGATATAATGGTAAATAATAAAAAATAATAGTCGATATCAATCTTATTTATTAATATTTCAATCTACCAGTAGTTTAGTTTATAGTTCTTGAGGATCTATGTTGGATGTATTGTCGGTTGAATTTGTACTTATATTTATGATTAATGAAAATTAAAATTATAGTAGGCATTAGTTGAGCATATAGAGTTTCATGCAACGGAGAAACAAATTGAATTACTTAATAAACATGAAAATTAATCATGTCTTAAAAGAAAATAATCCCGACAATTCATAATGAAGCTTGCATTTCAGAAGCTTCTCGATGAGTCTCAAGAAAGAAAAATAAAAATAAAGTGGCTTCCAGATGCATTACAAAAGGGAACAAATATAAAAGGGTTCAACAAATTGTTATTATTATTTTTTTGAACATACTGTTCAGCAAATAATCTTATGTTGGTAAAAGACGTCAAAGAATTTTGCACGAAATGCAACGCACAGTGTCACAATCTTCTGGATGGTCAAATTTATTTCATGGTTCAAATACGTTCACCCATTTTTTTAAATTTCTTTCGTATCCAATATGAAGGAATTTAAGAAAGTCATCTCGGAAAAGAATCATATTTTTATTAGCGCCTCTCTCACTCTTCTTTTCTCTCTAAATTTTAACCTTATTTTTTTTTCCTCTGCCGACAATAATTTTGTGAAGCAGTGGTTTATTTCATCACTGTTACCACTGTCATTATAGGCGAGTCGGATTGGAGCATCATTTTTCAAATTATACATCACATTTTCAAATCTGACGAGACGAATATGGATTTAAAATGAGACAGAGACAGATCTGACGAAATAAAGACGGGTGACACATAAATTTTTATATAACGTTTTGGATATTTTATTTAGTATTTTATTTTCTCTCTCGTGTGAGAGTTTTACTTTCTCTTTTGACTGAGAGTTTTGTCTCTCCTTGAATAAAAGTTGCACATGAATTTTTTTGGACTCGTTTGTTAGGCTTTAAGATTTATTATCTTGAAAAATTTCAATATTTGGTGCTTCAATTGTTCTTTACTACATTGCTAGACACAATTTCAGTTGTATTGTTTTTGATGTTGTAATTTTTTTATTGGATAAAATAAAATACCGCTTTCCCTTAAAAAAAATAAAAAAATATGAAGGAATTTTAATTATACGATGATATATACTATTGTGTTTATGTTGTTTTTTTCACCTCTTTAGTTTCGTCAATAAATTAATACAATAATTAATTGTTATAAATTTGAAATATACCAACGGGGGTTGGTCCGAGTGGTAAGTAACTCGGTTCCGCTTAAGGAAGGTTTCGAGTTCGATTCCTTGTGTACGCAGTTACCCCCATTGAGAGACTCACCCACCAGACCAGGTGTGCGACCCGGGTCGACCAACATATTAGTCCGGCAATACCCGGGATACTGTGGTAGGCAAACAAAAAAAATAAAATAAAATAAATTTAAAATATCAATATTTTCTCAAGAGAATACAAAAAAGAAGAAAATAACTAGTATAAAATCAACGGTATATAATATTGTTTATTTTAATTATAAGAAACTTTTTGCTCTGACAAGATTTGGTTGGTGACTAAATTTTTTGAGATAATTATAATTATTAATATGGTTAATGTTGGTCTCTATAAGTTTCGATATTCATAATTTTTATGATTATATCTAAATTTTGAGTTGTCAAATTCTCTTGAAATTACGCAAGTTCGATCTAATTCAAATCGATGAGTGAATTGACACTTGTAGGAAGATTAGTTTACCGACCTAAAAACAACATCAAACTCAAAATTGACATGATTGTATTTGTAGCACGATGGGTGGATATTGTGATTTGGATTAGAATTATTATCTAATAATTGGATAGTATCCTCCCTCCCCTTTCCTTTTTTATTTCGGAAAGCTATTAGTATTTTCTAGAAAAATTAAATTGAGGGGTTATAAAAGAATAATCTAGTAGTCAATACAGGTATATAAATCGCTAGTTTTGGTCGCAAACAAAGAGCTTCGTAGGAATATTTACTTAAAATTGAGTGGATTATGACTTTGGAGTAATGTTATTATTATTATATTATTGAATTTAAAGTTTTGGAAGAAATACTGGTAGCGGTGGCTTTAAGCCTCTAATGTGTACCACATGTTAGTCAAGAAAAAAATTCAATCCAATGTTCTAGTAAAATAAAGATTTTCTTACTAAACATTTAAAGTCTAGTTAGGATCTAGGTGATCGGATATTTTTGAATTTCTACATTCTAGCTTGTTCCCGACAAAAAATCTTATCGTGGCTTTTATAATAGTGTACACATATCTTCTTTAGAGATGTCTGCGTTACCATATTGAATTTATACCTAATAGTATCTAAAATTTATTAGTTGCAACCCTGGCCAATTAAATATGGGATGACACAAGTTGGCTAAAAAGTACAAAAATGAGGAACAAAATAATTTATAAACGTATGAGTAAAATATGAATATAAATAAATTGTTTGAGAGTAAAAATGCAGGTAATTTTATATAAATTTGTAAGATATATTATTTGTACTTGTATTTAAATTATAAAAGTAATTATATGAGTCACTAATAAATAAGAATTAATATTATTAAAAATTATTAACATTCATAGTTCTTAATTTTATAATACACAATTAACACTTACAAAAATTTATTATAATCTTCAAATGTTTAATAAAAAATAAAGTTTTTGTTACAAAATAAAGCATTATTCCAAGTCGTTCAATACAAAAATTACATTTTATATTCAAAGAACATATAAAAAATAAAAATATTTTTAATTATAAATACGTACATATATTATACGGAAAATGTACGAGTTCTAACTATGTTACAACCCACAAAAATTCCACAATAGTAAACTCATTTGGATATAATTAGCAGGAAAAAAAGAAACACATTGGGATAATATTTTCTATTTGTTAAAAAATTATTAATAACAAATTAAATGGAGTGGAGAAGAGTGAGTGAAAAATAAAAAGGGCAAAATACACTTTGTACTCCTGAATTATTTACTTTGTCTCATTTAGGTCCCTGAACTATCAAACGTAATAAAATAGTTCATCGACTTAAGGACGTGTTTGGCTAATTTTTTAAATTGATAAATAATATAATACAAATGTTAGTTTTGAATATTAAGTACTTTAAATATTTTTATATAATTTATTTTATTTTTAATATGGTAATTATTTGAAATATATTTTTAAAAGTTTTAAGAAGTTTATAAAATCAAAAATGTAAAGTTGAAATCATAATTAGCGTCAATTATCGATATAAATTTTTTACATAAATAAATTTTTAGATACAACTACAATTGATTCTTTTTTAATTTAGAAGGTTAATGACAATTAAATTCATAAGTTTATTGACCTAAATGTTGGATTTTTTGGAACGAAAAATTGGTGAAATGAGTTTTTTGGATTGAAAAATATTATAAAAGATTTTTATGGGTATAAAATTTATTTTAAGGAGGTTATATAAATTTTCCTTAAGAAATTAGTAGAAAATCAGCGTATTATTTTCTGCACAAAAGTGCTTAGAAAATAGTAACCAAATGGTTAAAAAATAGCAAAACTATAAGTACACAAAAGACACATTTTATTGAAAGCAAGTGAGGGCAAAATAAACAACTTTTTTTTCAATGACCACACTGCAATGGTCAACCTTAGTACCACATTAGCAACATGTCACGACAAGCCAAACATGTCCACCAAATCCAGAGACTATTTTGTTATGCTTGATAGTTCATGATCTTTAGTTACAATATTTGATAATCCTCAGATCGAAATGAGATAAAGTGAATAATTCAAATGTACAAAGTGTATTTTGCCCAAATAAAATCCAGAGGCGCGTGTACTTCAAATTAGGTGTCTTTTCTTCAGTGACGCGGAGAAGCTAAACCTTGGGGTGATACTTGGTAGGTCCGGGTGTCCAGCTCCCCAAAAATATCAACCACACAAAGTTTTAAAATATGATAATATATATTTTGGTGGACCCCACACATGTTTTAATGTGGTGGATATTTTGCCCGGGAGTTGAACTCTAAGAGATATACACACACATATATGCGTTTCCAATATATATATATATATAGGATCAAGATTTAATACATACCCTACATTAGATAAGATATAAGACCCAATCTACACCATTGGATCTATTAAATCCAACAGTCCAAAAAGGAATAAAAAAACAGGTGGCGGAATTGATTCCAATTGGATCAGGGGTATAATAGTCAAATGATTCATTTTTCAAAGCCCACAAACCCACGTCTCAGAAACTATAATATTGTTTTCATCGTCTTCTCTGTCAAATGCGAATATATATATATATATATATATTCTTGAAGTTTAAATACAAACTATTTTCGAATCATCCTTGTAAAATCTTCTTTTCTTCTCTTCCGTCATTAATGATGAGCACAAGAAGAATTAATGAAGCAGAGAACTATTACTCCAAAGACTTTGATTGGGATGAATTGAGAGAAGAAGTGGAAATCAATCCATGTCTTCAATTCTACTTGATGCAACCTCACTCTTCGCAAAACATTGCTAATCAAATTGAAGACGCTCAGCAAGATTCCGAAGCGTGGAATAAATTTCACGCTCGTCATTCCATTGACAAGTTCTTATAAGCCAGCATACACTATGTTATAACACATTATACAGTATATTATAATTCATTATACAGTATGTGTTTATAACATATTAAAAATATTCAATTATACAGTATCTTATAAGCCATTATACAGTATGTTATAACACATTATACAGTATATTATAACTCATTATACAATATGTGTTTATAACATATTAAAAATATTCAATTATACAGTATCTTATAAGCCATTATACGGTATGTTATAACACATTATACAGTATATTATAACTCATTATACAGTATGTGTTTATAACATATTAAAAATATTCAATTATACAGTATCTTATAAGTCATTATACGGTATGTTATAACACATTATACAATATATTATAACTCATTATACAGTATGTGTTTATAACATATTAAAAATATTCAATTATACAGTATCTTATAAGCCATTATACGGTATGTTATAACACATTATACAATATATTATAACTCATTATACAATATGTGTTTATAACATATTAAAAATATTCAATTATATAGTATCTTATAAGCCATTATACAGTATGTTATAACACATTATACGGTATATTATAACTCATTATACATTATGTGTTTATAACATATTAAAAATATTCAATTATACAATATATTATAAGCCATTATACCGTATGTGTTTATAACATATATATTAAAAATATTCAATTATACAATATCTTATAAATTATTATATAGTATGTTACAACACATTATACAATATATTATACAATATAATGTGTTAATAATACCCCATATTATTACCCTGATCAAAGTACGAGAATTGGAATAAAAGGGGATCCGTTTGGTGAATTAATTATGTATGTTAACTGGGATTTATATGTTTATCTGGATGTGGAGGTGTATGTGTGTCTGTGTGTACTCACATCATAGATAGATACATATATGTATATATTTACAGAATAAATGTTGGCAAGAGATGAAAGATGTTGAGTGTTTGAAAGGAAGGTGAGATTTGGATTGTGAATTGTATTTTAAAATTGGTATAATTCTAATCAGTTAAATCTTAATTACGTATTCTGAGATTGAAGAAAAAATTTGAGGAGCGTGAGGGCGGAATTTTGGGAGGTAAAATGGATTTTGTAACAGAGTATTTTCGTTCATTGATTAATTGCTCTTGTCATTATTAAAAAAATTATATAATCCGAAAAATGGGTTAAATTCAGATTTTGTGATCAAATGGTATCAATGATATAAATTGAGTATTATATCTTGTGACTTATTTGATCCATTATATATATATGGGATAATGACAGACACCCCCTTCAGTTATGAGGTGATGTGCACTTTGCCCCCTAATTTATTGAAATGTGCACTTTGCCCCCTCACTTATCATAAAATGTGCACTTCACCCCATCGGGCAACTCGGGTAGGGGCAAAGTGCTACAAAACACATATATGAGGGGGCAAAATGCTACAAAAACACATAAGTCAGGTGGCAAAGTGCTACAAAAACACATAAGTCAGGGGGCAAAAGTCCAATTTTTATAATAAGTGTGGTGCCCAAATTTGCCCGAATTGCCCGAGGGGTAAAGTGCACATTTTATGATAAATGAAGGGCAAAATGCACATTTTAATAAGTTATGGGGCAAAGTGCACATCACCCCATAATTGAGCCCCATAACTGAGGGGTGTCTGCTATTATTCCTGAGTATATATATATATATAGATATATATATCTCCCACCCGTTTCTTTCTCTATGCAGTCATTCATATCTCGCCTCTCCTCTCTTCTCTCTCAGCCATCCTTCTATTTGCCCCTTCTCTCTTCTCTCTCTTTCTCTCACTAAAAATTTTTAGATTGAATTTCGTATTTGCTGTTTATCACCCTCGACCCTCGATTCATTGATTTAGCACGGTATGTGCTCTTTCTCGTTTCTGAAATTTATGCATTTGTGCGATTACTTGCGGTTTTAAACTTTTCTGTTGATTATTTCCGGCGGATTTTGGTAATTGTTGGTGATTGATCTGTTGTGGTGTATGATTACCTTGATTTCAGATCTCAGGGATTTCATATTATTTTTATTCATTTTGAAGGAATTTTTTTTTTTTTTTTGAGGTCGGAATGTTATAAATTGATGAAACGTGGAGTTTGTATATTCTTTTGTAGCTCGATAACTCGAATATTATATGTCTTTTTTTCCCAAAAAATTTTCTGCAATTCGGAGTGCTCTTCCATTAATTGCCTGATACATTCATCTCTTTGGTGTTTTTTTTTCTTTTTTTTCAGATTGACTTAAATTATTAGGTGCATTTATGATTTAATTGTTGCTTTATGGTTAATGTTTTCTTTGGATCGTGAAGGTTTACTGACCTTGGATCCTTACCAAGCTTATTATTATATGCAACTCGAGTTCTCTCTCATTTCTTGTTCTTCTTTTTTCAATAAGCTGTCTGATGTGATGAAACCTGATATTTATTGTCATTTTCTTTCTTGGATATATATATATATATATATATATATATAAGGTGTTGGAAGTTTGGAACTGTCTATCTAAAACATAGTTATTGATGTCATCGATTGATGCATCTCTAGAAGCCAATTAAACAAGTTTTCTATTCTTTTCTTCTCTGGTTGAATATTATAGTTTTGTTGGAGTTTGGCTGTAATCCAGAAAGCCTGCCTTCCGTTTGTAGGTGAAACAACGCTTAAAACTATGTTGATTATAGTATAAAATTGGTAAAATTGCTAATAGTGTGTTTTGGGCTTTTAATTTTTTCTTGTAAGATTTTGTTTACTTTTTTGAGTGAATGTAACTGGAGAGGTCATTTGAGAGATGAAATTTAGTTTTGAGTTGCAAGTGTATGTCTACATACCATAATTTTTTTCCCTTTCTTGTTTATCCTTTTCCTATTGCTACAAGGGGTTTATTGCATTTTGGAACTTGGATTTACATTTACTGATATTTAATATTGGAAATCCAAATATTCTAATGGAGGTTCACTATTCAACGCAGATTCCTTCCTTTGATTAGTGAATAGTGGAGCACCATTAGTACTTTTTGGGACCCAATATCAATTCATGACATTATCTGCTTACTGATTGTTTTCTTACAAAGTGGGTGAGCAGGATTGGGTCTTTTAAAAGTTTCAACTCAATTGTACTACATGAATACAATAATATAATATAAAGCATCTAAATATCTTTTTTCCGATCATATTAAAAAATGATACTGGTTGTTGGGAAGATGCTAATATATACTGGGGGTGGTGTCAGCACACCACTTGGTGTTCAAAACCCTTTTCCATGGCAGTTGATGGTGAATTATGTTTGGTGCTAATAAAATATTGACTATGGAATTGTCACCTTTACAAGTGTCCATAGGTGGTGTATGTACTATTATAAAGGTTTGAACCTCTAATTTAAAAACAGAAAGCATCAGACTTTTCTCACATTATGACATTTATCTAACATTCAAACAGGGTTAGATAAAAAGAGTGAGGGTTGATTAGTCATCTTCTCTTTCTGTTCATTTATTTAAAATGAACTGAAACAGAGTGAGGGTTTGATTGGTCATATTCTCCTTCTTCACTCCATTTATTATAAGTGACAACTGAAAATGACATATTGGACGCATTTACTGTTATTATTATTTTTCAGTATAGAAAGAGCACATTCGCGATATTCTATTAATCTTTCCAGCCTGTCAAATTGGCATCTCTAACTTTATCTTGAATGGGACCAATGGCCTTGTCTAATTATCTGATAAGTCCAATGTAATCTAGCTTTATGTTTTCTGTGTTTTATTATGACTTTAAAGTGGTGCTTGATTGTGTCATTGATTTTGTGTTCTTTGAGATCTTTTTGTGGTGATACATGTATCCCACTGATTTTTCTGTAACCTATATCCGGACATACTATCCTTTATACGAACTAACATGTAGTCGTCATGTACTTCAATGTTGCTTGCTTTAGAATAATAATCTGCTAGTGCAGGCAAACAATTTAGTTCCCTTTGTTCTAAACCTAATATTTCTCTATTTTGGTCTCTCTTTCTGCAGTTATCATGGCTTTTCAGCAAAACTTTGGTGCCCCTACCATGCATTTCGGGTCCGACGGAGATGTCTCACATAAACAAAAATGGAATTCAGTATCACAGCCGTCCACAATGTCAGAAAATTCAGACGGATGCTTTGATTGCAATATTTGTTTAGACTCGTCTCATGACCCAGTGGTCACCCTATGTGGTCACTTATACTGTTGGCCATGTATTTACAAGTGGCTTCAGGTTCAAACTTCCTCATTTGATTCAGACGAGCGACCTAAATGTCCCGTTTGTAAATCTTACATCTCTGCTTCTTCACTGGTTCCCCTCTATGGTCGAGGTACCTCACCTTCCGAGTCTGAAGCGAAGAAAACCCAATTGGATTTAACCATACCCCACAGGCCAAAGGCACTTAATTTGAATGCCTTAGCATCTGCTGCTACATCAATGACTTCTCAATCAAATCAGCAAAACCGTCCAAACCCGTTTCAGCAGCAACAGTACTTTTCACATCCGTTCAACAGCTATTCTTCAAGAACACCTCCCACATTTGGGGGCGCTACACCGACGAGTTCCTTCAGTCCAACAATTAATATGGTTGGTGAAATGGTATTTGCTACAATGTTTGGGAACTCAGACCCGAGTATGTTTGCTTACCCTCATCCAAACTCTTACAACCCGTTTCCAGGAAATGGTAGCGTGAGGTTGAGAAGGCAAGAAATGCAATTGGATAAATCACTTAACAGAGTGTCAATCTTTCTTTTCTGCTGCATTATGTTGTGCCTTATTCTGTTTTAGTTTTCGTTCTCACCGTTGTATAGCTGTGTATATATTGTGAGACTACGCTGAAAAGCAGTCTGCTATAATAGAGTGGATATATATGTAGTTCTGTTAGAGCGACCCTTCTTCGCAAAATGCTGTTTCCTTTGGGATGAGGTTTTCCTAATGTACATGATTTATATAGTACATCGGAACACCTTTTCATGTCCGGACTGGAATTTTATAGTATTCGAGATTGTTTTCTATACAAATCTTCCTTTTGGGGTGCTTTGCTACATTGAAACACTTCCTCGTCCTTCTCTAGTCATTATCGATGTAGAAGTGCTTTAAGTGAAAAAATAAATAGAATTACTTCAGAAACAGAAGTGGGCAACAGTCTTTGCAAACACAAGTAGAAAAAGTTGCATGAAATGTTTGTAAATAGAAGTGATTATGAATTAGTTTTTTTTTTTAAAAAATACAATATTTTCAAGAATAAAATTGACATAAAAGATTTATTTTAATTGCATGAATTTTAAAAACACTTAGAAGCATTCCTTACCTAATTTGGAGTTTTTGGCTTCTGGACGTTTAATTTTAGGGAATCAGAAGTAAAAGCAGGATTTACAAACACTGTAAAATTACTTATTTTCAGTTAAAAGCTCAAAAGTGCTTTTGTTAGAGTTTGTCAACACTCTCATAGTGGATTGGGTTCAACACTGCTCGTCAACTGATTATCATCATATTCAAAGAGGATGGATAGAAAAATTACACTGCTCGTCAACTGATTATCATCATATTCAAAGAGGATGGATAGAAAAATTACACGCTTTGTCTGTCCTCACATTATTCGCGACAATGTTGATCAGAAGTTTATGTTTTATGGTCCTAGAAAAAGAAAAAAAAAAGTGATGAGATACTTCATACTTGACACCTAAATATTAGTCACACTTCCATAAAGGGAAAATTACACTTAGACCACCTCACTTATGGTGTAATTACACAAATCCCTTTTACTTTTTGAAAGTTACCATCTCCTCTAAATCCAGCTCTAGTCTTATAGATTACACGGGCATACCTTGTCAATTTTTTCAGGCAGAAAATTGATAACGTCAACAAAAAGTTTTTTGATGATCCCCATTTTACCCCTGGTCAAACCCGGACCAAAAGGCCAGACTTTTGACTGTCCAAAATACCCCCATTGGGTATTTATAATATATATTAACTTTTCAGGGGATATCAATGTAATATTTACTATTGAATTTGATTATAGTTTGTTAATTATTTTAATTCACCTTATTTTAATCATTTCAACTAAATGAAACTAATAAATATTAATAATTAATTCTGAAATATAAAAATAAAAAGCATTTAACTAATTTTAGATAGTTAAATGATTTTTACTTTTTTAAAAAAAAAGTAACAATCAATTCGAAAATAAAAAAATAAAAAATATTTAATTATCTTTTACTGTTTAAATAAATTAACAATTAAATTAAAAAGTTCAATTGGCTTTATGTGGTCAAATAATGCATGCATTTTCTATTTTCTGAATCCAAAATTTTAATTTTGATTTAAATCTGGTATGAATATGGGGAAATTCTTGTCCGTTCCTGGTTTGACCAAATTTATGTATATTTTATAAAATAATTTACCAATTATGTATCAAGTGTAATACAATCTCCTTATGAAATACACTTGGGTACGGCCCAACTGGATCCGGGCTAGAATTTTCCATGAATATGACTAAGCATCAAGCCGAACAAAAGGGTTAATTCTACTCGATAATAATCTTGATTGACTCCTTCAAACATAAATGTAATTGAATTTGTCTTTGTAGTTATGACTTTCCAACCACCACAATCTTTTCTACGAATATATCCCAGCCTAACTTCAGAATTTCATAGACCAACGTCAAAAATTTATTTCTCTACGTACATGTATTCGTTTTGATCCTACCCAACATATGTAACAATTGCAATTACTTTTGTAAGTAATTGTTGACTCTTCAACGATCATCAATTTGTTTTAGTATGTCATTAAGTCTTTCATGCCTTAAACAACGATTCCGACTTTAAATTCCTCCCAACACATTTCTTTTAGTACGTCAGTTCTCTCTCTCTCCCGTTCCAAAAAAAAAAAAACTCTAGCCATCTTTTTTCCTCTCTTCTTCTCATTCGACGATACTTTGGTGAAACAGTCACCTCCTTTACCATTGTTGCACCACCATCGTCGGCGTGCTGGATTGGAGCACTCTCTTCAAATTGTATAACCCAATTTCAAATCTAGCGAAATGTTGATGGATCTAACAAGATGTAGACAGGTGATTCATAAGTTTTTATAAAACTTTTTAGATAGTTTGTTTAGTATTTTATTTTCTCTCTCGTATGAGAGTTTGCTTTCTTTCTCGAATGAGAATTTCATTTCTTTTGAATAAGAGTGTGATCTTTTGCACAAGAGTATTTTTGTGCTCGTTTATTAGTTCTTAAGATTTGTTATCTTAAAAAACTTGATATTTGGTGCTTCAATAGTTTTTTACTACATTGTTAGAAACAGTCTCGGTTGTATTGTTCTTGACTTTGTAAACTATTTATTGAATGATATAAATCCACCTCTTCTCCTTAAAAAAAAAGTACGTCAGTTCTCTCTCTCTCTCTCTCTCTATATATATATATATATATATAAAATATTATATATATATATATATATATATATATATATATAAAGTTGATATTAGCACTCCTAAAAGTAATAATCGCCGTAAATGAGATGGTACCCAAGTGAGTATTTGCCAAAGTGAGTTTTAAACCACTAGATCATACATGATGAGGTGTTTATTTCACTTTGTGACATCATTATGTGTATATCTAGTGATTGACAAATACATTTGGACATTCCCACTTTAATTGGTAGCATGAAATTTCCCCATATCGCACTCCCAATTTACTTTATTTTTAACTAAATGACCAAAATACCCATGTATTATTTGAATTACTACTATCTTCTCTTTATAATTTAACAAGAAAAAATCTTTTATTAACAATATCAGAAACTAGAAATGGAAAATGACGAAGGAGATCTTAAACTATCCCCGGCCATGAAGAGCCAAATTTTGATTATTATTATTATTATTGATTAAGTCACCGCCGCAAGTAACTTGCTCAATAATTTCCTCGATCGGGCATTATATTTTTCATATACTTAATAATAATATTAATTTACGAGCTACGATATATTAATTATTTTTCTTCGGAATTAAAATCTTAGTTACTCTGAAAGTACTTGTTCATAATAATGAAATATAGAAAATCGATTATTTGCAATCACGTTCCTTTTTAAAACACGAACCATATATAGCTGTAGCGATATATATCAATAATTGATGAGCTTCAGAATCACCGACAAATATTTTCCAAAGAGATTATATACAGTGTTACTGACCTCCACATGCTCATGCTTTCTTATTGTCTCCGAATTAGTGATTTCATTTTATCAATACTATAATTCGTACCCTTCCGTACTTTCGGGGACGTGAGAAAACGCGTTTATAGAAAAACAACATTAATGCACTGCATGCTTTTCTGTTGATTATTAATCACCGACGCGTACTACGGTTGTGATGAAACTAACCATATGTGCATGATATGGATATGTATGGAAGTGTATCTATAAATGGAACTCTAACTTGTCTTAGTTATACACCAAGTCATCAAAATTGAGTTACGTTTTTGCGTACAAGAAAAAAAAGGGCTTATCATGGCGACTTTCAATATGTTTCGTCTTTCTATTTGGAAGTTTCTTTTGATTATAATAATTAGTGTGCTTTTGGAGAGGATTAATGGGCAAAGTAGAGATTGGATTAATGCTCGTGCCACTTTCTATGGGGGAAATCAAAACCCCAGTACCCTTGGTAAGATTTGTTAATTTTGAGCCTGTAATATATATATATATATATACACTGTAACGTAGCATCCTCATTTAAGGGTTTTTTCTTATATACATGCATAATTGTTATTTCTTGAGATTTATTTCCTTAATTAACTATATATTTGAGGCAAAAAATAATTAAATCTTGGGCAAGTTTTTTTTGCATGTTTAGGTGATTGATTATGAGACAATTGGAATTCGCATGCACTTCTTGTCAAGTTTGCGGAGTTGAGTATAATTTAGTTTGAGAACTGGATTTTCTTTTTCATTAAGGGGATCAAAAATTGGTTCAGTAACTCTCATTGTGGAACTCGAGTGGCATTTCTAAGTGTGTCACGGAAAATTCTTGTATGAATCGGGTCTTGGGCCCCACCTGTGAATATTGTGGTTATGAATAAAACACCTCACTTGTTTTTCAATTCAAAATTATATAGTAAGTGATGTGTATTATTCACATCCACACGGTGCACAGGTGGAGCCCAAGATCCGATGTATACAAGTATTTTCCGTGTGTCACTGTTGGACTACTAGCTCGTCATGTTTATAAAGTCATTTGTATTTTAATGCTGGTTTTCAAAACAAATAAAATTTTGATCGACGTATTCAAAACCCTTTTCGCATATATATTCAGTGCTACATAAACAAATTAAGTAATTTTTACAAAAATAAAACAAATATAAACATTTTCGATGAAATTAATCCTACATAATAAGTGGATATATATAGACTATAGATAGAGTACTTTATAATATATAATTCATTACATCCTTTAGAAAACCCTGGATTTAAAAAAAATATTATTCAAATTCTTTTCTAGTTCCAAATCTCAATTTTCTGATATGCCATGCAGGTGGAGCTTGTGGGTACGAGAACAGCTACGAAGCAGGTTTTGGGGTACACACGACGGCGTTGAGCGGTGCACTATTCAGAGGCGGCGAGGCTTGCGGCGCTTGCTATCAGGTGATGTGCAACAGCAGGCTTGATCGGAGGTGGTGCATCCGCCGTGCTTCGGTCACCGTAACCGCCACCAATTTCTGCCCTTCCAACGACCAAGGCGGGTGGTGCGATCCGCCGCAACACCACTTTGACATGTCCATGCCTGCATTCTTTCGCATTGCTCGACGCGGCGATGAAGGCATTGTTCCTGTACTTTACAGAAGGTGATAAATGATATTGATAATATAATCATCAATATATTATAATAATTATTAATTAATAATAAATATAATATAGGATAATTGTTATTTAAATTCAAAGAACTGATCGTGGATTTATTATCACTATAAAGTATGCGACATGCATGTTAGTTTGTAAAGTATAGAGAATAATTCTACAATTTAAAATATATATGTACATGCTATAGCTTTAATTAATTTCTGACAAACTATGTATTTTTCAATTAGATGGTATTGTTTTCGCTTAGCATTTGAGAGTTAATTAACAATTAACTATATATCCGTGCATATTCATGTCATGCATATGTATTTCCAATGCACTTCAATTATATATAGCTATGATCACATCAAAATATAGCTTAACTTGATGCGAATTGATTGAATCTGATTAGTTTCGATCCTTCTAGCAAAGATGATGTGATTTTGTAATGTAGATCCGCAAAAGATAGAGACACTACAAAAAAAATGATTATTGTCCATGTTAATATATGTCATGGTGAAAAGTCGATTTGTCATAGTTAAGACCAACTGACCACGGCTTTGGTCGTGGTATTTGCAAGCATGGCCAAAACATTTACCATGGCTATCCATGGTCAATGTTTAGTTCATTGTAAAGTCCATAACTTTTAGTTATTGTAAAAAAATGTTAGGTTAACAACCAAGTTAGAGCTTGTTAGAGCTTAAAATAACTAACATTTTTTTTCCACCACGACTAACTTTAGTGTGACTATATGAAATATCTACCACAGCCAAGTTAGCTGTGAGCTTAGATCGCTATAGACCACAATTTTAAGTCATGTCAATATTTTCAGTGTCAATACTCAATTTTCGTGTAGTGAGAATTTCTAATCTCAAGTTATTTTCTCGCATAAGAAAACCTCTAATAGGATAAACCACGATCGAGTAGGAATATCATTTTTTTCGAATAATCAAGGGAGTCGAATATTTAAAATTTGACATGTTTAATTTTGGATTTAATTAGGGTGGCATGCAGAAGAAGAGGGGGAGTCCGGTTCACGTTGAAGGGACAACCAAATTTCAACATGGTAATGATCTCTAACGTGGGTGGAAGTGGAGATATAAGAAGTGCATGGGTTCGGGGCTCCAGAACCAAAACCTGGACGCCCATGCACAGGAACTGGGGCGCCCATTGGCAGACCCGAATGGACGTCCGCGGCCAAACGCTGTCGTTTAGGATCACTTTGGCCGATGGCAAGACACGTCAGTTCCTCAACGTTGTACCTTCTTATTGGAGCTTTGGACAGACTTTTTCTTCCAGAAGTCAATTCTCTTAATTAATTACCCACTTAAGTTATTAATTGTGATTAACTATAAGCCTTAATTTCCATGAACAAGCATTTTTCAATGGTTCATGGATAAATTGATTCGTGATTATATATTGTATGTTTATTAATTAGGACAACAATGTCGTTTGCAATATCAATCTGAACTTTGGTTAAGTTGGATGGTACACAATTATAATAATGTGGATCCATATATGATTAAGTTGATTCATTGTATTTGGTGAAATTAATATGATCTTTGCAGTATTCAGTTTTTTACCAGATCTCGTATGGGACATTTAAAATATCCTGTTTCATTTTAGTATTTTAATATTATAGAAATAAATACATATTACTTATGTGATATCTCGAATTAGGCATTTACTCCCCTGAGGAAAAAGTAATCAAAAAACCCCACTAAGAGAAAAATTAAAGAAGCAATTTAGCTCCCTACGTGCCTTACTAGCGCGTTGTGCGAGAGGTTATAACTGTTTTGACCTTTTTGAATAATTTTGCCCTTGGTCTAACAATCATTGGAATAAATATGATAAAAATCGACGGTCTACATTGACACTTATATATTTATTAATTGGTTGATTACATCGATATATCTAAAGATATCACTGGTCTATATTAAATGTATTATATTTATTTATTTATTTTATTAAATAATATATATTATATTTATATTTGTATAAACATATACTTTTTATATCAATGGTCCGTGTTAAAAATTGAAAATAAACATTTTATTGAGAAAAATGAAGAATTTTACAAATTAAAATGTAAAAAAAAAAAAAGAATAAGATTCCAGCAATCAATCCCTATTCAAGAATACAAGAACTGAAATTGAAAAAGAATTATAAAACTGTTAACTATTAATTAAACTGCAAAGCCTAACTAAAAACTATAGCAGGCTAGTGAAAGAAGAAGACGAATTCCGCAGATGAACCCAGCGGAGAAGACTTTTGATAGTGAAAGGAAAAATGAAATCTGAATATTGTAGAGAGAGAAGAGAACTCTAAATATGGGAAAAAATTCAAAATCATCTCTGAGTTTCCAAATGATTGTCAATATCATCCTTAAGGTTTATAATTTTATTAGTGTTGTCCTTCAAACAGAATCTTTATAATAAATTTGGCAATTGAAGAGCAATTTGGTATTTGTACTCAAATAGTTACTAAATAAAATAAAACAAACTCAGAAAAATTCAAAATTGTCCTTGAGCTCTTTGTAGATTGTCAAAATCTTCCCTAGGATTTTTAATTTTGTCTATTTTGTCCTTCAAATTTTGAGAAATATATACTCTAACTTGTTATACTTAGGCTTTGTTTGGATGTGTTTTCATTTCATTTTCAACCGTAATTTTCTAAAATGTATGAGAAAACGTGTTTTTTGATTTTCGTGTGAGAAAAGTGAAAAAAGTAGGTGTGTTTGGTTGTGTTTTTGAAAATGGTTGAAATTTGTGAGTGTGATGTATGAAATGATTGAAAAGTAATGATTAGATGAATAATATTGGATTTGATGTTGAATATTGATGAGAGATGAGAGAGAGAGAGTAGAAAGATGATGGTGATGGGTGGATTGGATGAGAGAGGATGGTGATGAGTGGATGAGAGAGAAAATGTGAGATAACTGATGTGAAATGTAATTTTAAATAAATGATTGAAATTTTTTGGGAACGTAAAAACAAGAATAAAAATGAAAATATTTTCAGTTAAAAACAGTGTAAAGTGTGTATTTCTATTTTTAGATGAAAATGAAAATGGAAAAAGTATAATGAAAACACAAACAAACAAAGCCTTAGGCTGCGTATGGTTATGTTTTCTGAATTGTATTTTCATTTTCTGGATCACCAGAAAATGAAAATGCACACTTCTAGGTAAATTCTACAGAAAATATTCAAATTTTAAATCTTACTACACATTCCCCTATACAACAATCAATCATTTCACCATTTCAATCAATTCACAATCTTTCATCATTAATTACGCTATCCCACTTTCAACTAATTGTTTTTCTTATTTTATCATATTTTATAATAACTAAATATATATACACACACAAACACACATTCATAATTAATTCAATCACTTCATATATCAAATCCTAATAAAATTCAACTTTATGTCACATCAAACACCACTTCCAACTATTTTCTAAAAACACATCCAAACAAATAATAAAAGTCAATATTTTCACACGAATTTCTATAAACACATTTTAAAAAAAAAACTCAGAATTTAACTCAGAAGAGCCTTACCTTTTGGCTTTTTATGATTGAATACTTTATTTGATAAATTGAGTAAATTTTAAAATATGAAATACTATCTCATTCAAGGTTGGAACGGCCCAATGCAAATCCTCCACTATTTACTCAATCATTAAGTTAATGTTTTAGACAAAAAAATTGGTCCCTAAAATTTTACTTTACAACGTAACTAAATATCAATTTTTCTTATTTGACTAAATTAATAGGTGATAGATAATTTTTTAATGATAAAAATAATTTTATTCACATAGAGTTATAAATTATAGTTTTTTTAACCTGCAAAGGAAATTCAATACATTTGAAGAGAACTTTTCATGATGTTGAGAAATTATTCAATACAAAGATAATCAATTACACGGATAAATATATTTCAAAATAAAGTACATAATTACTCAAGCTACATTTGAATCAATACATATATCAGCAATGTTGCACATTTAATCTGTGTGGTTAAACTGTTAAATTACAAAATTATAATATATATTTATCTTATGATACTATAATTTTCTTAGTGAATCTAATGTATATTTATTAGGATGTATGATAAGCAAAAGAAAAAAATTGAGATGAGATGAGATGATGTAAATGAAGAAAAATAATGTGGGAAGAGAAAGATGTTAAAGAAGGGAAAATAATTAATTTTTTTCAATTCATTAAAAGTGTAATTGAGAAGAAAATGTAGTCACTACTAAGTAATCTTATGTAAGGTTGTTTTAGTAATTTAAGATAAAAGTATCTTTACTTATTGGAATTTGCCGATGAAATTCGGTTAAAAGAACAACATTGACAAAATGAAAAATCTTAGGAATGCTTTTGATAATTGGTTGAAACCTGAGGGACTATTTTGAATTCCCTCCCTAAATATATGCTGAAAAAAACAACCCAATAGTTGGAATTGCAGTCTGTTATGATTCAATGTGAGAATCATAAAATTCAGTATTAAATCAGCAAAAATTGAAGTAAAAATAGGGTTTGAAGAGAGAGAAAAGATTTACTTTTATCATCAGACTTGAGAAATGAATTTTACAGCATTAATGCGTATCTATAGATCTCAACTAACTGTCCAGATGTGCGCCCCTTATTGGCTATTGAATTGTTGACCATTTGCCCCTGACGTTCTTTAAGTGAGAAATACGCTTTTGGCTTCTCTTGACCCTTCCCACATGACACCGTTTTGGACCCCTGCGTTTCTTCTTTTAATTTCCACGCTTTTATCAAAGCCAGCATCCCTGTTTTTGACTTAGCCAAACAACCTTTCTTTTTGCCACTTTGAGATACTTTTACTCTCAAATCCCCTTGTATATTTGATATCCTAACACAGTCCTGGTCCTTGAAGCTTTGGTCAACCACAAATTGACCCCAAACATGCTTGGTGAATGTAACGGGCCACGAACATACTAACGGACAATATGACGGGCTGGAAGAATGTAAATCCAATTACAACGGCAAAGTTAGCCCATATTATTAATATCTTCAGCAATATTCTACAATTAACTTGTTAGAAGAACCATAATTATATATATGGGATAATGTCACTAATAGTCCTTGCAGTATTAAATTTGTATCACTTTGATCCTTAAAGTATTTTTTGTTATGCTACCGTCCCTAATATTATAATTTCGTCTCACTTTGGTCCCTTTTTCAATTTTTATGTCTCACTTTGGTCCCTTTTTCAACTTTTACGTCTCACTTTAGTCCTTTTTTTGGTTTTTCACATTTTGCCCCCCCCCCCCCCACCAAAAAAAGACTTTTATTATTTCCAATGTAACTTCTAGACAATTAATATAATTGCTACTTGATCAAATTACATATAATTAAATTTATCATGTAATTAGTTGAGTTTAACTAAATTTTTTTAAGAAAATCTCTATCTAAAATGTATGGAATATATGTTTAAAAATATGTTATATCAATGGGTAACTGCACCGTTCTATAACCGAATTTTGATAAAATAAATCTAATAATTTTTTATGATAATATTTATTTCTTAAATCTAATCAAATGCATTTAGTGTATTGATTTTTTTTGTGATTTTAGCGGTGCTACTTGTCATTTGCTTTTTATAAAAGAAATGAATACATTAAATGCAATGGATTAGATTTAAGTAATAAATATTTATCATAAAAAAATGTTTAATTTATTCTATCAAAACTCGGTTATAAAGCGGTGCAGTTAGCCATTGATATAAAGATAGAGATTTTTTTTAAATTTTAATTGAACTCAGCTAACTACATAATAAAAAAATTTAGTTGAACTTAACTAATTACACGATAAATTTAATTATATGTAATTTGATTAAGTATCAATTAAATTTGAATTGTCATGATGTAGTATTGGAAATAATAAAAGTTTTTTTAGAGGGGGGTATGTAAAAAATCGATAAAAAGACCAAAATGAGACATAGAAATCGAAAAAGGGACTAAAGTGAGACGAATTTATAACATTAAGGACGGTAGCGTAACAAAAAATACTTTAAGGACCACAGTGATACAAATTTAATACTCCAAAGACTATTAGTGACATTATCCTTATATATATCTACATCATATGGTACTGACAAGGGGAAAAATCAAAACCATATTTATACCTAATTATTTTACCTATGATTAATGTACAGATGTGTAGCTCTACGTTAGATAATAATGCAACTTGGCTATTCTATATTTTTAACATACATTTAGTGGCTACTGAGGTGAATCAATCTTTTCATTCTAGGTGTACGAAATGATACTTGACATTGTTAAAATTTTCATATTGTTAATATGTATAAAGTGATACGAACTTTAGTTTTGTTATGATAACATTTTTCACAAGTTCAATAACAACATGTCATCTAAATATTCATTATAGATAATTAATAACACTTGCATAAATATAAAAGTAGTCATTGATTCCTCACGGTAATATTTGTTATCATTGCAATTTGCACATCAGTATGTCAACATCAAAAAAAAATTCATTCAAGTATTGTGTCACTTGAAAAAAATAGATAAATATCGTCACTAATTATATTGCGAGTCAAATTCAAGCTCTAATATAACAATAAGGAAAGGTAATTTGACATCAACTTGTTGATAGTTATGAGCCAAGTTGCCAATTCCGACCAAAGCTAAGTATAACAATTGCAAGTGAAAATAATTGAACATGATAAAGAAAAAAAAGAAAGAATGCGAGAAAATATTATAACTTTTAAAGTGTTTGAGGCCCATGACTGACATATTTATAGGCTTGCATTTCATAATTTTAGGCCCAATATATAGTTGGACTGAAAAATCACCCAAGCATTTTGATAACAAGGAGCCTTAAGAATGCACAAATCCTTTATGAAGGCTATCATATTATATTTCAGATGGATTCACATACACAAAACACTTGGCACATTGCACTACTTGTATGTTTGCTCTATTATGTGACACTTAAAAGTAGATAATATGTGCGCTCCAATTTGTAAGTTTGAACCAAAATGCAATGCTCAATAAACAGTAGCACACCAAGATAAAAGTGCAATAAATGTGACATGAACGTCAATACACAAGCAGTAATAACTCCAAATGGGAAAAAACAAAGAAAAACATAAATCACATAAGATACAATTGAGAACTAAATAATGAAGTCAATCTGATACATTTGTTGGAGTAATAAAATGGATAAAGGCAGCAGGTTCTTTGGAGCTCTACAAATTAAGCTTGGTGATATATGGTATCAAGACATGGCATTATCAATAGGTAAGATCTTTAGATATTGGTCCTCTTAAATAAAAAACATCAAGGTGGGGCCATCAGTTTTTTCGAACCCTGTGTCATCTGGTCTTCTAGTTTAGGCAGGTGGCTTCATCAAAATAGGCGAGCGGCTAGCTTCAGGCTTCAAATATCTTAGCTGTGATCTTAAATAAAAAGCTTTAGTAGTCATAATTTCTCCCACGTGTAACAGGGTTCCGCTCACGCCCAAATAACCCAGAACCAATTGAACGGCTAGATGAATAACCTAGAATCAACTAAACGGTCAGATGAATAACTCCCATACGCACCATAACCAGAAATGCCACTACCACTCATGCCCAAATAACCAGATTTTAGACACATTAAACATCACGAGATCTAAGTAATCGTGATACTACCATAGCTGCTTTTGATACCACTTGTGTAGACGAAAGCCCCACCCCGTAGCCTGCTACGAACATACATGCTTTTTCCTGGCCACCTTTCTTCCCTTTCCCAAGTGGAATGAAATCATCGACAAAAAATGTTAATGCCGCTATAAATTGGAGAATGAAAACCATTGTTGGCTTCCGTAGTCGGTTTTCCTCATTATAAAACCAATTTCTTTGCCACCTAAAACCTCTATGTTTTGTTATATCAATGATTACAAAATTCACTACACTTATAGCCGACAACAGCTGTCGGACCCATTTTGGCCATTTTTCATTGGAGCAACTGTAGAACAACACAAATTATATTATGAATTGGAGCATTGCCAAAGCAAAGCTAACCTGTAAACAAGCATCGTCACAATTATATTCACTTTTTACAATAAATACAATAATAACTTATAATTTTTTATCTATAAGACACTTACCAATTTCATAATTTCTAATCCATTTGTCATGGTTCTCATACGTAGTATTTGTCTCGCGGCTGTCAGTTCTACGATTTCTTTTGTTCTTTGCCTGAGCTCCGCGCGTAGGGGTTCTATTGCATGTTGATGTTGTCCTTCCACGTCTTGAAGTAGTCAAGTCAACTCCTCAACAACATTTTTTTGTTCAATCAGTTGGCCTTTCAATACAAGGTTTTCCTGTTGGAGGTTGTCAAGTTGACTCCTCAAGTTTACTATTCTTTCTTCTTCGAGTTGCCTATTATGAAGCTCTAGTACGCAATCTAATTTGAGATGACTCATGGCACTTAAAGACTCCATAGTATTTGTAAAATGTTGGTTGCAAATATGTTAACATATAATATATATTTTGGTAGAAAAATAAAATTAAACATTTGTGCATATTTTAATCTGTTAATTCTCAGTGATCAATTGTAATTAGAGGTTGGTACAATCAATAAACTATAAGTGATTATCAGTTAAACTTATTATTTTTGGGCTCCAACACCGAAGTCAGATCTTCCTTCTTCGGCACTTACTTTTGGAAAACGTGAATTAGGATCCTTGAGGACAATGATCATTTTAACGGGAGGGAAATGTCATGACCCGAAGTATGGCAAGGAGTATATCCGGAATTGAAAGAGACTAAATGGGGGCAAGTCTGGAAGAGTCAAAATCGTGAAACCATTTAAAGTGTCGATTAGTTTTGATATTTTATATTACGCTTTTCCCTTAGTTTTGCTCAAGTATGTAAGTGTGGTAATATGTAATTATTGATTCGAATTCCGGTGAATATCGAAGTGTTGCGTAGGGTATTTGCTTCGTGTGTTGCTATTGAAAAAATCAAAATTCTACCACCGGAAGAAACATTCGTAGCATTAGTCACGTTTCTGCTTCATCAATGTGCAAATTCTGCAAAAATCTCTCTAGATGGCCGTTACATATTCGACGAAGGTTGCGTACTTCATATCCAATTTTTAGCAGAAAACTCATCAGAATTCTTACCAGCATAGATATTGTCAGCTAAGGAAACTGGTGAGATGATATTGGCCACTATGGAGCGAATGTCAAATGATTTTCATAAAATGAGAGTCACTACTGATCAAATCAAAAGATTCAACGATGAGTGAGGTAGTGCCAGTTATTCCATTGGAGAATGCTTCATATAATGTTGAAATTCCTTCTTCAAATAATGAACTAGAGAAAACAAAAATACAAGAGGTTGCAATAAATATCAAGCCCCAAGTATTTGATAAAATTCCCCTAAGAGAACTCAATGAACTAAGAGCAGTAGAAGCCTGCTCCAAGGTGTTCGATGAAAAGGCTAAAAGAGAATTAGACGAATTGAGAGTAGTAGAAGTTGATCCCACGGTGCATGATGATATGCGTGAAAAGAATGGAGAATTGAAAAGCTACATTGCATATTTCTAATGAAAAGAATGGAAGGTTATAATCAGGGTGCAACGGGTATGAAAATTGTAGCTACTAGAGACGTGTTTTCCACAACTACCAAATTTGCCATGGTATGCACAATTGCACTAAAAGGAAAGATTATCAAGGAAAACATAGAGGGACATCATGACACTAGTGGTAAATTCTCTTCACATTATACATGTCACGGTGATGTCGATATAATCGATCTCGATGGAAATAACACTTATAAATGGAAATCGTGGTTTTTTGACCCTTTTGATATTGGAATCGACTTTAAGTATTTGAGTAATATGCATGTTGATTTCTCAAAAAATCTACAATTTACTCCAATAATGCATACATTTTGATCGGGAATTATTTTAATGCTTGTTGAGAGTTCTACATCAAAAAATCAGAAATATGTATTTTTAATTTTGATAGCAAATGGATCAGTTGGCAAATGTACTAAGAGAATGTGGCGACTCAAGTTCTATTATTCTCATGCTTTGGAAGAACGGCAAAAACTTTGGAGGATTTAAATATGAGTTTCAAAGAAACTTAGAAAGTGATAAGGAGCTAACCTATGTTTCATCCTCTGAACTTGCGAATATTCTTGGTGAAATATGGACTTGCATAGCATGTTTCTCAACATTAAATCATCCATTTATTTGTTCGAATTCATTGAACTTGCAGACCTGTGTACTTTGTCAAGTTACTCTGGTAAGCAGCCAACTCTATGTTGAAATGGCAAATATAAATTGTTGGATGGTGTTTATTTCATTTGAGGACATCTTAGAGAAGGAGTCTGAACAGTTGCATAGAACTCTTATCAAATATTTTTACTTAGAAGTTGTTCATGTGCTACACTCTATTGAGGTTAAGAGGCTTGATGCAAGCAACTATATTTTGAGCACCCGTGTGATGAGGTTTGATGAAACTAGGGAAAGAAATCTTATAGGAGAGGTTTTTTGTTGAAAGAAGTCGTTGAATTGAGAAAAATATTGACAAATGTTTTAAGGGAGCTCTTGGATCCGTTTCTAAATTTGAATTTTTTAAATGTGAGAAATAACCCATACAAAAATGCATACCTTCTACTAAAGAAACTTAAGCGCACAATGTTTGGAACAGGGGAAATTGGAAATGGTGGTCTGAAATTGGGAGAGATTCCTATGAGTTGGGGGTTTTAAGTTGTATGCAGAATTTATATGGGAATTGTTAGTAATGGCGGAGATGCTTCTTTGCTTGTAATGGACATATTCAAAACATATAAGAAATATTTGCTGAAGAAGCGATGGAAGTTTGAATTTTGGGATGTAGACGATCTAAAAAGGTATAAGGAAGTTATTTATGACTTCTCTGGTGCATATGTTTATGGGAATATATACAGAGTGCCACGAGTTCCCGTGACAGAGGAAGCTGGACGAGAACACACGAGTGCCATGGTTAATGTTGATTCTCCTCAATCAGAGCAATTAGAGGTGATAAAAACATTTTATAAAGAGTTCACTAGTGCTTTATTACATGCATAGATTGTATGCATTTTACTTTGTTCCTTGATTCTTTCTAAACGAATTAAAGACAAAATGTGCAAGCATTTTTTGGTTGGTAATATTTTGAAAACTGGAGCAGATGGAGGCATTAGCTAGAAAACATGGCTTAAGAGGCAAGATGATTATAACAGAGATGTCGAGACACAATTTTTTGATCCTTGGGGACAAGGAAGAGGGTATCCATAGGATCAGGATTACGATCAAGAAAAAAGGGCTGGATTATGTGAGAAATGGAGAGATTGCATTAATGTGTTGGCAGCCAGAGGGATTAATGTCAAAGTATGGAGGATGTTACCATTTTGTTCAACTTATGGTGCTTGATTTTTCTCATATTCCACTACATTGTGTGTTGGGTACACATGTGGATGTAACACTAATGGAGAGAAAGGTTTCTAAAAGGAAAAAGGCCCCTGAAGATTTTATTTACATTTACATTGGTATTGTGATGTCCAAATATGTGGAATGTGGTGATATTTTTGGTGCTATTATCTATACTATTATAAAAAGTGAATGTTAGGGAATGATTTTACATTTCTTAATTTTTTTGTAGAGACTATTTTAAAAATGTGAATGTTAGGGAACGTTTTACATTTCTTAACTTTTTGTTAGAGACTAAAATATCCTTATGTAAATATTAAGCTAGAGACAAAAGTGAGGTTCATTTAAGTAAATAAATTTATTGTATTAATACTTAATTTAACCTAGCCTTCTAGAAAAATTAATGTTAGTTCATTGTATACACTGCTATAATAAATGAGTCAATTTGTTCATTGTATATAATCAAAAGTAATTATGTATCTACTTTTCTTATCCTATCATATTTGAAATTTTGTAAAAATGGTTGATATGTGCAAGTAGTAGACAATTTTCTATATTTCATGATAATTTTTTTCTAGAATATGCAAAAAAAAATTACTAACAAGCAACATAAAATTTTGCAATGGACTTTAAATAAATTATATCTTATTTAAAAAAAATTGATGTGTATTCCATATGAATTTCATCACATGAGAAAATTTGAGGGGGAAAAATGTTGGGTTATTGCCTATTGGTGACATATCTCATTTTGCATGCTTTACTTACGTTGACTCTTAACATTCAATTAAAAAACCTAGTTGAAACGATAAGAACATAAAATTATAAATATGAAAATATATTCCCAACATTATGAGAGCGCACAAGAAAAATAAACAAAAGAGAATTGTGCTTATAATTTACCTATTCATATTTGTTTTTTTTTTAACAACAAATTATAAGGTCATCGAATAACTTATAATTTGATGACTTTATATAACTATTCTTATATAAAGTGAGGTACAACGTGTATTTTGCCCTTAAATATATGCAGTAGAACACGCGTAACGCGCGTGAATTTTACTAGTCATTTCAAAAGGACGATTATATTTCATTAATGAGCTTCAGAAACTTATGCAGAAATGGATGATAATTTGACATCTGACATTGTTGATAAAACTTATTTTTGGAGAGACAAACTCACTCCCCGATTTGTTCAACCTCTCGATTCTTCAACTCCAACACCCAGATCAGATCTTTCTTCTTCAAAGCTTACTTTTGGTAAACGTGAATTAGGATCCTTGAGGACGAGGATCATTTTAACGGGAGGGAAATGTCATGACCCGAAGTATGGCACGTATATCCGAAATTTAAAGAGACTAAATGCGGGCAAGTCCGGAAGAGTTAAAACCGTGAAACCATTTAAAGTGTCAATTAGTTTTGATATTTTTATATTACGCACTTCCCTTAGTTTTGCTCAAGTATATAAGTGTGTGGTAATATGTACTGATTTCTCATGTGAGCAAAACTCTTGTAAAACTGAATGCATGTCAACAACATGTGAAAATCAATTGAAATGCCCAAATAATCAAATTGACAAAAAAAAATCAAATGATCAATGCATGATATATGTTTACATCTCTCTTAATGATTATTGAAAAGTAGAAACAAAGAATCAAGTATATAAGTGTGGTAATATGTACTGATTTCCCATGTGAGCAAAACTCTTGTAAAACTGAATGCATGTCAACAACATGTGAAAATCGATTGAAATGCCCAGATAATCAATTTGACAAAATGAAAACAAATGATCAATGCACGATATACGTATACACCACTCTTAATTATTACTAAAAAGTAGAAACAAAGAATCAAGTATATAAGTATGGTGATATGTACTGATTTCTCATGTGAGCAAAACTTTTGTAAAACTGATTGCATGTCAACAACATGTGAAAATCGAATCAAATGCCCAAATAATCAAATTGACATAATGAAAACAAATGATCAATGCATGATATACGTATACACCACTCTTAATTATTACTGAAAGTAGAAACAAAGAATCAAGTTAATATAATGTGAGTCAAATTCAAGCTCTAATATAACAGTAAGGAAAGGTAATTTGACATCAACTTGTTGAAAGTTATGAACCAAGTTGCCAATTCCGACCTAAGCTAAGTATAACAATTGCAAGTGAAAATAATTGAAGGTGATAAGAAAAAAAAAAACCCGAGAAAATATTATAACTTTTAACGTTTTTGAGGACCATGACTGACATATTTATTGGCTTGCATTTCGTAATTGTAGGCCCAATGTATTGTTGGACTAAAAAGTCACCCAAGCATTTTGATAACAAGGAGCCTTAAGAATACACAAGTCCTTAATGAAGGCTATCATATTATATTTCAGATGGATTCACACACATAAAACATTTGTCACATTGCACTGCTTGTATGTTTGCTCTATTATGTGACACTTAAAAGTAGATAATTTCTGCGCTTTAATTTGTAAGTTTTAACCAAAATCCAATGCTCAATAAACAGTAGCACACCAAGATAAAAGTGGAATAAATGTGACATGAACGTCAATGCACCAATGTTTTTAAACTCGGACCGGACCGGCCATTCCGTCCGGTTTAACCGGGAACCGGAAATCGTGCCGGTCCGGGTGTGTACCTGCAGCAGGTGGCAGTGGACCCAGCAGGTGGCAGTTGGGGGTTTGAAGTTGTGTGCAAGATTTATATGGGAATTGTTAGTAATGGCGAAGATGTTTCTTTGCTTGTAATGGGCATATTAAAAAAATATAAGAAATATTTGCGGAAGAAGAGATGGAAATTTGAATTTTGGGATGTAGCCGATCTAAAAAGGTATAAGGAAGTTACCTATGACTTCTCTGGTACATATGTTTATGGGAATATATACAGAGTGCCACGAGTTCCCGTGACAGAGGAAGCTGGACGAGAGCACACGAGTGCCATCGTAAATGTTGATTCTCCTCAATCAGAGCAATTAGAGGTGACAAAAATATTTTATCAAGAGTTCACTAGTGCTTTATTACATGCAGAGATTGTATGTGTTTTACTTTGTTCCTTGATTCTTCTAAACGAATTAAAGACAAAATGTGTGAGCATTTTTTGGTTGGTAATATTTTGAAAACTGGAAAAGATGGGGGCATTAGCTGGAAAACACGGCTAGAGAGGCAAGACGAATATAACAGAGATGTCGCGACACAATTTTTTGATCCTTGGGGACAAGGAAGAGGGTATCCATAGGATCAGGATTACGATTAAGAAAAAGAGGCTAGATTATGTGAGAAACGGGGAGACATTGCATTAATGTGTTGGCAGCCAGAGGGATTAATGTCAAACTCTGGAGGATGTTACCATTTGGTTCAACTTATGGTGCTTGATTTTTCTTATATTCCACTACATTGTGTGTTGGGTACACATGTGGATATTACACTAATGGAGAGAAAGGTTTCTAAAAGGAAAAAGGCCCCTGAAGATTTTATTTACATTGGTATTGTGATGTCCAAATATGTGGAATGTGGGGATATTTTTGGTGCTATTATCAAAGTGTGAATGTTAGGGAATGATTACATTTCTTAACTTTTTGTAGAGACTATTATAAAAGTGTGAATGTTAGGGAATGATTTATTTTTCTTAACTTTTTGTTAGAGACTAAAATATCCTTACGGAAATATTAAGCTAGAGACAAAAGTGAGGTTCATTTAAGTAAATAAATTTATTGTATTAATAATTAATTTAACCTAGCCTTCTAGAAAAATTAATGTTAGTTCATTGTATATACTACTATAATAAATGAGTCAATTTGTTCATTGTATATAATCATAAGTAATTATGTATCTACTTTTCTTATCATATCATATTTGAAATTTTGTAAAAATGGTTGATATGTGCAAGAAGTAGACAATTTTCTATATTTCATGACAATTTTTTTTGTAGAATATGCAAAAAAAATTACTAGTGAGAACATAAAATTTTGCAATGGACTTTAATAAATTATATCATATTTAAAAAAAAATTGATGTGTATTCCATATGAATTCCATCACATGAGAAAATTTGAGGGGGAAAAATGTTGGGTTATTGGTGACATATCTCATTTTGCATGCTTTACTTACATTGACTCTTAACATTCAATTAAAAAACTTAGTTGAAACGATAAGAACATAAAATTATAAATATGAAAATATATTCCCAACATTATATGAGTGCACAAGAAAAATAAACAAATGAGAATTGTGTTTATAATTTAACTATTCATATTTGGTTTTTTTTTTTTTTTTAACAATGAATTGTAAAGTCATCGAATAACTTATAATTTGATGACTTTATATAACTATTCTTATATAAAGTGGGGTACAACGTGTATTTTGCCCTTAAATATATGCTGTAGGACACGCACAACGCGTGTGAATTTTACTAGACATTCCAAAAGGACGATTTGATCTCACTACTGAGCTTCAGAAACTTAATGCAGAAATGGATGATAACTTGACCTCTGACATTGTTGATAAAGCTTATTTTTGGAGGGACAAAGTCACTCCCCAATTTGTTCAACCTCTCGATTCTTTAACCCCGACACAGACCAGATCTTCCTTCTTCAGAGCTTACTTTTGGAAAACGTGAATTAGGATCCTTGAGGACAAGGATAATTTTAACGGGAGGGAAATGTCATGACCCGAAGTATGGCCAGGGGTATATCCGGAATTTAAAGAGACTAAATAGGGGCAAGTCCGGAAGAGTTAAAATCGAGAAATCATTTAAAGTGTCAATTAATTTTGATATTTTTATATTACACTTTTCCCTTAGTTTTGCTCAAGTATATAAGTGTGGTAATATGTACTGATTTCTCATGTGAGCAAATCTCGTGTAAAACTGAATGCATGTCAACAACATGTGAACATCAATTGAAATGCCCAGATAATCAAATTGACAAAATGAAAACAAATGGTCAATGCATGATATACGTATACACCACTCTTAATTATTATTGATAAGTAGAAACAAAGAATCAAGTATATAAGTGCGGTAATATGTACTGATTTCTCATGCGAGCAAAACTCTTGTAAAACGGAATGCATGTCAACAACATGTGAAAACGGATTAAAATGCCCAGATAATCAAATTGACAAAATGAAAACAAATTATCAATGCATGATATACGTATACACCACTCTTAATTATTACTGAAAAGTAGAGACAAAGAATCAAGTATATAAGTGTGGTAATATGTACTGATTTCTCATGTGAGCGAAACTCTTGTAAAACTGAATGCATGTCAACAACATGTGAAAATCGATTGAAATGCCCAGATAATCAAATTGAAAAAGTGAAAACAAAGGATCAATCCATGGTATACCGTATATGTATACACCACTCTTAATTATTACTGAAAAGTAGAAACCAAAACAAAGTAATTTACACGTGTACACCACTTTTAATTATTACTGAAAAGTAGAAACAAACAAAAAGTAATTTATTGTATTCTTAAAGAAGCTCAAGCTGTAGTGAATTGAAGAACGCCTAAGGATTGCGTCTGGGTTTCGTCTGAAAAGAAGAATATATATATGTATATATATATATATATATATATATATGAGCAGGGAAATTACGTATACACCACTCTTAATTATTACTGAAAAGTAAAACAAAAAAAAAGTAATTTACCCACTCAAGCTGCAGTGATTGAAGAACACCTGAGGATTGTATCTGGGTATCGTCTGAAAAGAAGGATATATATATATATATATATATATAAGCAGAGAAAAAACAATGACCTGATTTTTTTTTCAAACTTTTAGGTAGATTGCTGAAGACGGAGCGAGAGAGCAATTAGATCTCTATGAAGACACTAAAGGATGAAAATGCTCATTTGAAAGCTGCTGCTGAGGATTACTTAGCCCATATTAAGCAATTGCAAAAAGAGAAGAACGAAGCGTGAGTGACAGAGACAAAAACATCCTCAGCCCCATATTAAGCAATTGCAAAAAGAGAAGAACAAAGCGTGAGTGACAGAGACAAAAAAGAAAACTTGTGGTGATGTTGCCAAATCAGGAGTTTGAAAATAGTTTAACAAGGAAAAAGTCCAGAAAATGTATTTGGCAAATAAGGAGTTTGAAAATAGTTTAAGAAGGAAAAAGGTAAGAAAGAGAGGAGTTTGAAAATAGTGTAAGAAGGAAAAAGGTAAGAGAGAGAGGAGTTTGAAAATAGTTTAAGAAGGAAAAAGGTAAAAGAGAGAGAGAGAGAATTGTAAAGACTTTGTAATATCTCTGTTAATGAATAATAAGAAAGGAATAATAAGAAAGCTTTAGAGACATATCAATACAAGTGGATGAAGACAGGTACGTACTTGTGTGGAAGAAGCAACCCGCTTACACAGGGGATCACTGAACAGATTTACACACACCATTGAGACGGGCTGGTCCTTCCCCCCCCCCCCGATGGGGTGTTGGAAAGTTAATGTAGATGCGGTAGTCTATATGGGTGGGGATTCACATACACCGAACACAAGTATTGGTGGTATCATTTGGGACCATAACGGTGATTGGTTTCGAGGGTTTAGTTGCAGTATTAAACCAATTTCAGTATTGTGAGCGGCGTGGAAGCGATCCTATATGGTTTAGATATGGCGCGTACGCTTAGACTAAACAACGTTAGACTCAAAACTGACAGTCGCGAGGCCATCTTTAGCATTCAAGAAGGTAATTTCATTCATCAACACTTCAATGTAATTGCACAAATCCTACAACAATTGGAGCTGGATTGGAATGTGGAGATTGCTAATGTGTGGCGTGAAGCCAACCGGGTGGCAGATGTCTTAGCCAAACACGGCTTAGCTTATAATCTTCTTGATTTGTTTAATCCGATTATGGAGTGTTGTAATAGTATTGAGCTTGATAGAATTGGCCCTAGATGGCATAGACAAGTGACTATGAGCTCAGGTTTGTCGAGCTAGAATATGTTTATAGAACAAGAAGAAGCTTCCATTTACCTTATTCATCATCAAGAAGTACAAAAAGAAGGCACCGGGTCTTTTGCTCCTTTTTCTTTCTAAAAGATTTTGATTTTTCTGGGTTACAAACATATATGATTTATCATGAGGGCTTGGAAGCTTGCTTCTCAATGACTAGTGAAATGGAAGTTAACGTTGAGATAGGGTTTTTCTTTGTAATAGTGAAATGAAAAAAAGAATAATTTATTGAATATTTGACATGTCAAATGTGTTTATTACCATCCAAGATAAGGAAAACTAGTACAAGTCTATTCCCATACACAAAAAAGGAAAGCTACTACTTTCGATTCCCATGCAAAAAAAAAAAAAAGAGGACTTATACAACTTATCTGTTACCATGTAAAAAAGAGGATAGCCTTTTGTCTCAATCCCATTTGACCTTTGCATTAAATATATATATATACAATTTTGATTAAACTTTTAGTGAAACACCGACTCTCCAAATTTAAAAGTGATACTAAACCATTTATATATGATTTTAATAGCATAGATTTGAGAAAAATAAGTTTATATATATAATCTTGTTCTTTCATTTGGGCCTAAGGTATTAATTATAAAAGTGGGGGTATGAGAGACATTAATAATAGCAATTTTATCCTCCTACAAAACTCCATGTGATTTATAATAATGTACTTCGTCAAAATTATATTCTCAATCATATTTAATTCATATTCGCCAATAAAGTTTACTCATACTAAATGATAAACTCATTATATATCCATATACATGTACAATATTATTTTAAAAAATGCAAAAATGAATGAATGTGCTAAGTAAAGATATCTAAAGTTTTATTTTCAATTATTTTTATAAATTTCTATGATTTATTTAAAATCAAAACCAAAATTTCTATAATAATTTCCATAAATTTACTGTTATGAAGTATATATATCATGCCGGTTTTTAATACATTGGCTCCCCTAATATTTCCAACCACATCCTACGTACAATAGTCATACTCCTACATAGTAATTTGTAACCGGTGCGGATTTTCTATAATACCCTGGTGTAACACATAGGTGTTACACCAATAAATAACTGACACGTGTCTATCTAATTAAAATTGAAATTCATCTTAATCCGTAATTCACTACTTATTTTGATTACATAATTAACTTTCCTCCCTTTTCCTGTCTCTACCCCTTCTCTCTCCTCGTTCTTATCTTAGAATTCAAGTTCCAATTTTCATCTTGATACAAAATTCATTATTGAAATGAAAAGAAGTAATTTGGTTCACAATCTAATATTTCTTCCTTTTCTCGATCTCTACTGATAAGCTCGTATTTTATGCCTTTTTGGCGCCTCTTTTCTTGTATTTTGATGCGTTCTTGAGTTTATTTATGCCACATATGCTTTGATTTTGTGATTGGTTGTGTTTTTATAGGTTATTTGAAAATTGAAGCAAAAATGAGTGAAAAGATCAAAGTTCTTAAAATACTCCTTTAACCACAGCTATAAAGACCCTTAGCCATGGTGATCATGAAGGAACCCTTGTGCTTTGAAGATATGAAGTTACCAAGGCTAAAATAGGCAAAAAACGTGAACAACAGATTTTAGCCGTGGCTACCGACGTTTTAGCCGTGGCTACAGACTAATTTCAGCATCTATAAATACGCGCTATTAGGTCAAAATTCGAAAAAATTTTGCCCACTTTTGAGGATTTGACACTTTGAAACACACCAAGAGGGTTGAGAGAAGTCTGGGGAAGAAGAAAAACACAAGGATACTCCATCTTTGTCTACGAAGACGGAGAATTCAAGCAAGATCTATCAAGAAACGTTATTAGGGAGTTTTAATTTCATGCTTTTAGATTTGTTTTCATTGAACATGTCTTTCAAGATGAATTATCTCTTTTCTTTTATGATTATGATTTAATTTCCCTTTGATTGAGGCCATGTGAAATCCAATTACTATGTTTGATTTACGAGTATTATTTTTTTGGATTAAATTTGTTTTGGGTTATGTGTTTAATACTTGTTCTTAATGCTTATGATTGCTTAGCTACCAATTGTATGAATTTGTGCTTAGTTTTGAGACCGAGAGGAGATAAACTAGGGATGTATCTAGGTATTAAATACCACAACGTAAAATTGACTAGAGATAGATTCGATTTCCTTGTGTGTGCTTTCCGTGAAAACGGGAAATTCCATCAATCTGTGTAATGCGTTTTCATTAAAATTGAATTTCATATAGAGATATAGAAATCGTTAATGAAAATAGAATTGCTATACCAAGATATTGGATGGTAAGTAATTTAGGGAATTTCGTCTTAACCTAATCAATCTAATAATCCGGTAAGATAGAATCATAGTCAAATTGAATAATTGGATGAATCATGTGCCTTAATCACTTTTCTCATTGATTTAAATTCAAAGTTGATTTCTCTCATTAGTTGGTAATTGTTATTTAGTATTTTAATTCATAATTCGTATCTTTATCTCTTGATTTAACTTAGAATTAGATAACACAGTAATTTCAGTACTTAAATACAATTGTCTCTAGGGTACGATAATCCGGACTTACATCCACTATATTACTTGCACGACCTAGTACACTTGCTAGGATTTTTGTGTGTCAAGTTTTTGGCGCCGTTGCCGGGGACAATTGTTATTTAATATTGAGATTCTCTTATCTATTCTAAGCTTAAGTTTTTTATTTAATTTTTATATTTAGTCTTTTTATTTTTATTCTTGAAGAGATGAATAATAATACCTCTTATTGGTCACAACAAGGATAGAACATAGGAGCCTATGTGAGTCAAGTGCAAGATTTATGTTCGTGGTGTGGAGGCGTTCATCATAGCGATTACTGTCAACACGAGGGGAGGAATCATCAAGATTTTCCATTAAGTTTTTATGTTATGAGATCTTCACCCTCATACCTGCAACATGATAGTATGATGCAAGAAGAATTTCAGCCTATGAACTTTCAGAATCAAGGGAATTATCAGCAACAACGCGATAGAAACCCAAGTTTTGAAGAGTTGATAATCCAATGGATGAAGACGAATGATGAGCGGTCTCAGAATATCGAAGCATCGATGATGGAATTGCAAACACAACTGAACCAACTTTCCACCTTATTGACAGAGAGATCATCAGCCACTTTGCAAAGTAGCATAGATGAGAATGATAAGGTACTTAGTACAGAATTTGAACAAGTTGTTGATTTGGCACCACAGTGTCTGCACCCCATTGCTACACCAAAACTACCTTCAGAATCTATGTGTGATGAAGCAGAGACAACATCACTGGAGCAACTTCAGTTCAACATAGAGATTCCAAAATCCACTCCATCAGATGACCAAGAAAAGACATTAAAAATCTTCAAGAACCAAACACCGTCTACCACCATATCTTTTGAATTCTTACAAAAATGTATCAATCATCAAAGAGATAGAGTGGAGGAGGTGGAAGTCAAGGTTTGCAACTCTAATGATCCATTCGATGCATATTTTGAGAACCCAAGTGATACTACGGTCGAGAATGAGAAAATCAGAGGATATATAAATCACTTGAAAGTACCACCATTTGAGTTGTCAAAACAAAGTCTATGGGAATTTGAGACAACCACATATGAGTTGAAATCATCCGTTGAGGATTCTTTCTCACTTCCAATTAAACTTTTATCTTTACACTTCAATTATGTATTTTTGAAAGAGACCTTGTGTTCAATTCTAATTCTTTTAGGTTGTGTGATAGAGATTGGAGGGGAGAAGCCTCTACGCAACTGGAAAAGGCACAAAAAGATTCGCCCATACAAAGTTGGCATTGCTCCATATGATCCACCGTGAGAAGTGCAAGGGAGTAGAGCTAATGACTTAAAACAAGCGCTTCTTGGGAGACAACCCATGTTTACTTGTTTTTCTTCGTTTCGTTTTAGAGTCAATCGTGTCGTTTAGTTTTCTTAAATAGTTATTTTCGTGTCTCAGGTTTATGCAATTCATGCGAGAGAGATAGTCGAGAAGAACAACGACGTTCCTTACAAGCTCAAGAAAAATTTAGCTTTGGTGTTCGGTATTTTGGTTGTGGTGTTATATCACTTTTGCCGTGGCTTGCATTTAATTTTTTTGATTTTTTTTAATATATTTCTACTTTCAGGTATTTTAGCCATGGCTAAGAGTTCTCACATGTTATGAATAGTCTCTGTTTTTATCACCACGACTTGCGGTCATCTTAGTCATGGCTTAGTCGAAACATCGCGATTTTTTTAAAATTTTGCTCCCAGGTAAATTTAGCCGCGGCTACCCATGGTCTTAGCCACGGCTAAAAAAATTTGAAACCTTTCTACCCCGGTAGCTACGGCTAAAAGGCAATTTTGAGGAAAAAAAAATATTTTAATTTTTCTTTTTTCACAGCTGGGTTAAATTCAAAGCTTTCCAATGTTTTTCTCCTTTCTATTTTCAAAACCACTAAAAACCCCAATTCCTAATTTCTTTATCTCAGCAGCAAAAGGGATCTATCTCTCAAGTCTCAGTACTCACGTCGTTCGTTGTTCAGGATATGTTGCATTTATTCTTGCTTTTTGGTTATGCTTTCCTGAGACTTTTGTTTTGTTTTTAGTTTCTGTTTTTCTTTTTCGCTTTTGAAGAACATGTCATGAATATTAATCTCCTAATTACAAGTGTTTGTGTCTACTTTCTGGTTCCTTTTGTTTATGTGTTTAGGTTTCATCTATTCTCCTGCTTCGCGAGTGATTGTCGTTAGCTCCCATGCACTTTCTGTTTGGCCAACCTCACTTAATGATCAGGGCAGTATTCTTTCCCCTAGTTACTTTTATTTTCCATCATTTGGCTCATTGAGGACAATTACGTTTGGGGGTGGATACATGTTATGCATGATAATTTTTTGATATGCCCAGAAATTGATGCAATTTATACACATATGTGCAAGTGAAAATGCCTTGAATAATTCTAATAAACTGTCATTTTTCTGATGAAGCTTGATGATTTTGCTATCTCATTTGTTTTTAGCTTCCAATTCTTTTCTCTGTGATCAACATGCTTTTTCTCTGTCTTGATATCCTTTTTAGTCAAGCTTATGTAAATTTTGAGAACTCGAGGCATGAACCTTCTACGTTTGTTGAATTTTTAAGAATGCATTGATATTGCATGACCATGATATGATTTAGGCCATTTTTGATTTGTCTTAAGCCGTATGTTAGCTTGTAGTATATTCATTGTCTCTAGAACCTTTATTTGAGCCTTATTGGTAAGAATGGGGTGTGTTAAGCACACCATAGACCACCATTCGCTTTTTGTTCGTAAAGCACATCATCTACCTGTTAGCCTAAAAGAAAAACAAAGATAATCACCCGGTTATGAGAGCTTACAATTCGGTATTTTTAGCTATGTTTGGGTGTGTGTATTGTTTTGGGCACATAAGGGTAACGAGGTTGATATTGGTTGATTTTTGAGAATTGATGAAGGTTTTGAGGCATACTTTTTTTTTTTGGTAATAAAATTTGGGTAGGATCGGCTCCGGTCCCCTACCCGGGCCAGGGCATACCACACTAAACCAATCAAAGGCAAAGGCCAGGCAGTCTAGCTAGGAATTACAGATAGCCCACCAACACTGCCCTCACGTCGGCAGAGGGAATCGAACACACAACCTTCTGAGGGAAAGTGGCTCGTCCTTACCAACTGAGCCAACGGGTGTTGGTGTTTTGAGGTATACTAGATGAAAGATAAGGATGTGAGAAGCACTTGAATAAAGTTGAGCCGAAATAGTCGGAAAAAAAAAAGAAAAAAAAGAAGAAAAAAAATCTCAACTAGGCTATATATGTAATGCTTCGATGATCATTGGTTAGGTATTGTAACTTGTACACAACCCAATATAGACAAGAAATAAGTTTGGGGGTTGTGAGTTTGGAAAAGAAAAAAAAAAGAAGAAAGTGGTGAGAATTTTGAGTATGATGCATTTAGTTAGTGAGCGTAGCTTGAGGATATCGAGTTTTAAGCTCTCTAAACCCTTAACCACTTTTTTCCATATATTTCCGTACCAAGCCAAAACCTGAGCCTTACATTACAAACCGAAAAGACCTTCTGATCATGGTTATCGCGTATTGTGCATTCGAATAAGTTATATTTTCAAAGTTGGTTTGTGTTGATGAGTTTGATTTGTTTACATAATCTTGCTTAATGTGGATTCTAGACATATGAGGAGACGTGGGTGTTCATGATTTGGGATAGTGTTGCAGAAATTTTGAGGAATATGAATTTGAAAGTTTTTGATGAATAAGTGATTTTTCACAAGTCTTGTTCTAAGGTGTTTATCTTGCCTTTGTGTGTTAGTTGTAAAATTTTTAAGCTTATGTGTTTGCTTTACTTTCTTTGCTCGAGGACGATCAAATTCAAGTTTGGGAGTGTTGATAAGCTCGTATTTTACGCCTTTTTGGAGCCTCTTTTCTTGTATTTTGATGCGTTCTTGAGTTTATTTATGCCACATATGCTTTGATTTTGTGATTGGTTGTGTTTTTATAGGTTATTTGAGAATTGAAGCAAAAATAAATGAAAAGATCAAAGAAGTTCTTAAAATACTCCTTTAGCCATGGTGATCATGAAGGAACCCTTGTGCTTTGAAGATATAAAGTTACCAAGGCTAAAATAGGCAAAAAACGTGAACAACAGATTTTAGCCGTGGCTACCGACTTTTTAGCCGCGGCTACGGACTAATTTCAACATCTATAAATACGCGCTATTAGGTCAAAATTAAAAAAACTTTTGCCCACTTTTGAGGGTTTGACACTTTGAAACACACCAAGAGGGCTGAGAGAAGTCTGGGGAAGAAGAAGAACACGAGGATACTCCATCTTTCTCTACAAAGACGGAGAATTCAAGCAAGATCTATCAAGAAACGTTATTAGGGAGTTTTAATTTCATGCTTTTAGATTTGTTTTCATTGAACATGTCTTTCAAGATGAATTATCCCTTTTCTTTTATGATTATGATTTAATTTCCCTTTGATTGAGGCCATGTGAAATCCAATTACTATGTTTGATTTATGAGTATTATTTTTTCGGATTAAATTTGTTTTGGGTTATGTGTTTAATACTTGTTCTTAATGCTTATGATTGCTTAGCTACCAATTGTATGAATTTGTGCTTAGTTTTGAGATCAAAAGGAGATAAACTAGGGATGTATCTAGGTATTAAATACCACAACGTAAAATTGACTATAGATAGATTCGGTTTCCTTGTGTGTGCTTTTCGTGAAAACGGGAAATTCCATGAATCTGTGTAATGCGTTTTCATTAATTTGAATTTCATATAGAGATATAGAAATCGTTAATGAAAATAGAATTGTTATACCAAGAGATTGGATAGTAAGTAATTTAGGGAATTTCGCCTTAACCTAATCAATCTAATAATTCGGTAAGATAGAATCATAGTCAAATTGAATAATTGGATGAATCACGTGCCTTAATCACTTTTCTCATTGATTTAAATTCAAAGTTGATTTCTCTCATTAGTTGGTAATTGTTATTTAGTATTTTAATTCATAATTCATATCTTTATCTCTTGATTTAACTTAGAATTAGATAACACGGTAATTTCAGTACTTAAATACAATTGTCTCTAGGGTACGTTAATTCGGACTTGCATCCACTATATTACTTGCACGACCTAGTACACTTGCTAGGATTTTTGTGTGTCATCTACCTATCTCGTTAACTTTTTATTCTCCTATATATCACATAACATAATGTTTATAATGAGAATTACGCAAAATTAAGCCCCATTGATACAAAATAATGGGGACTATATCAGTTTTAAGAGTTACCCAATTTCATTTGGTGGTTCCCGACACTTTGATCTTTTTGAGCAGTTGGGTAATTTAGTAATTTGAAGATATTATAATATCGAGGTTCAGTACTTGCTTCTTAGGTAGCAATAATGAGAGTTTTTAAATCAAGTGATGGAAAAATAAAAAACACTACATATGGAAGAGAATAATTAATTGGGTGTGAATTGTATGAATTGCCCACGAAGATAATGAGATGTGAGAAAGTGAGGGGATTGTTCATTGTGTTATTGTGTATGCTCCAAAATTGTATGAAAAGATCTTCCAGGAATGTGAAAACTGAACATGAAATCTGAGATGAGAACGAGCTAGTATGGGGAGAGAGAAAGGGCAGAAACCGAAGGAGGAATGTTAGATCCTAATTGGATGGCCACCTCTCTTATGAAAATATTTTTTTTTAGAGATTTTTTTCTATGAAATCTTATTTGGTTAGCATGTCATCAAAAAAAATTTAGAACAATATCTCAAAATTGTAGCTTATTTTGAAGAAATTCTTCCAAGAAAAGAGAAAAAGTAAATTTTACCATTCTTGATTTGACAGTTTATACATCGATTAAAAAGATTTTTTCCGACTATCTCCCAACATCGAGAGTTAAATTAATCACGTATTTTAATGCAAAATAACGCAAAATACAAAATAAGATCCATTTTGTCTATTTTTTTATGTCTAAATTGATGAGTTTGAGTAGATATATTTACGAAAAATTATATCTAAATATAAATACAAACAAATTTCTGTCAACAAAAAACATATCAAATCAATCATAATGATTACAGTTTTTCTCTAAAAAAAACTCATCCAAACATACTTTTAATACCACATTTCTTATTCCTAAATATATTTTTCTCACTTTTGTCATAAAAAAAAAAAATCTCCAAAATGAATATGTCATCCAATTAAACCCCTAATTTTGGAATCAAATTATTTTTTTTGTCTTTTCAGTAATTAAATAATGAATTATGCATTAAGATGAATTTCCACCTTTTAATTAAATAGACACATGTCATTTATTTATTGGCTTTACACCAAAGTGTTATAAAAAATCCGCTCCGGGCCACCCAAAAACTAAAGAATATCTGGAGAATACATAGGACTGAAAAAGCAGTTTGAACTGGAAGTCATTAGTTGATTTTGTCCGGAAATCTTTTCCTATGTTACGCATTTTTTTTTTAATTTTCCATGAAGTATGTGTAGTGCACCCTTTACCAATTCTCTTTGTGGCTTCTTAGATGACATCGAAATCGAAGATCCAAAAGAGAAACCAAGAGGATATCCAGCGATAGCAGGATTGAATGGACAGAATATTACAAATACATTTCAAGCACTTAAAAACGTGAGCCTGGGATGGTACATAAGAATTCGTAGGTATAATACTGTGCAAAATTATGTACGACAATGTGTCTTGTCTCATGATACTCTAACGTGGGTGGAAGTGGAGATATAAGAAGTGCATGGGTTCGGGGCTCCAGAACCAAAACCGAGACGCCCATGCACAGGAACTGGGCCGCCCATTGGAAGACCCGAATGGACGTCCGCGGCCAAACACTGTCGTTTAAGATCACTTTGGCCGATGGCAAGACATGTCAGCTCCTCAAGGTTCATTACAAAAAAAATGATTATTGCCCATGTTAATATGCCATGATAAAAAGTCCATTTGCCATGGTTAAAAATCAATTGACCACGACTTTGCTACGGCTTTGGCTGTGTTATTTGCAAGCATGGTCAAAACATTCCACCATGGCTAGTTAGTGCTTAAAATAGTTAGCATTTTTTTTCACCATGACTAACTTTAGTGTGACTATATGAAACATCTACCATGGCCAATCTAGCCATGAGCTTAGATCGTTATAGACTCGGTTATAAGTCATAGCATATATTTTCATTGTCAATACTCAATTTTCTTGTAGTGATTGTACCTTCTGACAGACTTTTACTTCCAGAAGTCAATTCTTTTAATTAATTACCGACTTAAGTTATTAATTGTGATTAACTATAAGCCTTAATTTCCATGAACAAGCATTTTTTAATGGTTCATGGATAAATTGATTCGTGATTATATATTGTATGTTTATTTTTCCCTTAATTAAATAAGTTTAGGACAACAATGTCGTTTGCAATATCAATTTGAACTTTGGTTAAGTTGGATGGCACACAATTATAATTATGTGGATCCATATATGATGAAGTTGATTCATTGTATTTGGTGAAATTAATATGATCTTCGCAGTATTCAGTTTTTCACTAGATCTCGTATGGGATATTTAAAATATTCTGTTTCATTTTAGTATTTTAATACCATAGAAATAAATACATATTACTCGTGTGATACGTTGAATTAGGCATGCGTATTTACTCCCCGGAGGAAAAATTAATCAAAAATCCCCATTAAAAAATAATTAAAAAAGCAAGTTAGCTCCCTAGGTGCCTCAGTAGCGCATTGTGTGAGAGGTTATAATTTTTTTGATTTTTTTGAACAATTTTGCCCTTGATCTAACAATCATTAGACCAAATATGATAAAAATCAATCGTCTCATTGACACTTATAAATTTATTAAATTCCATTGATCACATCCATATATCTAAAAATATCAATGGTCTATATTAAATATATTATATTTATTTATTTATTTTATTAAAAGTATATTATATTTATATTTATATAAATATATACTTATCAATGGTCCGTGTTAAAAATTGAAAATAAACATTTTATTGAGAAAGCGAAGAATCTTACAAACTAAAATGTAAAAAAGAAAAAGAAAAAAAGAATAAGATTCCAGGAATCAATCCCTATTCAAGAATATAGTACGGAAAAATCTATGCGAGACCGAATTCAATGGTCTTAGTGTCTATATCTTTCACTCTGTAGGGTGTAATGTGTGTGGTCCTCATACACATTATGTGAGAGAAATAGACACAGAATTCACACTCGGACAATTGGACACGGTCTGATATAGAATTACCCAATACAAGAACTGAAATTGAAAAAGAATTATAAAACTCTTAACTATTAATTAAACTACAAAGCCTAACTAAAACTATAGCAAGCTAGTAATAAAAGAAGAAAAAGAATTCCGCAGATGAACCCAACGGAGAAGACTCTTGATAGTGAGAGGAAAAATGAAATCTGAAAATTGTAGAGAGAGAAGAGAACTCTAAATATGGGAAAAATATTCAAAACTATCCCCGAGTTTTCAACTGATTGTTAGTATCACCCTTAAGGTTTATGATTTTATTAATGTTGTCCTTTAAATAGAATCTTTATAATAAATTTTGGCAATTGAATAGCAATTTGGTATTTCATATTTGTACTCAAATAGTTACTAAATAAAATAAAACAAACTCAAAAACAAATTCAAAATTATCCCTGAGCTTTTTGTAGATTGTCAAAATCTTCCCTAGGATTTTTATATTGTACTTCAAATTTTGAGAAATAAATCAAATCTAATAATAAGTTGTACTTAAATATAATTTGTACTCTAACTTGTTATACTTACCTTTTTTATTGAATACTTTATTTGATAAATTGAGTAAATAAAATATGAAATACTATCTTATTCAAGGTTGGAAGTTGGAACGACCCAACGCAAATCCTCAACCATTTACTAGATCAATAATTTAATGTTAATTAGGACGAAAAAATTGGTCCCTAAAATTTTATTTACAATGTAACTAAGTATCAATTTTTCTTCGTTTGACTAAATTAAATGGTGATAGATAATTTTTTAATGATAAAAATAATTTTATTCACAGAGAGTTTACTTATAGATTATAGTTTTTCAACCTGCTAAGGAAATACAATACATTTAAAGAGAACCTTTCACGATGTTGAGAAATAATTCAACACAAGGATAATCAATTACATTGATAAAAATATTTCAAAATAAAGTACACAATTACTTAATCTACACTTGAAATAATACATATATTAGCGATGTTGCACATTTAATCTGTGTGGTTAAACTGTTAAAGTACAAAATTGTAATATGAAAAATTACTAAAACCTCCCAAAAATAAATTTTTATATCCAAGAAACTCCTGAAAATATTTTTCAATCTCAAAAACCCAATCTACAAACTTTTCATTTCAAAAACCCAAAAAATCAAATGAACTTTTTGGACTAAACCATTCTTCATTTATTAAGTTAATAATTGATCAATTATTATTTTTTATTGGAATTGTTTTGTTTTAATTTTTTCAAATTGATTAATTATAAAATACGAATTTTAAATTTTTTAAATGTTTGTATATAATTCATTTTTTATTTTAATATGGTAAGTATCTACAAATATATGTTTTAAATCTTTTAAAATGATTAAAAATTTAAAATTTTAAAATTAAAATCAAAATGATTATCAATTATCAAGATAAAATTTTTAAATAAATAAATTTCATTACAAAACTACAGTTGATTAAGTTTTAATCTAGATGGCTAAGGGCAATTAAGTCCATACATTTGTTTACCCTAAAAATTGGATTTTTTTGAATGAAAAGTAGATGGAGTGGGTTTTTTGGATTGACAAATATTATCATGGGTTTTTTGGATGTAAAAGTTTATTTTGATTTTTTTTTTTAGTAATTTTACCTTATAATATTTATTTATTTTAAGATACTATACTTTTCTTATGTAAGTGTATTTTAGTAATGTAAGATAAAAGTACCTTTATTTGTTGGAATTTGCCAATGAAATTTAGTTACAAGGATAACATTGACAAAATTAAAAATCTTAGGGATGATTTTGACAAATCAGTTGAAACCTCGGGGATGAATTTGAATTTCCCCCCTAATTATGTGCTTAAAGAAACAGCCCTTAATGTTAAAATTGCAGTCCTGGTCCTTGAAGTTTTGGTCAACCACAAGCTGACCCCAAACAGGCCCGGTGTATGTAACGGGCCACAAACATACTAACGGACAATATGACGGGCTGAAAGAAGGGAAACCCAATTACACGACAAAGTTAGCCCATATTATTTAATATCTTCAGCAGTATACTATGCATTAGGTTTTTCAGCTGGGGGCCCAGCGAGAAAAAAGGGATCAACGAATTATTTAATTAACATTTGATAAATAAAAGTAATAAGTAACAACTTAGATGGAGCCAAAAACGAAAAGTTCTAAAGTCGCTGAACATCGAACTTACGTAACGCAATAAAACATCTCCAAAACACGATTTTACTTGAGTTTAAGAAGCTGCATAATTACTCTCTCTTTCCCACTCAAAACACAAAAATGGCGAAGGACAAATTGAAATACCCCGAAGACGAGGACGGAGCCGCTCCGCCTAAACGCCACCACCGTAAATCCAAATCCGAATCGGAACCCGACCCTGATTCCGACTCCGAATCCGACCAAGGTAAACGGAGCAAGTACAAGAAGAGTAAAACCCGAAAATCGAGCTCCAAGAGAAGACGGTCGACAGAGAGCGACTCTTATTCATCTTCGTCGTCGGAGTACGATGAAGACTCTTACGATTCGGAGTATTCGGATTCGGAGGAGGAGGAAAGAAGGCGGCGGAGGAGAGAGAGAAAGAGGAGAGAGGAGAAGAAGGAACGGCGGAGGAGAGAGAAGGAGAAGGACAAGAAGAGGAAAAGAAAAGAAGAGAAGAAGAAGAAAGGGAAGAAGGATAAGAAGAGAGAGAAAGATAAGGGTAAGAAAGGAGCTGTCACTAATTTATGGGGAAAGTATGGGATCATCAGAGAAACTGATATGTGGTATGTTCTGCTCATTCTCCTTTCACTATTTGGCAATATAAATAAAAAATTTGTGTTTGTTTTCTGTTGCTGTTTGGATGAAATTGTATTTTGTGCTTTCTGGTTCTGTTGTCTTTGCTAAGATTATTTACCTATAGGGAAATCAGAATAATGAGACAATTTGTTCGTCTATCGGATTTTTGAATTGAATGTAAGGTTGTGTACTATTGTTGGATTAAAGATTGAACATTTGATACTAAGTCATAGTTCGAAATGTTAGTGGAAGTTCAAAATAGGGGGATTAGTAGTTGCTTTATGAATAGCTTGGGAACACCGAAGTGTCGCTAGAACTAGGCATAGTCGACATAAGTTTGAGAGGTTTGACAAAAGTTGTTCAAGTAATAACTATGCATTGCCTTTACTTGACTTGTTTTCCGTCTTTAATTCAGGCATAGCATAAATATCTACATGCTTGTGGAAAATAGCTAGGTCATGTCATGCTTTTTGTTTCCATGACCACATTGTTGCGTCTTATATAAAATTCGTGAGTATCTGAAGTTGCAGAAGTACTAGTATACAAAGAATATGATTTTTTTTTTTACTACTTTAGTGGGGTTGTCGTTTAATGTTTAGAACATGCTGTCAGAAAGGTTTAGGTGTGGAAGTGAAGACTTCAGTCCCTGAGTTTTTTTTAGGAGCTGTTGTAGCTTATTGGCTTATATTAGTTGGCCTCTTGGCATTCAAAGTTCTTAACGTAACATAACTTCAGAAGTTTGACTTTAAAAATGCTCTTCATTGTCACCAGAGCACACATTTTTTATCATTACCTCTGCTGTTGAGCGACAGTCCTGGGTATATGTGCATAAGCCCGTTTCCGAGATTTGAGGTTATATTCTCGTTTATTCTGCTTTCGCATTTGTAATCATAACTTCTAAATTGTGACTTTAGGTTTTCATAAAGCTGTAGTCCGATCAAAAACTTCACTGTAAAATTGTAAATAAGAGCAACTTTAGGTGTTCCAGCATATATTTAAAAGAAACACGCGATTTTGGTACACCAAGGTATTGAGAAATGTTTAAAATCCTGTCATTATTGCACTGCATATGGAGATAGTTGAAGCATTCATCTTGAAATAAAGGTTTATCATTGACAATTTTACCATTCATGAAAGTTGCTGATATAATAGAAAAAGGTATTATCCCATTATCTGGCCTAAATTACGCAATCAGTGTGGGCCTCCCAGAGTGTTAGGATGGATCAGCCAACAGATTTAATTGGGATTTTATACTTGCTGTTCTTTTTGAAAAGAATCATTATATGAATTAAACACTAAAGCCACTGCCTGACTCAGTTTGCCTCGGGTTCCCTACATGGCGCCAGTACTTAGTTACTGACTTGTGTATATTAAGAAATATTGAGGGATTCTGATGGATATCACATACCTATTCTGCTTCTCCAGTTTCAGTTATGAAAATTTGTTTCCTTGCCTGCTTTTTTTTATCTCGCTTTTTTTTTATCTCTTTTCTGTCCCCTTCTTTTGAAGCAATTAAGTCGAATCTACTACTTTCCGTATTCTACTTAAAAAGGGTGATTCACGATTCTGTTTGATACTTCACCCCACAACAATTTATGAAGTGGTATTTCCCTGTGGATTATGATTTTAACAAGGGTGTAGAGAAGTACTTTGCGAACAGATTAGTTCTTTGGGGGGAGATTGGGTGGACATATTGGCCAAAGTAGAATATGTGTGTATTACATTTGCTGGAGAGACTAGAATGTGATGGTGATATATCAAAATATGTGATTGACATATAATAATAGGATCTTGTCAAGGGAACTCCTACAAGTTTCAGACAGTTGATCTTGATTGTGTGCAACCATGGTATGTGATTCCCTTTGCATAATAAGAAATAAGCACCTATCAGTGAAGAGTATTGCATATATAAGGGCTCATACAAAGTAGAAGTTTTCTTTTTCTAAAAAAAATAATAGTTAGACCCAATGGCTCAAAGATTTGCTAGAAAGTTTCTTGAATATGCTACTTGACGAGTGTTGAAGATAACAATCTCCTGCTGCTAATATACAACTTATTTTTTTCCCTTGGTAGTCTTACAGCAATACATTTCTGTCTGATTTCCTTTGTTTCATGCAGGAATAAGCGACCCGAGTTTACTGCATGGTTATTAGAAGTTAAGAAGGTAATCCATTATGACGAATCTGATTGAATTCATTTACTGTATTTTTTATGAGATTGCCTTATTATGTCCTCGGGATACTTCTAGTAGCACTCTCCCCTTTAATATCTAAAGTTTTACTTGTGGGGTTTCAAATCCCTTTTACACTTGTTCCATTTTTTTACATATGGGCATTGGTGTGAACTTATTGCTTTACCAATATTGTGTCTTCGCTTTTCACTTCTTTTGGTAAACTAGATTTCTTCATCACTTACACTTATTTTGGAGAATGTAGCTCTGATTGAACAATTTGAATTTCCGTTGAGCAGGTGAACCTGGAAAGTCTTCCTAATTGGGAAGAGAAGCAGCTTTTCAAAGAGTAAGTTTTGTTTATTTTATGCAGAAATACTACCCGGAAATGTGCTTAATATAAGGTTTCAGTTAATGGCCAGCCTTTTTGCTCTTTTTTCCTTAAAAGTGACGGACATAATTCATATTACCATTCACTAATGATTTTATCAAATGCAGCTTCATGGAAGATCATAACACAGCTACCTTCCCATCTAAAAAGTTAGTCCTCTTTCTTATTATGTATATAATGCTGGTCTGAGTTTATAGGTTACCGCACGTGTGTTCTTTTCTCTCTGGATGTTTCTTTCTACATTACTTTTCTTTATTGACTGCTGCATGATCATGGGCTTTGAACAAACCTTTTGTTGGTTCGAATAATTTATAATATGGTTTTTCTGTCCTTCTCTATTTGTGTGTCTGCATGGGGCATGCTACTTTTAGATTCGTCTGACTCAGTGAGTAGTTTGCACGTGTATTAGGGTGAACTCACTTTTTTAAGATGACTCCTTGTATCAGGGATGAAGAGTATGGTTGTTTGTAACTACACTACTTTGGTTGGCCAAACTGTTTTCTTTCTTAATGTTGCAGATATTATAACCTTGATGCTTATTACCAACGTCAAATGGAAAAGGAAATGAAGAAGGGATTCTCTAAAGTTGTAGATTCAGAGCGTACTGTATTTAATGATGAAGAACAACGAAGGTAAATTTTCCATTCCAGTGAATTTCGCTGTTTTAGTTATTCTCGACCCATCGCTGCATTTATAACCTACAATGGTTAGTGGCATAGTCAAGTTAGTTCCAAATTTTTTCTGAGGCAAAATCAGGACTGGACAGGATTATGGACACTGTACTGTTTTAGATTGTGATTTTCTTTCCGTGCCGTAAAGTTCATATCTCATGGACTGCTTTCTTCCTCGAACAAAAACGTCTATTTGGTATCAATTGCACAAGACAGGCAAGCACACACAAATCGCTTCATCTTATCTATAAGATGCTTTAATCAGCATACTGCCCAAAATGTGCCCTTTGCTGATAATATAGTTACCCTGCATGAAGGGATGCGACTATTTCGACCCATAGATAGTTTGAGTTTCCTGCTAAGTTACAGCTGAAAGCATTCATCTATTTTCTCTGTTTTGTAGGCTAGAACTGCAGAGAGAGCGTGAAAGACAAAGGGAAGAACAGGTGGAAGCGTTGAAGTGTGAAATGCAGAGCGGCATGGTATACTCTTCTTGATAATCGAATATTTTCTTGTTTTGTGATTTCAAGGCATATTTTGGAATCTGAGTCGTTTCATTCGTTGGGCTTGGCCCATCTGGTTTTGCAGGCTCAAGCAATGAAAGAGCAGGCTCAACTGAGGGAAGAGATGGCTTATCAATACAAGCTTGGTAACTTTGAGGTGAGAGGATGTAACCTTGAAAGTGTTGAATAGAAGTACATATTTGCCCTTTTTCTTATAACAAATGTGTTTTTTTTTTCAACTCATAGGCGGCAGCCTCTATTCAGAGAAGGTTGGATCCGGATGTTGCTATGTGAGAAGTTCAGCTGCATCCCGGTCGTGACTTGCGAATATAAAATGCATGCTTCTTTCAACTGGCATTTACAATAGAAACGGAAAAAAGAAAAGGAACTTGATTTCCACATAGATCAGTTTCTCCAGAGAGATGATTCTGTGACTTCTTTTCTTGAGGGTCTGTCATTATGGTTCTCCGAGCTGTAAAATATGCGAATTTACACAATAAAAAGGATGTTTGACATAGAGCGTTTTTCCGATTACTTGTTGCACGTAGAGTTTTTAAGTCAAGAGGCCTGTATTCCGTGTTTGTAATGATTATTAGGGTTTATTACACTACTACCTATTACTATGGATAATTACATAGCTTTCTTTCTTACTTATAATTGGATAATCACTGACTTGAATTACGCTTGAAATTTTCGAAGCTAGAATTTCCACGATGAAATGAGTCTGATCGTATCAATTCAATATGTGATTCTCAAACTAAAACCTGGATCCGTAGCCAAATTTCTGCACTTTCTCTCAAGAATGGTGCTCTTCCTTCCCTCTAGTTAGGGTCCCTTCTAGGGTTTTTCTAAGCCATTGTGACTACCTTCCTTCTATTTTTCTCTCATCATTCATCAAAAACCACCTTCAATGGTGGTTTTTCCCTCTTCACAAGAAGATTTTCCTCATCAGCAATATCATCTCACCACCCGATGACTCTCTTCCGAGCTGCTACCATGCAGTTGATGGTCGGCCATCAACTGGCTAGTCACCACTTTGTCTACTTTCCTCCGCCAAGGCACCACCGTGCAGCAGCATCCTTTCCTTTGCCTGCAGACCACTCAGTCAGTGGGCCAAAGGCTAGATTTGCCATCCTTAAGGCCGCATCTGAGTTTTCCCTATCGAAGCCACCTCTTGACCGGGGCTGGTCAACCCTTGTGTCGGATTTTAGACTCACCACATTTACTTGATATGATTCTCTAATTGTGTTTCCTCGTTTACGCCCAAGATGTTTCTTTGAAGAATATGAGGTTATCGTATTCAAGGTCTTAAATTTCGGTTTCGGGGTAGATATCGGTGTAGTAAATTTACGGAAATTTTGATGGAAATTTCGGGGATATTCAAAATTTCGGTTTCGATTTTAAAGAAATCATGGAAATTTATAAAAATATTTGAAAATTTACAATAAAATTTTGGGTAACTTTAATTATCATACTTATACATCTTTTATATCAATAATATTCTATATATAATATATGGATAATGAATTTGTTAAATAATATCACTAAAAACTGTTGCGAAAAATATGAAATAAATATAATTTGATAGTAAGATAATAACCAAATCTCATGAGAACTTCATTAAAATAAAATGTACCAAAATTTAAGTAAAAGTTACTACTCAATACCATATCGAGTTTTTAGGAGGATCGAAATCGCTTTCACTAGTATATGTCCTACCTCTACTTTCATATTGCAAGTGAAAATTATTAGTTACATGTTGACAATATTGCGCCCATGACATGAAATGTTGGTAGTACTACATATAATGAATTAATGATGATATCCTTCTAGTGTTGAATCTTGAAGAACCCCAAGGAGTAGTACAATTTCTTCAATCATATTCATTTTTAATTTTTTGCTTTACTGTTTCTTGTGGTTGGGGGATAAGTGGTAGGTGTGGTTCTTACTAAGTATAAATATAATTTTCTAATTATATCATATTTTAAAAAATAAAAAATAAAAAATTTGGCCAAAATTTCGGTTTCGGTTTCGGGAAATATCAGGTTTCGGCCGAAATTTCGATGGATATTTTACAAAAATATTTTAAATTTAGGGAAATTTCGAGTTTCGATAAAAATTTCGGGAAATTTCAGGTTTCGGTCGAAATTTCGGAAGATATTCTGCAAAATTGGATCGAAAGTTCGATTTCGCTTCGGGACCTCCCGAAATCCGAAATTTCGGTCAAAATTTAAGACCATGATCGTATTAACGTCAATCTCATTTTTGGTATTATTTTATCGATATGAAGATCTGCATTGGGGGAGTCTTGGGTGTTTTGTTGTCCATTTCCTTCCATCTTGTTGGAGGTGAATTTGGACTTGATTTGTTTAAACCCTGTTAGGAGTGGAATCTTTTTCAAGAGAGTTGGCTCGATCCTTCTCTATGTTAGGAACAAAGTCGGGTTGTTTTTCTTACCCTTTTTCCTTTTTTGTGTTCGCTTTTTTTACCCCGATGTAATATCTTATTTTGTTGATGCTGTAGTGCCAAATTTTTTTAGTGTACCTTTATTTGTAATTGGGAGTTTTCCCACTCTTAATGTATTTAATTATATATTAAAAAAAATAGCAATGGGACACTAAAATAATTGGCCCTTTTATTAAGGGTGAGCCTTGGTCTTTATTATTGAAGTGTTTTCATTTCATGGGCACGCCTAGTCGATGCTGATTCTTTGCTCAGTTCCCTTTCCTGTTGTTTATGTTCCCAGGAAATTCATTATGACGTATGAGAGGAAGGGAAAATTTCTTTCCCCATTTGGCCATTTCAAGGCAACATCTCACTCCACAGGAGCAACAGAATTCAATCAGTCAAAATAACATTACATTACCCAAAAGAGTTGTACAAATTCAAGCCATAGTACTCTAATATGATCGTTCATCAAAAAAGATTTCCAAAAACTGCGGACAAACATCAAATCACATTCATCTTTGCCAAAAAGGGCCACCCGCAGGTACTATGGTCGAGCCTCGCTTGATCATCAAGCTTGGGCTGCACAAAACACTACTGAAGTCGCGAAATATACACAAAGACTTAACTTACTAACTTAGTTCCACTGTTATCAAAAGAAGGCAAGCTTGAACGTATCAGATGCTCTCTCCATCAGTGAAATCCTATGCAGTGCTTTAAACTTTGCCTCAAATTCGCAACCAAGATACTGAGCATATATGTCCATCATGTTCAACAATTTAGCATTCTTCAGAATATAGCTTACCATTTTAAACTCATCTTCTGAACACCCAAACGAATTAATCGTTACTTGTCTAAGACGAGAAGATAAACACATAGGGCCTACCTGAGGCTCCATCCAGCGCTTTAGTTCCTCATCAACCTGTCATAATATAATATCCACCCAAAATGAGAAAATGTGTAAATGGAGAAAAAAAATCAATGATAAAAGAAAAGCAACTTTTTCATTGACATCAACTAACATCACTGATGATAAAGATTTCAAGATTATCAGCACTGTCAAGGAATTTCATCAGAAAACGCCAATCTGCACCCAACTCGAGTTTGGTTAAATTATTGAACATCAGAGTTGCAAGACCAAATACCGAATCCAGAAACTGCAAGGAAATTAGTCTTAATTACATACATTGTACAGAGAGTATAAAAGAATAAATGAGGGGTTAGTCTCAGGATACAAATTCACATAGATCAGCAACATAGCTTCGGGTAGCCACTTAAAAATCTTAGGCACTGAACCTGAGAGAGCTTTTCGATAAATTCGAACACAGAGTGAGAGTAAAGATCATCATCGTTCACCTTATCATTGTTAAGCCAAATATCAGCTTCAACTAAGGAGTTCATTGTTCCAGCTGAGATACGCTCGGATACATGATCCTCTAAACGGAGGTATCTCACTGCAGGGGTATTAATCTCCAGCTTATGATCATAGAAATCGCGACCCATACCGGGCTCAAAACTCAGCGCAAGCCATTTAATTGTGGATGACGATATCTTATCGCAGACAGAATAACGATTGATGATGTGATGAACCATCAGCTCCTCAAGGATCGGACACCCAGAAATCAGACATGGAAAGCTTTCATGAGCCTCATATTTAACCAAATGCAGCTGGCAACCTTAGTAGATAAAGAAGACAGAGATCAAGAGCACGCACATTGCGTCCAATGACATTTCCAATCCATGCATCAACCGCGCTAAAATCGAGCTGATTTTCGCTATAAACCTCCTTGGCCTTATACGAGAGACGAAATGTATTTATGCGACGCACATTATGCAGCAGCATTACCTTGTTGATGATGTCTGGAATGCTCATTTGGTCGTCGTCCCCGGACTTTGCCTTGTGATTTTCAAAGTCAAAATCGAAACTGCTCAAATCAGTCCAGAGAAACCTCCATCGCTTAACTAGAATGCTGGTTGCGACGGAGGCTTTCGTCGGGAGAGAAGAGAGAATGTGACAGAGTATCCTTTTTGTCCATAAGGGTAACCAATACTTTGTATCCTTTTTGGCCATAAGGGTAACCAATAAACACACATTTAGTGGCCCTGGCATCAAATTTATCTCTAAGTGGTGAAGGAGTGGATGCAAAACATAGACAACCAAAGACCTTTAAGTGAGAGTAGTTAGGGGCAATGTGAAAAAGGAGTTCAAAGGGAGATTTGTGGTGCAAAAGGGAAGAGAGGAGTTTGTTGATTAAGTGAGTGGCAGTGAAGACACACTCACCCCAAAACTGAATTGGTAAGGAAGCTTGAAACCTAAGTGCTCTAGCAAGCTCAAGAACATGTCTATGTTTCCTCTCAGGTATGCCATTTTGTTGAGGGGTGTATACACAGCTGCTTTGGTGTATAACACCATGATTAAGAAAGTGAGTTTTAAGAATATGATTGAAGAATTCAGTCCCTTTATCAGTTCTAACAACCTTGATAGAAGTTTTGAATTGGTTGGAAACTAAATGGACGAAAGAAATTAACAAGGAAGGGACTTCAGTTTTGGATGTCATAAGATAACACCAAGTGTTTCTTGTAAAATCATCAACTATGGTCAAGAAATACTTATAGCCATTATGAGTGGGGGTTTTATAAGAACCCCAAACATCACAGTGTATCAAATCAAATGCTTGAACAGAAGCAATATCTCTTTTATTAAAAGGCAATCTTGTTTGTTTTGCCAATGGACAGATTGTACAATCAACATGTTTGATAGAATGTAAACCATCAAGAAAAGGCACCAAATGTTTGAGTTTGTCTAAAGAAGTACGTCCTAATCTAAGGTGCCAAAGTACAGTTTTATTATGAAAAGAAGAAGAGGTAACATCCCTTGAAATGGAAAGAGAAGAAGACTGAGATCCCTGACTTGAAGTGGCAAGACAATATAAGCCATTGAACTGTTTACCAATGTCCATGTGAGTCTTCAGCACTTGGTCCTGCAAGATGCAAGAGTTAGCAGTAAAGAGGATATTGCAATGTGAATCTTGTGTGAGTTTGCTGATAGACAATAAGTTGTATTTGAAAGAAGGAACATAAAGAACATGTGTTAGAGTGAGATGTGGAATGAGGTGCACTGTGCCAATGTGTGTGACAGCAGTGGTTGTGCCATCTGGAAGATGGACCAGATGGGGTGGATTCAGAGTAATTGGTGTTGTCAAATAGGAAAAGCAAGAAGTGATATGATCTGTGGCTCCACTATCTAAGATCCAGTCTGAAGAGGTGTGTGAGAAAGATAAACAGTGACTTATACCTGCAAGGTGAGTATGTGTGTCAACAGATGACAAAGAAGTGTTGTGTAAAAGGGAAAGAAGTTGGTTGATTTGGTCCTGAGTGAGCTAAGGATGTAGCATAAGTTTTTGTTGTTCCAATTGGTCTTCCCAGGCACGCAAAACTTCACAATGCAAATCATTTCGACATACAGGTAGGGGAATCATAGCATCAAACTCGTCCCAAAATTGCTTCAAACGAGTAAAATAGGTCTCAACATTCATGTTTTCTTGAGTGCAAGCAGAGATCAATTTTCTTAATCCAAAAATTCTTGATCCAGTACTGTTGGAAAACCTTTTGTACAAATTTAACCACATAAGAGCAGCAGTGCTGCTGTGTAAGATGGATTTACCAATTTCTTAGAAACAGAGTTAAGGAGCCAGGAGATGACCATTTTATTCACCTGCTCCCATTGTTGAAGAAGAAGGTCACCATCTGGAGGTCGAGGAATGGTGCCATTGACAAAACCGAGCTTGTTCTTGCAAGCTAGGGCAATCTCCATGGACCTGCGCCAGGGGATGTAATTCTCAGTTCCAACGAGGACTTGATTGACCAAAACCATTCCTGGCATATCGGAATTCTGAAGAAGATACGCAGGTTGAAGAGCAGCTCCATCAGCCTGAGGATTCATGGCGAATCGAAGAAAAAAAAATTCTGAAAAAATGAATGATTTCGGATGAACAGATGAAGAATCGCGTGGATCTTCAAAAAAACTTGAAGATTCAAGAGAAATCTTCAAAAAAACCTTCAAGAATCGGATCGTCAATGCTTTGGTACCATGTTGAAGTTCATGGAAGCCATGGACGAGAGAGAGAAAGACGAGAAGAAAATTGGGGAAACTTTTAGATTCAATTATAAAATGGAAATGTACAGTACAACTACCAAAATGAGCTTACATTTCTATTTATATACAAAACTCTAACCACCAGATATTTTTGGCTAACAGCTGTAACTAATATGGCTAATTACAAAATAAACCACCCTAACTAACTTAACAAACCGAGTTAATTTAACAGCTGCAATTACATCTTTGCCCTTTAACAATAGTCCATAGATCATAAACATGACAGAAAATGCAGGACACGATAATGAGAGATCAGCCACATTACCTTCACATAGCTACTTGATAACCGTAGGCACTCAACTTGACAAATTCTCTCAAAAAATTCTAACACATAATGAGAATAAACATCTTCTTTCACCATATCATTGTTAAGGCAAATATTTGCTTCAACTAAGGAGTTCATTGTTCCAGCTGAGATATGCTCGGATAAATGATCCTCCACAAGGAGATATCTAAGAGCAGGAGTATTTATCTGCAACTCACAGTTATGTATGTACAACAATAAATCGTAATGAAAATTCAGTTTAAGCCTTTTTAGTGTTGGTGATGATATAATACAGTAGACAATATCATCATCGAAGATGTTTTCAATGATCAGCTCCTCAAGCACCAGACAACCAGAAATCAGACGGGGGAGCTTTTTATCACCCTCATATTCAACATAACGAAGATGAAGCTTTTTGAAACTAGGTAAACACACACCACCTCCAGGGATACCTATACAACCATAGAGCCTCAAATCAACAAGTGTTTTACAGGTGAAGAGGCAACGTGGCAACCTAGCTTGATGACTAAAATAAAGATCGAGAGCTTGGACATTGCGCGTAATAGCATTTCTAATCCATGTATCAAGTTCATGCTTGCCAAAATCTTCCAAGTATGCGATGCGTAAAGTATTTATGTGCCACACATTACGCAGCAGCATTACTCTGTTGATGATCTCAGGAAAGGTTATTTGGTCATCATACTCTATATAATCTTCACCGTCAAAATACAAATTAAGAACATAAGCCCAAAGAAACCGCCATCGTCTAGCTAGAGTACTGGTTGCCACAAAGAGCTTAGTAGGGAGAAACGAGAGAATGTGACACAACACTGAATCAGGCAAGCTGCTAATTCTATCAGATGATGGTTCAATAAGCTCCGCATTTGATAGTTTATGGAGATTTATGATTGACTGATTTATTCTCTCCATTACGAAATGGAAAAGGGCTTCTGGTGTTCAAAGAATAACTGAATGCTGAAAATAAATAATCAAACTGTGAATTGACAAATTAGGTTTTCCAAAATAACGGAAGACATGCTTGATTTTGCTCCATTAAACAAACATACTTGTAAATAACAGGGGTTTAACTAGGGTTTAACAATGGCAATTATTTAATCGGATAATAGAGGGATATTAAAGACTAGGAACAGAGAATATAACCGGCCACCAGTAGTAGATAGATTCAGTTTCTGCTAAGTTACGGCTGAATGAATGCATTCATCTATTTTCTTCGTCGTGTCCTTTTTACGGGCAAGAAAGGTAGCAGTAGCGGGAGCGTCGAAGGCAAAAGGGAGAACCTGTAGAAGCGTGGACGGCATTAGCTATTCTCCGTGATGCCAATCTTGAACTTATTTCAGTTCATGCTCTATTTGTTACCAAATGAATTTTTGTGTTCAAGATTTTAGCAATGTCAATCAAGTCGAACGAGTTGTATTTATTTCGGTTCATACTTATTTTGATATCAAATGAATTTGTGTGTTCAAGATTTTAGTGATGCCAATCAAGTCGAACGAATTGAACTTATTTCGATTCATGCTCGATTTGATACCAAATGAATTTTTGCATTCAAGATTTGAGCTTTGAAATTGAATTAACGAACGGGCTTCACAATTGAATAAATAATTTATCAATAACATAAAAAATATTGCAGAACCCTTGAAAATCATAAAAATTAATTATATTCGTAGTTAAATTTCTTCAACTCGAAAAGTGAAAGCATCAATTATTTCTCGATAATGTTTTTTTATTGGAGAACATTAGAATTAAAACGTGATTGGCTTAATTTTATTTTATTTTCATTTTCTAATTTGAAATTCCATGTCAACACTGTAATTATGGAATTCAATTTATAAACTATGAATGATGTTATATAATTTTTAGTATATTACTTTTAGTATCTGCACTTGATATAATATATGTTATTAACTCAAACGAGTTCAAGCCCAGTTTAAGTTAAGTCCACCTCTACTTACACTCATCTTGAATTTGAATTCAAGTCCTACCTTTGGTTCAGGCTTTAAAATTTCAAATCAAGCTAGCGAGCTTCGAGCCGACTATAACTCATTGACAGTCCTAGTCATATTTGGGCTATTCATAGCAAACGGGCATAAATGGGTCTGACAAAGGCAAAAACCCCCAGTGTACAACAGGATTCACATTTTTCTATCCTGTCAACTTGGTACAACCTGAAACCCGACCCAATAACCCTATATGCAAGGCTGCAGAATAAAAAACATGTGGCACTTTTCTAGTAGTCGTAAATAGTTCACACTGAAATTAACTATATATCTAGGGTACACCAATCTAGCTCGATGAGCTTGAGTTATTAAGCTCAAGATCAAATTTGTATTGAATAATGATAAATTTTAAACATATTTAATATATATATATATATATATATATATACTGGGGAAGATTTTGTCCACATCCCCTGTAGTTAGGCCTAATTACAAATATACCCCCTAATCTTTTTTTTATTACACAAATGAGTTTATAAAACTTTACACGACAGAATTTGCCCTAACAGAAGTGTCAAAAAGTCGAAAATGCCCTTGATTTAAAAAAAACTAAAAAAAAAAGAATGACCGGAGTAGACTTTAATTTGAGGACAATTATACACTCAGGATTCGGCAAGTTATTACATGATTATACATTGAATTAAAATTTACCTTTAATGCAATAGAGTGGTGTATTTGTTATACAAAGAAAACCTTGTGTACAATCATCAAAATACCCCTTCGGATACTTATCAAGTAGGGTTCATTTATCAAACATGTCAAATAACAAGGAAACGTATAATTATACACATATAAGTGTAGGGGGTTAATTGCAGAAATGGAAATTTGTCTCTGGCAGCAATGACGTTGGACTGGCGGAGAGGAAATTGCAGAAACGGAAATTTCTTCAACCCCCTACAGTCAAAGAAATACGGAAGAAGAAGGTGGTCATGGTGGTGGCGGATCTAGGGGAGAGAGACACCTACAACATTGTGGGGTGACAGTTCTTAGGGGAGGTGGTCATGGTGGTTTTAGGTGAAAAAGAACGAGGAAGACGAAGAAGGAAGAAAAATGGAACAAAAAAAAGATAATAATAATAATAATAATAATAATAAATAAAATTTATCAATGAGTGGTGATCGACTCTGATACCATTTGTCATGTCCTAAACTCACGAGCTCGTTGGATAAGAGAATTGCCTTCAAACCCACTGAGTAACCCTGAAATTAAGCTCTGAAGCACTTGCTTAAAAGATATATCTAATGGATGCATATGCACTTTTTGGTAATTGCTCATAAGTTCTCCACTTTTTCAATTCTTATACAGTGTGGAATGGAGGTATCACAAAGGTAGTTGTAAGTTAGTTGTTAACTTAAATATAAATACATATAGTTTATTGAGTAATAATTTCACTTAGTTAAATTGATATTAATTAAATTTTGAATAAGAAGCATTTTCAACTTAAATAAATATCTATATATTTGAATTGTTTCAACGAGTTCATATGCTTCACGTGCAACGTACGTGTTATTTACTAGTATTATTATAAACATGTATATATTTTTATATGCTAGATATTCTGGTACATACAATAAACTTTGTATCATATTGTATGTATGGTTTATTATATAATTAGATATATGTTTTTTGACGTTGTATTATACATGTTATGATTATGTGTAACAGTGTAAATTGATAATTATGTTTATCCGTATTATAACCAAAGTAAATACTATTTATTAGTTGTTACGTATACATTTTAAATTTAAGTATATTGTTATTATAATTTGGCAGTAAGTTCTAATAATGGACATAACTTATGGGATAATTGCACTTGACCCCCTCTGACTATTTTGGTCGTCACAAATACATCAAATTCTAGATGGAGTATTTTTGGAAGTTCGCCCAGAACTCTTGTGTTTGGTGTGGAAGTTCGCCCAGGACTCTTGTGATGCATTTAGCATTTCGCTAATCTTAGGAATAGATGTAATTGCTCAGCTTAGTGGGAAAGATAATGGTAATTTAGATTATAAAAAGATAAATTATTGTAAATATACATTAATAGTGAGTGCTAATGAATCCTTAATTTTATTATCATTCGATTTTGTTTTAAGTGAACCAAGTAAGAGAACAACAAAACTTAAATCTAGTTTAGTACCCAATTACAACCAAACAACAATATATAGGAATAAAGAACGACCATTTTGTGAAATCTGTGTTCCCTTGAACTGAAGCGATAATCAACTATCGTAGCAAATGTACCCCATGTGTTTGCTTTGGGGTCTTTTGCAAGGGAAATAGAATCGTGCAAGTTAGATAATGGTGCAACTTTTGAAGCAAAACATCGGGCTAGTGTTTGTCACATCAAATCCTCAGTATACAATGGTTTAGTAATTTCTATTATACGAGCAGATGTATGGTAAATAATAAATTTACAAGTGACTAGAGTGCAGAGAGAAAAATTCCAAATTATAATGACATCATAGTTTTTCTCTCTCATAGCTTAATCATTTATATATACATTTGTCACACATTTGTGCATGAGTTTGATAGAGGGGCTGAATTGTTGTATTTCAGCCTCCACGGCGGAGAAGAACATGATCTAGAATCTTGATTACCAATACCTGATTTGCGTTAAGTGGAGAAGATCCAAATTCAACCATTGATGTATATCCATGCATAATATGAACCATGCATTCAGATCGGTTTGAGGCAAAATTTCATCCCACAATACTGACAATAGCAACCAATTTGGAAGCGCAAGATAGAGAATTGAAGATCACTTGTATTAGTCAAAAAGAGTTATAAAACTAGTTGATCGATTTAAAAAAAGGAAAAAGGTTTACAAATAGCAAGTCACGTCAAAATAACATTACATTAAAAGAGTCCAAGAGACTTACTACAAGGCTATTAGCAGGGGAAGTTATAATATTAGTTCTACCATTCATCCAAAAAAAATTCCGAAGATTGCAGATGAACATCAAAAACAGATTAATCAATTCATCTTTACCTAAAGAACAGAAGGTGCATTTGTTGAGTCTTCACTTTGATCATCAAGCTTAAAGTGCAGAAAACACCACTGAAGTTGCAGCTCCGAAGCAAAATCTCACAAGAACGCAACCCTACATTTCTCTGATACTCGTTGATAATTTGATATTGTTTGAAGCACTAAAGATTCTACCACCGAACCAGAAGTATGATATGGTGTATGTATTTCCACAATGTTCAAAACTCTATCCTTCCCAAGAATATATCTTACCATTTCAAATTCACCCGGTGAACATTCAAATGAATAAATGCTTACAGTTCTAAGATGAGATGATAGACAAACACGAACCTTCTGGGGCTCAATCCAGCATTTTAAATCCTCATCAACCTGATATGATAACCAAAAAAACAGTAGAAGATCAGTAAATTTTTATTTTTTTTAATATATATATATATATATATATTACTGGCATTAACAGAACAGACCTCTGTGATAGTAAGGAATTCAAGATTATCAGCACATTCGAGGAATTTTATCAGGAAACGCCAATCATTAGCCAAGTCAAGTTTGGTTAAATTATGAAACCTTGTGGTTGGTGCAGTGAATACAGAGTCCAAAAACTGCAAAGAAATTATTTTCAATACCATAAATTAAAATAGACAGGGGACTCCTAATTATAAACATAAAAGAAGATCCACAACATGATAATGAGAGATGGGGCCACATACCTTCACATAGACACTTGATAACCGTAGGCACTTAACTTGACAAAGCCTCTCAAAAAATTCTTACACAGAATGAGAATAAGGAACATCATCCTTCACCTTGTCATTGTTAAGCGAAATATCAGCTTCAACTAAGGAGTTCATTATTCCAGCTAAAATATGCTCAGATAAATGATCTTCCACGTGGAGATATCTAAGTGCAGGAGTGTTTATCTGCAGCTCATAGTCATGCCTGTACTCGCATAACTCGTACTGGAAATCCAGTTTAAGCCATTTTAGTGTCGGTGACAATATATTACAGCAGACAATATCATCATCGAGGATGTATTCAATGATCAACTCCTCAAGCACCGGACAACCAGAAATCAAATGCGGGAGTTTTTTATCAACCTCATATTCAACAGTATGAAGATGAAGCTTTTTGAGACTAGGTAAACACACATTACCACGAGGGATACCTTTACTAGCATGGAGCTTCAAATCAACAAGGGTTTTACAAGTGAAGAGGCAACCTAAATTGATAACATAAGTAGAGATCAAGAGTGTGGACACTGCAATCAGTGGCATTTCTAATCCATGTATCAAGTTCATGCTCGCTAAAATCTTCCATATATTCGATGCGAAAAGTATGTATGGTCGAAACCTTACGCAGCAGCATTACCCTGTTGATGATCTGTGGAAAGCTCATTTGGTCTTCATACTCTGTAGTATAATCTTCACCGTCAAAATCCAAATTAAGAACATAAGCCCAAAGAAACCGCCCATCGTCTAGCTAGAGTACTGGTTGCCACAGAGAGCTTCTTAGGGAGAAAAGAGAGAATGTGACACAACACTGAATCAGGCAGGCTGCTAATTCTATCAGATGATGGTTCAATAAGTTCCGCATTTGATAGTTTATGGAGATTTATGATTGACTGATTTGTTCTCTCCATTACGAAATGGAAAAGGGCTTCTGGTATTCAACGAATAACCGAATGCTGAAAATAAATAATCAAACTGTGAATTGACAAATTAGGTTTTCCAAAATGACGGAAAACATGCTTGATTTTGCTCCATTAAACAAACATACTTGTAAACAACAGGGGTTTAACTAGGGTTTAACAATGGCAATCATTTAATCGGATGATAGAGAGATATTAAAGACGAGGAACAGAGAATATTACCGGCCACCAGTAGTAGATGGATTCAGTTTCCTGCTAAGTTACCGGCTGAATGAATGCATTCATCTATTTTCTTCGTCGTGTACATTCCACAGGCCATAACTGCAAAATGGAGTGGAAGTGTTGAGGGGAGGCTGCTCCCGGCTAATTCCATGCAATGATACGGATAAGATGCCTGTACAATACGATACCGATATGAAATATGATAAATTTTAAAATTTTAGGATACGATACGGCGAGAATCTATTTTTCTATTTTAATTCAAAAAGTATTATATAATATTAAACAAATATTCAATCTGGTATTCAAAACTTATTAATTGGATAATTCAAATTTTATGTCGGATACCGTATCCAAACAATTTTATATTTATTTTCATTTTTGGACACTTCAAAAATGGCCTGGACACGGTATCCTAAAGTCTCCGTACCGAATACGGGTACGATACGGATACGATAATGTACGAGATCAATTTTAGGAGTATCCGTGCATCATAGATTATATGTTAAACTACAATGGACAAAATTCAGAATATTGTATTGTGTCTATCTTCTTGTCTATCTCTTTTTCAGGCAATTGTGTGTGAATTTACCAATATTAACTTAATGTGTAAAAGATATAATTCTATTTTTTTTTTAAAAGGACAAAGGTCCTAACCTTTGTTACCAAGAGTCAAAATTCTTTACATGCAAATATAAATGGATGGAAGAAATATGAAGTAATAAAATTACTAACTGTATTTACAAGCTCTACTATTTCATCATACTCCTCTAAATCATTTCCATTACTTTTGTTGTACATAGCTATTGATTTTATTTCAATACCAACAAAGAACCAAAAGTTGAAGTGCCAACAAGGTCTAACCGTATCTTGCACTAATTTATATTTTTTGACATTAAAGATAATTTTGTCCTTTTAACAAAAAGAAATAAAGTTAATGTGTCAATAACAAAAAATAAGAGTCTTTATCAATTCTCTTTGGTAATTCCTGGACTTTTGTTTTCTACACTTCCATTAAGGGTTCTTAACCTGCATTTTTCATCACACATTTGACATTTTTAAAAGTACTTCTAACCCACATTAAAACGTCTATTTCATGAATGGACGCATCATTTGTAGCAAATTGAATCAATAAATGGTTACTCGCAATGAATTCACGAACTTTTATAGAAGCTGCTGCTGTAACATTTTTGAAAGTTTAAGCTAATAAATTTTTATCTATTTCTATTATAAAAGTATGAGTGGTTTTTTGAAACTTTTGATATATCTACTATATCCCTATGTAATTCACTTTTTCAATGGCAAAAATGTCAAATAATAAAAATAAGTTGTATATATCAATAATAATAATGTGATTAGGACTCTATAATGAAATTACATATGTAGTTGCATAAGACTCTATAAGAAAGTTATATATAGAGAACTCTACAAAGGAATTATATATAGATAATAATCAAATGTAATTTTATAAATATAGAATAGAAATAGAATAGAAAATTTAAATAAGTACGGGTTGTTTCAAGAAACTTCTGATATACCTAAAATATGTTTAAAATATCACCATATAATTCATTTTTTAAATGGCAAAAAGAGTTAAAAATAAAAATAAAAATAAATTTCAAATATATACAATAATTAGAACTAGAGGTGTGCAACGAGCCGAGTCGGCTCTAAAAAAGCTCGACTCAAGCTCGAGAAAATTCGAGCCCAAGCCGAGTCTAATGAGCCAAGCTTTTCTGTCGAGCCGAGCTCGAGCCCAACTATACTTGTTCGAAAGGCTCGCGAGCCTGAATAAAAAATAATTTTCTAAATATATATATATATATATACAATATAATATTTTATTTATTTTTTACTATATGCATACATATAATATAATATCTTTAAAATATTATATGTATTAATTATTAAATATTTATGATGATTATATTTAATTATATATATATATATATATTAATACAAAATTAATAATAATAATAAATATATATATATATTAATTAAAGAATATTTTTTTTCCTGAGCTTGAGCTTGAGCTCGAGCTCGAGCCCAGAAATTTGGCTAGGGTCGTCTCGTGGGCACCCCTAATAAGAAGTATAGCCATTAGGACTCTAAATAAGGTTAATCCCATTTATTTATTCATTAAATTAAAAGAAGAAAATTTATTGGACGTCCAATATCCCAACATATACGATACAACAAGTTTATAATTAATATTAAATTTTAGGAAATAGGAACGTATATCCAATCAATTTTTTATTTTATATTTAACTTAAAATGAATATGAATGAAAAAACCTAACTCAACAAACTGATCTATTCTAAATTTAAATTACTTAGCTTATCCAGCAAAAATTTTGGAATTCTAACTTTAATCATACATAAATTTAGTGACTTTTAAACCTAAAATATCCCTATGTAATTCAATTTTTGTTAATGGTAAAAGAGGCAAAAACAAATTTTAAATAACTATAACAATAAAAAGTATAATTACATTAGGTTTCTACTGTTAAATTACATGTAGACAAGATTACTTGATCCTATTTATTTATTCATTAAAAGAAGAAGAATAAAAAGAAAACTTAATATGCTTGAACTTGGAACAAACAAATTTATAATACAAATAAACATAAACTATTCACAGTGTTGTTTATGTTTTGATTTTTAATTAATTATATGAATATTACGTGATCGAGAAATTGAATATCATCACAAAAAAGGCAACAAAAACCAACTTAGTAAAAGATATTTGTGAAAGCTTTGCAGTCAGGCATCATTTATTATCTTATTTCATTACTAACATTAATTAATTAATTAGAACATACAAAAAGAAAAATAGTAAACCATTGTTACCTCACGGTCTTGGAAAATATATTGACATTTGCTATTGTAATTCACTATTTGTCACTTTCATTTAATGATGACTTGTACAACACTTCATTTTTATTTAACCGTCTTTCCTTTTACACTCAAGAACTTGACTAACCTTATTCGTGAAGGGTTGATTTCAAACTTACTCATTCTGACATTGCATCAACTATAGTCTTGTTGCTATTAAAAATGGATAAACAAAAAAAATAATAAAAATAAAAAGACTACACAAGTATCCAAGTTTTGAGTGATAAGGAAAAAATTATTATAAGTACACGGGACTCAATGAGAGGAAAGAAGAAATGAAGCGCTGGATCCATCAAAATTAAATAAGATAATGTATAAAAGAATCATGAATTTACATAAAAATTTATTTAGTGATATTATTATATAATTCTTGATTTTTAATTAACTTAATTTCTTCGAATATTCATTCAACTTTTCATGTCAACTAATATTTAACTTTTTAAACAATTATAGTTTATTAATTAGTAGTTCATTAATTAGGTTATTGTTTTTATTTTTGAGGGGAAGTTAAGTTATTCAAGTTTTAAATTTATCAAGTTGAACAATATCTATGTATATGAATTGCTTTAATGAGATCATATAATTTACGTGCTATGCACGTATTGTTTACTAGTAAAAAAAAGTTTAAGCAAATAAATGTAACAATCATAGTCACTTAGTTGCACAAATAGTCATATAATGACCATTATTTCTTTTCTTTTTGTTGTTAATGTAATAATAACCTTTTTAGTTAAAACTCGTATTGTACTTATATAAAATACGTGTGTACGTTTAATTAAAAAATACTTTTATTTTCTGTATACAATCTTAACATAATGAAAATACTTATACTATTGAGTTGAATCATTTAGTATACATACTTTACGTATTCCGTATTATACTTGACGAATAATACTCTATATTTGACAAAAAAATACTAACTTTATCTATAAAATAAAGATATATTAAAAATATTAATTGAATTTTATACTATTTAAAAATAAAAATACTAATAATTTATCAAAATATTAATTATTGTCAACAAACGACTCATACAAAATAATATAAAAATAAGCCATATTTTTTGCTATCAAATAATTCATTTTTATTCGTATTTTATCCGTATGAGTACTAATCCATTTTTTTCATGTTCTCGTTTATTTTAAAAAAAAATTCAGTGTAACTTTCACTAAAAATTCATAAAATGCTCGTGCGCGCATGTAATGTCTATTGTCTACCAATTATATGCAATAAGGCAATGTTTTGAAACCCAACCCGGACCGGCCGGTCGAACCGGTTCTAAAAACGGCTCGGGTTTGGAGCAAAAATCGCTCAAGTCAGAAAATCGTATTTTTTAAGAGTGAACTGTTCGACTCGGCGGTTCAACCGTTGGACCGGTAGAACCGGTACTGGGTCGACAAAACCGGCCGGGTTGTGACTGATATAAATTTAAGGGCTAAATTTGTAAATCAGGATTGAGATTTCCCAATTCCCCTCTTCTCCTTCTCACGGCTTCATGCACGCACAGGAGACCCATCTTCTCTTTTTGCCCGATTTGCTGTTTATTCTACAAACTTAGGTAATCTCTTGATCTTTTTCTCTTTCTATTGATTATTGAGTATTGAGTAATCTTTAGATAATTTCAAGATCGACTTGCTGCTGCTTCTTCTTCTTCTCTCAAGACCACTCTTTTTTTTATTTTTCATAGATTATTTGCAATTGTGAATAAATATTGGAGTCTCTTAGTTGTTAAATTATGAGCCATGGACATGGAGTATGGAATTATGGATACGATTTCTTAATTTTCAGAATTAATTAGGAATTTGACAAGGAAAAAAATTGTAGAAAATATATTTTTATTCATATTTTTATTGTTTATAATATTTAATAGTATATTAATTAATATTTATTACGTAATTATAACATCATCGGTCCGACCACGATTGACCCAACGGTCGAATGGGTGACCCTTAACCCGATCGATTTTTCGATTCGATGATCGGTCCGAGTTTTAGAACATTGCAATAAGGAATTCCTCTGCTAAAATTTTGGGGAAAAGAGGAGAAACATCCAAATGGTCCAAAAGTTGGGAAGTGGGATACAAAATCCAGGAATAACGTTTCCCCAGGTCCAATTTGCAGACAAAAATAAAGAACGCAATACGGCTTTCGCATGCGTCGTTTGACGAAATATTAAGTCGGACCTTATCGAATTTCACATAATTGACAATTCACGAGAAGAGTTGAATTTGATAGACGTAGGCCCTGTTTGTTTGTGTTTTCTATCTATTATTTTTTTTTTTCTTTTGAAAATGAAAATACATACTTTACATTATTTTTAATTAAAAATATTCTCATTTTCATTGTTGTTTTTACGTTCTCAATAAAGTTCAATCATTTATTTAAAAATACAGTTCACAACACTTATTTCTTTCTCATTTCTTTTCAATTTTTTAAACATTTATATCTCCTCTCTTTAAATTTTTAAACATTTCCCATCCAACACTATACATTTAACCATTACTTTTCAATTATTTCACACATCACACTTACTAATTTCAATCATTTTCAAAACTCAAGACCAAACACACTTTACTTTTTTCATTTTTTTCACATAAAAATCAAAATACTCATTCTTCCGTACATTTTTAAAAATAATGATTGATAATGAAATGAAAATACATCGGGCCTTGATCTACCGCTCTATTGATATTGTTGTTTTCATGGAAAGAAAATAAATAATATTTTATCTCATCAGATGTTGGTCCTACTTTTTGTAGAGAAATATCTGATCTCTCTCCCTCTATTTTGTGTGTACGTATTCTTCATTTTTGGTTGGTTAATCACAATTCGTACAGTCAAATTCATGTAAATTTACGGCATATAAATAATCAATTCGGATCCTCTATTGCAAATAGTGTTGTATCTTCTATATATTGCATTCACTTTTATATATGACAAGTGTACAAAATTTAAATCACTTATATATTAAGGGTCTTGGCTTCGATTCCCACCGACAGCTTGAGTTTTTCTCTACTTTTATAATCATCATTAATTTATTGTAATAATTGTTAGTTGATTGTAATTTGTCATAATTTGATATCGTAAATTAGTATTCATGTCATGTCATGTATCATATAATTGAGCCATTACAAGAATTAATTACCCATTATATTTGAGTTCAAAAATTACAAAACAAATTGTCTTTAAATCATATGTTACTACCAATGATATTTTGGCGAGCCATAACTTAGATGTTATGAGTTCGTCTCATTAGATGTATGAGTTATTTCTCTACTTATACAGTAGTTCATGAATGTTATATATAATTTGTAATAGCAAATTGTTTTAATTAATTGGTGCAGTGATGTTACAAGAAAAAATTCATATGTAAAATTATATTCTTGAAATGCAAAAGGTTAGCTTTTACTTTTGTAATCATTACACTAAAATAAGAATCTAACATTGGATTGCAAAAATTATAAAGTGAAACATTTATTACATGCTTATCTCATCCTCAACAGATATAGGAGTCAAATAAATGACATTTATGCTTGATTATGAAAATACAACACAGCTCATTTGACGCTTTTTCTAAAAAAATGTAATTTAAATAGTTATTTTCAAAAAAACTAATTTTGCCGAAAATACATTTCCCTTTTACTGTCTACAATTGCTTTTATTCTGTTATGACAGTATGTTTAAACAAGGGAAAATGTTTTCTTTTTAATTTTATTTTATTTGCGCCATCCCCACCCTCCATCTTCAGATTGGATTCTTTAATTTCTATAATATTTATTTATGGCTGATGATACTGCCAGAGCAAATGTCCTAATGCCAGAGGGAAATTGACACATTTGCCCCTACATTAATATGGAAAAGTAAATACCATCTCTTCCTCTTTCTTTTACCTGTTGGACCCAACGAGAATCCATGTTTCGTCTTCCTTTATCATGCTCCCACCCAGAAGTCAAAAATTTCGCTCAATTAAAAAAATCAGGCTACGATTGGATGGGATGCTGTTTCCCATTTCTTGATTTCTCAGAGATTTTTTCATTCTATATTTGTCCCCAAAAATATCTCATTTTCTCACTCCGAAATTTTACTATTCATGTTAGACAGTTTTGAGGATATAATCATCAAAATAATTACATATCTTTATTTGATTAATCTACGTGGCATATTTTGATGCCTTAATCGACATTTTAAATGCATTCAGGGTTGTCATCCAATCTCTCATTTGCTAACTTTCAGTCTATCTCATGCTTTATTCAGGTGTCAAGATTTGCTTTATGGTGTAATTTCTACTGGGATGCTCATGTAGACATAGGAATTTTACCCCCAATTAAATAATAACAAGTGAAAAATATGATATTAATTATTAATTTAAGTCTTTTAGTTTATATGTTGGGATTTATCAAATTTAATTCCAAAATTAAATAATTGATTTAATTGATATTTTAATATTTATTTTATTGACAAATCAAATCGCGCCACGTGTCAAATTGAGGTGGTCCAGCCAATCAAATTATATCTTGCAGTCGAAAAGTCAATGACCAATCACACTGCGCCAAGTGGATATGTTAGCCAATCAAATTATATCTTGCAGTCGAAAAGTCAATGACCAATCACACTGCGCCAAGTGGATATGTTAGTCAATCAAAAGGCTCCAAGTGGATATGTTAGTCAAATTAATTCATATTTATCTCTTTAAATTAAATAAAGATATTAAAGAGATAATATCTATTAAATTTATCCTCATCAAATATTAGCCAATCAAATGGCTCAAAAGTAATTGATATTTATCTTTTTAAATTAAATAAAGATATTAAAGAGATAATATCTATTAAATTTATCCTCATCAAATATTAGTCAATCAAATGGCTCAAAAGTAATTGATATTTATCTCTTAATAAATACAAAATTAAGAGATAATTATCAAAGGTGTTTAAAGAATTTGTGGCTTCTTCATCCTACAACTATAAATAGGGTACTTGGGAGCTCATAATGGAGACACAAATTAATTGAAGACAAGAGAAGTTCCCAAATTCTCTCTACAAGTTCTTCAAATTCAATGAGGCCTTCAAAGCAAACTTCAAGGTGTTCTTGGTGAAATTCATCAAATTATAACATTTGATTCGAGATTAAGGTGCTAAACCCTCGAATAAACGTTATAGAAGTCCAAATCAAGTTGAAGGAAGATCAAAACGACAAGTCGGCCTTGAAGCTTTCAACTTTCCCAAATCATTTGCATCGTTTGATCCGAGATTAAGCTGTCGAGCCGTCGCATCAACGTTATAAACATTCAAATCCACATTGGAGAAGATCAAAGAAACGATTTCTGCTCCAATATTCAAATCAATCATTTTTGAAGGAAGAATCAGAGGATTAGATTAGGGATTGTACTCCAATTCTTTATTTTAATAAATAAAATTCATTTGTCACCATTTTTGTGTTTTTGTTTACAGACATAAAAATTTACTGTGTACAAATTTTTGGCACGCCCAATGGGACAATCTCTATATCTCATCTCTTCCCTTCATCAAGTTCAAATGGACACTCAAGTCAAAACGTTGAAGGTGGTGGAGTCCAAGCTAGCCATTTCAAGTCTTTCAAAGTCCACAAGCAAGAATGTTGGTGCTACCGCAAGAAGTGTGTCCAAGAAGCTGCGAGCTGCATCTTCAGAGGTGGCTCCCTTATCTGAGTCTATTGAGAAGGATCCATCTCATCTTGACATTGAAGTTGACAATGATGGAGACAAGTCCTTGCCATTCTCCTCTCGATCCACATCAAGTTACTCGAATGTTGCCTCTGTCATGATGACGAATGTTACAACTCTAGAAGAGCAAGTTGCAAACTTAGCCAAAGCTATTGAAGGGCTAACAAAGCATATCGAAGAACAAGATACCCAAATTGCAAAGATGATGAACAAATCAGACAATGTGGACTCCATCCGCAACATGGAAAAACAAGTTGAGGCACACGATGAAGCTAAGACGTCAGAGAATCAACACCAAGTTGAGAAGAAAAAATCTATTGTTGAAGAGCTTCAAGTTTCATGCGACGGGACAATTCAAGTCAATCAGCTGAAGGAGTTTATCATGGGAACGATCAAAGACAAGTTTGATAGTAGCTCCAAATCATCTCTAACTTATGCCAAGCCATACACTCAAAGGATTGATTGTCTGAAGATGCCAAGTGGCTATCAACCTCCAAAATTTCACCAATTTGATGGCAAAGGAAATCCAAAGCAACATGTGGCGCATTTTGTCGAGACATGCAATGATGCTGGAACTTATGACGATCACCTGGTCAAGCAATTTGTTAGAACACTGAAGGGAAATGCATTCGACTGGTACACTGATCTAGATGTTGGATCGATTGACAACTGGAACCAATTGGAGCAAGAGTTCCTCAACCGCTTCTACAGCACCCGTCGCACAGTGAGCATGATTGGACTCACCAATGGAAGGATGAACCAGTCGTCGACTACATCAACCGTTGGAGAAACTTAAGCCTTAACTGCAAAGATAGATTGTCTGAGGCCTCCACCATTGAGATGTGTATTCAAGGGATGCAATGGAGTCTTCGCTACATCCTTCAGGGAGTTCGACCGAAGACGTTTGAAAAATTGGCCACTCGAGCGCACGACATGGAACTGAGCATGGCTGCAAATGAAGTTGATGAGCCACATATCCAAGAGCCTTGGAGCATAGAAGTCAACAAAGGGGGCAAGTCATTTTCATATGCTTCCAATGATGATTCCATGGCTGATGATATTGATGACAATGTGGAAGAAAGTGATGTTCAAATTCATCATCACTGCTATGATTAAATAAATATGCAAAAGAAAATGCTCCTTGATAAGAGCTTAAACTATCAGCAATGCTCCTTGATAAGAGCTTAAACTATCAACAATGCTCCTTGATAAGAGCTTAAACTTTCAGCAATGCTCCCTGTTAAGAGCCTAAACTTTCAAGAAAGCGCCTTGACAAGAGTTTAAAAGGTCTTGAAGCCAAATCAAATGAGGTACTCCTTGACACGAGTTTAAAATGTCTAAAAGTCAAATCAAATTCAACAATACTCCTTGACACGAGTTTAAAAGGTCTAGAAGCCAAATCAAAAAAAGTATTCCTTGACACGAGTCTAAAAGGTCTTGAAGTCAAATCAAATGAAGGCTCCTCGATAAGAGCATAAACTATCAAATTAAGTGAAAACTCCTGGACACGAGTATAAAATGTTTAGAAATCAAATCAAATGAAGTACTCCTTGACACGAGTCTAAAAGGTCTTGAAGTCAAATCAAATGAAATACTCCTCGACACGAGCATAAAAGGTCTAGAAGTCAAATTCAAAGTGAAGACACTTGACAAGTGTATAAAATGTCAACAAATTTTTTAACTACGTTTTGACTTGATCCTTTCATTAGGGTACGTAGGCAACTTAGATTCTCTCTGAGTTCAGTCATAAATCCAAATCAATCATGTTTCCCATGCAAAAAATAAAAAATATATTCGTGAACATGGATATACTCGAAAGATTGCAATATAGAAACAAAATTCTATTAAGTAATCTCAAAGGTAATGTTCACGGCATGGGGGCATGTAAATCCCACAATGATGTGGATGACTTGTCGACGAAAGTCTGCAAAATAGGCGGAAGTCAGCAAAGTACACATAAGGGTCATGTAAGTCCCACAATGATGCGGATGATTTGTCGGTGGAAACCAACTAAGTACTTTTAAGGGGCATGTAAATCCCACGATGATATCTACAACTCACTGATGGAAATCAGCGAAGTTATGGGACACCAAGCCTTGGAAAAGGCTTCACAATATGAGAACTTCGACCATAAATGTACAACGAGGCACCATGGGTCGATATGGCGGAGCGGCCAGCAAAAAGAGCACCTCGCCATACGTCTTGGTGGAAATAGCTTGTCTCCCCACTGGCTGAGTATGTCCTCCATTCACTCTAAAAAGCCCTTTATGTTGTTGAATTCACCGGGAAGTCGAAGCGCGTCATAACCCCACTCCGTCTTGCTTTCAATGATGTGGTACCCCGACGTCGACAAGAGAAAATCCTCCTTTGATTGTTGATAGTGAGTCACTCGTAAAGTCCACGTTATAGATGTTTTTTTTTTCTTGTTAGCATCTCCTCGTTGTAAGATGGGCTCGTCGATTTGGGTCTTGGCTTCGCAAGATCAACCGGCAAAAGGAGCAATCGTCAATGCTATGTCTTCTTCCACAGACTATTTTCCATCGTCAATGATTTTCAATCATCGTCAATGATGGCCAAATACGCCTCTCCAAAAGAAAATAAAGCATCCTTGAAGGTAAGCTGTCACGAGTTTGTCCACTCCTCATGTCCTTTCATGCAGAGCAATCCACCGGTGGGTTGGAAGTTGTCACTACCTCGCTTTGTCTCGCCTTCAATGATGTGGAACCCCAAGGTCGATAAAAGAACGACTCCTTGAATGGTTGATGATATGTTGCTCGCGAAGTCCACTCTTCATATGCTTTGCTCGTAGGAATCTCCTTGAACAACGTATTTGTCACTTTGAAGCATTGACTTGGCATATCCATTAACAAGGGGAACATGAATCGCCAATGATGTGCTTCCTCCATGTATTGCTTTTCGCCTTCAACGATGGCCAAGTACATCTCTTCGTGGGTAAATAGGAAGTGTCTTAAGGCTTGAAGTGAAATATTGCACAATCTGTCAACACACCAAAGAAGAATTCTGTTAGTTGATTGAGATGCAATGTTTTAACTTTATTTATGAACCAAAAAGAAAAAAAAATAGAGGGAAAAAAGAGGAAGAGATGAACTCGTGGATTGATTTGAGCCTCAATTCCAAACCGGATAAATTGTCCAAGAAAATACACCATTCTGCAAATTTGGACTTTGTGGTACAGAGTAGAGTTTGAAAACAGCACAAGTTGCTCTTTCTTTTCTGGTCGAACAAACAGGAACCGTAGGAGCAGAACCAACAACTTTTCGCTGGTGTCAACGGATATAGACGAAGAAGGTGTTGATGTAGAGCAGATGTTGTACCAAAAGCGAGCATCTGTAGAATTTAGATATGTTCTGCTGATAGAGCATCAAAGAATCGAGGTTGTCACGGTGACGCGACTCCGGTGTTGAGCAAACGTCCAGGAAGGATGAACTTGTTGAGGAATTAAAACAAACACTTTCTGTGCATGTTGAAAAGGTTGAAAGAATTATTAATTCAAGCATGGAGTAGGCCAAAAGAAATTTCTCAACAATTTTATGATATGATTCGGTACCTCCAATAACTGCTCGTTTCAGTCCTTTTTATAGGCATGGTATGGGAGATGTTTAGTTGAATCAGAATTGTAAATTGATTTCCAATTCAATTCAAATTCAAACTCCTCGAGTCCATATTGGGTTAGGAGTTCAAAAATTCACTTCCCAGTTATATTTGGATTCAGTTATTTAGTTCGAGTGGATTTTATGTCGAAAGTCCCGGTTCCATTGCATCCGCTGCGGGAAGAGCTCTGAAGATTTTTTCAATTTCAAGTTTACGTTGCTGTTGTTTCCTGATGAGAAAGGAGACTTGGTAATGCCTGCCTACTTTGAGAACACAAATACACCAAATGGATGTGGGCCCTTTGGTACGTGTCGAATGCACCCAAATATAATTACTATTCTCACAAAAATCTGTAGTACTCGTAAGTCCAGGTCGAACCCTAGAGACTGATTGATCAAATAACAAAGGGGGTTTTGAAGATTTAATTAACTAAAATTGTAGAAAATAAATGCTTGAAAATTTAATTAATGGAAAATACGATTCAAGAGAAATTCAATCCTTAATTCACACATTGATCATAGACACCTAAATTTCTATCCACTCATTGGTTACTTAACCAAGAATCTAAATAACCAGCTATCTAGATCCCTATAATCTTCCTTATATCATTAACCAAAGTCCAGCACCCGATTAAATTCTTATTATCAACTGACTCGGTATTGAGCAATCCTAATCATGTTAATAATAGCATAACGAATTAAAAGCGACTAAGGATAAACAATAGTTTAAGCAAACGCCAACTATTTAATTTACTCCAATGTTTCCCTTAGGTTATCAATGAAAATTGGGAACCTAATCATGAAAACCTAATTGCTACATGCACAAATCAAACATAACAATTACGGATTATGAAGATTTGTTAGCAAACAATTGACATATATAATCAACTAATATACATCTTAGATAATCATATACACAATTGTAAGAATTGAAATCAAGAAACAAAAGATAATCAAACCGTGAATAGATTAAAATAAAAGCTTCGTGTCTCACAATGTATGAATTAATTGGAATTCTCTTGAATCGAAATAAAAACTTAGTTAATAATAATTGTAAGCATAAAACTCGAAAATACTATTTTTCTAACTCTCTTCTCCTTGTTTTTTTCTTCTTCTATTTTTTGTTGTTCTACTTCAACTCTTGCAAGACATATATATAGGCAATGAAAAGATGACATAATCATAGAGAGAATATATTCTCTCTTCCTTTATCAAGACATGGAGAATATATTCTTCCCTTTAACATCAAAGCATGGAGAATATATTCTTCCCTTTACATTCTGATTTGTCGCCTCTAATTCATCGAATCTGACTTTGACTCCTTCTAGACATTTGTAGCTTTATGTGTTAGCTTTCATTTCCAACTGGCCTTGACTGAATCCAAGACACATAACTCTAGTTATGAATTTTTCACCAAAGCTGCGCATTCCAGTCTAGTCCAGAACAGAAATCTTCATTAAATCCTTCAACACTTTCGAGCCCTTTAACTTCCGAACTGGGTCTGGACTTCTTCATAAGAAATATAGGCCTTTGTCTTAGCTTTCCAACTAGATAAAATTCAATAGAAACTAATATCTGCATCTCCAGATATATCGGTATTTCCGAAACATCGCCAAATCTGTCATTTTGATTGAAATTAATATTTTGCACTTCAAATCTTATCCCAAATCACAAAATGAGATAAAATCAGTTCCAATGGTAATATAATCACAATAAAATGCTAAAGATAGAGGTAATAAAATATATAAATATTGCACTTATCACCCTTGTAAGAATTATTAATTACTAAAAGCAAAAGAAAATGATGAGTAACTTGAGCAAACAGAATACTACAAGCACTTTGGAATATATGAGTTGCCACATTTAAATGGGCCTCCATATGAAATTAGTGGCTCATTTCTCTTCTATATCTTTCAGTCGAAAACTCGTTTTGACATGGCCCAATTAAATCCATCAAATATTAATTTGGGTTTAGATGTCACAACCCACTCAAATAGAGTTTGTGACATAAATTGATTGGCTATCTACTATATCGATCGTGACTCGTTCACTTTGAAACTCACTTTTAAGTCAAGGTCACGCGAACGAGTCTTGAGGGGGCATTTGTAGACATAGGAATTTTACACCCAATTAAATAATGACAAGTGAAAAATATGATATTAATTATCAATTGAAGTCTTTTAATTTATATGTTGGGATTTATCAAATTTAATTCCAAAATTAAATAATTGATTTAATTGATATTTTAATATTTATTTTATTGGCAAATCAAATCGCGCCACGTGTCAAATTGAGGTGGTCCAGCCAATCAAATTATGTCTTGCAGTTGAAAAATCAATGACCAATCACACTGCGCCAAGTGGATATGTTAGCCAATCAAAAGGCTCCAAATTAATTGATATTTATCTCTTTAAATTAAATAAAGATATTAAAGAGATAATATCTATTAAATTTATCCTCATCAAATATTAGCCAATCAAATGGCTCAAAAGTAATTGATGTTTATCTCTTAATAAATACAAAATTAAGAGATAATTATCAAAAGTGTTTAAAGAATTTGTGGCTTCTTCATCCTACACCTATAAATAGGGTACTTGGAAGCTCATAATGGAGACACAAATTAATTGAAGCCAGAGAAGACAAGAGAAGTTCCCAAATTCTCTCTACAAATTCTTCAAATTCAAGGAGGCCTTCAAAGCAAACTTCAAGGTGTTCTTGGTGAAATTCATCAAATTATAACATTTGATTCGAGATTAAGGTGCTAAACCCTCGAAAAACGACAAGTCGGCCTTGAAGCTTTCAACTTTCCCAAATCATTTGCATCGTTTGATCCGAGATTAAGCTGTCGAGCCGTCGCATCAACGTTATAAACATTCAAATCCACATTGGAAAAGATCAAAGAAACGATTTCTGCTCCAATATTCAAATCAATCATTTTTGAAGGAAGAATCAGATGATTAGATTAGGGATTGTACTCCAATTCTTTATTTTAATCAATAAAATTCATTTGTCACCATTTTTGTGTTTTTGTTTACAGACATAAAAATTTATTGTGTACACCTCCAAATTAACATGTTTTTATCTCAGTTGTATTTTTGTGTATATATATATATATATATATATATATATATATACCTTCATCATCTCTTCATTACCTTCATTATTCCCCCCTTCAATGGGTAATGACTTCCATGGATAATGTCCTGCAAAATTCACTTATGCGCATTTTGAAAGGGGTAACTGGGTTTAAGTTTTCACTGTGTAGAGCTATAGACTAATTTTGAAATAAAGGGCAAAAATGTCAGTTTCCCCTCTTTTGATCTGGCATTAGGAGAATTGCTCTGGATTTATCATTAGTCTTTATTTATACTTAAAAATATTAAAATAATATCTTTGTCTTAACACCAACACTAAAGCTACCATGAGTAAATAGATTACTTAACAAAATCAGCATAAAATTTTTATTCCCATAAACCCCATTTGGACTGTTGTCCCTTTCACACTCTCTCAGCCTACTTTCTCCTCCCACTGTCCCCTTCTACACTCTCCTTTCCCCTTTCCCCTTTCCCCTTTCCCCTTTCCCTTCAACATATACTTACATACTTTACATACACACACAAACACTCCCATCTCTTTCTCTCTCTAAAACTTGCAGCAGATCGATAGAGAGATAAAGAAGAATGAGAGGGCCATTGGGGCCGGTGATAGGTAAATACCCATCATCAAGTGATGAAATGGGTAATGGAAACAATGATATCATAAAACACAACAGAAAATGCAGAGATGTGGTGGTTCTTGTGATATTTATTGCATTTTGGATTGCAATGATTGTCAATTCCAGCTTTGGTTTCAACCAAGGAAACCCATTGAGGTAAATAACTAAAAAGCTGCTTTCTTTAATTACCATTTTGTTTATACGGCAGATTGGTGTGCTCTGCCTGCCTTGTTGCAGTCCTGATCTAATTTTTTAGTAGAAAAATGCTGTCTTTTTCTGTTCTTTTTTTGAGTAAAAATTGCATCTTTACATTTGGGAGTTTGTTGGCTTTTGGGTTTTTCTTTTTGTAATGTGTATGTGTGTGTATATATATATATATTTATTTATTTATTTTTTTGGAGGAAAATTTGTTGACTTGAGCTAAATTTGTATGTAAGTGGTTCTATTTGAAAATTTGTATCTTAAATGAGTGAATCTTGCTAAAAATTGGGTTACACTGAATATGTGTTATTTCCCTTTTTAGGTACAGGTGAAACAAATTCTTTTTTTATTAGAACAGGGTTGTTATCTTTTCAATAATGGCTCTGTTTACTAGTATGAATTTGATATTTCTATATTTACTTATGTCTTGATTGCTCTGTTCCTCAATTTTTATAGTTTCTTTGTGTATTTTGTGGTGTGGCAGGCTAATTTATGGGCTGGACTATAAAGGGAATGTGTGTGGTGATAGACATGCTCATCCGGATCTCCGTGAATTGGAACTCAGATATTGGTTAAACCCTAACCAGGTTTACCAATCTGGTTTAAAGGGCAGCAAATTTGAGCTATCTAATGCTCGTAGTATTTGCTTGATGGATTGTCCTATCCCATCCGAAGATTCACTTAACTGGGTTTGTGACTACCCGGAGGGAGACATTCATATCTCAACTGATGACTGGATTGACAGAAATTATGATTATTTTGCAGACCTTACTCCTCAACTAAGGAACACTTCTCTTCAGCTTCAGGGACCTTGCTATCCAGTTATATTTCCCAGTGTCAATGGTAATTAGGTCTTTTACTTGATTATTATTTTATTTGTTTCTATTTCCTGATTTATGACAACAAAGGTTGTCTGTAAGATTTGATATTAAAGCACTATTTTCCTACTACCCTCTTCAGTTTATTGGACGTGCCAGCTTATTGCTCGTGCCTCAAATGTATCTTTGACGCACTGGGGGCAGATGGGTGGAGTGAAAGTCATAGAGGACATTGCAATTGATAAAGCCATCCACAGATCAATCAACTCTCGATCATCAGTATTAAAGGTTAGATGAATCTCCATGCATTTAAGGATTGATGAACAATGTTAAATTACTCCATATTAATTTGATATTATGCAATTTATGGCATATCATTCAGTAGTTTTGAAGTCTGCCCTTTTTGTCAATCTGTAGAGGTATGTGGCTGATGTTGGAAAATCTTGGCCTGTATTGCTCGTATGTGGAGGATTTCTGCCACTGTTCTTATCAATCGTATGGCTTTTGATGATTCGTCATTTTGTTGCCGGGATGCCATGGATTACCGTCATTCTTTTCAATATCCTTATGATCTCTGTGACTATGTTTTACTATTTGAAAGGTTGGCATATCTTCTCTTGACATTTCTTTAGGGGCTTATTGCAAAATCAAACTTCACATCTGTCTATGTTTCTCTGTTAGTAAATGCCATTGTCGTGGATGGACTTTTACTTGGTAGTGTGTATGAAACAATTTAATTGAAATTCTTTTTTCCATGAATTTCAGCTGGATGGATTGGAAATGATGCCATTTCCCCAATCATTGGTGAGCATGACCCGTATTATCATGTATCCGCAAGGGTAGGATTCAATTCTCTTACAAGTTTAATTTTGCCTCTGAATGCTTTAAGTTTTACCTTTAGGCTCTGTTTAGTTCTTGGATTTTGGTCAGGAAAAGGAAAAGAAAAATGGAATGATCAAAAAGGTAAAGCAAAATGTTCTATCATTTAAAATGGAGCAAAAGATTTTCTTTTCCTTTTGCTCACTAGAATCCATGAACCAAACGTAGCCATAGAATCATAATTCAGGAAAATCCACTCATAATTTCAACGGAAGAAGCTTTGGTTGGAATCCCATTCAATTTATTGTTGCAAACTGCCTATGACTATTTGTCATTATCAATATCCTCATATGGATTATGCATTTTCCAGGAGCTAAATCATCTCCATGCAGTTGCTGTCTTCATGACTGCTCTGATGATTATCGCTTTCCTATCTTCTATAGCTATAATCCGTCGCATCCTTATGGCAACATCTGTCCTCAAGGCAAGTACTATTATCTTCATGAATTAGAAAATAACATATTGTCCATAAAATATATACAAGAAAACTAACCAATTAATTATTTCGTTTTAATCCAAATAATTTATAGGTTGCTGCCAAGGTCATTGGAGAAGTCCACGCGCTAATAATTTTTCCAGTTATACCATACGCCATGTTAGCAATTTTTTACATGTTATGGTTATCTGCTGCTCTTCATCTTTTTAGCTCTGGAAGTGTTGTCCAAAATGATTGTGAAGCTAATTGCTGTGCTTACGATCTCAAAACAATGGGACTGAGCTGTAATAGTTGTTGTGGATATAGCATCCATTACACTTCTCATATTGTTGCTGCTATCCTTTTTCACTTGTTTGGTGGCTTTTGGGCTACCCAATTTTTCAAAGCATGCTCGTCAACTGTGATCGCGGGTTCTGTTGCTTCATATTATTGGGCTCGAGGAGAAACATCCGTAAGATGCTGGACAGTTATTGATTTTTTTTTAAATAAATGAAGTTCTCTTAGGTAGTGTTTGCAATCTTTGCTGAAAAGTGAATTTTGAGCTTCGAATGGGAATTAAGCGGTTTTAGAGTGTTCGAAACACTACTTATGCTTCTTATTGTCTAAAGATTGAAAAGCTGGTTGAGGGTTATATCTACCTGCTTTTTTCTTCTTCTTTTGAATACTTTAAGGTTGTGTTTGAAGTCATAGATTTGAGTTTGAGGAATGTATTTGCAAGAAGGATTCAAATGACTCCAAATTAGGTGAATTTGGAATCCACCATGATGTTTGAAAAAATAGGTCAAACTTAGTTCTCAGGCATTTGAAATCTATTGTCGCTTGAAATCATTATGAATTTGAAATCCTTGGCTTTTAACCCCTGTAATCCAACCACAACCTAAAGTTTTTTTGATATTTTATCAACAAATTTTAATATTCAGGCATGTTTGTATTTTAATGAAAAAGTTAATGGTTAAGCACTTCTTTTTCCAAACACTCACTTTCAGCATTTTCCCACTTCTCCCTAGTATTTGCAAACACTCCCACTCTTGCTTTATACCAACTTCTCAGCTTTCTCTGAAACAAATTACTATAGTGATTTTTTTTGGACAACTCTATAGTGATTGCAAACAATGCCCTAATGGCACATAAATATATTTCCTAGTTAAGAAAATGTAACTTGTATATATCTGTCTCAATAATGAATCTTCTTCTTTTCGAAATGCAGCCAGAGATCCCATTCCTTCCAGTGTTTTCTTCGATGAAGCGGCTCGCACGATACAGTCTAGGCTCTATTGCTCTTGGCTCTCTAATTGTGTCATTCGTTGAATCAATTCGATTTATATTGGAAGCACTTCGCCGTAGGCTTAAACTTGCTAATTCTATGCCTGGAAGCTGGATTGGGAAAGTACTTTATCAAACTTCACAGTGTTTCCTGAAATGTATTGGATGGATCATCAAATCCGTGAACCGTAATGCTTATATTATGGTAAGTTGAATTATTAATTGTGTTTTTGGGAATTAAATGGGGATTAGACATTGCATTTGCACGATAATTTCGTTGAGCTTTAATTCGGTTTGTTTGTGTTCTTTGCAGATTGCAATAACAGGAAAAGGTTTCTTTAGAGCTTCTGAGATTGCAACAGAGTTGATCATGAGTAATATTCTTAGGATTGGGAAGGTGAATGTGATAGGAGATGTGATTCTCTTTCTTGGGAAGCTATGTGTCAGCCTTATGAGTGCGCTTTTCGCTTTTCTGATGTTGGATATGCACAGATATAAAAACGCACACAACAAGATCTCCTCTCCGCTATTCCCTGTGCTGGTACGCTATTTTAGCCTCCGTATATTGAAAAGTTGCAAAGATGGTTACAATTCTTTAGTAGTTTTTTTTGTGAATAAAAAGTAACTCCATAGTCTAATCTGAGTCTGCAATAGTTCGAAGTTTTAGATAAATTAGATGAGTCATGACGGTTGAAAAAGAACAAATTTTGTGTACTTTTATGTTGTTGCCCGTTAGACTAGTGATGGAGTGTTAGTGGTGTCACATAGACACCCCATATGCGTGAGACCCTAATTACAAAAAACACCTCGAGGTCCGAAAACTATCATAACTTCCCCCTTGTCAGTAAAAGCATATTACATATTCACCCCATTTTTCGAGTTGTCAGGCGGTGTATTGATAATCTTCAAAACTTTAGGGCACTTGTGATAAATACGTAATAAGTAAGGGGGTGTGCATGTAATTATCCCTCGCTTTGATTGAGAGAATAGTTCTGGAAAAGCAATTAATTTAGTAAATGGTCCAATTCTCGGACTTGTGAGCTCATAATCTTGGAATAAGATGAGTATTAATATGTAGCGATGGGTTCGTCTAACAAGTGAAGTGAAATGATTCATGACACTATTTTCTTACAGGTGTGCTGGGGGTTTGGCTACATTGTTGCTACACTCTTTTTTGGGGTGGTGGAGATGTCTATCGATACCATCATACTTTCTTTCTGCCAAGACTCGGATGAACACCAAGGAACAGCCCAGTATGCTCCTCCTCTGCTGATTGAGACTCTAAACGACCAAAATGAGATGCAACGGCTTACACAATGAGTGTTTTGAAATGACATTAAATGTCATTTTTCTTTTTGTGTTTTACAAGTAGCTTTAATGAAACTTGATTTTCTGATACAAGTAAAGAGTATTCTTTTTACTAGCTTGGTTTTGGTCTCAATCCCCGAACATCACATTATATTCCATAGTTGTATATATAAGAGTTGAGTTTGAAAGAATTCTTGGTTAGTGTATTTCCTATAGTTTTTATTTTCTTTTTTTGAAACGGGGAGAAGGAGGGTACCCTAAAAGGATTATCCCGACATGCTGGGTTCTATTACGACTAATCTATTTCATGTAACTTCATTGTGGTCTTGCTCCAGAAGGTCTTGCATCCCCTCAATTGGTCTCTCCACAATGTCGAAGTTGCGTTGAAATCCTTTTTTGGCCATAAGTCAGCCTTTTTATTAGCTTCCCGGTGGATATGATTAAATTGAGCTTCCCATGGCCAATCTAAGGCACGGCGAATATCTGAAATGATGTTGAAGTCTTAACAAAGAAGTGAGAACTTAGGTTGTGTTTGGATTGGAGGATTTGAAAATAATGAATATCAAATTCATCAACAAATTCATTCAGCTTGTTTGAATGATCTCAAGTTATACTAAATTTCTAATCCCTTGGAATGAGCTATTTTGTCAATTGTTGAAACCCACTTAATTTGGAGTCATTTGAGATCCTCTCTCTAAACCATCAGTCCAAGCAACTCTCCCAATTCAACCAGGTCGCCATGAGTAGGGCTCCGGCCATAACATAATCGACAGATCCAAGATGCACTCCTACAAGTAAAAGGAGTTCGAATAGCTATCGGTTGTGCTCGAAAGGTTATGAATCGATTTACAAGTCCAATCCCAACCTCCGAGATTTATGAATTCAACAACTTTTGGCTATAATTACAGGCTTCCTGAGATTAAATCAAACGAAGTGCCAGAGCAAGGACAAAGAACAAACAAAAATTATCATTTTTGCACACACTATCGATCACGGATTTGAGATATGAAGAATAAACGTCTGCCACAAATTCAAGGATTTTTATGCATGTAGTTCCATCTGAAAAGTTCAACTGAAAAAATCGAGCTCCATGCCGTCCTTTCAGCTTAAAAATAATTAGAAAAACAACAAAAGAAGATAATTCAACCAAAAAGAGGTGTCCTTAATGTGAGTTCCAAATCTCCTAGAGCATATATAAGAAAACTGATACGATGTGGTCATTTGTTAGCAAAATGGTCATTTGTTAGCAAAACTCAGCTTCGTCGGATCAATCTCATCAACTTGGATTGACATTGTCCATCCATTTCCTTCTTCAGTCCATGGAATCCCCTCCTTTTCCAGAAGCTTGGTAATCTGCAGAAGAAATGTCAAAAGTTATTTATAATGGAAAATTAACATCCCATTACTGTTGTTGTTTCGTTACACAGTGAAGAAGCCGGCATATGACTTTCCAGCATAATGGTTAGTTTTATTTTTTTCTAATTTTGGAGAGGACATGTTCTTGTTGTTCGATAAAAAAATGATCAAAATATAAGAAAGATCATTGTGTTTTTATTTAGAAATACTACGAGGCTAGTGAAATTTCAAAACATCACTAGAATAAATACACAAAAATTCAATAATAGACTGCAGTTTAATTATCAACCAAGATACAGAATACTCATACCAGACGCTTCCTCCGTGCATCTTTCTTGTCTCCATCGCCTGTCCCGACTACAACTTTCATAAAGCGAATAGCTGATGAAAACAAGTATCAGAGCACTATTCATCAAAAGAAACCTAAGTTTAAAAACATTCAGGAATTATTAACTGACTTGGTAAACCAGAGAGAGAGGTCAAATGAAGTCTCATATGGTGCAGAGCATCCTTTGGCTCAAGATAATGCATGTTCAGAGTACATTCCTCTTCCTCTTCACTGCACGAAAAAGTGAGGGGTTTTAGGTAAAGACTTAAAACATTGCAGCAAACAAATGTTAAGGAGATAAAAGTATAATTCTTTGCACTAACCTGTCATGAATAAGTTTTTGAGCAGATTTTTCATCTGCTTCTCGGGCAAGCTTCATGTAAAAGTTACCCTAAAAAACCCTCCCCCAAACAAAATAAACAAATGAGTGGCTATAACTGAAGCAGAGGAAAAAATCTAATAAATTGTAATTCATGGCATAGGAAAAAGTCTGAATGAAACTACATGTAACAACTGACTCAAAATTTAGGAATATTCTACAGAAACAAACATAATATCCAGTAATATTATTATTTCATTAGTTTCCACTTTCGAGCATCTTAGCATTAATATACAGACACCTTGTCTAAAAATAATAACTCAAATTTCCAACCCTCCCCTTAAAATAGGCAGTAAATACATTAATAAACAGCTAATGTGACTGTTAATAGGTGAAAAGGTTCCTCTTATGATAAAAAATACGGCCACTTAACTCAATTTAGTTGATCACTGACTGTCCAGAAACTAAAAAGGTAAATTATCGGGAAAAATTTGAACCCAAGAAAGAAAAAACTGGACCATAAGCAGTAGCACAAGATGATTATAAACTTCTCGAAATACTGATGGGATAGCTTATAGTAGTTATAAGATAAGTAAAATAATACAAGACAGTTTGAAGGTTAAAGCTGTAAAGGATACACATAGCATACCGCTTCCATAAGTTTTTGTGCTTTCCCGAAATCCTTTTCACTAAATGCATCCACAGCCTACATAAGAATTGCAAATATTTATTGAAAGAACCACAAAGGTTATATAATATAGAAAAATGTTCAAAAGCCTAAGATGTGGTATAGGAAATGTTCTTCTCCAGATATGGATTTCCCCAAAAGCAAAGACTTACAGCTTTGTAGTATTCTTTCATCATCTTCCAAAACTCCGTCACAGCTGTGCGCAACTCCTCGTAGCTATTTGCTTCGTTATCTGACAACCAACATTTCCATGCATCAGAAAGCATATCACAAGGATGAGAAACCAAATCATTTAGAAAATGACAAGTACACCATATTGATCTGAAAAGCACAACTGAAACACGTGAATAAGTTCACATACAATTCTTGTATTCTTATTAATGTAAAGACAACATAAGAGTAAACTAAACCTTGCTCAATAAATAAAACAGGCAACTCATGAATACATCTGCATTTTTCACAAGGTCAAACGAACGAAAACTAAATCATCTAGTATTTTAACGAGCACTAGAAGAAAAGAAAAATGAATAATGGCCAAGGCAAAGAAATTACTTTCATTAACTGGTTGTCTTGTAATAAAAGTAAAATCTTCTATCATTGACTCTTCCGGTGGTTTGGTCACAACCTGACCATACAGTGACGGACGACATAGTCTAACTAGAGCGGGCTCCTGCTTTGCTTCAATACGGCCAGGCACACTAAATAGTGCCTCTAAAACTTCTCTTTGGATGTCTTTCTTTTTTATATCATCTCCGTTGCTGACATCAGTGTTTGATCTACTTGATTGCGCTCTACTTGATGTAGAGTCCTGGTCAAAGCTATTTATAGTCTGCTTGCAATATATAAGCAAGTATTTCAGAGACAATAGTAGATAGCAATTCCAGAGTATAACTTCTTTAAACACAACTGACATAGATTAGTAGTTGGATACGTCAGTGCAGCATTCACATTATTCTAATTTATATCTATAGAAAAAAAATGCTTTGACTCGAATATAATAGGTGAAAAGAGAATTTTATAAGTAACTTAAAATGAAAGAGGGAAGGAATTTACCCCTTTTAAGATGGTAGCACTTTCAAAAGTTTAACCTTTTAGAAAAGCATTAATATAAGGTTTAAGGCACTTGCAAAACAAAAAGCCCATTGCTCAAGCTTCTATCATATTCATAATAGTTGCTTCATTTGACAGATATATTTGCCGGTATAGGTTTTTCCTAGAATCAGGCCTCACCTTTCCGGCAGCTATGCCAATAACATCATCACTCTTATCTAGGGATGCAGCTGAAAGATCCAGAAGTTTATCAATGCTCTGCATAGTTTTAGGAAGAAGAAGAAGAATTAAATAAGAATTAGTCACTTAGTAATATAGCAAATCTATTCATGCATCCGTAAAGCACTTAAAAATGAAAAGAGAAGTCTTCTATTTATGTACTTTTATGCACTAGTACTATGACAAGACTAAAGATAGAAGTATTATATGCAAAGTTACTGATTACCTCTGGATTTGAGTTCACTACAGATTCTTGTTTAAGATGAATATTTGATTACCAGGTTATGCATCAAATGAACTAACCAAATAATAGCATGTGATATTAGGAACATGAGCAGATAGAATAAATCACAAGAACATTATAACCTTAGATCTAATACTAGGAAACTGGAAAGGCATCGTAACATGGATAGACACATGAACACAAACATTCATTCTTAAATATCAACACGGAAGTGTAAGGCTATAATTCACTTTTGTTTCCTGAGACATCTTGACGTTTTCAGAAACCAAAAAAGGTGAAAATGTGTTTCTTCACCTCATTTTTTAAATGGCTCATACCAACAATACTTTGAAAATAAACGCCGCCTTTTCTGCCCTATTTTCATACCCTATCTACCCATTTACGAGAAACCTAGTCCATTCTTAGACAACATTGCTACCAAGCTTTTGAAAATGTATAAACCAAACACATTTCTCTGTTTAAATTATCTCCTCAACCTATCAGCTAATCAACCTCTCATATCAACTAATCAAATCAAATTTCATATTCACACAACCTAATCCAGACACATTTTCATGTAACACTGTCCCCCGATCCTAACCTTACAACTTCAGAAAGTAAAATTCTCAATAGATAAAAATGGGTTCAAAAATAAAAATCAAACAAACGAAGAAAAAAAGCCTAAAATTTCATTTAGCAAGGACAACAACTAGTAGCTGTTAACTATTAAACCAAATAGACTTACCACTTGCATATTATAGCCACATTGACCTGCAAGTTAGAAACATAGCAGAATGAGATTTCAACTTTACAAGAAATTATGTAACTGAATATAGAGAGCCAAATAAAGACAGCCCAGATATTTTGCATTCCTATATTCAAAAGAATAACCAACTTGGCTCCCAAGGATTTGGAAAATACAATTATCTTGACGAAGGGACTAAATGCATACTTTATTATTTTTCTTTAAGAGAGGAGTACACTAGAAACTGCGAACCAAAAACTTTTACATAGCAACCACAACCATAGCTTGCAGTCTTATTGAGATCAAGAAAATCTAAATGATGAGATATTGGGGATAACAACCGTAAGATCAGAAAAAAGCTTGTATTTGAAAGTTGTAGGTGGACGTGGAATATCTAAATAATTCTGAGATAATCAGTAGCCTGGAGTTTCATTTAAGTCACCACCAACATTACAGAAAACCGTATCAAGAGTAAGGGCACATTTGCACATGCGTTAGTAGCTTCATTTACAAAAAAAATCCCTATATATTTATTACTTATAGTCTAACTGCAAAAGCTCCAAATGGTCGACAACATAACCAAGGATACCAACAATTTGACAACAGAATATGGGAAATAAAAACAGAAGCAACCATACTAATATGGACCACCTAGATGGATCTAACGAGATAGTCCTGTGCAGAGGAAATGCCTCACCAATGGTTAAGCATTCCATATCTCAATGGATATTGAGTAAAGGCAGGGTTCATAAACATTCCCCAAGAATTTTATATCTGAAAGTATTTCTTAAAAAATTTGAACTATTAGCACTCATAAAGTTTAGCTGAAACACCACAAGTGAGAAAGTTTAGGTTGAGTTTTTAGAAAAAGGGATAATTACACTCACACCCCCTCAATAATGGGGTAATTACCATCATAACGCTATCTCGGCCTTGCGCTATATTATTGCTATTCAGTTATTACACCAACACCTAATGATAAGCTCAATTATTGATTACACACACATTAACTTCTTGTTTTAATATATACTTAAATTAAAATTTAAAAATGTTAGCATAATAGACTTTTATGATTATATTCACTAATTTAAATAGTATAATAGTTGTAAATTTTTTTTTTACGTAATTTTAGCCAAAAAATTGCAGAACGGCCGAGACCGTTCCGCGACGGTGCAATGGAACTGGAACGGTGACCTCCGCGATAGCCACCGCGACCGCAATTGCGAACCATGCTCACACCCCCTCAATAATGGGGTGCTAGTAAGAATTGTAATTATCAATTAGTGAGGGGAGGTTTGTGTGATTATCCCATTATTGAGGGGATGGGAGTGTAATTATCCATTAGAAAAATTAGTTCCTTCGATATCAGTGAATTCTTGATGAAGCCAAATGAGTCCTCGAGAGCTCAGTAAATAGTTACGTGATCCAGGATTTCAAGACATTATTAAAAGACAACAGTACAGAACAACTCTAATGTAATAATTGGATAAGTCAATCTTATTATCTCACATCCTATAAACATTTACCGTCAAGCCAGCACTGGAAGTTCCAGGTGTCCATCAATTGACAAGTGTCCATTTAAAAAAAATTCTTAATAATAATTTAAATTAAATGTTTCAATTCTCAGTTCGTTCTGCCAGCACTGGAGAATATATTTTAGTTTTCTCAGTTCCAGTAGAAATACGATATAAAAAAATATCCAATTACAACATTATAAAGTTAGCGAGAGTATTAAACCAAGAGTTCTTACCAACGACATCATGGATTACACCCATTTCTAGCTGAAATCCATTACCAAGCATTTTAAAAAGAAATTCTTCAATATCACTGTTCATGGATTCACTCCTTGACGCCGGCTCCTTCTTCTCATCCCATATCTCGGAAACTGGAAAATCATCTGAATTTATTTTCACTGGTTTGTACTTCTCATATGATCCATTAGATTGAGGTCTAGGTGCAATGTATTCTCTGCCAATTACATTAGACACGATTCCCAATGACGCTGGACACCTTTTTGGCTTTAGTTTAGCAGTATGGTCATTCTCCAAGAAGTTATTTGATGGAGATCCAGAAGATGCACTAGTTGTGTTTTCTACATTGTCCTGTGACTCAGAAGTCCCAGTGGTGTTGCCCTGCTTGTTACAGAGTATCTCAGCAGTAGAAAATAAGTTTCGACCTGTTCCAGAGTAGGCCTTAGCTATGTCCTCTAGGGAAACCAGGGAACCAAAGGCTTCAAGCAGTTGTTTTAAATTCTCCTCGTCCTCATCAGTACACACCAAATTTGGAGGAAGTACATCTAGTTTCATCCTTCAAATGAGAAAAGGGGAAAAATAGAAAAAGGAAACTTTATAATGAAGATTTAATCACGATGAAAAACATGATCAGATAATCAATACAGAGGAGAGCCACATCCCTAATTTATTATCTATGTATGTCAGAAGAACCACCAGGTTAAAAGGTAGGAAATCCAAGAACTATCGATTAAACATGTGGGAAAATGTAGCACATCGAAATGATTTGATTAAAAAAAGACATGTAAAAACACGCATCTTAGCCTGCAGTATCTAAGCCCGATCAGAAGCAGGAGCCATGTGTTATGTCTGCGAAATACTACACAGAAAGTGAATACAAACAAGAGCTAGAAATTCTAATTGTCAAAAAACCAAAATTTATGTTGCTTGGAAAAACTAGGTTCTCCACAATCAACCTAGAAATCATCAAAGTCTGTATGTTAAGAAAGGGGAGAAGAAATAAAGGCCTCGTAGAGATTCATTAAAAGCCTATCTGATTATATCTTCTAATCACAACTAACGCAGATGTGGTAAATTTGAGAAAAGTGGATCACAAACAACATCAAACTATATAGTAAAATTCTTCCTCATGATAACAATTAACATCAGAACACATCCAATCAATTTCGTTTTCCTTCATATATAGAAAGTTGGTAGTGAAGACATACTGTGCATGATGAATAGAAAAAAATTGCACAAGGATATGAAAATTAGGACCCAATTCAGATTAAACCAACTTGAATTTGAAAAGTGAACACCATTAACGGTATACAGTGGTCTATGTAACTACATTGTATATTGAATTTGGCATGCGAAAATCACTCATTGAGGTAGAGATGACAGAAACTTGCTTTCTGTCACTCTTTGAAAGAAGGGGGGGAAAATTCCGTAATGTAAGAAATGGTTAAGTATTAACCAAACAATGGACACAAATAAGAGCAAGCGAATAACATAAACTACACTTCTCACTTGAATTGTTGGCCAAGAGAATGTTTTCCTTTCTCTACAATGCCTCTTTCTAAAATACTACGAGCTGTTCCTACTAGAAGGAAGCAAAGAAAAACAGAGGGGACTGAGAAGAGAAAAAGAGCAAAACCTATGCACTTGAGTGAAGATTCAATTCACAATGAAAAACATAATCAGGGGTCAATAAAGAGGGAGAGAAAAACTTCTAATATATAATTTACACCAGAGATCCAACCAGGACCATTAAAGGAAGGAAATCACGATGCGTGGCCATTATTTTAAACATATCAGAATGTATTGTACTGCATAGAAATTATCGGCTATAAAGGCATACAACGCATTCCAGCATGGAGGATTCTAAGCCCTATAGAACCAGGAGCCACGTGTTGTTCCTCAAGCCTAATATGTAAAACATGTTGAACATGACAAAAGCTGGTGAGTCCCAATATTTAAGACACCAAAATTTTTGTCGTCTTGATAAAAGAGAATCATCAACCTAGAGAACATCATAACTCTTTTAAATAGTGAGAGCCAATAAATAAAAGCCTCGAAGAAATGAGTTAAAGGGCCTATTTAATACTTTCATCCTCATTCCCACCAACATAGATACGGTGAAGCAAATAGGATAGGAAACCTAACAACTGAAGCGCGATTTTGAAAAAATTTTAATTAAACAAATTTGAACATTATTGACGAAGTTCGTATATCATTGGAACAATGAGTATAGTGTATACGTAAGCATTTTTCAACAATCACTCTTCCTTCGAAGTAGCAAGCAGCATAGGGAAATACAGTGTTTTATGATTCCTTAGGATAAACTGCTTCTGAATATGACAATTCAAATCTTGTGATTATGCCAAATCAAATTTGAATCATGATTCATGAAACTGATCAATTACAGCATATTGACATTCTACTTTGCTCCCAAAATATTGTTTGGAATACTCCCTATATCCCAAATTTATTGCTTGTATTTTGTTTTTGACATATCACAAAAGTACAGCTTCATTCAGAATTTCCCCCCAACAATGCCCTCCTTAAATTAATGATATCACAATTCACACCATTAACTCTCACCAAAAAACTTCAAGGGCAATAGTGTAAAGAAATACAAAATTTTCACTTTAACCTAAAATTTAGTGTCACTTCAAATTAGAGCCATAAATATGGGAAGGGGAAATTATGAATTTGGCCAGTGCATGATGTGTGAAAGAACTGTCTTACTATTCAGGGGGGGAAAAAAGACGCAGCTTTTAATTAAATGCAATGCTATTCAACACTACATTCAGAATACAATTGTAATCAGAAAACGATTAGGTTAACAATACATCGAAATTGACAACAGATACATGCTTTCAGATACTATGAGGAAGAACATTGCTGATTGCCCCAAGATAATACTGAAAAAAATACAAATGAATCAGTAACAATGCAAATAAATACGAAGAAACAACAGAAATTAAATTCTTACTTCAAGAATCGGCAAAGGAAATGCGTTCCTTTCACTGTAACGACTCTCTCCTCTATATATATATATATATATATATATATTTATATACAACAAATGTGTAGTGTGTGCCTACTTCTTGGAGAAGGAAGCCAAGAAGAAAGCAGTGAGTCAAGAGAAGAAGAGAAAAAGTGGATGCAGGGGGTCCTTTTATAGGGAATGGGAATGTTTTGTGGGCTCTAGTCATGTGAGTAGAATGATTTTTATTACTGAAAAATAATTATAGATTTTAATTTATGGAGACTGATTTTCCTAATTTGGCATCATGGGCGCAATAAAATTATTGCTTGGTGTGGCAACATTTATGCCATTAAAAGAGATTAGGATTTTTTTTTAGAGAGAAATTTGAGTCATTTCATGTTCAAAGATGAGAATGGTCAAAATTAGTATTTTCAGTTTGACTTTATTAGTTTTATGATATAATTTGGCATTAGATCGACCGCCTATATTCTGAAATTTGATAATCCCGTGTAATGTCGTTGCCTTTAATAATAATGTTGGTTGAACGAATATTTCAAAAATATCATATTGACTCATTGTTTTTGATATACTAATCATTTTTCATAAAACGAATGTTATAAATCTTAACTAGTCGTAAAAGATTGAACGAATATTTGACTCAGAGAGATAATACTAATCATTTTTCATACAATGGATGTCGTAAATTTTTGATTAGTCGTAAAAGACGTATTATTATTCATATAAAAACACATGTTACAATTGTGTGTTTACATTTTTGTGTGTTTTATATAATCATATGTGCTAATTATCTTGGTTTTCCATTTAGGTTAATAATAGCACCTTTAATTTTATTTTATTTTACAAGAAATGTATGTATGGGCAGTGAGAATGCAAAACTCACTAATTACATTACGATTTTGATGAGATTAATGAATAATGGAAAACGATAATATACAACAACTTGTTAGAAGTATGATTTAGCTTTGTTCCTTTCTCCTTACTTTGAGATTTTTGCTAAGATAAGGGTGAAAAAAAATTTGAAAGACAGTGCTAAAAACAATGACATATGGATTGATATTGGAGCTCCACAAATTATTATAGGAACTCCATTTTTTTTGAAAAAATGAGTATAATACCCATTTACAAATAAAAGTCTAACAATTTATTTACAAATGAATATATATTTTTGTAATTAATTAAATCTTTGTACCTCATATCTTTTTTTCTCCACTATATAACTTTTTTTATGAATTAATATTACATTTTCTCTTTGTCTAATAAATAGTATGTTTATGACCTACATAATGGTGTTAAATATACGTTTTTAATCAGCATAAAATTGTACAAAATGAACATTAAATCACCCAAAAAAATATATTTTTAACTTTTTTTTTACTCAAATATGGAATACTTATGTACTTTGTCTATTATATGTAATGCATGTTAAAAAAAGCACTAACTAATTCTAACAATTTTACTAATCTAACTAATCTAATAGAAGCAATGCTTATTTGAGCAGTTATTTATGTGTAATTGTTGTTGACTTGCTGATGAATTTTATTAAAAGAAGAAAGATTTGAAGTTGATTGCTAGATGCTAATATGCAGTCAAAGTGAAGTGAATTCAAGTTGAATTTAATTTTTTCTTGGTTTATATTAAAATAGTTTTTTTCAAATTTAACACACTATACGTATTATTTTTGGATGATGCTCTATATTTTTAATGGACCAACTTTGATATAAAATAATAAAGAAAACATTTATAATTTGATAATGTTTTGCTTTTATTAAATATTGCAAACTAAAGATGGAGCTCCCACAGTAACTAGTGGAGTGCCTATACCATTACCCAATAATATATTGCATTATAAATTATATGTCGATATCATTGGACTTGTGAAAAAAAGAAATCAATATGATAACTTTGTTTGTAGTCTTTTAGTACCATAAAATTGTTAAAAAATTGCAATAATTTAATTTATTGTAATTATTAAAATAAAAAAAATTAATATTATAAATTAGTTCTATATATTTATTAATATTATTAATATTATCAAAATTTGAATGTGATAAATTAATAAATATAGAAATTAATGGTGGCTGATCACCATTAACAATAATGTTATCTTGAGCTCAGGTGGATATCCCATCAGTGGTCTTGCCAGCAGTTTCACCAACTGTCTCACCGGTGATCTTATCTGCAGTCTCGCTAGCTATCACATTAGCTGGCATATCAGGTGGCCGGATAGCGGGTGGTGTGTATTCAGAAGCTTCCTCACCAGGAAGAGGAGCATCATCTAATCTAGCTATTTCCTTAAGGAAAGAAAAATCTGATCATATAGGCAGAATGCCAGCCTCTACAAATTGCTTGAGACAAGAACGGAATCCCTGGTGGTAATATGGGAGAGCTGAACCTGTCAATACTTCAAAAAATTCATTGGACTTTAGATATTCTTCTTGCTTATGCTGGTAATAAGCTTCTAAAAAGACCTGCCCTGCAGAGGAATGGGCGAAACCCTCAGTGACCTCCTGGTGAGCTGCCTGGCGTTCCTTTCTTACTTCATTGGCATGATTTGCCCAAAACTTGGCGAAATCCTTCATTAGCTGAGTGAACTCGGTGGATAAGTTCTTCCTCAAAATGCGCTCTCCCTCTAGCTCGTTGGATTTGGATGAGAGCTGCTCATTTAAGCTGACATTTCTCTTAGCTTCCTCGGTAGCCTCGGATAGCTTACGACGAAGCCGAGCTATGGAATCTCCACCAAGCATGCTCGCCTAACAATAAAACATGAGGGGACGTTTATTTCGTACCCCGGGGGAGGACGTAAATGTTTTCTTAATTTTTGAGCATTGGATAAAGAGAAACGAGAAGAATACACCTTATATGATGGAAAGTCCTCATTTATTTTGAGTGTCTTGGAATGAATTTGTTCCTCACTCACTATAAGAGAGACTTCGTCATTGGAAACATCATCGTCTGACGAAGTCTCGTCCCAAACAAGATCACCCGTCACTTCTTTCTCCATACTAGGCGAGGTGGGTCAAACATAAGGTAATTGGGGGGCTCGATTTTGCTCTTTCGTCTGACTCAGTATCACTAGACAACATCTCAACTGATTTTTTATGGTGGGAAGGCGAGTTTGATGAATTATTTGATACAAGAGAAGACATAATTTTGCAAAAAAATATGAAGGTAAAAATGATGGTGAAAATCCTAGAGTTATATGTGAAGAGATATCAAGAAATAATGAAGAATATTACCCGGAAGATCTTCAAAAAAGTGGAAGCTTGCTTGGATGGCTCAGTATTTTTGAAAATATGAAGAGTATAAAGCCTTGTATTTTTCGAAAATTACGAAGGAAAATAAAGGGAGAAGTCTTGTACTTGAAGACTAAGAAGATATCTTGAAGAGATTATTCCAAATTCTAAGGGGAAAAGAAGAGAAGGGAAGAGGAATTTTTATTAATAATATTGCTATATTATTAGTGGAATTTTCGAAAATTATGAAGAAAAAGAAGGAAAGAGGAGAAAATATATATCCACATATATTTAAGGCTGTTTGTGAAAATAGCTAGGAGAAGAGGAGACTTTTTAAGTATTTTGGAAAGAAAGAAAAAGAGGAAGGAGAATTCTATTTACGTAAGGAAATTAAAAGAAGGAGTTTTTATTAAACAAGAAAACAAAAAAGAGAGAAAACAAGGAGAACATACCCTAAAAAAAAATCAGTCACTTAGGGCTCATGGGGTAGCCTATGAGCCCATCCTAAGGTCACAAGAATGAATTGATACACCCTGTATTCTTTTTCCTTTAACCTTGGTTTTTTTCCATTGGGTTTTTCAGGTAAGGTTTTTAACGAGACAGTAAGTATATCAAAAAGGATCAAACCCTCTTTGGAATTATGACAATTTATTTTTACTTTTGAGACTTTTTGAGCCTTTTTATTCCAAAATTATCAAGAGTAGGGGGGCTTATCATATGAGTCATAATTTCTATTTTTCCTAAATGGGCCAATATGAGGTGGGCTTGTGTAAAAGTGAATAAATGAAAAAGGCTAATGCATGAAAAACTCATGAAAAGTCCAAAAATATGCTTGGAAGAATGTTAGAAGGAAAGCTCATCGAAATGCTTACGAGAAAGCTCAAATATGGGGGATATGTGGATAAATCTTATTCCAAACTACTAAGTCCTAAAAAGAGGGATATGACTTATCGTGTCCCCCGATATCCGAGAACAAATTGAAAGCAATCCAAGGACTCCCCAACCTAGAGGAAATCGGCTACCATGGCCTATATAAAGATGTTTTACTTCATTTTTTGTAACTTAAGTTAACTTATGCATTGTTAGAGAAATTACTACAAAATTAAGAGTTTATGTACTTGAGTATTCAAAGTTAATAAAGGTGTCATTTTTCTTTATATATCTCTATATATTCGAGTATTATCATATTATTATATTTATTATTTGAGTGTAAATCAAGAGTTTAGATACATTAATTACAACAATTAATCGAAGACCTTGTTTGGTTCTCCCATTTTCTTGGTGTAAAAATCCAAACCACATCATACATGAAAAGACGCATTTTATTTAAAGCAAGCGAGGGTGAAATAGGCAAAAAATTTCAATGGCCACATTATAATTGTCAAATTCAGTGCCATGTCAGCAATATGTCATGGCAAGCCAAACATGTCCATCAAATCGAGGGACTATTTTGTTACGTTTGATAATTTAGGGACCATTTTGTAATATTTGATACTTCAGTGACTTGAATGAGACAAATTGAATATTTCAGGCGTACAAAGTATATTTTGCCCTATATTTTTCTTTAAGCAACTAAGCTAGTTATGCATTAAGAAATAATGACATTATGGAATGGAATTAACTGAGAAGCGGGAAATTCCATGCTACCGACTTGGGTATGTGCCCAAATGAATTTTAAACAGTTGGATCATACATGATGAGACGATCATTTCACTTTATGATATCATCATATGCAGATCCAGTAGTTTAAAACGCACTTGGATACATACTCAACGCATGGAATTTTTCGTTTCTCGGTTAATCTCATGCTACCTACTTGAGTACGTGCCAAAGTGGGCTTTAAACCATTGGATTATACATGATGAGATGATAATTTTACTTTATGATATCATCATGTACAGATTCAACGGTTTAAAACCTATTTGGGCGTGTACCCAAGTGGGGTAGCATGGAATTTTCCTGGTATCTCTTTCAAATTAATAAGTAATTGACATGACACGTGATTAATTAGATTTAATTCGAGTTTGAGCAAAAATAGAAAAGAAGGAAAGAAGAAAAGCGCGCATCTTCACAAAATCGCCTTGAAAGCAAAATAAACGACTCTGGTTCAACTTTAGTAAAGACTAAAAAACCCTTTCAGAACCGCGTGTCCACCGTCGCCGACGGCGTTGTCTTCCAGCTCATCATCAACACCGCCGCACTCCGTCACCGGTAACAAACCTAAGTTATCGTCAAGTTAATTTCTTTGATGCATATATATATATATGTATATATACTGTTTACACGAACGTTGAAGATATACCAAGAAACAATTCAATCTGGCCTGTACCCTTGCTTTTGATTTGGAGCGGCACCGTGGCCTTAATTCGTTTTGTTTTGATTGAAAATATTGCATTCATAGGATAGAGTAATTTAACTTTTCATAACCGATTTGTACACACTGCAGCATTCAATTCAATGTGCTAATTTGAATTTTAGTTTTGACAGAAAAGTATGGGATTTGCGGATCGAGGAGTAATTAGTGATAGGTGGTCCTCAAGGATCCTGTGGCTCTGTGCGTTTGGAAGTGCTGTTGGTATGCAGCTTAACAATGTGTATGTGTGTGTGTATATATATTTGGTGTGCGATGAATTTTCAATGAATTATGTTACTATGGAAATAATAATTAATACTTTATCTCTTGAAAGATGTCTTGGTTTGTCAGTATTTATACTGGAACTATTTGTTGTTTGCCGAAGCTAAAATCTCTGTGGTGTTATGCTTATTGATATATCTATCTGAAGTGCAAGGAATGGCAGTAAGCTTATGTTTTTGAAATCAAGTTCCGTATTTGGAAAGAGATGCATTTCTTAGGTGGATCGTATTTCTTTATGTATATGCAAAATTATATAAATGATCATCTTTTGAGGGAGTATACAAAAGTTAATATTCCGTACAGCTTGTGAGGAAGCAGCTAGTGTGAATTTCTTGCTTGTCATAATGTTCTTCCAATAATCAGTATGCCTTTCAGAAAATTGGGTTGTGATATACATACACGACACATTACAAAAATGATATTAGTATCTATTTAGCATGTAATGTCTTCTTATCATTGGGACCCTTGTTCGGGGTGATATCTTCATATTAAGAGTTTTACACCTTTAATAAAATCAGCTGTTTATGAAACCAAGGAACTCTTCTATTTTGCCTGAGACTTGTAGCGACATTTGGAAAAAAATCGTCTAAAATGCATGCTGAAAACATTGTTATTTTGACGACTTACTGACAATCCAGATAACGCCTTCAATTTTGGAGGAGGATTTTTCTACAAATTATGATTGTGGTGGTAATTCTACTTATAGCATTTCAGATGATACCAAAACACACTATTAGCTTTTAGGTAATGCATCATGCGTAGTGTAAGGTTAACTTTCCTAATTTAATTCTCATATTCTCATAACTATAAAACATTATTGGTTAATTGCATGAAATAAAATGTAGAACCTGATGTATCGAATGAAAAAATATGCCTGTAAACCTTACTTTGTTGTGTGTTTGAACTCTTATTTGGTTAGTGAAAGAACTCCTTGACCAAATTTATTTTAACTATACTTATCTTCTCTTTTCGTTTCCCTCATCTTGGAGTCTTACATGCATTTAGTTTTTCAATTTATATGCCTTCATTTTCCATCTTGATTACAGCTTTTGGCCATCTACTTGTTCAGGTCTTTATATGGTAGCTGTTGAAAGGCAAATGCAGAATAGACAAAAAGCGATGGCTGAAGCATTAAGGGCTGAAGAAGCAAGTGCACAGGGTGGGGAGTAAACCTGAATCTGGACTAGTCTAACTCTCGATTAATACTACATGTAATATTTTCCCTTCATTTTCCTATTTTCACACTTGATGTTTGAGATTTAACTCTGGGTATTGACATGCATGTGACTTTGCTTTATTTGTCTTCATCGAGTTAATAAGAAGTTCCAGTGGCTCTGAGGTTGTTTGGCTTTAGCCATTGCAAATCCTGCTGCTATATATTTTTAACGAAGATCATTTGTTTTCTCATTATTCTGAGTAATTGCTTATTATTTTATTATCCTTTTCTCCTTTTTCCCCACCAAGAGCTGATAGAAAATGGTTGCTTTTTGGTGCCACACAAAGATCATGCTGCAAGATGCTGACACAGTTTCAAGATTGTTTTTGCCAACCTGCGGAAAATATGCTGTATTATAAAATATACCCATATCCTGTATGCCTTTATTTCATGCACAACTGCAAATCATACAATGTCAGTCAATGGGTCTATCAAAATGTCTAACCTAGATGGTTTTGATATGCTTGAGCCTTTGCTCCGGCGATAGTGCCCTCGCCGACTCTAAAAATGGATCAGAAAATCAAAACAAGATATACCCACTTAAAAAACCAAAGCCACTTGATAGCGGTGGTTCTAATGGCGGTGATGGTGGTTCTAGTGCTGGAGATAGCACCGGAGATGACTATGATGACTACGGAAATCTTTCACCACTGGAGTGTGCTGGTGGACTTGGTAACTATGAAGATTATCCGACTGGTAGTTGTTAGGGGTGGCAAATGGGTGGGTCGGGTCGGGTCCATGATGGGTTGGGTCCAAGTTCATGGGTCCAATATGGGTTGGGTCCGGGTTGGGTTGGGTTGGGTCCAATTAAGTTTTATATAAGGACCCTAAGTGGACCCAACTTGGACCCAACCAGGACCCAAAGTAGACCCAACTTAAAGCCAAAGTAGACCCAAAATGGAATCAAGTCAAATAAAGTTTAACACACATACATATTTTCTACACACATAATATATTTTTTACACATACAACACATTTTCACACATACTACACATATTTTCACACAGTACACATATTTTCACACACACACCACACATTTTTCACACACACTATACACATTTTCACACACACTACACACATTTTCACACACGCTACACATATTTTCACACACACATCACATATTTTACACACACTACACATATTTTCACACACATCACACATTTTACACATACTATACATATTTTCACACATACTACACATATTTTCACACAGTACACATATTTCCACACATGCACCACACATTTTTCATACACTACACACATTTTCACACACAGTACACATATTTTCACACACTACACATATTTTCACACACACTACACATATTTTCACACACAAATCACACATTTCACACACACTACACATATTTTCACACACCCATCACACATTTTTCACACACGACACATTTTCACACACACCACACACATTTTCACACACACCACACATTTTTCACACACTACACACATTTTTCACACACACTACACATTTTCACACACCCATCACACATTTTTCACACACACTACACATATTTTCACACACCACACATATTTTCACACACACCACACATTTTTCACACACGACACACATTTTCACACACACTACACATATTTTCACACACTATACACATTTTCACGCACTACACATATTTTCACACACACTACACATATTTTAACACAGTACACATATTTTCACACACACACCACACATTTTTCACACACTACACTATTTTCACACACACTACACACATTTTCACGCACTACACACATTTTCACACACACTACACACATTTTCACGCACTACACACATTTTCACACACACTACACATATTTTTACACACGTTACATATTTTCACACACTACACTACACATATTTTCACACATACATGACACATTTTACACACACCACACATATTTTCACACACACTACACATATTTTCACACACCCATCACACATTTTTCACACACTACACACATTTTCACGCACTACACATATTTTCACACATACTACACATTTTCATGCACTACACACATTTTCACACACACTACACATATTTTCATACACTAGATAACACATTTTACACACACTACACACATTTTCATGCAGTACACATATTTTTACACACTATTCATATATTTACACACTACACATATTTTCACACATATATCACACATTTCACACATACTACACATATTTTCACACACACTACACACATTTTCACACACCACATATTTTCACATACACATCACACATTTTACACACACTACATATATTTTCACACATACTATAAATATTTTCACACACTACACATATTTTCACACACACTACACATTTTTCACACACTACACACATTTTCATGCACTTTACACATTTTCACTCACACTACACATATTTTCATACACAGAACACATATTTTCACACACTACACATATTTTCACACACACATCACACATTTTTCACACACTACATATATTTTCATGCACTACACACATTTTCATACACACTACACATATTTCACACATACTACACATCTTTTCACACCACACATTTTACATATACTACACATATTTTACACACACTACACATATTTTTACACACAATACACATTTTCACACACCCATCGCGCATTTTAAAATGCGTTAAAATATTTGATAGGTGTGTAAAATGTGTGATGTAGGTGTGAAAATGTGTGTAGTGTGTTTTAAATACGTTTCGTGTGTGGGAAAAAGTATGTAGTGTGTGTAAAATATGTAATAGGGAAGTGAAAATGTGGCATGTGTGGAAATATGTGTAGTGTGTGTAAAATATGTGTAGTATGTATAAAATATGTGTAGTGTGTGCAAAATATGTGTAGTGTATGTGAAAATATGTGTAGTGTGTGAAAATGTGTAGTGTGTGAAAATATGTGTAGTGTATGTGAAAATATGTGTAATGTACGTAAAATACGTGTAATATGTGTAAAATATGTGATGTGTGTATGGAAATATGTGTAATGTGTGAAAATGTGTGTAGTGTGTGTAAAATAGGTGATGTGTGTGTGAAAATATGTGTAGTGTGTGTGAAAATATGTATAGTGTGTGTATAATATGTGTAGTATGTGTAAAATATGTGATGTATGTGTGAAAATATGTGTAGTGTGTGAAAATATATGTAGTGTGTGTAAAATATGTGATCTGTGTGTGAAAATATGTATAGTGTGTGTAAAATATATGATATGTGTGAAAATATGTGTAGTATGTGTGATGGTGTGAAAATATGTGTATTGTCTTGTGTAAAATGTGTGTATAGTGTGTGAAAATGTGTATAGTGTGTGAAAATTATATAGTGTGTGAAAATGTGTGTATAGTGTGTGAAAATGTGTATAGTGTGTGAAAATTATATAGTGTGTGAAAATGTGTGTAGTGTGTGTAAAATATGTGATCTGTGTGTGAAAATATGTCTAGTGTGTGTAAAATATATGATATGTGTGTGAAAATATGTGTAGTGTGTGTAAAGTATGTGTAAAATGTGTGATGGTGTGAAAATATGTGTAGTGTGTGTAAAATGTGTGTAGTGTGTGAAATTATATGTAGAGTGTGAAAATATGTATAATGTATGTGAAAATATGTGGCGTGTGTGAAATTATGTGTTGTGAGTGTAAAATATGTGTAATGTGTGAAAATATGTGTAGTGTGTGTAAAAATATGTGTAGTGTGTGAAAATGTGTGTAGTGTGTGTAAAGTATGTGAAAATATGTGTAGTGCGTGTGAAAATTTGTGTAGTGTGTGAAAATGTGTGTAAAATATGTGATCTGTGTGTGAAAATATGTGTAGTGTGTGTAAAATGTGTGAAAATATGTGGTGTGTGAAAATGTGTGTAAAATATGTGTAATGTGTGAAAATATGTGTAGTGTGTGTAAAATATGTGAAAATATGTGTAGTGTGTGAAAATGTGTGCAGTGTGTGTAAAATGTGTAGTGTGTGAAAATGTGTGCAGTGTGTGTAAAGTATGTGTAATGTGTGAAAATATGTGTAGTGTGTGTGAAAATGTGTGTCGTGTGTGTAAAAATATGTAGTGTGTGAAAAAATGTGTTGTGAAAATATGTGTATTGTGTGAAATGTGTGTAGTATGTGTAAATATGTATATTATTGATATTAGAATTAAAAAATAATTTTTACATGTTGAACTCAATTTGGACCCAAAATGGACCCCAATAGGACCCAAGTTAGACTCATAATGGACCCAAGTTGGACCCATAAAGTACCCAAGTTGGACCCAAATTTTTTTTGGACCCAATAGAACTCAACCCAAGTCTACCCAACAAAAACTTCTTTGGACCCAACCCAACCCAAAACCTATTGGGTTAGGTTGGACCCATGGGTCCAAAACCATTTTGCCACCCCTAGTACTGGTTGTTGTTGTGAACGATGTGGGCATGGCCCAGGTCCATTGGAGTTACCCGACCCGGGTTATCTTGACCCGGATGAAGAATCCTGTTGTCCAATTGATACGACGACAGATACAGCAGAATCAGGATGGGGCTGTTGCAATTGCCCCGACGGTCTTTGGATCATTCGAGGCAATTCAAGTTTGGGTTCGGGTTTTAGGTTCGTGTCCTCTATTGAGCAGCCAAATCTTGCGGAGCGAGAGAGCGTACTGAAGGTGGAAAAGTTAGCCAGGAAAACATTTAAGATTAACCACGACAAGCAAGATAAAGGAAGACAGTGGGTCTACAGAGATTCTGAGCCCAATCCCACTACTGAACTGGAGAATGGAAGAGGGAAAAAATCCAGTAGGGGCAGTTCATTAATAAGGGAGTAAAAGTGGATCCAAGTTCAATAATGGCTGAATATAGGGGTGATATAGAGATTTACGGAGATATAGGATTTCTATTTTCTCTTCAAATAAATTGATTCTGGTAGTTAAGAAGAATGACAGAGAAAAGTATTGGATATAATGGTAAAAGATTCGAACATGATTTAATGAGTCATAAAGAGAGATGGAAGTAGCTACTGTTGGATCAAAACTTCACAAACGTATCAAAACAGCTAATAATGGAGAAAATATTATATCGAGGCGAGAGAGAACTCTCTATCCTTAACGCTAAATTGCCCCGCCTAGGTGGTATGGATATATGCAATAAACGTCTCAAGATACAACGATATACGTTCTAAAAACGAGTCGTGAGGTAAAACAGCATCTTTTGCTGCCACCTCTTGAAGTCAGCCCCGCTGAACTTCATCGGCTTTTCAGCCTGCCGGTATAACCGGATTAGCCATTGGAGCAAATGGAAGGACCGGAGCTAAGCCAGAACTGGAACCAGGGCCCAGCCCTGAACCAGAACCTAGCCCGGCACCCCCACTAGAGCCAATGCCAAAGCCGGAGGCAGGACCCAGCCCTGAGCCGGAACCAAAACCAGAACCTCCACCGGAGCCAATACCGAGACCTAGGCTAGCACCCGGTCCAAGACCGAAGTCAAGAGTAGTGCCATCAACATCTCCCATATTAGCCATTTGAACAAGTGACAGCTTTTGAACAACAAAACAGAATTTAGCGTTAAGTTTGTTGGATCAAAACTTCATAAACGTATCAAAACAACTAATAATGGAGAAAATATTATATCGAGGCGAGAGAGAACTCTCTATCCTTAACGCTAAATTGTCCCGCCTAGGTGGTACGGGTATATGCAATAAACGTCCCAAGATACAACGATATACGTTCTAAAAACGAGACCACTTCGAATTTAGAACCACCGAACTTAGGCAACTTAGAACTCTTGAGAGAATGTTTGAGAGTGAGAGATGGGTGAAAGCAGATTGCTTTGGTGTGTCTAACAATGCTGCTGGAGGGGACTTTTTATAGGCAAGGAAAAACCCGAAAATTAAATGAGAGAATTCAATAGTAGAAAGAAACTGCTGCCAACGTTCGAACGTTGACACCCCAACGTTCGAACGTTGGGTCAAAATCGATTCTGCTACTTAAAGCAGCAAAAACGCTTTAACGTTTCAAACTTTCTTCTAGAAGCCGTCAACGTTCGAACGTTAAGCACCCAATGTTCGAACGTTGGACCTTCTAGAAGGCTATCTTGATCAAAACGTGGCCAGCGTTAGATCAATCTCCATTTAACGGTTCAGATTTTTTCAACTATTGGATAAATAAATAATGGATCAGATTTTGTGGAATTAATTTTTCTCCAAAAAATTAATATATTGCAAGCCCAAGCCCAATGCTCAAAGCCCAATATAATTCATGCCCTATCCAAATCCAAAGCCCAAGACCCAAGGCCCATGGCCCATGACCCGGGCCCGAGCCCGGTCCGGTCCGGTCCAGGCGGGCGGGCGGACGGCGGCGGCGCGCGGGCGTGTGGTGGATCGAACCATGGCTATGTCCTTCCCCCTCACAAAGCCCACAAAAATCTTATGACCCAAAAGGCCAACCCTTAGTTTCAAGGCAATGGTTTATAAACCATCCCAAACTTTGATCCATATTTCATGTGGGATAACCCACTTCAAACACCTTAATTTAGCACTTAATTTCTCATTCGTTTTTAATCCGATTTGAGAAATTCGAAATGCTAAACTCATCTAATCAAAACGTAGATTAATATTATCCAATAATATTTCGTATCCCGGATACTTACGGTGTTTGAATTTCGTATGCAAAAGTCGTGTCTAACACACTTTTTATAACTAATATCCAACAGCTACATGGTTTAGTAAAAATATGGAAAAGTGAATATACATTTTAATTTTGTAAGAATGTTTCCCAATTTTCCAATTTTTGTGAGTACACTTTACAATCAGTCAGCCCCGAGGAAAAATCCAGCCTTGTCGATGTTGCACCTGGTGCGTATGCACCTGGTGCTGCAGAGGTGACATGTGTCACCTCTTTATTTCATTTTTTTTCTTGAATTTTTCTTTTTTTTTTTATTTTGTGTTTTTTTTTCCAATTTTATGTTTTAAAAATTTAAAAAATTGTGTCTTGCTCATCTATATTTATAATAGTTGGTGCGCTTATGCGATTGAACTCGGATAGTTTAATATTATAAATTCAACCGACACGACATGTATGGTTAATAGGCTAAAATTAATTCAACACGAAATAATTATATCTTCAAATCAAACGGTTCGTGTAGGTTGAAGTGGATTATATTTTAATTAGAAGCGCTCACAACTCAAATTATTTGATGATTAAAATAAAGCTAGATAATAATAGTAAAATATTAAATAGATTAATATTATTCACTCACAACTTAATTTATTTGATGTTGTGAATAATATAGATAATTTTACACTTTATTATCTATATTTTTTTTTGTTAAAATATCAAATGATTTAAGTTGTAAATGAGTATAAGTAAAATATAGGCCAACTCGATCTAACCAGATCGCTCGATCTGAAAACATAAAACCTGAAAAATTAAAAAAAAGAAAAAGACAAAAGAAATGAAAAAAAAAAGTATTATAAAGATTTTAGAGAAATTAAAAATAGTAAAAATAAAAGAAATAAAGAAAGTGACACATGTCACCTCTGCAGCAGCATCGAGGAAACCGAAAAATCCTCTTTGCAAAACTGACACTTTACATTATAAATAGCATTCCATCTACTATTTGGCGGGATGAAACTTTTTGGATTAGGTCTCATGGACTTTGTGGCTGTGATAATGCCATACGACTCATAAGTTTGAGGTATACGATTCATGTATATCACCACATAGTATTGCATCCATTTCCATTGATATAGTATTGCGTCCTTTTCCATTTAGTGTGTGTGTATTACTACTATATACAAGCGCCGCATCACACAGGACACTGTCGGCCGGATGCATGTGCCGTAGACACACTGGATCGTCCTTTTTTATTTTTTGGACCTCGTCCCAGTAAAACGACGGCGTTCAACGTGCTTATACTTCTACCCAACACGTGTGTACTCTATTCTGCTTCCAAGTATCTGTCCATCACGTGCATTCGTAATGAGAGGCTTCCATCATTCGGCATATCACGTGAATTGGTGAAAAGGAGCTGTGATAAGATCGGGGTTAAAGAAGAAAACAACGTTTGGGTTCAAAAAAGGGATAATTGCATATTGTACCCTTATAAAATATGAAACCTGTACACATCCCCCTGTGTTAAAAAAAATAGCCTGAAATAACCCTATGTTTTTTAAAACCCTGCACGAAACCCCCAACCTTGATTCAAATACACTGCGCGTGAATACTACCTTCCGCGGATTTAACACGGATTGAGGATTTCGTGCAGAGTTTTGAAAATCATAGAGTTATTTCAGGCTATTTTTTTAACACAGGGGGATGTGTACAGATTTCATGTTTTACAAGGGTGCATGTATATTCATATTATGCATATGTATATGTATATTCGTATAATATTATATATAAGTAATATACACTTAATATTATAAAATTACATACATGTAATATATATGTAATATACATGTGATATTATATTTACTTATACGTATATGTATATATTATATATGTATTACATAATAAAATACACTCTTATATATAATTACATCGATTACAATATACCTCTATGTAATATTATTTTTATGTAATATTATTATGAATATATTATAAATATATATAATACATTATATGTATATATTTTATAGTATATAATTAGTATGTTTTATAAATATCTATGCATAATACATAGATATATTATATATTATGTATTGTATAAACATATGCATATACATATGTATAATGTATATTTACATGTGTGTGTGTGTATGTATTTATTGTATGATGTATGCATTATGAATAATATATATTATGAAATATTTATATCCAATATATATTTGTATATACTTATATACAAATGTATATAATATAATTTTGTACATATTATATTAAATACACATATATATATATATATTATGCAAATTTATATGTATATATACATATATAATAAATACATAATATACTTGTAATATTGTAAGATTATGTATGTGCAAATATACATAATACTTATTTTAATATGAGATAATCTTATCAAAATAATATCTAAAGATAATTTGACTGAATAATTTATAATAACAGGTGAGATATACGACAAGATTAGCTTTAAAATATATTTATATTAAATACACTCTAAGGCGCTCTCGCTCCCAATTTTTTTTAAATTTTATCGCTTTACGCTCCCGCTACTGCTCTATGTGATTTAGGTTCAATTGTTTAGCTTAGTTAAGAGATTTTGTAAGTATTCGATTATGTTCACCTGTGGTTTTTCATTCATGGTATACATATATAAATAAACATATATGTATACAACTATATATAGACATACATTATATATGTAGCTATATATATATATATTATATTATTAGATATTATATTTTAAATGAGCTAAAAAGATTAAAATACATATATATTTTCTAGATATGCACATTTTTATATGTACGCAATAATATACACTTATATATACATATACATGATTATATACATAGAAATACTTCGATTAATTATTATATTATTTATGTATACATATGCATTATGCATATATATTGCAGTGTATCTGTATGCATAATATATTATAATATGCTTTTATATTATGTATATATTACATATATAACAAGTGTCATTTTAACATATGTATTATTAGTATACTATATATGTGTTACATACATTCAATACATTCTATATTTTATGTTTATATATAATTTATATTTATATTATAATATATATGGCCCATGGTCCAGTCGATTTTGATGTATATCCAAATTTACAATTATCTTTATCTGATGTTAATATTCTTGATACTTTAACTTTAAATGTCAAGAGTACTCATGGTTATAATTATGTGCCTGGTTCGGAAGTCATATGTATTTGTTATAGAATTTATTATAAACCTTTATATACTTTAAATCCTCATAAGAATTTTATTTTTTTGTTATAATATTGGATTTTATCTTGTTATAATATTGGATTTACTAAAATTGGTTTCAATTAATATTGTTTCATTTAAAGGTTTATCAACTTTTCTACAATGAGGATTTAAAGTATATAAATGTTTATAATAAATTTTATAACAAATACATATGACTTCCGAACCAGGTACTTAAGTATAACCATGGGTCTTAACATTCAAAGTTAAAGTATCTAGAATATTAACATCAGATAAAGATAATTGTAAATTTGGATATACATCAAAATAAATTGGACCATGTGCCAGACTAGATTGTATAATTCCCATTAAAGATTGTTTCCAAATTAAGTTTGTACCATCTCTTAAGGCTGCTATAAAACTTTCAGGTAATCCTTCTAATGTAAGTGGTTTAAACGCAATTTGCACTAATCTTATATGCAGGAATTTATGAGTATTTTTATAAGGAAGTATATCATTTTCACTTAATAATTTTATAACCATTTCTTCATTATACAGAGAAATAGATTGTTCAGTGGTTTTTACCAACTGTTTTAATCCTAATTTTTCAAAAGTTCCTAATTTATTATTATTTTTTGTTCAATTCTAGGTATAGTCCACTTATTAAGTAGATCTAAGTCCTGGGGTAAGTCAAATTCAAGATTGAGACTATTTTTTACAGTATCTTGGTGTCTAATCATAACAATAATCAAGTGCATTGTGTTAAATTATATCCTCAAAATTTATTATGAAGAAGTTTGATTTTATCCTGTAATTTAGGATTTTGAAGTTTTTCTTCAAGAGTTAAAATATTAACTTCAGTTTTAAGAAAGTTTAATTAATTTTCTTTAGCTTTGATATGTTCATACATCCCAAGTAAAACTTTTGTAAAAGGTTTTGTTATAAATTTCAAATGTATAGGCTTATTTTTATAAGTACCATTGCCCTTGCTGACAAGGTTCACATTCTGAATCCGATGTGGATTCCGAGTCAGATATGATAGATTCATTATCTAAAATTTTAATTTTTTCAGAATTACTACTATGGTCAGAATATGATTATGTTTCTGAATTATCAGAATTTTCTGAATTTAATAATATTTTTGATATTTTCTCTTTGGTATCATCATCTATTTGAAGATTATTAATCTTCTTTTTGGCTCAACAATTTCTTGCATAATGACCTGTTCTACTATATTTTCTGCAAACAATAAATTTTCTTTTATATTTATTTTTACTTGAGGAATCCATGGAAGTATCACTTCTGTCATCTTCTTCTTATTCTTCCATCAATCTTTTTTTTTCCCATAGTATTGAGATATTTCTCAATCATTTGTACCTTGGAGCTTGTTCCAGCTGTTTGCTTTAATTGTTGAAAAATGTCTGCAATATTGGGAGACTGCATCTGCTGCTGTTTCTTGTCATGAAGATTTTTATAAAACTTGATCTTGTCGTTAATTTTTTGAATAGTATCTTGACAATTCAAGGAATTATCCTCAGGATTTTTTAACATCATTTTGTTCCAAAACTTGGTATATGATACCTTTGTTATGACTGGGATATGATCCTCAGTATATTACAGGCCAACTAAAAGGATGGTGGGATCATTATTTAACTCAAAACAATAGAGATGAAATTTTAAATACTGTAAAATAGGAAGATAATCAATTAGTTGAAAACTCAGTTTATACCTTAATTGTCAATATTGTTGAACATTTTACTGGTAGATATTCTGATAATAGTGAAACTATTAGAACATTATTACAAAATCTTAAGTGTAAATTATGATAATAGATATACAAACTTTTTTATCGTTGAGTATCGTTGGATCTTAAGCTCAAGAGTTTAAAAGAGAAGATCCTTGGGTATAACCCAGATTCTATTGTACAAACACGTTATATTCCATAACAATGAAAAATTAATAAAACATGTTTATATAAATATGTTTGTACATATTAGAACACCTAATATGTAACCCAGATTCCCTTGGATTCCAAAAGCTTATATCCTCTAACATCCTCCCTTCCTTAACCATTAATCTTGCAACAGTTGTTTTACGAACTAACGAGTCTGCTACCACATTAGCCTTGCCAGGGTGGTATTGAATTGAATAATTATAGTCCTCAAGAAGTTCCATCCACCTTCGTTGTCTCAAATTCAACTCTTGTTGAGAGAAGAGATACTTAAGGCTTTTATGGTCGGTATAAATTATGAAGGATGCTCCGTTTAGGTAGTGTCTCCACTTCTTTAATGCAAAGATAATGGCAACTAACTCTAGGTCATGGGTTGGGTAGTTTTGCTCGTAGGGTTTGAGTTTACGTGATGCGTAAGCAATCACATTACCATTTTGCATCAGCACACATCCAAGCCCGTCCTTCGAGGCATCACTATAAACCACAAAGTTATCAATTCCATCAGGGAGAACTAAAACTGGTGTTGTTGTGAGCCTTTTTTTAACTCTTGGAAGCTAGACTCACATTTCTAATTCCATTCAAACTTAGTTTTCTTTTGAATCAATTGAGTCAATGGTCCAACTATTTTAGAAAAATCCTTGACAAATCTACGATAGTACCCTGCCAAGCCTAAGAAAATCCTTATTTCTGTGACATTCTCATGCCTTTTCCATTCAACAATAGATTCTATTTTCAAGGGGTCGACATAAATTCCATTACCTGAAATCACATGGCCTAAGAAGGCAACCTTAGTTAACCAAAACTCACACTTGCTAAATTTTGCGTAGAGCTTGTTATCTCTCAAGGTTTGCAACACCATCCTTAGCTGTCGTTTATGATCTTCTTCGCTCTTAGAATAGACAAGGATGTCATCTATAAATATCACCACAAATTGATCCAGATAAGAATGGAATATCCTATGCATAAGATCCATGAAAGCTGATGGGGGCGTTAGTCAACCCAAATGGCATTACTACAAACTCGTAGTGTCCATATCTTGTTTGAAAAGCAGTCTTAGGTACATCCTCCTGATGAATTTTTAGCTGGTAATATCCTTGCTGCAAATCGAGCTTCGAATATACCCTAGCTCCTTGAAGTTGATCAAATAACTTGTCGATTCGTGGAAGAGGGTACTTGTTCTTTATTGTTAAATTGTTCAACCCACGATAATCAATACATAACCTTAATGATCCATCCTTCTTCTTCACAAATAACACAGGTGCTCCCCATGGCGAAGTACTAGGTTTAATGAATCCAATCTCCAACAACTTTTGTAGTTGATCTTTCAACTCCTTAAGTTCAATCGGTGCCATCCGGTATGGGTTCTTAGCTATTGGGGCAATTCCGGGTAAAAGTTCAATACAGAACTCGATTTCCCTATTTGGTGCTAAAGAAGTTAATGCTTCCGGAAATACATCAAGGAATTCAGACACTACAGGTACTTCTTTAAAATTCCTTTTATCATTTGGCTTGTTGATGATGAACGCTAAGTACGCCTGACTTCCCTTCCAAAGGGCTTTTCGTGCTCTGACAGCCGAGATGACTGGTGCTATAGTAATAATCCTTGCACTTCCCGTGAATTCTATATCTGGATTACCAAAGGCACAAAACCTAACAACCTTGGTATGGCAATCCATCTGAGCATGGTGGTAGGACAACCAATCCATTCCTAGAATGATATCATACTCTTGAATAGGTAATGTTATAAGATCTGCTGGAAAGGATTTCCCACTAATGATGACATCACAAGCCTTAATGACAGAATTAGTCACAACTCTACTACCCATTGGTGTTGTGACTTCTACACCATAGGGTAATAATTCAACATTTCGATGCAATTTTGGTGCATGATGAGTGTTAACAAATGAATGTAACGATCCTGGGTCAAATAAAACTTTAGCTTGACAACCACAGACAAGAAGCGTACCTTCAACCACATTTGTATCTTCTGGTACCTCTTGTCCTGCTAAAGCGAATGCTCGAGCGTGAACCTTAGGCCTTCCCACGTTTCTCCCAGGTCCAGCTTGGTTTCCTGTCTGATTTCCTCCTTGAAATGGCCCACGATTGTTCCCATGTGGTGCTATAGAAGGACATTAGTTCGCCTTATGTTGATCACTCCCACATATGAGACACCTTCCCAACTTATGCCAACATTGAGATGGATCATGTGGTCCCTTATAGCAGTAAGTGAAGAGTTTTCGGTGTGGTCCTCTAACTTTTGCTTTTCCACTTCCTCTACTATTGTTGTAGTTGGTTTTCTGAAACTTCCTCTCTCGTCCGTGCATCACATTTGATGGTGGTGGTCTAAATTTACTGCTTTGCCCCATGCGAACACTAAGACGTTCAGTCCCCTTCTCGATCCTAGCTGCGGCTTTTACAGCTGCCATGTATGAGTCTAGTTCGATTGATAACAGTCGGTCTTGAAGATCATTTCTGAGTCCCCTCACAAACTTGTACAATTTGTCTTCCTCTGTGCTCACCAGATTCGGAGCATACTTAGACAATCGATGGAAGTCAGACTCATATTGAGCTACAGACATGCTTCCTTGTTTCAAGTGATAAAACTCATCCTTTCTAGCTTCTTGAACCACTTGTGGAATGTATTGCTCCTTAAACTCTTGAGTGAAATGGGCCCAAGTTTTTGGTGTGTCCTTTTTAACCCATTTTTCTTGAATAGTCCTCCACCAATTCTTAGCACCCGCGTCTAAACGAAACACTGCGAATGTCACTTGTTGTTCTTCAGTATAGTTCAATGCTGAAAAGATGCTTTCTATCTTCTCGAGCCAGCATTCCGCCTTGATGTCATCAGGTTAGCCCAAAAACTCGGGTGGGTTAAATCTCAAGAAGCGTTCTAATGCCTTATCATGGGCCTCTTGTGCTTGTGCCTGAGGACCTTGAGGTTGTGCTTGTGCAGCTTGTTGTTGCATAAACATTAGTAACTGCTGCAAAGCTTGTGCAATCAAGTTATCGCCTACAACTTGTTGGTCTACGGGAGGATCTTCATGTACCCGTGGCACCTCATGGTGAACATTGGGCCGATCTCCATGATCGGCATATCTAATCGGTCCTTGTGCAATTCTTCAAGGTCTTCCCCGTCCACGTCTTTCTTCCATTCTTAGGGTAACATATATAATAAGATAAATGATTATTCAGGTGGTAAGGAGACTAAGAGGTTGTAAGATATAATAGGGTCTAACATATATCTAAATAAATATCCAAACATATAACCATAAACACTCCATTAAACAACTTGTTATCACTACCAAAAGAGGTCATTTCATGCACATAAGCGTTTAGTTCCACAAAAGTTATCGACCATACATACATCCATCATCCAAAAGGGTCGTACCACAATAAGCTAGCACATATCTAGTATATCTACCATGCTAACTATCAAAAGGGCATGCTAACTATCACTAACACTGCCACTAATCATCTACGGTAGACATATCACTCTCTTCCCCGACATCATCCACTAAATCAGCCCCTCTTACAAGCTCATCCTTATCTATCCAGTCATTCCCATGAAACCCTATATCTTCCTCGGGATCCTCCTCCTCCTCCTCAACTTGCTGCACTTGCTCTTCGGGAATCGGTGCACCCTCGTCATTACCCCGATGTACATTTAGACCGGGGACAAGTTCAGCCACATCAAGTAGACGGTCCCCAATAATAGCCAATCTTTGGGTATTCTCCATTCTCTCCTCCATAATGTTTTGAAGTTCGTGCTCCCTTAATTGTTGCACTTCATTCAATTGATTTTGAAGATTCTCAACATGTCCCTGTAACTCCATAATGTTTGCTCCTTGGAGCTGAATATGCTCCTCTTGATGTTGTACTTGTTGAAATAAAGCATCATTTTGCCTTCGTTGTAGTTACACTTGCTTATGTAAATCATCATTAGTTTCCTCCAACTCCGCAACTTGCTCCTCCAAATCCAGTAAAGTGTCCCATTGTAGCATGTACGCTAGGCGCATGCTTGCACTACTTCATTTTGAGCCGCCCTTACATTCCTACTTAGTTCCCCATTCTCAGTCCTCAATTCCAATACTAGGGCCTGAAGTCAAGAAACCGTCCTATGTGCCTGTCTCATCATCGCAATACCATATTAACGTCGCCCATTATGAACGATAGAAAAATGTCTCCCCGATCGCCTCTCACTATCCGATCTACGTCGACCAAAATATTGATAACCACTAGAGGATGAAGGTAAATGAGCCATACCTAAAAGTTTTAAGAACAAGGAAACTTAATATGAGTAACGGGTCATGCTAGTAAGCAAGTCACACACAGAACTTCCAAAATTGATTATTCCTTTCTCGTGGCTCAAAGGTCACCGAGCACGTTACGAATGGGTTCCATCCCAAACCGAGGATCCTATTCTGGTTTACGCTTAGATGTTATCTTTAACAACCAAGCTCTGATACCACTCTATAACGCCTGAACTTAAGGTGGCACGATAACTAATAGATACGTTCCCATAAAGACAAAATTTAGCAGCGGACACAAATACACAAATATATCATCATCGTTTAGCTTAGTACAAACCCATACTACTACAGATAACAGTCATGTATCAAGTTTAACATGTCAATAAGGTTGCTAACGACGGAAGTCAAAAGATGACTATTACAAAAGTTCCACAAAAGGTACATCATGCTATTGCCACCCGCTCATGCCCATGACTGGAAGAAAAGAAGAAGAAAAATATGTAAGCAAAGGGCTTAGTGCGTGCCAGTGATCGTGTGATGAGTATTTTCTTTTAAATGCAAAAGATCAATCTTAAAAGTTTCAAGCATTTGAAAGTCATAACATTATACTCAATGATCATTAGAGCAAAATGCAAAATCCTTGGATTACGTTCTAAAAAAAATAAATTCACTTATTTAAAATTGTAAATACGATGCTAAATTTTTTGTTCATGCAAGTAAACGACATACGTAAAACAAGTACTTGTGCACGCCCTTTCAAAATACGCTTTTCACACAATAAAATGAGTAACTACTACGCAATGAAACACACAAGTCATGTGTAGGTGAATCACGATAAGATTTACACACGTCACGTTTAAGCCGAAGGGGGTCGTGTAGCAATATCACTGCGTCCAATGACTTGCCCATGATACTTTAGGTCCCGTAGCTTCTTCCTTATCACCCCTGAACACGCAAGGCTTATAGCCCATACCTTATACCTTCCCACGCAGGCTCGCGATGCCCGATTTGGTCATATCCGGAATATGCCACACGAAAAATGACCCATGCACCCTCAGAGCACTCCGTCCTAGGTGCGTGGATCTGGACGTGGATAGCGGGAACTGTTTAAGACCGCAAGCTCATGCTTGACCGGTCGAACCCTGCCCTATCCATCGCTCGACCTTGGGCCCAACACAACCACGTAAGATGCAACACGTCACAAGAACACCATCACGACAAATGATCACGATACAAGACCAAGTGAAATGATTTTTGAAATCCCATGATTCAATGTCTAAGTGGTAACCATGCTTTCAAAATAATTATGAATTTGCGCAAACAGTTATGCATGAATTCTCAAAATGGTCACTATTCGGTGATAATTGCATATTCAAAAGTATTATGCTCCAATCTCTTTTTGAAATGCGAATTTACGATAGACACATATATAAGCATTAATATATATATATAGCACCTTTTCAAACAACTTCCTTTCCAGTTTTGAAAATAGTAATAATTTCTTTGGAGGCAACTCACCCTACGTCCAAGCTACACGGCGTCGTCCTCGTCCGTCTCACCAACAACACCTGCTAAGCCAAAACTATATCAGAAACTTTTTTTTTCCTAACTCGTCCAAAGTCTACCCGGGATAGCCTATGTGGTCCTAATAACTATACAACCATGCACAAAAGTTACCTTAATCAAAACTAGGCTTAACTTCAAATCTTCTCCTAAAGGTCGATAAGAGGCATAAAAACAGATTCGTGCAGTTTTAGTGTTTGAATTGTTAAAAAAAATCATAAACTCAATAATGCTGGATAAAAATTTTCAGGAATGGTCTAAACTTGTTGAGAAACCTTAGATAAAATTTTCAAAGGCAAATAATCACTGTAAGTATGACTGTTTTACTCAAAACCGAAGCAAAATTGGGTTCAGTTTTTTTACTGGGGCAATACCACTTGAAAAATTCATATAAAATCATAATTTACTCAAATAAGCCCCAATTTTATACACAATAACCCCCAATACATATGGTTATCTCTTGTAAAATTTTGAAAACAAAATGAAGTTTGTAAAAGCCCCAAATGATGTCTCAAACAAACATTTTTGAAATCCCGTGAGGCTTCTGGCAGCCTATACTTAACAATTTCCATAATTCACATTAAAACTCCACAAATCTCACAAAAATACAGAACTAGTTTAGACATGCAGTAACATAAACAGTAAAATTTTCGAACTCAAATAACGTTTCCTTATCTCTCAAAAAAAGTTCTTCAAGATCAGATGCGGATTTATAGACCTAACTAAAATTTATCATGCATGTGTGATTTCTTTATTTAAGCCTTTAAATCGACTAATAAAAATTATATATTCAGGCTTAAAGCTCATAGATCTACTCATCCAACACACATGCAATAACATTTTCAAAATAAAATTAGTCTCTATCATTACATACTAATATATAAGTTCAAAAGAGAGAGGAATTACCTTTAATTGCTCTTAACAAGTGATGGAGATGGGTTGAAAGTGAAAGAAAATGTCAAGTGATGTGTGTGTGTGTGTGTGTGTGTGTGTTCGAGAGTCTCTTCAACTCCCATCTCTCTCTTTCTTTTTCTTCTTTAGTGTGAAAGTGAAAGTGAAAAGAGGAGACACACTATTTATTGGTGTAGTTGGGGTTAAAAAGCAATTTACTAATTCAACTTTACTCCTAGTCTCTAGTTAAAATTTAGTTCTAGTCCTTTAATTTACATAACATGTGTAATATAATATCCCCCTTGAACATATAGTTAAGATCCTAGGTCATCTCCTAATGCTTTAGATAGTAACTAATCGACTAAAGAAGCTCGGGTATCATAATAATACTCTTGCGGGTTACTTCATTGGTAAAAACTGTTCTTCCTCGGAGTTAAGAATTATGTACTTTCGGTGTGGAAAGGGTTAAAGGAGGTAAAAGCTATGAGCAGCGGTTTCTTCTTCTTCTTCAGGTTTGATACTAAATCAGCTATGGCAAAAGTCTTAAAGGGAGGACCTTGGTTATATCAAGGTCAAGCGTTGTTCCTAGAGAAATGGCGAACAAGAATGACATTAGAGAAAAATGAGCATAAGGAGTTCCGGTATGGGTAAATTTTGAAATTTACCTACGGAATTCTGGACAACTGATGGGTTAAGTGTTGTTGCAAGTGCATTAGGACATCCATTATATTTGGATGTGTTTACACTGTCAATGGAGTGTATTGATTATGCTAGGATGTGTATTCTTATGACAATAGGGGATGACTTTCAAAATGAAGTTTATATGATGTTGCCATCGGAATTAAGAGAATACAATGGTACTTATAGGATAGGGATTGAATATGAATGGAAGCCTATGTCATGTATTTGTGTAAGTCTTTTGGGCATAGTGTTCGACAATGTCCTAAAGCTGAGAAAGATAAGAGACCCCCGATGAATGTTTATGTACCTAAGCAGCAGGTAATTAATAAGACTCCGAAATAGAACTCAAAGGTGGGTGAATGGATCAATGTTAGTCATAAACAGATGTTAAGTAAAGAAGAAAACAAACAGATGACGAGAGCTCCAGCAAACCTTTCAAGAAATTTGGGTGAAGGAGAAGGTTCAGGTACGAATGCATTAATTCTCCAAAATAAATTTGCAAGCCTGGTTAAAGATATATTGGATTATGATTTGGAACAATTTAAAAGATGTTGTGTACAATCTGACTTCCGTGAAATAAGGAATAGCTCATTGAAAGGGCCTATAAGCGAGGATGCCTTAGAGAAAGGTGGTTAATGATATCTATAACTTGTCGGAATGTGTCTCTTCAAACTGCTGCTATTAAGTGGATTTGGATGATAGCATGGTAGGTAATGTTGACGTTCGAACAATAGATTTCAACTTTCAAACGCTCGGTGCAGGTTTAATTTTGTTTAAATGTTTGAATGTGAGATATGAACGTTCGAATGTGGTCATCAGTGTTTTGGTAGATGTTGGTTCTTGCTTATTCTTGGTTAGCAATTGTTTATCTAGTATTGAGTATAGATTAGGTCCTTTGGTCGTGGCAAGGTAGTAAGTACCTTGCACACTTTTTCTTGTATTCCCCCCTTTTATTTTAATGCAATTGACTTTTCCAAAATAAGAAGTTGCCAAAGTCAAAAAGATAATGAACACCTAAAGCGTGTTATTTGAGTCTTATTTTTTTAATTTATTTACATGAAAAATAAATTTCCAATTGATAATAGAATATAGTTTCACAAATATTGATTAACTAACTAGGAATGATTTCAAAGAGCATATATATTTTACCAAATACATTTACGAAATTAAATAACTAGTATGAGTAGAATGGGAATATGCTTAGCGCTTAGTTTAGACAAAAAATGTTCGCAATTGAAAACCAAAATAGGATGATAGTAAGTATCAAGTTAAGAAATGAAACAATATTCCCCGTTATGTTTTTATTATTCTCTCTTTTGTACATTAACTTTTGCTTGCAGCATACGTATTTATTTCTCCTATATTTTTATCAATAAATTTTGATTTTATAAATGAATAGATGAAGCAAATAAAAAGGAAATGTCATCTGCACAAACTTAGACTTAGCTCGTAAATAATGAAATTGAGGTTTAGAATGGGACACATCACATGATCTTGAAAAGAAACACATTACGGTTGTTTAGAAAATGGGGCAAGTAAAAATACAAATAAAAAAATAAGAACCAAGAAGAATACATAAGTATCAAATTTGTGAACGCTTATGAAGAGACAATTCCAAATACACACAGAACTCAATGCTATAGGAAAGAAAAAGAGAGGCACCCGATCAATCATAATTGAACAAGAAGAAGTAAATGAAGCATAAATTTACACAAAAATTTATTTGATTTACATTATTATCTAGGTTTTAATTTGCAACTAATTTAATTCCTTTGGGTACTGATCCAGTCTTCTATCAATCAATATTTATTTTTTCAAATTATTATTATTTATTGAATATTGATTCACTTAGTTGAATTATTATGTAAGTATTGAATCTATAGCATTATCAATTTGAATCATATCTATGTATATAAATTATTTTAATTAGACATAATTTACGTGCAATGAGCGTATTGTTTACTAGAATTACATAATAAATTACCTAAATCAATGGGACCATTCCAATTATTTAAAAAAACGAAAAAAAAAATATGGGACCATTCCCATTGGAAACTAGTATTTGCCCCGTGCTTCCCAGGGGAAGCAAATTGCAATAATATTTTGTTATATTTATTTTTAGTATAACTTCACATGTTTTTAAAAAAATACTTTTAATTTGTGCTTATGTTTGATAAAATACATTTATAATTGGATTGAATCACAATGTTTTCAGAGAAACAAACATCATTTACAATTTAATGAAATTAGCTCACATAAAATTCTATGCGCATGATTTTGTTCTTTCTCACATGGTGAATCTAATCTTCTTATTTGAAAATTATACAGTTTATAGAACTATATAGAAAAGAAGAAGTGGCACAATTTTTTTCTTACATCTTTTTAATTTAGTAGTAGCAAAATTGAAGAGGTATATAGAAAACAAAAATGCTTATTTGCATAACATGTTAAAAAATCTGTTCGAGGGCTTACACTATATTATTTTTGGATCCTAAGGGATTTCAAGGTCGACTATTTGAATGATGGAACCGGGAGTTCCGAAATGTCCACGCCCATCTAATATAGGAATTTCATGTATAAATCACACGAGGGATGATATAGCTGTAGGGGTCTTGTGTCCCAAGATCCAAGTACGACCCATTTAATAACTACTATTTTATTAATCTTGTATCACAAATAAAATTGAAACAATACTATCCTCTTGAGAATGCTTTAGTATTATTAGATACTAGTATGTAACCCGTGCTACGCACGGCCGATATTAACTTAAATATAAATTAAGAAAAATGATATAATTGTTTGGAATTGAACTAAATATTTGACTGTTTTTATTTTAATAAAGTTGAAAACACTCTACACAAACATCTTGGTACATCATAAGTACAAAGAATAATAAAGCAAATAATAGATAATGATTGGTTAAAAGATGAAATCACAGAGTCACAATCTCATTATTTAACAAAATTTTCTAAAGAGTTGAAATATTTGAGAAGTCATTAAACCTTTAATATATTGTATAAAGACCTAAAATGCCAAAATTTATGAATTGTTAGACAATATAATCACAATTCTTGTAGTAAAGTATGCTAATTCTTGTTTTCTCGAAAAGGTGGAGCCTGCGAAATGAAAAAAAAATGTCATTATTAAATTATTTATTAGAATATGTTCATAGTTTGATAAAGAATTTGTTACAACAGTGAGGTAAGAAAATAAAAAAAAGATAATAATATTAATTACCATTTACGTACGTAGACAACGTACTCTCTCTGGAAGATGTGAACATTCTTCTGACCAATCCACGGGTAAAATAAAATTTACCGTGCAACGAACATTTGATCTTGCAAATGTTGGTGGTACCGGAACAATAAATATAAATGCACGATCTTTGAACGAATTGACGTGGTCTTGTAACAGGTTTCTACCATTCACCTAAAAATATTATTTGTTATTGTAGAATCTTCAAATTTTTTTATACATTGACTTTGTTCACAAATAGAATTGTAAGTGTACCTTTTCTTCTAAACTTTTGAAATAAGCAGCGTGTCGGCGAAATATAAATTTAGCTTGTTGATTTAGTAACTTTAAATCAATAACACCACTGATGTCTTTTACACTAAGATGAACGCGAAACCTGGATTTAAAGATTAATGTAGTTGCTTCAAATAAAATAATAAAATATAAGAAAATAAATGCATTAAAAATTGATACCTGATAGTTGCATTCACGACATCATTGCAACCAACACATACCATTTTCCCATGATAAGATACACAACCATCTTGACAACGATTGCAAGTTGCATACCATATGTTATCAGGATCAATATTCTCAATGCGTGCAATAATCCGAAAATTTTTTACCTATAAACAAAATTACATAATTACATTGAAGTATAATATATCAAATTATAACAAAAAATAAAATTTGAAATTCTTACATCATGTTGATGTCCATAATCACGTATTATAATTCTCTTAGCATTTGAAATCTTTAAAGATCTGGATATAGTAAATTTACTGGCACGTATTAGTGATACTAACTTTTGAGGGCTCCGTTCTTCAGAAAACTTAGTAAGATTTGAACTAAAGATTGTTTTAATAAGTAAAGACAATTAAACTACAATTATATGATTGTGAACATTTTATTCTGACCAAGTACTTAGACGATCAGTGAACCTTGTCTTGCAATTAATATATAGTCTGCTAAACCCGTGTGTGTATATGCAAGGGCCTGAAAATAATAAGACTATTACTCTCACATAGCTCAAGAATTTTAAATTTTGTAAAATATAAATTATTTACCTTCAAGTTTCCTTACGACAACTCCACATGCCAATACTATATTATTATGATCTATAGTCCTTAACAATAATTCCCCTTCATCGGTTGCCAATTTACCAAATAGAACCATGCGAACAAATGTCATGCTGTTGTACAAAAACAATTATAAAAAATTACTTAAAGTCGTTAAAACAAAAATCAATACAATATAAGAGCTATTACTTACGTTGTGTCAAGAAGTATAATTTCTCGCATCGATGAACCATCAGGTGTCGAAAGACAACGTGTTGCACAAACAACCAATCCAAAAATATCTGTGATAATCGTAACATTTACACATATGAAGAAAAAAACAACTACTAATACAAAGTATAGGACCACTCACCAATTAGTTGCTCATCCAAATCCAAATGACTTTCAATATCTTGCAGTCTCACAATTTGATGAAAATATCGAAAAAACTCATCACTAAGATCCAATAACTTTTCAATTTTTGCATCTTTCCCTAATAACACTTGATAACGATGTGGTACTATTTTATATTTTTTATCTGCCATTATCACTTGCACGCCGTGAATATTGTAAATGCTCCCCTCAGTAAGACGTGCAATGAAATAATTGACATTAACACCGAATGCAACACCTTGCATAAAGAAACCCTAACAAATGATAAGGAAAACATATAATTAAAATTGATACGAATAGAATTCACAAATACAAAAAATTCTATATTAATATGCATGCTTACTTTAAGATCAACAAACACCATCTTTAATGTTCTTATCTTATATTGATGGGGGCATACATCTATCAATCTAATCACTCGAACTTTGATATTGAATCTCCAACTGCAAGGATTCAACAACTCCAAAGGTGTATACATTATATATGTATCACCTGCACTCATTAATAATATCTATATCAAATTTATATTTGATGTAATTAGACGACAACACGAATAAAAATCAATTTAAGAAAAACATGATAAAAAACTAATGAAAGTTATATACATGACATATACAACTTGGTTATCTATTCATGTTTACTTTCAAACGAATAAGAAATAGATATGGTAATAGAAGTCACAGTTTATGGATTGAATAATGTATATTAAACGACAACAATTTTATTCATGAACAGCACTAAGTACTTCAGGATATACAATATTCCTAGAGCTCTAAACAGTGATTAGGAATACCAGCGACCTTTATAGAATGCAATAGTTCTAGAGGATTCATAGTTTGTTCACGTTCACTTGTTTCACCAGGGCACAATGTGTCTGCACTATAAAATTGTCGAACTTCACCTGAAATCATGGATGACATCATAGAATTGATTTCATCGACATCACTATTTTTTGGAGCCAAAATGGCTCTTTCTTTCAAATAAGCAGAATCCTTGTACCTATTACTCAACTCCGGATAAGTTGCGTCTATCAATTTCATCAAAGAATTATCACATTTTTCAACTAATAACTCTTCTGGTATTTCGATCCAGTCTGATTCAGCACCATCATCAAAATGTATACATCTTGTTTTGCCTTCTCCAACATTATTTAGCCACTCAGCAAAACTCCGCAGGTTATTGAGTGATTGTGTTGAACCATCATGTGCAATGAGTCGCATGTTTATCTTCAAATGCATAACTCTACACTGATTCCAGAGTTCAGATTTGTGGAGTGAGGCTGCAACAATAGATTCACGTCTTCCTTTAGTCACCACAGGTAATATTTGCTTAAAGTCTCCACCTAAGACGCATAATTTTCCACCAAATGGTTTATCGCTAGAAAAAGTTGGAGTTCCTTTTAGCAAGTCTTTAAGAGTTTTACTCACTGCTTCAAAGCCATGGCGATGCATCATTGGCGCCTCATCCCAAATTATCAATGACGCTTCTTGAATTAATTGTCCTAGATCACTGTTCACATTGATAGGACAACGTGATTGTTCATGTAGATCAAAAGGGATTTTGAAACGTGAATGCGCAGTTCTGCCTCCAGGTAATAACAACGCAGCAATTCCAGATGATGCAACTGATAAGACAATTTTTTTTTGCAATCTAGATTTTGCAACTAAGGTTCTCCATAAATATGTCTTTCCAGTCCCTCCACTACCGTTGACAAAGAAAAATCCACCACATTTACTCTCGTAAGCTTGAACTATTTCATTGTATACTCCCAGTTGATCATTGTTCAAACCGTTAAAATATGACTGAAATAATTCTTGTTCTCCAGTATCGTCATAATCAAGCTCTTCTCTTATAAGCCTATTCGTTATATGCTCAAATGATCTAAAAGATGGTAGGGGCATAGGAGGAAAGTCTTCAAGTGTCTTTCCATTTTTGTTAAGAATATATTCAATTTCTTGAAGGCCCCATTCTCTCAGATCTTCATCATTTAGATGTATGTTGCTATCACGCAAGTCTCTTCGAACTCTATATTGCAAATCATCCACCATAGATCTCCAATGTTCTTCCCATAGGTTGACAGGGTCTGTTATCTGTGAAAACATAAGCATCATGGAAAACATATCTCTAAGTTTTTTGGATGATGCCCAATTCGATGCTTTAGATAGTGCATCATGCCATTCATTATCATCATCTAGCAAGCCTCGCGCGGCACATGCCTGCTTAAATGTCGGGTACACTAACCGATTATAAGTTCTTAAATCTTCATAACATTGAGCTCCACGAACTTTGTAAAGCAACATCCGCAAGTAGTATTTTTCTCCAGAATTTGCATGTGCGAAAGGCATCCTACCAATACATTTTCCCTGCTTCCGCTTGACCCATTCCTTCCTATCTCGTTTCCATACCCATGCAGTTGGAAACTCAGCATAAGTCAATGTTCTTGCTTCTGGATATTTTTTATTTGCTTCAAACCACTTGGTTAACATTGTATCTCTAATACCTTCACGATGGACAATATTGTGCAAATTGTCATCTTCGCCAAATACAACAAACTGTTGATTTGGAAATGATATTGTAACCGCTCAACAGTTGGACTATGCTTTTGCAACTCAAACTCATATATTCTCCAGCATGCCTCAATAGCAGATACATAACGACAATCTAAATATTGTTTGATTTCATCAACATGTCTATACCTCTGCCTTTCATTATTTTGAGCATTATCAACATTATTTTCAATTACAATCGTAGCCATATCCACACCCTTACACATGTATTTGTAGAGATACTTCATAAGTTTTGGAGATCCAACTTTCTCAACATTTATGTGGGCATCAAATAGCACAATGAGATCCCGATTGTATGGAACAACCCACCTATTATCTATCTCCACCCCATTTATAAAAATTGTATTATTCGGATCATTTCTACGTCTATATGACACAAATCCGTTGTCATCAATGGTAGTTTGATCACAGAATTTTTTAGGGTAATGTTTAGAGCATTTTCCATCTACCATGCATGGAGCATTTGGATTATGCGGCCCACATGGCCCATGAATCATGCTTCTAGTCACTGTTTCATAAACTAAAGGATCGACATTCTTATCCGGAATTTCTGCACATATGAATTTATCAATGTCCTCTGGGGTGATGGGTTTATCTTGCTCAGCTAGAGTCAAAGTTAAATGTGAGTGAGGCAATCCTCGTTTTTGGAACTCTATCACATTAACATCTGTTTTGCATAAAAACATTTATAAATATTAGACAATTGCTTATCTAATATATTGCATAAAATGATAGATACGATGTTTACCTGCTAGAACATTTCCAAAAAACTTTTTGTCCTTAAAATACTTAAGGAGTTGCTTGTGCTTCATTCTGAAAACTCGAGCCATAATTTCCGGTCTATCTTCAGTACGTTGACCAGGAAGCTTTTGCAACTCTTTAGAAATTTCAAGCCAGTTTGGGTTGCATGTAAAAGTAATAAAAAAGTTTGGAGCTCCAATTGCCCTACATATGGCTATAGCATCCTGATAATGTTGCATCATATTACGTGGACCTCCTGTGAAAGAAGATGGTAAGACAATTCTCCTTCCAACTGCACTCGCATCCGTATCCCCAGTAACAATGCCATCTTCCAAACCTTGATACAAATCCGCACGCATCTCGGCCTGGTGGGTCTTTATATAATTTAATCTCAATTGCTCAATTGCTGCATAACAATCAACAGCAAGTTGATTAAATAGACGGCCACCTTGCAGTAATGTTGTCCCTTCCGATGCTCTGTGTTGGAATCGAAAAGCCCAAAACTCTCTCATTGAGACTTTTCCCTCTTTGGATTGTTCTGTAGATGAATTGTAAGGTATGCCTATTCTCCATCCATCAGTACCATATGGAAAGAGCAATGGATATTGCAGTGGTGTATATGATGGATGTGTTTCACTAATTCGTTTCAAGTATCCATCATTTTTACAGACTATGATGTCACGACATCCTATAGCATTTGTGTCTTCTCCAATAATTAGTGCAGCAATCTCGTTAGAAGTGGGTTGAATGTATTGCCTATTGCTCCTCGAATTCAAAATGCGTATATGCAGGTTTGCCCCACTATCGTGTTGCAATGCAGTCCTTGCACTACGAAAAATTTGAACATATGGATTGACATTATCCAACATAGTCTTCAAACTTTCAACAATAGAATAATGGATTCCGGAGTTATTTCCATTGCTTCGCAATACATTCAAACGATTGCGAATCTCAATTTCCGCATCACAAAAATATAATTGTACAAAGCTATTCATTCGTCCAGGTGTCGGAAGTAAAGACCCAATTCGATGATAATTTTCACCAGAAATCTTGAAGCAAGGTGGGCCTCTTCCGTCCTGGACAGATGTATCAACTTTTCCTCCCATTGACGTGAAGCAGAACATAGAGTTAAATGATCTAATGTTTTCCATAAAAACACGATCTCTAAATAACTCATCAAGATACTCAGGAGAATGCGGTAGTAAAGGTAAAATAACTTTTCCACTTTGGCAACATAGCCCAAATTTTGGATTGATATTTGAGCTACGTGCAACTTTCTCTTCTAACCACATAATTGCATGACAAAATGGACAAACAACATTTCTTTCACCTAACACTGATCTTGCAAATACACGATTTGTTGTAGGTCGTGGTATAACTGATGCATCTGTAATGTGTCATTAACATATAAGTTTATGAGACTAAGTGGTAAGATGACATTTTTTTAATAATAAAGACCTTAAAATAATTATTTAATCTAAGAATATCATACGAATTCAATACTCATATAAATAAGTGAAACTCCTCGAATACTATAACCAATATAAACACATAATTAGTATTATTGGAGTTACAAATATGTTAGTCATTATATATATTATCACTAATATTGGTCATAGAATATAGAGGATATCATTCAATTTGTTATCTGACTGTGAACTTATTTAAGATTGTACGAACTATATTAGTACATTAAACAAAAAAAAAAAAAATCAGCATGTTATTACCTTGAATATTATGTGTAGATGGCAGATTTATATCACATGCATTATCATTTTCCATTGGTATGCTGCTGGGTACCAAAGTCTCATCATCCGAATCAGAAGGATCATGTGGAAGGTCTCCTAAAATATTTGTGATCATATGTAAGACTTGTTTGTTGTCTTCTTTAACAGTAAATAAATCATATAACATGTAATAAAGTGCAACTTTAGACTTACTTTGTAAGATATTACAATCTACTAATGGGTCCACGTGCACTTCTCCAATCATACTTGTACTTCCATGATGAAAGGTGGATGGAGCTCGTCCAACGAAAGGATTGTAGTTTAAGGGAGCAAGATGAGATCTATCTGCAACTATATTTTGTTTTACACATAAGTTCATATAAGTTTTCATAAATGGATGTTATGATACTGAAAATACATATATGTGATTTTGGTGGCTTACCATGTGATGTATTATGTAAGGCACTTGATGTATCAACGTGCACTGGATGCATTACATTTATAGGATCCTCTATACAACCAATAAGTATTTTTTGGATAAATAGGTTTAAACATTATCGCACAAAAAATGGATAGAAAGAAAAGATCACTTTTTACCTTGAATAATAGGAACTGAATAGAGAGATGGGACCGTAAGTTGCTCAGGACCATTATTATCAACAGTTTCATCCCCTACGTGTAAGTATGTTATAAAAGTGTATTGCATTTTATAATCATATTGATCAAATCCCTATGTATATATAAATTAGGAAATGGTGATAGATATTTACCATTCATGGCATGAGGAGGGTTGTGAGTTATAGCAAGCCTTATTTAACAAATCCCTATGTATATATAAATTAGGAAATGGTGATAGATATTTACCATTCATGGCATGAGGAGGGTTGTGAGTTGTCAATATTGATTGATTGACATCATTATCACCTGCAAGTTCTTGTACTATACAAAATAGCGATTAGTGGACAAAATATATTTGTCTAATGAAAATGTAAATAAACATTCTCAATGAATATTTAACTAAAAAATTAAAATTAAAAATAATAATTAATGTTTGATATTATAACTAAAACTTATTGTTGCATGTTTCAGATTTTAAATGAGATTAGTATTGATTATGTATACATCAAAAAATACCAGCTTATAAATTAAAATGAATTAATTATTATACCATTTATCGTGTGAACAGGTGCGATTGTCACCATTGTTGGTTGGTTTCCACCATTATCATTTGCAAGATCATGTCCTACATAAAAAATTATGAATTAAAGCAATAATAAATATTGTTTTATTGAAATTATCAATCAACAATCTCAATAAGTATTAGTTTAAAACATATCTGAAGATATATTACTGAGTATGACCAATTAGAAAATTTGGTTACAATTGCTACATAGGAGAGCATGCGAAACTGAATATTTATGATTAAGTTATGAACAAAAACATACAAACATTTGAAAATATTAACATGGCTTAAAAAATAAAAGATTAAAGTCGATAAGAGTGCAATTTGAACAGTTGCTAATCCTCACTAAGAATGAACGTACCATCCCCTACATAATGAGAGTGATGTAATGGATCTATTATGGTTCGACCACCACGTCCTACATTTGTTGTACGGGAGGATGATCCTCTATTGGAACGTGACGAAGATCTTCGTGTGGTTCGCCTACCACGCGGTAATGGCCTATAGACAGGAGATTGTTCACCAACATTCAAACAACCACCATGTACTTCAATTATTCGTTGATATTCCACATCCATGCATGCCAAAGTTTCAGCAAATGCATGATCGTGGACTCCTCTGTGCCGTTTAACATATAGTTCCCTCCTTCGTTTTAGTCTTGCGAGCTTATAGCGTACTCGACCGTCGTTCATGGTACTGTAAAAGTAAAATTAATTATTTTAGTGACAAAGAAACGATCTTGAAAAAAAATCAAATTCAATTTTTTCATTTTGTACTCTCGTAAATCGTCTAGTAAGCTAATCTATTAACCATAAAATATCAGTTCAATTTTACTACTAAATTGGACTATTAATATTTTTCTAATGTCAAAATATATAATTTTTTCGTCAATTTATTTTATTTAAAAGCTAAGTAGCTTTAAAACAAATCTTATTTACCTTCTGAAAATTACAATCAGTAACTGACTTGAGTTACTGGGCATGGATTATGTCACATTTTGTAAGAATATTGTATCCTCAAAAGATGATTGAACCTAAAATCTTTGGTTTAAACGATCAAAAATAATTGAAGAACAAAAATGAGTCCAAGCATCTCTATTACCACATGAAACAACTATAAGTTTTATAGTTTTATAGTGTTTTCGGTTGCAAGACATGTAAATAAGAAACTTTCAATTAACTTTTGACCTTTCCATTTTCATGTCAATTCATTTTTTAAATATTAGAATGATTTTTTTTTCCATTTCGGATGCAAGCCTTGTGAATAGGAAAGTATCAATTAGTATTAATTGGATGATTTAAGAAATTAATCAATATTTAAGAATTTAAACAACCAATGAGAATTTTCCAACACAATAAAAAAACTCAAAATTCTGAGAATTCAGAATTTTGAGTCAAAATTGGCATTGGGGTCAACAGACCGCTTAGGCTATAATATATATAATATTGGATTTGGCAAATACAATCCTACTCTATCAATTGTTTGTCCTTGACTCTTGTTAATAGTCATTGTAAAAGCCAATTTCACTGGAAACTGCCTCCTCTTCATTGTGACGAAGGTTATGAAAAAAAATCAATTAACACTCAACAAATTATAAGATTTCAGTGGGCTTACGATTAACTTACCACAAAACTTGATAACTGAACTGCTTTTTTTACAAATATCATCCTGCAATAAGAACTAAAAATTTTGGAAAAAAATCAATTAACACTCAACAAATTATAATATTTCAATGGAATTACGATTAACTTACCACAAAACTTGATAACTTAACTACTGAAAACACATAACAAATTATAATATTTTAAATGATATAGATAATAATAATTTACACGAAACTTTATGGAAATTATAAAAGTAATATTTTGTATTGTAATGATAAAACTGGATACAACTTTTTAACTTACCACGAAACTGGATAACTTAAATGTAATTTTGCAAATATCACCCTATTATAAGAATACAAATTTTGAAAAGAAAAAAATCAATTAAGAGTCAACAAATTATAATATTTCAGTGGGCTTACGATTAACTTACCACAAAACTTGATAACTTAAATGCTTTTTTTTGCAAATATCACCCTGCAATAAGAACTACAAATTATGAAAAAAAATCAATTAACACTCAACAAATTATAAGATTTCAGTGGGCTTACGATTAACTTACCACAAAACTTGATAACTTAACTGCCTTTTTTTACAAATATCACCCTGCAATAAGAACTAAAAATTTTGGAAAAAAATCAATTAACACTCAACAAATTATAATATTTCAGTCGAATTACGATTAACTTACCACAAAACTTGATAACTTAAATGCTTTTTTTTGCAAATATCACCCTGCAATAAGAATACAAATTTTGAAAAAAAATCAATTAACAATCAACAAATTATAATATTTTAGTGGGCTTACGATTAACTTACCACAAATTTTGATAACTTATATTTTTTTTGTTGCAAATATCACCCTGCAATAAGAATATTAATTTTGAAGACAAAAAAATCAATTAGCACTCAACCAATTATAATATTTCAGTGGTTTTACGACTGTTCTCGAAACACTTAACAAATTATAAAATCATATAGAAAGACAACAAAAATTTAACATTTTGACTTACCACAAAACTTGATAACTCAAATGTTCTTTGCAAATATCACCCCTACAATTAGAGTATAACTGTTTTTGTAAAAATTCAATTGACATATGATATTGATAGAAATACACAATTTAAAATAAAAATTAAGACTTACCAAGAGAGATAGACTGAGCAATATGAAGATAAAAGAACAATGAAGAACTACAAATGCTTTATGTCTTTTAAGAAATTAAAATGGAGGAAAAATTATAATCTATATATAATAGATATAGCATATAACATATGCTGAAAAAACTCTTTACTTATTCGAAATAGCGAATCTCGGCTAAATATGACCCTAATTTATTTCTTAGCCTAAATTAAGCCTTCATATCACAATGGTAGGCCTTAATTAACAAAATATGTTTAGCTAATTATTTATCATTGTGGCCGGCCAAGATTACCTTTCAATCATAATGGGAGTAACTTTTGACCTTTCCATGTCCAAGTCAATTCATTTTTTAATTATTAGAATGGAAGTTTTTCTTTCCATTTCCGTTGCAAGCCAGGCAAATAAGAAACTTTCAATTAATTTTTGACATTTCCATCTTCATGTCAATTCATTTTTGCCCTCTCATTTCTCTGTATATTTACGGTTCTTTTTGTCTCCTTTCCTTATTCAACTATATCAATAATAATGACAAAGAAAATTGATTTTCCAATTCAAAAAAAGTTGCCGTCTATTAATAACTATATTTGGCAAGGTTTAATCTGATTAAGACCAAGAATTCTAGTCATAAATATAGTACAATTCAAATCAACCAATAAGAAAATTTTTAGGTATTAAAAAAACTCAAAATTCTAGAAAATTAGAATTTGAGTCAAAGTAAGCAATTGGAGTCAACGGACCGCTCTGCTATAATATATATAATAGATTATAAAGCAACGAAAAGTTATATAAAGTAACGTGTTACCCCATTTAAGTATATTAAAAATATTATTGACTTGTTATTGATGATGGGAATAGGAATGTCAATGAGCTCAAGTCGGCTCGATACTCGAAAGTTCGGCTTGAATATTTTCAAGATTGAGCTGAAAATTAGGGCTTGAATTCATATTCAAGCCGAGCGTGAGCGGAGCCAGGCTCGGCTTGAATTGAGCTCGAGCTCGTATAAATAAATAATATATATATAATATAATATATATATGCATATATTCAAAATAATATACTAACTGTAATACTATATAAATATCATTTATACTTTATAAACAAAAATTCATAGATATAAGGATAATATGGAAGTCAAATTGGATGAAAATAAATCAATCTTATTTTAATTGTAAATTTCTCAAGTAGCGAAATAATATAGAAAAATAATTTAGTATTTTTGATTTTATGAAATCAAGTTTAAGGATTTTTAGTAGGATTATAGTTTGATATTGACGATTTTAAAGTGTTTTGAAATTGTTATATTTTTTCTTTGTTTTTATCAATTGTACTAAAAGGATAAAAATAGTAATATTCTAAATTCAAGCCGGTTCGGGTTTGGCTTGAAGCTCGTCAAGCCGGGCCAAGCCTTGAGCACAAAAACTCGTTTAGTATCAAGCCGAGCGTGAGCCTATACAAGCTCGGTTTGATTGACAGCCCAAGATGGGAATATATCGGTAAAGTATAGATACGAGGACGACAAAAAAGTGATTTAGAAAGAGTAAATTCCAATAAAAATTCGCATAGAAAGCACTATTAAAGGGTAAAAAGATTAAAACAATCAAACTATCAAAGTAAATAGAAATATGAAAATAACGTTCTTTAAAACAAAAATAAACATTTGAGTCATGTAGACTGATTCATTACCTTTGAGTTAATTCGATTTACTTACGAATTTATGATGCCAGAATATGGAAATGAAGTGTCGATTCTATTTATTTACCTTTGAGTCATGGAGAATGATCATTGCATACTGTACGAAATAGAAAAAAAAAGTTTGGAACTTATCCAAAGTACCGAATCTACGATAAAAAGCCTCAACCCGCTTAACTTTGATTATAAGGCCCAAAAGAAAATGGAGGATCAACCATAAATTAAGTAACAATATAAATCCAAATTATAAACATAATAATATTTAATTAAAAAATCTGTGTCCAAGAAATTATAAGAATTACAACTGATAATACTACTAAATAAATTAAAATAAAAGTTAAGTTGTAAGCATGATCATTTTTACAAAAGTATCTATTTGGAGGAGAAAATAAATTAAAAAATTATAAGACCTCCAACTAATCATAATACGATCCTAACAAATGGAAGGAATGCATTTTTAAAGAATATAATAAGAATAATTTATATGCAGCTGCAAACTATAAATAAAGAATAATAAACACAAAAGGATAAATAAAATTGTAATTTTAAACATATCGGTGAAAATTAAAAGTAAACATGAAAAATTGAATAATTATTAAAGATATAAAAATGATTTTAGAAAAATATAAATATGGTATAAATGATTAAAAAAATAAATGACAATAGAATCTTGATTCACACAAAAATATGAAGTAAGATCAAGACAAATAAGGAGAAAGAAAAAATGTATAGAAAATGAGGTCCTAAAAAAATAAATGACAATAGAATCTTGGCTCACACAAAAATCTGAAGTAAGATCAAGACAAATAAGGAGAAAGAAAAAATCTATAGAAAATGAGGTCCTAAAAAAAAATGACAATAGAATCTTGACCCACACAAAATTCTTAAGTAATTAAGATCAAGATACAAATAAGCAGAAAGAAAAAATCTATAGAAAATGAGGTCCTAAAAAAATAAATGACAATAGAATCTTGACCCACACGAAAATCTGAAATAAGATCAAGACAAATAAGGAGAAAGAAAAAATGTATAGAAAATGAGGTCGACCACACTTGATTCATTGTTAAATTAAATCATAATTGATTCAGAAATGGGCAAGAAGACATTTCTGTTAAGATTCATCAAATATCTACAATATTTCCTCAATGTAAACAAGTAAACATTAGAAAATGATTTACCAAAAAAAGAAATAAAGTAAATAATAGGAATTCCTGCGAAAAAAGACTCGTCACAATCTTAAACATATGTTTAACAGCTCTGACCTAGACTAACTATTCGAAGCCTTTTTCTTGATTCTTCATGAAACTTAGGTACTATCTTTTATTGGTGCAGTGATGTTCAAACTTGAAGAGATATCTTTAATCTTCATGAGATACATTAGAAGCAAGGTGAAATTGCAAAATTGACATATTTTGGTGGGAGTACGTAGGGAACCTAGTACGGTCCCCATTCACATGGGATCATCTGTCTTCAAATAATTTGAACAATTATATTTTCTTTCAATTATATCTTATTATTTATAGTAGTTGGGGTCAAGTTGGATGGACCTTTGAAATTCCAAAAGAGTTCATAGGACATGCCTTTATTTCAGCGGATTAATGAGGGCTTTTCAAGAGTCAAATTTTTTTACTTATAAAATTTATTGTAAAAAGAATATGGAAGATGGATAGATCTTTTCATCCAGGAGTTTGAAAAAATGACAACATGTGTAATTATTAGTAAGTTATGTGAGTTATTCACATAAAGTTGGAAGACGGGAAGGTGTTTATAGTGTTGTATTAAGTGTGTGGAGTATTAGTTAAAAATAGAGGACATTTTGGGCTTTTTACAATTGGAAGAAAAACATATATTGGATCCACACTTTTATAATAGTATAGGTATAGATAGATATAGATTAGAAAAGATAAAACTGCTTAAATAGAGAGTCTTACACTCGCAAATGTTGCACAGTGAAATGTGGAATTTTCAACATCCATATCCTGTGGACAAATTAAAATGTTTTGATGTGATGAATAGGCATATGTATTTAATTTCATATATAAATTATAATATACATAAGTCATGAACCATAAGTACTGAATGTAATTTTTATTAAGGGAAAGGGAGAAATGGTAAGATAAGTAAGTTAAGAAAGAAATTAAGAAGTAGTAACTGTTGAAGCATAAATAAGGTAAATAAATTCATTTTGAAACATTATAGACACAAATTAATTAATACTATGGTGCGAAAATTGAGGAGTTATTTGTTTGGAAATTATTGATAAAAGTCACAACATAATAATAGAAAACATGATAGAAGAATGGCTTAGATATACGTGAATGTGTGTATATAACTTGTAAAGTTGTAATGTATGTTCTTGTGTGTAGATATCTATACACATAGGACAAAAAATATACATACACCTTCGAATAATGAAATAAAATGTTTGATAACTGTAAGAAAACATAATTTTGTGATTTGACTCAAATCTAATTATAATCAGAGAAAAGTACATATTTGTAATGTACATATTCTAATTCTTATAATTATAAGAAGAAAATGTCTGCAGGAACCTAATTTGAGGGAGTAACATAAGAATTAAAAATATGTATACATAAATGAGAGAATTTGAATCAAATAAGTAAATTACACTAACACCCACTGTTATAATAGGTAATTACGCAAACTTACCCTCTTATAATTGAAATTACAAATACCTAACTCACTATGACTCACTATAATTGAAAATTACATTTACCCCCTGGAATCAGTTTTTTGATGATGTCATTATGTGAATTTCCAAAAATGCCTCTGTCCAAATGTCTTTTAGGAAAAATTACCACAATCCCTCTCTTATTTTTGAAATCAACAAACCTCCCCTATTATAATGCACTTCTTACAATTAACACCCTATGTATGAAAAAATTCTTACAATTTAACCCCTAACAACCCTATAATTAGACCTCTGTAGGGGGGTGTTGGTAATTTCAAAAGCAAGAGGGGGGTTTTGGTAATTACACATTATAAGAGAGGTACGACTGTAACAAAAATATTATTCAAACTTTTTTTATTTTTTCTAATAGTTTAAGTGAAGGGCAAAATGTTATTTAGTATTGTTTGACCATTGACCGAGAGTTTTCAAGGGAGTAATGTTATTTTCAGTTATTGTGGGTTAAGTATTTGTAATTTCAATTATAAGAGGGTTAATTTGTATAATTACATATTATAATAGTGGATGTAGGTGTAATTTTCCCTAATTTATAATAGGAAGTTATTATCAATAACTTAAATATGGAAACATATTTACATGGCAAAATAGATTAAAAACAACTTATCCACCTTATTATCCACATAGGAGAGAGAAACCATGAGTTTGGATTGTTTTAAATATTATAATAAAATTTTAATGAAAAGTATCATTAATTATTCTAGCACTATTTATTAATTACTTTTATAATAATAAAATTTTAATGAAAAGTATCATTAATTATTCTAGCACTATTTATTAATTACTTTTATAACGATTATTTGAGAAATTCTGGTGTAAATAAGATGTATATCTAAAAATTGTTTTTAATGTCTATTGTCATCTTATCTTCTTCTTTGATATCATTGTACTAATTTAATACGGTCGGGTGAGATTGACCCAACTTTTGCATAATTGATTATGAGATAATTGATGATTGCAGAATTTACTATGACAAAAGCTAGGACTTTTAACTTTTCCAAAACGTGATTTTGTAGTACAAAAATGTCCAAAATATATTATAGGGAATGGACCAAACAATCATCAAAATAGCATTTGGTCTCAAAATACAGATTTTAACTTTTCAACCGCTGGACCAACCGCACCCTTACTATCCAAACCGTTTAACGTAAATAAAACTTTCTGAATCTAAGAATTTTCCCTACTAACTATTGTCAAATTTTCTTTTTCTTCTTGAATCGTCGGTCACGTCACCGTTGAAGAACTTCATGCTATGAAATGGCTCCGCTGCATACTTTAGCTTCCGTGTATGAATTTTGCAGCAAGAATTAAATGACATTCAGTTGTCTTCTACTCATACATTTAAAAATCCGTATATTATCTATTTTCGTGTTTATATAGGCTGGTATCTTCAATCAAAAAGTTAAAAAAAACACTTTGAAGGAAAAAAATGACATAGCGTTAGTTTTCCATGATAAAATGTTCTCTTAAAATATACTTTATTATCTGAAGTTAATTTTATTGCGAAGCTGCACATGAAAGTTGAATATTACTAAGAAAAAAATAAGACATCAGCTATAGAAAAAATAGTCAACAGATTTTTTTTTTTTAGTTCTTGCTAAATTAACAATGAATGTTCCATAGCAACACTCATTTTCGAAATAAGTGGAAAAAAAGATTAGCAATTAAGTTGCAATGAAGTACACATTCATTGCAATTTTCCAATAGTTTTCCAACTAATTAGCCATAGATTTTGTATAGAAAAATTAGATTTCAAATAGAAAACTAAATAAAATATCTTAACATCGGATAACAATGATATTTGCTATAAATTTTAATCTCGAAATTTATCCATTGCTAGATGTTACAATGAAATATATACACTTCCAATGCGGTTTTTATTGCTTGTACAACGAAATAGCTCAAATTTTGTATAAGAAAATTAATAGCAAATTCAACGCCATGACTATGGGAATTGCCTCGGAGACTTTTACGGATATTACGTTGAATAAAATTAATTTGATGTAGTTATTGCAAATTGTCATCACGTAAGAAATTGTTGTGGAATTTCTTTAATGAATTGCTAGAAAAATTGTAAAACTATGCCACTATATGGTGATAAAATTGCGATTGAAGTTCTTTAACGGTTCACGACCAACAATTATTATGGCTACACAATGCTTGTAGCTATGATGACAAGACTTGTTACTGAATTGCTATAGTCATAGTGATTGTTAATGATAGGACAAAATGATTTTTTTTTATTCTCTGACAATTTAAGCTTTTAAATGAGATGGTCATTCTATACTATGCCAAACAATAGGTCTTAAGTTTAAATAGTGTGTTAGATATAAGAAATTTTTAATGTTTCTCATCTATAATGAAATTGCTACAGAATTTCTATGACTCTCTCCGATGTTGTAAATATAAAAATGGCTATACAATTGAAACAAATTTTCAGTCATCATTGCGACAAAAATAGATGCAAAACTTTGAAGATTATTATACAGAACTTCGTAGCCATGTGATAGGTATGAAATTCTCCAATTCCATAGCCAGATTTATCGACACAAGTATGAGCATCGAAAATGGACTATGACCATTTCATTGTCATAGTTACAATTATATGGAAAATTCTAATTAAGATGGACCGGGTCTATTGGAGCCGGTCCATCTTACACCGTTGGATGCATGCGATTTAGATATTTTAGTTATCTAGTGTTGTATCCAATGATGTTTGATACATCAGCTCCATTGAACCTATGGTCTTAAGATTGCCTCAAAAACACGTGTAACAACTAAATTGGTGCTATATATATTTTTTTTTAAAGTACTTAGAAACCATAAAACCTTAGTAAAAAATGTAAGACTTTGTATCTTGCATGATCACGCATGCACACCAATCCAAAAAAACAATGAGATATTTATGTTAAACTTCATTTTTTTCTGGGATTTTTTTATCAACCATTCTAACCAGCTTCAACTATAAATATATTTAGACTCCAACTCAAAATCTCTGCCAGTACCATTTACCTCAAATGGAGAACTCATCATGGGCACTATTAGCCTTAGTATATATTTCTGCAGTAGCACTTACCTCAAAAATAATATTCAAACGACGCACCACACTAAAACTCCCACCGGGTCCAAAACCATGGCCAATAATTGGCAATTTGAATCTGCTTGGATCCATCCCACATCAATCCCTTCACATATTATCCCAAAGATATGGTGAAATAATGCAACTCAAATTCGGAAAGTTTCCAGTTGTGGTTGCATCATCACCTGAGATGGCCAAACAGTTCCTAAAGATACATGATACGGTCTTTGCTTCCAGGCCAGCTCTTGCTGCTGGTAAATACTGTTTCGTAAAAAAAAACAATCTAGACTAGGGAAGGATTTCGAATAGTCGTTCCAAGCCCGTGATAATTCTCCACTTAGAATTATCTTTCAACCCCCGCGCTCGAATTCGATACGCTAGACGGTGGTTCAGAATTTAACACTTCGATGTGTTGTTTAAATTAGTTGTTCGGACCGCAATTGATGAAAATATGTATCTTCTTCGAATGATACAATAATACTAAAAGAACAATTCAAGTACAAGTAAGAATTATTTCTCTGATACTTAAATCTGACACAAAATAATTCTATACCTACGTGAGAATCTTCTTTTCTTAAAACGATGAAGATGAATAGAAAACTCAGGTCAAGATACAAATTAATGTCAAATAATGAAATCTGAAAACATGTAATCTATACCTCCATAAAAGTCTTCAATTCGTGCTACAGAGAAACACTGGTATAACTCCGGGATTGGATCCAGCAATTCTTGAACAAATCTACACTACAAACTACTCCTAATTATATTTACACCTACTCCTATGATAAGAAAGAAAAATAAGTTGTTCTGTGTTTTTTGTTGTCCTCTTCTCTCTCTTCTTTCCCGCTTTTATACTTCTGTGTCGTGGGTTTGCTTCTTCAACCGTCGAGAACCGCTTCCCTCTTCAACCGTCGAGAACTGCTTCCAACTCCTCTTTTAAAAATCCTTTTGTTTTGGCGGGATATTATTGTCGGGTTTTTGACTCTAATTTTATCAGACCTGGTTCATTGTTTTTTCGATGGGCTTACCCTTTTAAACTTTTGGACCCATTAATCATTGTTGGGTCTGTTTTAGGTCTTTCACTTTGGGCCTTTCTTAGGTCTTTCAACCTATTTTATTTTTTAGTGTAAACAAATGCCCCCCTAATGTATATGAACGTTTCGAGTTCATGTATATTAATGTACACGTCTCCTTATTAATCTTTGTTTCATTTCAAAAGGGTTCGTGAATGATATGACGAATGTGTTCGTTCCTTTTCTCAGCAACTTTTCGTGATCAGGGTTTTAAAACCTCCCTTCTTTTTGTTGACGTTTTTAAATCATCTTTCTGTAAGAGCCTCTTCGTATTTTTAAACGGGTAAAAACGATTGAAATTTCCCACTTTTTGTTCTGCATAGAAGTGTCTTTTCGTGATCAAACACCTAGAGCCCTATAAATATCTTGTTCCTGTTCTTAGCCATCACTATCATCCTTCACTTTATTTTCTTTCTCCAACTATTCATCGTCTTCCTTCTTTATCTTTCTCTATTTCGAAAATTCCTTCGTCTTCGAAATCCTCTTCCATCTCTTTTCCCCCTTTTCGAAGCCTTCATCTTCGTCACCTGATTCGAATTCTTCCCCGTCTCGAGAAACACGATATAATAAACCCTTCATCCAATCCAATCAAAGTGTTCATTGCTTTCCAGGTGCTGTAATGGGGCTAAAATTTCATAACCATTTAGCTTTTGATTCCAGCTATATACCAAAAGGGCTTTCAATGCTCCTTTTGCGAGATTTTCTCAGAGAATTATTAAACCTCAAATACAGCCACGTGTCACAGGTCAAAACACCAACTGTGATGTTTCTATCACGCAGAACAACAAGGAGTTTGCTCCTTTTAATTAATTAGAATACACCTTGCCCGAGCTGCTTGCTCCAGCAACTATCTCGAGCTGTCTCTTCGAGCTGATTGTTTGAGCAACTGCCTGCCCGAGCAACTATCTCGAGCAACTGCCTGCTCGAGCTGTCTGCTCGAGGTATTTTTAACTGAATCAAAATCTTTTGAGGTCGAAACAATGAACACCCTCTAAAATGTTCATTGTTCGAATTTAATCGAAACTGTTGATTGTACAAACTGGCCCCTCGAGCATCCTCGAAACTATCTGGCCTTGAACATATATTCCAATTCGAAGACTTGTGCTCGAGCACAGCCATTCGTAAAAAAAAAATCCATATGGGGTCACATGAACACTTAAACAATAGTTAAATAGTTAATCATGTTAATTAATAAGCACTCCACTCATGACCCATCTATTAGAAATTAAAAAACAAATCAAAATGTCTGATATTTGGTGAACATGAGCCTTAATTTCGAAAAGGCAGAATGGCACTCGATATATATATGTCTGATATATATATATATATATATATGAAGTTTTTGTAATAGAGAGAAAGGAAGTGAGAGAGTTGGAGATGCTATGTTTTCAAAGATGACGAATCTGCAAAGTAAAGCTGACAATATTGGGAACATGCTTATCTCATGAGCATGGCACTCGAGAATGGACTCCCATTATGTTTAATTTCGAGCATGTTTAATTTTGAGAATGGCAAGACCCCCACTATCTCAAGTATGTTTAATTTCGAAGGTGGCTCTTTCGAGCATGCTTGATTTCGAGCCTTACTGATTTCGAGCATCACTTGATCTCGAGTCATGCTTGATTTCGAACCTTACTTGATCTCAAGCATCACTTGATTTCGAATATGCTTGATCTCGAACATGACATTTTCGAGCAAGACCATATTCGATGTCTTTCTTTCGAGTACCTCAAGTTTCGAGCAAGATGGCATTTCGAGTACACTAAATTTCGATATCACAGTTTTTCGAGTCCTCTTATTTTTTAACACATCTTTTTCGAGAACATCATATTTCGAAATTGTAATATTTCGAGTATACTCATTTTGAGCACATGGTGTTTCGATTATGCCTCATTTCGAGCACATAGTATTTCGAGTGTGCCTTATCTCAAGCATGCAAATTTCGTTGGCCCATCTTGCCCCCTGCATATGGTACTTGAATATTATTCGGGAATGTGGGAATTCTTTGACCCCTGGATGGGTTCGCAAACCCATGGTTTCCCATAGGGAAAAGAGTGTTTGAAACTCCCGGATAAGTCAGCATTTGATAAGTATTTATTTGATTTACTCCTGGTTGCCCCCCAGGATTTTGTTGGTTTACAAAATTTTGTTCCCCGAGGGGTATAGAATTCTAAGTTTGGCCAACCTAGAATTGAACATTTCAAACTCGAGTATCTCGAGGACAACCTAAAGGAATTTCGTTCGAGTTCACGTGTCTAGTTCGAATCCTAGGTTTGGTCGACACTAACTGAGATACTTTTCTAGGAAACATTATGTTGACTTATTAAAGGCTCGAGCCCCAAAACTGCTTGCGTGTTTATCATATTCGAAAAAACGTCACAAGTTTGGTTGCAGATTTCACCCAATTCTGTAATCACTCGAGTAACTTCTCAAGCCAGCCCATCTCGAGCACTTACCGCAATATCTTGTACGATTGCCGTAAATATTCGGGCGGACTCTTGTGCCAGTGCTTGATATTAATCATTGAATTCTCTCCTTTGATCTTCTCGAGCATCTGCTAGAGTTTGTTTCATAAGTCGAACAAATTGTTCATACATTTTGTCCACTCTGACTTTATTTTTCGTCACCGGCTGGATATCCAAATCCTCGGTGCAGTCATCACGAGTGAACTCGTCTGTCATTATCGGCCTTGCAGAATGACTTAAATGATCTCGAAAAATTGATTTTACAGGAACCAGCTCCCACTGTGGTCGCCAAAACTTGTTTCGTAAGAAAAAACAATCTAGACTAGGGAAGGATTTCGAATAGTCGTTCCAAGCCCGTGATAATTCTCCACTTAGAATTATCTTTCAACCCCCGCGCTCGAATTCGATACGCTAGACGGTGGTTCAGAATTTAACACTTCGATGTGTTGTTTAAATTAGTTGTTCGGACCGCAATTGATGAAAATATGTATCTTCTTCGAATGATACAATAATACTAAAAGAACAATTCAAGTACAGGTAAGAATTATTTCTCTGAAACTTAAATCTGACACAAAATAATTCTATACCTACGTGAGAATCTTCTTTTCTTAAAACGATGAAGATGAATAGAAAACTCAGGTCAAGATACAAATTACTGTCAAATAATGAAATCTGAAAACATGTAATCTATACCTCCATAAAAGTCTTCAATTCGTGCTACAGAGAAACACTGGTATAACTCCGGGATTGGATCCAGCAATTCTTGAACAAATCTACACTACAAACTACTCCTAATTATATTTACGCCTACTCCTATGATAAGAAAGAAAAATAAGTTGTTCTGTGTTTTTTGTTGTCCTCTTCTCTCTCTTCTTTCCCGCTTTTATACTTCTGTGTCGTGGGTTTGCTTCTTCAACCGTCGAGAACCGCTTCCCTCTTCAACCGTCGAGAACTGCTTCCAACTCCTCTTTTAAAAATCCTTTTGTTTTGGCGGGATATTATTGTCGGGTTTTTGACTCTAATTTTATCAGACCTGGTTCATTGTTTTTTCGATGGGCTTACCCTTTTAAACTTTTGGACCCATTAATCATTGTTGGGCCTGTTTTAGGTCTTTCACTTTGGGCCTTTCTTAGGTCTTTCAACCTATTTTATTTTTTAGTGTAAACAAATACACTGCTTACAATTACCAAAACATGAGTTGGTCTCCTTACGGACCATATTGGCGACAAGCCCGTAAAATTTACCTCAATGAGGTTTTCAATGCCAAAAAGCTCGAATCCCACGAGTATATTCGTGTAGGGGAGAGGCGTAATTTTCTCTCTCGTCTATATTCCCTGTCGGGGGAGCCAGTAGTGCTCAGAGAGCATTTGTCACGTTATACTCTCTCCACTATAAGTAGGATGATATTAAGCAACAAATACTTTAGTGAATCTGAAAATGAGAAATTAAATATGCATGAATTGAGAGGGCTATTGGATGAGTGGTTTTTGCTCAATGGAGTGTTTAACATAGGGGATTGGATACCATGGCTAAGTTTTCTTGATCTTCAGGGTTATGTCAAGAAAATGAAGGCTCTATATGAGAAATTTGACAGGTTTCATAACTATGTTATTGATGATCACCAAGTTAAACGGGCTGCGGACAAAAATTTCGTCGCTAAAGATGTGGTAGATGTGTTGTTGCAGCAGGCTGAGGATCCTAATCTCGAAGTTAAACTGACAAAGGATTCTATCAAGGGATTGTTACAGGTATTGGTTTCTCCTTTCAAGCTCATTAACTCCTTAATAATTAGATATATATTTTCATGCAACCAGACCAAATTCGAATTAAAGCTGATCATTAACTTCTTAACAATTAGAAATTTTCTTGCAAAGAGACCAAATTCTTTTGAAGACAGACAATTGCAAGACCAAGTATTGTCATGTGCTAAAAGTCATGCAACCCAAATCTAATTGTTAATACTGTAGTCTCGCCACAAGGGCAATTCCTACCACATAAGCCAACAAAAGTTTATTAATTTGTTTCTCTTGCCACACTTATAGGACCTGTTAGCTGGTTGCACAGACACGTCAGCTACGACAGTCGAATGGGCTATTCATGACATCCTTAGACAACCGCGCATACTTAAGAAGGCAAAAGAAGAACTTGACAGAGTTATTGGAAGAAACAGATGGGTGGAAGAAAATGACTTCTCTCAATTGCCTTATATAGAAGCCATTATCATGGAATCAATGAGGTTACATCCACTTGCAACATTTTTGGCCCCTCATTACGCCATCAAGGATTGCAACGTTGCAGGCTACGACGTATCAAAGGGTACAATGGTCCTAATCAACACATGGAGCATAGGGAGGGACCCCAACTCATGGGATGCACCAGAAGAGTTCTTGCCAGAGAGGTTTTTGGGTAAAGAAATTGATATAATGGGAAATCATTTTGCACTCTTACCATTTGGGTCAGGCAGGAGGAGATGCCCTGGATACAACCTTGGACTTAAGGTTGTTCGAACAACGTTGGCTAATTTGGTGCATGGATTTGACTTGAAATTGATTGAAGGAATGAAGCCTGAAGATGTGTGCATGGAAGAAGTTTATGGGCTCACCACACATCCAAAAGAGGCTCTTTCCATCATCATGGAACCGACACTCCCATCACACCTTTACTGAATATTGCTGTTTGTCTTTATAAGGAATAACTATTTTGTGAGATTATATATATTGATGCAATATGGATTAGTGTTGTGTAATAAGAAGAATATGTTTAATAATGTTCATAATCTTTTTTTTGGGTAAGCAATAATGTTCATAATCACTATCAATTGATAGTGATTATGGCTGTCTGTTCTTTTAAGGAATAAATATTTTGTACGATGGTATACATTAATGCAAATTGGATTATTGTTGTGTAATATATAATACTACTTTTTTATTGTTTAATGAGGATCTTCATGATGAAACACGATGTGGCGTGAAATTAAGATTAGGCCAGAGCTGTGAATTTTGATTGAAATGTTCCGAAAAGCGTGTCCAAAAAAGATTGGGTTCGAACGTACAACAAAATAAATTAGACTAATATCAGCTATTGGTGATTAATATTTTTAAGTATGACTAGAAAGTATCACGTGAGTTGCACATGGTCGTATAACAAGTAGTTAAATTGAAATAAAGAATTAAGAAAATTATGATTACATATGTCACTAGTCTTTGTAAATATATTTAGTTTATTGACAAATAAATTTATTTCTTATTTTATTAATAGTTGTTTAAGAAAATATTTGATTACTTTTTTATATATTTCTAATAACATTTTGCTTATTTGTTTAAATATCATCTCGATTTCTTTTGACAAGAAAAATATTATTATTTTCTAGCATATTCATACATAGGATTATCAATCTATGTTTTTTTTTTCTAATTTGCCACTAAAATCACATTTTTTTCTTTGTACTCTACAGAAGTATATCTATTTCTTTTCTTCTATCACTTTTTTTCATAAAGAAAAAAATATATTATTAATTTTCATACTTCTATATGCAGTAAAATACAGAGTATATTTTTTTTAAGATATTATTAAAAGATATAAATATAAGATTACATAATAATACTCATGCATGTGTATGAATCTCTTCAAAATTAAATATATAATACATTCTATTTTCATTCTATTATTTAAGTTTTTTCTCAAGTATAGTTTTTTCTAATAACTTCAGGTACATATGAACTTTTAGATATAGGATGATAGATGTGAAAGTATGTTCAAGTTTTAACTTACGTATCCTTATAAACATGTACTAAAAGAATTTAATAAATATTTTATATAAAAAATTAATTCATCAATATTTCTATAAATTACATGTGTTTTTACAAATTGTAATAGTGCATGTGTCCATTAGTTATTGTTTCTTCTTTCTTTAAGGTAGTGCCAAATAAAATTTCATATTTTAGATGATGTTTTATTTTATTTTTTTGCCTTCTAAACTACACATTTAAAGTAATTATTTGACACTATGAAATGCTATTTCTTATAATTATTTTTACATACCATTTGAAATTGGTAATTTGGTCATATTAGATCTATGAAATTGGGATGAACAGAGCAAGCTTTTATCGTTTTCAAGATGAACAAGTTTTTTTTTGTTTTTATTTTCCTCTCAATTTATATCTAACACCTCATATAAAAAGTTACAATTTAAAACTTCGTCATATTTTTTCCATTACACTTTTACATGTATAATTACATTGTGCTCTCAAGATGTCTAAATAGTTTTAAGCAATGTAGGAATCTAAATGTCGATTTTCCTTCTACTAAATAGTTTTGGAAAGATTACTACAACCCCCTAACATAAATTTTAGTATACAAAAAATCCATGAAAATATTTTTCAATCCAAAAAATCCATTCCACCAACTTTTCATTCGAAAAACCCAACATTTAGGGTTGATAAATTTATGGACTTAATCCTTAGCCTTCTAAATTATAAATTAAAAAATTATAGTTTTGTTTAGAAATTTATTTATTTAAAACTTTTAAATTGATAATCGTACTAATAAAGATTTAAATCTTTAATTTTCAGATCTTTTAATCTTTCTAAAAGTTTTAAAAAAATATTTTTTTAGATATTTACCATATTAAAAATAAAAATAAATTATATAAAAATATTTAATATTGAAAACTAAAATCTGTATTATACGACTTATCAATTTTAAAATTTTAAAACATAATAAAATTCATAGAAAAAAAATACATTGATCAATTCTTCACTTAATAAATGAAGAGTAATTTAGTCCAAAAAGTTGTTAATCCAAACTTTTGAATTTTTTGGAATGAAAAGTTTGTAGAATGGGTTTTGAGAATGAAAAATATTTTTATGGGTTTTTTGAAGATAAAAATTTATTTTAGGGGGGGTTGTTTTAGTATTTTTCCCAATAGTTTTCTACTACTAAGGTTTCTTTTTTCTTCTTAATCAACCCTTATTATGTTGTACTTAAGGCATGTTTAAAGACATGCAATATTCTGATTTATTTGAATATCAAATAAATGTCCGATAAAAAAATAGTATCCATTTTCTAGCATATTCATGTATATAATTATTAGTCCACATATCTTTTAAATCTATAACTGACACTGTATTTTTTCTATTGTGACTTATCACAAGTAAATTTTATTGTTTATTTTGTACCGTCACTTTTTTTAATAGTGTTAAAAATATAAATCATTTTTCTTGGTTCTATGCAATAACATATATATCACATTCTTTATTATAAAATTTTGAGGACAAAATAACTATAAGCATGATATTACTAATGTCACACCCCGAGTCCCGGGACCATGACAACTTTTAACCACTTTGATTTAAATAAAAATAAACTCAAGATTATTATAATGCGATCATCTTCAAAGCATCATCCTTATCAGATTTTTAAAAAAAAATATTCTCCATCACAAAAGTAATCATCCATAATTAGAAGACTGTGGTGAGGTTCATGTGGCATTTAAATCGAAACAAATCCGTCAAGGATATATAGTCCAACTAAGACAATTTGATGAATTCTGACGACCATCTTCTCAAAGTAATCACTTCAACAGATTTTCCTTGATCGAAAAAAAATGTGGTCAATTTAAATAAAAAGTCAACTTTTCACAATATTGTCTCCTATAATCACACCAATTTAACACCTTAGATATGATCACTTGTATGTATATTTACAACGTACTCATCATGCAATATATACTGACACTATATGGAATCATGACCAGATGGAACACTCATGCAATTTCGTCACCTTGAGCATTACCGAGTATCAATTCTTAAAGTATGAACCAGTTATAATTTCCACCAACTTTAAGTCCAAATGTCATAAACCTATGTACCGTAGGATAACATAAGTTCTGAAATTCAATAACCCTAGTATAATATCTCATCAAGGACAATCCCAAAGCTAATAATCTGATACTAGGACCATGATACCACTATAATCACAACCACTTTTTACTAATATAAGACATTATCTCCAAATGTAAAACTTTCACTTGTATATATACATAGTATCAGCTTCCCGTGTAATTAAATTTATCATATCATATCAATACATACTTCTTTTTTTTGGTTGTTCAACACGACGAGAAGAAAGAAAATTACAAAATATAACCTAGGCTAGATAGCCTCCATGTCCAGCAAATCCACCAAAAGTTCTGGTGGTTCATTCCAAATGTGTAAGTACTCATATCAATACATACTAACACTATTGCTGTAGAACTCAGAGTCATATTCCACCAAATATAGAAATAGCGAGGAAAATATTGTACTAGAAAATCACACTAGATTTAATTCCCAGGAAAGATTGGAGGCGTCACAATGGTCGCGCTTAAAACTCAACCTCCTCGACAGAATTAACTAGACGAATTTAATAGCACAATATAACACTACAACTATAACTAACAATGGCTACTTGAAGAATAGCACAAAATAAAGAACACCGAAGTATAACGAGGTTCGGCTAATTTAGCCTACGTCCTCGGACCCCACCAAAATATTTCACTAAACAAAATAAAGGACCAAAAGTGAAATATACAAAACTATAGAGGAGAAAAGAAGAATAGTCAAAGATGAGAGGCTAAAGGATATCAAACAACTAAAGGGTGGATCCCCTTTTATAGGAAAAGAGATGGCCCTTTACAAAATTCTTCCTATGTGAGACAAATTGTTCTTCATTATCAAAGGAAAATGAGTCATTTCTTCACCACAATTCAACAACTATATGGATTCCTTACCAGATAGATAGAATTCCTGGAATTTCCCAACTCCTTGCCCGTTACCAAGTATCATTCTTGAATGGTGAGCCAACTTCTAATTCCTACCGACATTAATTCCAATAGTCATAACCTAAATGTCGTCGGATCACATGAATTCTCAAAGCAGGGGCGGATCTACAGCATCGTCAGACTGCCCCCACTCAAAAAAAAAAAATTATATAAATATATACATTTTTTTTAATTTTAATTTATAAATTGCATTAGTGCCCCACTCAAATTATTTAATGCCCCCTTCAATCTTGAAAGTATTAAATGCCCCCCTCAATTTTAAAAAATTATTTTTTTACCTTACAAAAATTTTTATATTTGAATTTCGCCCCCCTTAAGATAAAAAAATATCATGTTTTCTCCATTTATTTTGAGTTCGCCCCCCTAAAACCCAAAATCGTGGCTATAACAAAAGAGGTATAAGAGTATAAATTATGTCAAAAGTTGTAATTGAACCTAATTCCTTATTATATTTTTCCCCATAAATATATTGTACCGTACCGCGGGGGGCAAGCCCCCCGCACCCCCCTTTCTCACCCCCCTCAGTATAATCCCCGGTGCCCCCGTTGAACAAAATTTTTGGATCCGCCACTGTCTCAAAGTCAATAACCCAATTTCTATTATCTGCAAAGACATTCCAGAAAATTATGAAGTGGATTCAAATGTAATTCCTGAACTCAATTTTTCCCAATTGATACTTATCCTTGGAGCTTCTTCAGCATCCCACCGACGTTAATCCAATATCATAACTTAGATGACAAAAGACAATTATCAAAAGCTTGTCAAGTCACTTTCAACATTACAACTTGAATCCTCGAGAAAGTTCTTTACATCTCACTCGTGGTAATCCCAATAATCATAATCTAAGCTTTAATATCACTAAAATTGGGCTAGTGATAAAGCCAGAGTAGATTCCCTAATGTCAGAGCAAATTCATGAAAAATCCCTATTTTACCCTTTTTTAGTCAACTATCCAACTCACTCAAATTTTGGCTATCTCTCCATAAAGGTATAGAGGAGCTTTTTTGGGAAACTGTGATACCATTTTCCAAATCATTTCACACGGTTCACCTCACATACTTGTTGGGACCCACACAAATTTAAGATTCCATTTTTAACACTTTGAACACCATGCAGCCAAATCACAAACACAACAGTAGCATAATTCACTTTAATTGTAATGAAGAGTCTTCTCAAAAGGATATTTTGCATACTAGCCTTTAAACATGCTTAAATCATTATAGGGATCAAATTTTAAAAATAATACTCTTCTTTCTCCTAAAATTTCTTAATATTATTCTTGTTTTGGATGGTTAAGAATCACCGATTCCAACTACTATTTTGTATTTTCCAGGTCATGAGGAAATTATGTTCTGGGTTATTAACACTATAATGTATTTAAATTAATTACTAAATTTTTTGAAGGATTATTTATTGACAAAACCATCGAAAATGAGGGATGTTCAGGCTTGAACCAGAGAAATTTTGAAACTTAAAGTTTCATAATACATTGGCTCTTGCTTGTAGCACAACAGTATCGAAACTTCCTGGTATGGGTTTATACTTATCCTCATATCATAATTATTGATTAGAGAGAAACTTACCAGAGAAAAATTATTGACGTTGCTGCTGTGGGAAGGGAGAAGAGTTTCAGCACAAGTCCAACTCCACGCTAATGAAAAGAGAGAGAATGACAATGAAGAGAGAAAATGGGGCTGAATTTTTTATTTCTTTTTGTTGTTTGAAAAGATCAAAGCAGGTAAAGTAAAAAAAAACTCTTCTCCCCTACACCAATATAATAGTGATTCATGATTACTTTTTGACTTTGTATTACCAAAAAAAATGATTACCTTTTGGAATATCAAGACACGGGCTAGGGAGCTATAAAAATACAAAAAATTGGCTAGTTGACCAAAGAAGGGTAAACTAGGGATTTTCCATGAATTTGCCCTGTCATTAGGGAATCTGCTTTGGCTTTATCACTAGCCCTAAAATTGTCACACCCGAGCCCCAGGACCATGACAACTTTTAACCACTTTGATTTAAATAAAAATAAATTCAAGCTTATTATAATTCAATGCGACCATCTTCAAAGCATCATCCTTATCATATTTTTTTTTTTTTGGTACCGACTCTTGAAATTTTAAGTTCCACTTAAACCTTATCATTCAATCAATTTGACTATGAAAATGCTGGGTGTTACAACTAACAAAATACTCGCGTATATGATTTGTTTTTGAATTAGATATAAAATACGTCATATTCTCAAAAAATTAAATATATAACTTTATTTTCAAACACAATCTGTTTTACATTTGTTTTTCATTCTAATCTCCAGAACATGTGAACTTCTTAATATAGGATGATGATCTATTTGTGCATGCATATGTTGTAGTTCTAACTTATGCATGTATCATTATATACATTCATAGAAAATATTTATATGTAAGAAAAATGATTCATAAACATTTTCAGAACATACATATGTATCTGTAGCATCAAATTCATTAAGCCAAAAAAAAAATTTGACCCGCTTTACCCCTTAAACTTTCAAATACCTCCATCTACTACTTTAAAATACATCAAACACCCTGGACACATTTATAGACAAAAATACCCTTGATTTAAAATGATAAAATCACTAAGAACCCATCTAGTACAATGTATCTATGATAAAATAAATCAAACATCCCCCTCTATAATTATAATTAAATTAATTTAATCTCAAATTTTATTTAAGAATAATTTTATTAAATACACAATCTTTGAATTAATTATAATTAAAAAATAAAAATATTTGCTAAAATATAGAGAGAATAAAGAATAAGCTTTAATTATTTCATGTAAATTCATATAACTAATTTATTATATTTTTTCCTTTAGAAAGAATTTAATAAATTTACTCTTCTTCTTTTTTTCTTTCGATAACTTAGTTGCATTAATAAATATTAGAAAACATTCTTTATGCTTTCTAATTTTAGTTGCATTAAAGTAAATAACTAAATGTTGTAATATTTTATTTAATATATTTTGAACTATATGTATGCAGCGTGTTATTAACATAGTAGTCTTAATAATACCAATTAAAGAAAGAGTAAAAAAGAGAAGCATTTATCACTAATTAATATAAAAAAAAGTTATGCTCATAAATAAGTGTGTATATGTTATATAATAAAAAGACGATACGAATAGGTTTATCACTTTATCTTAATAAGTAATATCATACTTAAAATAGTAAGTGATTAGTTGTTACAAAAAACTAACAATGAATAACATGGATTATCAATAGTTATTTAAAATAAAATATAAGTATTATATATAAAAGAATATAAAGTATTAATAGTGATCATAAATATTTCATTGAGATTTTTCTTAAGTTTAATATGTCTTATTCATAATACTCAAATCATATTTTACTATCTATTTCATATATAATGAAGATTAATTTATTTAATAAATTTAGCATTAAATCAACTTTGGAGTCAAATTATATTGAGATATAATGGTAAGGGGGCAAAGTACTAAAAATTATTAAAGATGAGTGAAAAATGAATTTATGATTTTACATAAATCAATGGTATTTTTGTCTATCAATGTGTGTAGGGGCGTGTTTGATGTATGTTACTATAATAAAGGGGGTGTTTGAAGGTTTTAGGTGTAGAGAAGGGTATTTGATGGGTGTCTATAATAGATGGGGCCAAAACGAATTTTGCCAATTCCATATTAATGTTTCTCATAACTTTTGTTTCTTCTTTCATTTTGAGACATGCCAAAATAAGGTTTTTTTCTTCCTTGCTCAACAAAGAAAAAAACTTTTTTCTTCTAAATTACTCGGTTAAGTATCACTTTAATACTTGTTAACCACAATATATTAAATGCTAAAAGTTTTACATTTTCACATTCAATAAAAACTTATATTTTGATCAAAATGGACCTATAAAATTGGGATGAAAGAAAACTTATCTCAAGTGAGCAAACTTTGTTATTAATAATTTTTGTCTCAATTTATCTCTAACACCTCATATTTAAAAGATATATAATTTTAAGAACTCTATCTTTTCCTTGTTACATTTTTTATGTATAATTAAGTTTTTCAATAACAATTCTGGAAAAAAAAAAGATTTTTAAGAACATTTTTTGCAGTTTTGGACAATTTAATAATTTGAACATGTATTTTTCTTTTACTAAATTATTTCTTACAACTAAGGACTTACTCGTTTACACTTTGATATTATTTTATCACTTCCATTATTTTCAAGTTAAAATAGATTCTCTAAAATTTTCATGTAAAACATGAAAATGTGTATTTTATACTTATGTTTTATTGTTGATTCCTTAGGCTCTTGAAAACACAAATATGTTTGATTGGAATGTATTCATACATAAAAAGATGTTTTTTAAAATGTTATTGCGATTAGATGTATACATAATATTATTGATATAATTCTTTTTAGAGTCAACCATCTAATTGATTTCAAGTATAGGTGACAATATTTCAATGTCCCCTATATGAGACAGGAATCCCAATTGTACATAGAAAATCAAATGAACTTTGAACACTTAAGTGTATGGTACACTAGAAATTACACTATATTATGGTTTCCATTAACATGGAAAATGGAAATATTTTCAAAGTTTAGATGTAAACTTTTATAAGTTTGAGTGCAGAGACTCTCAAGAATAATGTTCATTAATTTTGAGCCCTGGTCTGATATTTGAAAAAAGAAACGAAAATTCTATCTCTGTTACTAGACTTGCTCAAATTACCAAAAAAACTGGACATGCTTTAGAAGCCCAACTTATTCTGCTACCCATGCAAGCTTCATGAGTATTGAAATCTACTAGAAATTGGGGGAGGGGCCAAAAGCACTTCTGCAAAAGACTGCTGGAATTACGTGGAGTACTTCTCTAACTGAAAATGCATTTTGGTTTGTCCTATATATATAAAGAGCTCTTTTTGTATGTTTTCATATCAATGCAAAATATTCTCAGTATGTTTTTAACAACAATGAGTTTCGCAAAATCCGTGCAAGTGCTACTCTTGGTTTGTTTTTCTTTGAATTCATGCTGCGCCCATAGGATGTTACTTGACAATCCAAATGTTGGACAGCCAAACAATGCACCTCCTCACCAGACACCAATGACTGGTGGCAGCGTCGGCGGTGGTGGGACCCGGTCAAGTACTGGCACCAACTCTGGACCGATCCTGCCTTGGTTCCTGCCACTCATTGGTAGTGGTGGGAGTGGGTCGGGTTCTTGCTCGGGAAGCCCCAACTATGGATACTCCCAGCCTTGGTACTTGCCACTCATCGGTGGCAGTGGTGGTGGCGGTGGCAATTATGGATTTCCTTCTGTGCCAATAACTTGCCCCGTTGGGTGCATGCCATCTTTCGGGTACGGGAACATGGGCCACTGGACCTACGAGCAGCCCAATCACCCACAGCCAGCCCACATGTCTCATGACAGGCCCTCTAGTGAGCTCCCACAAAACATTTATGGTGATGAAGCCCAAACTACTGAGGCCACAACAGATTATGAGGAGCAAAAGCCCAAACATGATAACGATAAAGATTATAAAGAGCCCAGGTCCAGCCGCAGTGAAGATCACGTTGTTAGGCACAGGCCCAGTCACAGTGAAGATCACATTATTAAGCCCATGCCCAATAAAAAGAAGAATGATCTGGTAAAACAAAATGTCAGAGCCCGCCCCATGGAGAAGCCAAAACAGGATAGTGAGATCTTGGACATTGATCAACATCAAGGAAATGACATCATGAAAAAACGTCTGGGCAATAACGGCCCCACGGCAGAATATGAGGAGCCCGAGCCCAAACGTGATAACAATAAAGATTATAAAGAACCCAGGTCCAGTCACAGTGAAGATCACATTGTTAGACCCAGGCCCAATAAAAAGAAGAATGATATTGCAAAACAAAATGTCCGAGCCCGGCATATGGAGAAGCCGAAACAGGATAGTGAGATCATGGACGTTGATCAACACCAAGGAAGAGACATCAAGAAGAAACGTATGAGTAATAACGGCCCACATCCATAAGCTTTTGTGTAAAGAAAAAGCATACGAGGCAATAAATAAAAGCTATTTGCCAATGTAAGGTGAAATATAAATATTTGCTTCTCGAAATCTTATACTTTTGACTATATATATATTCACTCTTTAAGTTTCAATTTGAAGACTCTCAATACAATAAACATTTCGCATATGTTAATGCCTCTTTGCATCTATCAATTATGTTACAACTAATACCCGCAAAAGTATTAACAACAAACTAAAAACTCGATCTATATCCCCGAATTCTCTACCGTGGCAATGAGGATGATCTTTGTATCATTTCTGGAAGAATTCTAAGAGAATTTGGGGAAGAAATAGAAGCATAGGGTCGAAGGAGAGGCGTACCGACCCGACTTGAAGTTTCATTAGCAACTCCTGAGCCATCAGTAATGACAATAGTAGGTGGTTGCAGCTCGATTTCTGCACCATCTTTAGGGGCAAATCGAGGGCTGTCTAGCATCTGATTATCATCATATTCCTCGAGTGATATCACTGTGCTTGTGTCTGTGCGTACAGTAGAATCATCAGGGTAATTGCCCATTTTCCTCCTCCTCCTAGCTGCCTTTTTCCATCCATGGATCGTCTCTCGTATTCTTTGTGGTATTAGGGCTGCCTTGTAGTTTGTTCCCATCTAGGAAGGAAAACAAGAGTAATCAAATCAAGAGATGTATAATTATGGGTCTTGTAGTTGCTCACATTCTACTGAATTCATTAGGTGTAAATTACATCACAGGAGTGGGATCCTGATTACGGAATTATCATAACTTCCCCTATAGTAAAAGCACATTATAATTTCATCCCCTATTTCTCGAGTTGTCAGGATCTGACACGGTGTCTTGTTAATTTACAAAACCACATGTGGTTGTGTGGTAATTACCCAATAAGTCAGGGAGTGTACATGTAATTATCCTATTCATTAGTGTATATACATCCCTTTTTTCATGCAATTTTAAGTGAGTGGTGAGGATAGTCACACAGTGGGGTCCACTACTACCCCATATGGCTTCACCTCACTACTTGGTGCAAAAGCAAATGATGTATGTACAAACTTTCAGGTGTTTGCTTTACCTGAGTAACCAGTGCATAGAGTGGCAAGGTGCTGTAGCTGCATAAAAATTGCCCTGCAAACCTAAGAAAAGAATGCTACAGATTTAGTCTATCAAATATCGAGCCCAGAACAATTGTTCTCAAGTCTTAACCAAACTACAAAGTAAAGGCACGTAATGTAACACAAATTTAAAATTTTACGCGTACGGCGTACCCCAAGATAAGTCGTAGATACACGAGCAAATGGTTCCTTATGAAGCATGAGTTATATCCAAACTGCCACTGTAATTGAACAAAAAGCTTGGTCAGAATTTCCATATGTATGTTATACTCCAATTCACAAGACATACCGTCTAAACCACAAGCTTATACGGTTCAAATTTCTCATTGTCTTCCAAATGGTCCTTGATAGTTTATGAAAAACCATAGCGAGGGAGAAGTAGAATAAAAAAAATGATATTTGAGTTTAAAACAAAGTTTGAGTTTTTGAATGTTATCTTCAATGGAGGATGAAGAAAATAAACCAACACCAGGGAAGAGGGAATTACCCAGAACCAAAAGAATGAAGCAAGCTCAAATGCATTCTGCAAATTATGTAAACACAGAAAGATCAGTGTTATATGTGGACCGACAGAGGATACATCACAAAGGAACTCCAAAGAAAAACAAAATCTATTTTTTATGTCCAATGGAAACTGGCCAACCTGGAAAAGGATAAAATGAATCAAGGACAACAATAGTTCTGGCTTTTTAAACCAAAACAGTTCATCTCGGAGTTTAAAATTAGGTCTTGAAAAACTTCCACGAAATCCCGCACTCTCTAGTGCCAGGGTTGCTATAACATGTTGCAGTTTTGTGCCCACAAATAGAACAAGCTGCAAATAAACACAATTTCATAACATGAAATGACATAAAATCTTGTGAAAGTTTCTCCCAATGTATGAAATAAAAAGGAAGAAATCAATAAACCTCAGTATCCTCAAAAAGTAACCTAGATCAAAGATCAGATAATTTTGCTTTATCTAAAGTGTTTAGGCACAAAGCCTCAAGACGTATCTTCAGTCAAAGAACTACGGATGAGTCCCCCCCCCCCCCCACTTCCCTCCCTCCCTCCCTCAAGCAAAGGTGTGGTACGTTTCCATTTGAATGAACTTACAGTGACAGGAATTACTGCAATCCAGAAATAGAGATTAGATCCTGCAAGTTACACAATCCACAATTAGCTACTTAATAACATTTCGTTCATGGTAAAACATGCAACAGGTGGAAACAGAAAATCAGGAAGAGCAAGGTCACATATGAAATCGCTAGTTAACCATTTCCCAAAATAAAGTGAGAGCAAAAATCAGGGTAGCTTTTAACTTACATACCTTTCACATTGAACAGCATGAAAGCTACAACAAATCCCCAGAGCGGGGCACTGTAAATATTCAACAAAAAGGATATCTCAGCAAAGCTTCTGGAGAAAACCATGAAGACAAACAATCGTGTAATCAAGAAAAAAGCAACTCGTCTTATGATGATTATTACGATACAAGTCATTCAACATTAAACTGAAATATGAATGAATTTATAGAGAGTTTGTTAAAGTTCAATTAGCATCTGTGGTAGTTATTGTGGTTTTCCGCTCTAAATATAATATAACTAATGGAGGCTGTAAACATGTCTAGCTTCAGTACTACTTTTACCCTTCTTTTTGACAAATATGACCTTCAGAATCTGAGTATGAGAAACATACAGCAATAAGAACTTGAAAATAATCGGTTATGGTAAATGATGTATGCCTTACCTAACACCAACTATCCGTTGAAATTCTTCTTCCATGGAGCGAACCATATAGCTGTGAAAATCATATTTTGGTGTAAGGTTGTGGTTCTGCCATAAATAAGAAAAACAAGGTGTAAACAGAGATTTTAACGTAAACAAGTTGTTATTAGAAAACAGATGCTTGTCATTCATGAGAAATTGAATTGGGTATTTTTATGTAACAACAAGAACAAAAGGACCTTTTTTATTGAAAATTTACAAAGTGATAAACTAAGACAATTCTCAAAAAATGACACATAAAACAGATTATCCTACAAAACAAGTATGACTACATTTTTTCGCTTGTAATTTCCATAGTAAATCTCGTACACCCAGGATAATTTCCAAGCTCACATATAAAGTACTAACTGTCCAACAATTGGATTTAGTCAAATCTGCAAAAGGATATTTCAAAGTTTAGAAAAATTAATGTTATACATTGAATCTGAATTTCTAAAAGCTAACAATCAAGAAACTGTCATTAACTTAGAAAAGTAAGATCTTTTGAAACTAAAAGTTCTGAGTTGTTGCTTTAAGTCATGGATGTAGCTGCAATCTCATGTATTTCTCAAAGAGAATAATGATTCAAAACTGGGACTGTGTATGCATTTCCATTTTAAGAAATCATATAATGCTGTCATGTTGACATACCGTAATAAATCCCTGGCGGAGTGTAAGGTAATCAGCACGCACCACTGAACGCCCAAACTGTCGGAAGAAGCAAGTCTGCAATATCCAAAATATAGTCATCTCAATCAGAGTGTAAGTTGTATTATGCTTTTTATCTAGCATCCATCTTAGACTGTTGACATAACCAATTTGAACAAAGATGTGGCCTTTAATGAAAAATGAAAATTTAGCTAGGAACATGAAAGCAATTTCACATCCACTATCTGAATTCTGAGACTGTCTGTTTCTTTCAGTAAATGTACAAAACCATGTGGTGTATTTAGTTAGCTAGATTTGGAGCAACTTGAACTACTACATATTTCTGTTATGCTCATAAGGCAAAAGTGAAATAACATTCTGGAAGTAAAATGCAAGGGAAAGTGAACCCACCACCCAAACAAGAAATCTGTTCCTGTCCATAGGATTCGATGTATGAACTCTGACAAAGGTTGATTGTCTTCGCATCGTCAACGCTCTGGTGATTTCTGCAAGAGGAATGATATCGTTGTGGGTTATCCTAGAATCATCCAAAAATTTATAGGAAATTTCCTCTTCTATATTGGCTCTATATTCTACCATTGACGCTGAAATCTTAAAACAATTTGAAGGTGCCACTTCAAAAGAACTGGTGTACTAACAAGTTATTGCATCAAACCAATTGTTAGTTCTTAATATGAGATAGCTGTATTCTGTCAAGACAATTCATTGTAGAAACTCTATCCTCAAGTACTAGTAGTATTTTGAACTTGAATTTTCGCGTTCCTATCATTTTTATAATCCTTTCACAGTTACGATGTAGTTATTAAGGGTCGTTTTAAAAGACTCCTCACAATTGAAGTAAAGGTTGGATCTTTCAGTTCATATGTTATGAGATCAATTTCCCACGAGAACTATTCTGAAATTACCTGTTAAAGAATCATGTCTGTCCATGTGAGCCTCCTCCTCCCACACTCTCCAACTGTGTATCTGCCAGAGATATTAAGAAGCAACTAATTAAATAAAGAGACAAAAAGGAAAAAAAAGAAGGAAACTTTTGAACCATCTAACTGAAACAGTTCATAAAAATAAGAAAAAGAATGGCAAAAAAGGCCCATAAGATTTCATATCAGTGAACTTATTCCAGAGCAAAGTTTATGAATCATTTTAAGACATGGGCATCAATAATAAGTCAGGTGGAATAAAAATTGCAAAAATTTCACATATCAGAATAAAATGATAAGAGAAAACGCATCAAAGTAAATCTGAGTCGCAATGGCCCTGTTACAATCGGTAGGTTCGCAATATTAGACACTGCTAAGCATGGTCTTCAGACTTCAGTGGGTAACTCAAATATCAGAATACTACCTTTACAATCGCCAGCAACATTGTTAAACAGCTGTAAGATACATGTGTAACAGCCATCACAAAAATGAATCGATGGAGCTGCTCAAGGCCTTCATATGACACAAATGGCTCATAATCCTGAATGGAAAATTGAACTTAAGAAACCTTATAGTTGTAATCACATATGATAGTAAGAAAAAGAAACATATCCGGAATATTGACTAAGTAGTTAGATAACATATAAACCAAGATATAAACAATCTATGACATTAAAACTAAGAAATTAGATGAACTGAAAAAACAGAAATTGCATTTGTTGGTGATGTTCCATTAAGAATTGCTTGCCTTTAGACATGTATTCCGATTTAGACCAGTTAGCATTCTCCTATATGTGTGAGGATTAATCAATGCCTCCAAAAGTCTATGCTCCTTTAAACTATGATTCTCTGTTTCCTCCTCGACTTCATGCTTGGTGCACGGGGCAAATGCACTATCATAAAACTTTGAAGGTATGCAAATATTAGAAATAATGCTAGAAGTTGCTGTAAGTAGGAGAGATATGAATCCAAGCAGCATCAATTCTGCAGAAAAGTTTCAAACGAAGCTCCAAGTTAAAATGTGAGGGAAAGAATGGAAAAAGGAATTAAATTTCGAAATGGTAATTCCGAAATCGCATGAAGAAACAGCTATTACCTTCTTTCATCTTCTCCACCGCTGCAAGTAAAGGTTTTCTATCGGTTTTCTTCAGCCACTGAAATGATAAGAAAGCAAAGGTTATGCCATAAAATAAAGTTAAAGGCATGCAACATCATTGGGACCAAATACCCTATGACTTAACAGAGGACAATTTGAGTCCTGGACAAAACTCTGGATTTCAAAACTGTCTTATTGCAATCATAAGCCAATTTTCATCCAACAAAACTTTTTCAGATAATCCCAACAAAAAGTCAACTCTATGGAATATTCAAACAATACTTCAATCTTCAGCAGCAAAATTCTATAGAAAGCTAGCTACATAGCACTTTGATCCTAAACAGCAATATACTGAATCTGATCAAATATCCTAATCCCGAATTGAAAACACGCACCACGGCACACAGGGGAAGATAAATTAACAGAATATATCACTCACATTACCCAACCGGTGAATCGATCGTTCCACGAGCAGCGAAACGACAACGAATATGGTCAATACGGAAGCAACAGACCATGTTGGAGTCAAGGCCAGTGACCTCAGCTCCTGTGAATTTTCTGACGTGTCCACGGAGTTGGATTCAGACATCCTCAACAAAACCTAACCAAAACCTTCAATTCAATCTTACCTCTGCAACTCTCTACTGTAATGCAGATAACTAGGGTATCATATCATATTCCACAGTAGAACCAATTTGATGAAAAAAAATATCAAAAATTGACAACCCTCAAAATTCACACACTGCTCAGAAGAAGAAGAAGACAGTTGTACACTACTCTGAGAAGAATCTGTATATGATTCATCACTTGACTTTATAGATTCTTACATTATAAAAAAGGGGGTAAAAATAAAGAACACAGAATACTTTAAGCTTTCCCCCCTAGTGGGTGAATTTGGAAAATGCAGTTTACAAACTGGATTTCAAGTTCGACCTTTTAACAATTTAACCCCAAATAGCAATTTGTAAACAAAAAAAAAAAAAGAGATTTTTTAAAGCAATAAGAAATAATTTCTTTTGGGGAAAAGAAGAACAAAAAGAAATAATGGTTTGGAACTCAAGGCCGAATCAAAAACACTTGAAATTAAAGGCTATAGGTTTCCATTAAAGGCGAGCATCTTTCGCCCTTCGCAATTTCAACGAGATACTGAGAAAGGCCAAAATGTTCCTTGTTTTAGTATATGTGCGTATTGTGTATGTATGTATGTAAATCTATGTGAGAGCGAAGTGCACTGTAATGACCTGGTGCAGGTGTTTCCCAAGTCAATTTTTCGATTTTCCAGGCTTAAATTTTACTAGTATTTATTTTCTCCATGTTTTATATATATATACACACCATTTATAATTACGTGTCTACACTAATCACGGCGTCTGTAATTAAAGTATTTTGGGATGTTCATTGTATGTGCAATTGTGCATCAAGGACGAAAGAGAGTTAAGTGAGGTGTCACATGCCTCGATTATTTTAATTAAATGTCTCAATTTCGAGTCATGGATAAGAAAAAAATTCTATTTTGGGAGAGTTCGCTCCACAATTTTTGATAATATTTTCAACTCGAGCAACATTAGATTAGCCCATAAGATCAGGACAACTTTGGAAACAAAAATAAAAAATTGTGCATCAAGTATTTCTCTATATATTTTGACAATGCAACCCAAAGTTTATGTAGGATAGTGGTATCAACTTCTAATTTTATGCGAGGACATCATGTGTTCAATTTCATTTGATCACAAGTTGTGATTTTTCTCTCTTTATTTAGAGTTTTATAGAATTTGTGTGACACATGATTAAAAACTATCGACTCGAGTTTGTTGAATCTGGATATCCCTTTTTCGTAATTAAAAAAGAAAATTGACAATGCATATTCAGATGATGAATATGGTTATGCTAATGTCATAATTTGAATCATTTGATGTTCTAATCTTGAACTACCGAGTCACGGCAAAATCTTCGGTAAAAATATGTCATGACAATTATTAAGTCAGCATGGCAATTATTAGACTTAAGCCTGAACCAAATGACATGATGTAGCTATGACAATGTTTTAGTATCAAGTAACTAAAATTCAATATAAAATTCATGTACTTTTTGTGTACGTAGTTTTCTCAAATTAGTGACTCGAGGTGGTGGGAAAGCTCCCAAGATTCTCAAGATAACTATACTAATAAGAACATGATAAGTTGAATAACATTTAAAATAAAATAAAATTAGTTGTATGTTTAAGTGACACTAAAAATTAGGAGACTTGCAATTTTAGTCCTATGGGATACTGATTATTGTGATTTTGGTCTCGAAATTACGGGATTGCAAAATTAATATCACAAAACTCATAAAATTGCAATTTTGGACCAGATCGTAAAAATAGACGGAAAAAAGCATGTGTTACTCACGCATAGTTAATAGGCTTTTGATCGGAACGGTTAGATCTAAAAATCATTATAAACCTAGATTTTCCATATCAAAGCAAATAAACAAATACAAAATTGTAACCCCCCCAACCCCAACATGGTCGGCCCTCCCCATCCATTTCACCACGACACGGTCACCGCACCACCATCAACCCTTCATTGCCTGAATCATACCTCCACCCACCTGAATTGCATCATCAGATCTCCCTCGCACTACCTCTTCGATTTTGTACTCGGCGCGGTGGTGCTACAGTGTGGGGGCAGTGGGGCAAGGCTGGTGTGGATTATGGGGTTGGGGATGCGTGAGACATCTATTTCTTTCAGGTTTTTTTATTTTAAATTTAATTTATTTTATAATTTTTTTATATTTTGTATTTTATAAATTTTTTATATGTCAAATTATAAATTCACGCAAGACGCAACTAACGACTCGTGACGTGCAACTTCCGTTAAAAAATTGACGAACATCACCTCAATTGCCACATTTTATAAGTTATAAATTTAATTTTGAACATCACCTCAATTGCCACATTTTATAAGTCATAAAATTAATTTTGAACATCACCTCAATTGCCACATTTTATAAGTCATAAAATTAATTTTGAACATCACCTCAATTGCCACATTTTATAAGTTATAAAATTAATTTTGCAATCCCGTAAATCTTAGGACCAAAGTTACTTGCAATTTTCCCTAACAAATATTCACGGTTTCTTTTTTGTCATGACTAAAATTATGATCCAAAAATAACTACTTGAACCTCGTCAAAATCTTCAATCTTGAACCGTCTTTTGCTCAAAATTATAAAATCGTTACTTGTGTGACCGGTCGAATTAGGTTTCTCTTACAATTTCTTCTGTCATGAATATACTTTTGCAATTAGTTTTTTGAAAAAAAAAATATAAAAATCTAGTCTTTTTTAAAATAGACAAGAGAAAACTCTTTTTTTCACTAGGTGAATTCCCACCTCGCATCCTTTACGTCAAATGTCAATGCATACAAGGACGAAGAAATATTTTAATCCACAAGCACGGCAAAGAGAACAATTGAATCAATAAGATAATCTCTTTTTGTAGCTAATCAATAAGATAATCTATATATAATTTGGTTAGTGGGTAGTGCATGCATGGACTAGTTGCCTTGCATGTAATTGTACGCTTAGAAAGTGGATCCAAAAAACAAGAACAATTTTAATAATTAATTATCACTAATTAATCTAATTTATAAACATTAATAATTGTTGGTCGTATAACCAAAAAACTTGAACCAAGTTCCACTTGATAAGGAGACGCACTGATTACAACCCATCTTCAAATTTAAACTAATTAATTAGTTAATTAATTAATTGAATAGTTTATTTAATCTTATGAACTAATTAATGCAACAGTGCCTCAATAAATTTTCACAAACGCGTGATAAATATTCTTCTTCCAAGTTCCTAAAATGTGATTGCATTGATATATATATATATATATATATATATAGGGTCAAGATCTAATACATACCCTACCTTAAATAAGATATAAGACCCAATATACATCATTGGATCAATTAAATCAAACAGTCCAAATTAAACATAATACGCAGCGCGGGAAACCCAGTTATTAATGACTGAAGGGTATAATAGTACAATACACCCCATTATACATCAAAACACGTCCTAAATTAACTCCCCATTCTCCCTAAAATCTCTCACATTTAAACCCGCAAATAATCTACTGTAAATCACGATTTAAATACGTATTAAAGCCATATCTTTCGAAAACTATCTGCATATTCGGATTTCGCACGCCAGAGAACCCTAAAATCTCACCCAATTAGATTTTTTTCCAGAAGAAAATGAGGTCGAAAAATACACACTGTATAATGGGTTATAAGATACTGTATAATGTATTATAATATACTGTATAATGACTTATAAGATACTGTATAATGAGTTATAAGATTGTATTGTTTGCATTTTAATCAATATATGGAAATGTATCGATTTTCGCGTAGAATTAATGTTGAATTTATGGAAATGGATCCGCCATTAATGCTTATGCATTTTCACCAAATGCGTCCTGCACAGTTTATGATCTGGGTTTTTTGTTTATGTGTAGATTCCTTGTCAATGATCTGGGGATTTAGATGTGTTTGTGGGTTGTTTGTGATTTTCTGTTTTTGTATTCATGTGGGTTTTGTTTGCGTAGTCGGCTGCGTGGATGTTTGGTTTGTTATATGATTGGTATGGAATTTATTGGTTTATCGAGGTGTAGCTGAATTGTTCATTGGAATGTGATGAATTTCCCATTTTATCACTGTTGAAAAATACTGTTTCTCACATTCAATTGCTGCTTCGAATCTTTGTACTTCATATACTCTGCTTCCGCCGCCGCCAACAACAACCACAGCGCCACCAGATTTGAATATTTTTAATATGTTATAAACACATACTGTATAATGAGTTATAATATACTGTATAATGGCTTATAAGATATTGTATAATGGTTTATAAGATTGTAACTGTACAATGTATAAACACACACTCTATAATGGGTTATAACATACTGTATAATGGCTTATAAGATGCTGTATAATGGTTTGAAATCACTAATTGTATGTCACTAATCACACATTGTATATCACTGTTGTATTTACTGTATAATAATTTATAAGATACTGTATAATGGTGTATAAGTTGTTGTATGATGGTTTAAAAATCACTAATTATACTGTATTTTGTAATGGAGTTGTAAATTGTAATGGAGTTAAATAACTATTTCTTTGCATGTAGCTGATAAACAATGAGCCCAGAAAATATTTGTATATATATTATATGTATATACCTTACTGTTTTTTGCTTCAATTTCTTGACACAGTAGAAGTTTTCAATAGTTTTTTCTCAATGCATCTGAAATCTCTCTCTCTCTCTCTCTGATATATGCAGATACAAAACATACAGTGATTTCGAGCTGAAATTGCCGATGAATTGATGATATATGAATTGAATATGAATTTAAGATTTTTTGTATCAATCGTAGCTTCCTGGGAGCTAAAACTATTCAATTATACAGTATCTTATAATACATTATACAGTATATTATAACTCATTATACAGTATGTGTTTATAACATATTAAAAATATTCAATTATACAGTATCTTATAAGCCATTATACAGTATATTATAATACATTATACAGTATATTATAACTCATTATACATCAAACCAAAAATTCTTTCGATTACTAACAGAAAATCCTACCCAATCAAATCTCTAAAAATTACTCAGTCTACCCATAAAATTCGGAGTTGAACTAACAGAAATAAGAAAAGAAAAAAAAAAGAGATTTAGTCCAAATAATTGCACTCGAATTCATGGCACTCGAATTCATTCTGTTAATGGCACTCAATTATACAGAATGAATTCTGTTAATGGCACTCGAATTCATTCTGGTCGCGACATTGTGTTTGCATATCTAGCAGTACCATCGCAGTTTCTGCAAACCCTTCGCTTTGATTCGATTTATGATCGCCTTGGGGGTCACGAATTCCGTCGAGAATTTGGTGATGAACGAATTAATTTGATTACTTGGAAGGAGTAATTAAAAATGGAAGAAGAATATTTTATTGCGTAAAATAAGGGATTTGATTTGGCTTCTACATGTTATTTGCATAGGTTTGTTAGACTTATTGACCAAAATGCCCCTATCATTATTAAATTAAATATAAAATCCGAAATAATGGTTTTAAATATGGACCTTGGGATCAAATGGTTTAAATGGTCTAGATTGGATTTTATATCTTACCCAAACTATAGGGATGTATTTGATCCATATCCTATATATATATATATACATGCTGATTTTCGTTTGCATTTAACCCACGTTTCTATATATTCTTACAATATTATTAGTTACCGAAATAAAAAAGAAGATAATAATGGATGTACCTAAAAATTTAATATTTCAAGATTAATTACGCAGGAGTAGGATGTGGAGTGAATTTTAGAAGCCTCGGTATATCAAAACTCGATATAATTATTTTGTATGGTAAATTCTATGTTATATATTCAAGTAAATAAATGATGTCCGAACTCAAAGTTTTGAAATTTTATGACATGTTAATAAAAGAGTCAAATCTTTAGGTTGTATACCAACTTTAATTACTTGGCGGGTGCATGCTATTAAAATTTAGTACTACATTGATCTGTTGTTTGACTACTTGTCCTTTTTTGTCTTTTTTTCCTTTTTTCTTTTCTGATATAGATATTTAATGTGAATGGTTAAGAGTGATTGATTAAAGACTATCAATGAAAAAATGGCATTCCGCGTTGAATAAATTAATAGGGCAATTAATGGAATTGAAGAAAGGTTGGTAGAAATCGCGTTTGTCAAGGAGGAATTATTGTAGAGAAAATTTAGCAACCCCTAAATGAACGGTATCACAACCACGCGTATTCTTTTTCTCTCTTTCCTATTTTTTTTTTCCTTTTTCCTCTTCTTTTCGAGTCCCCAAAAAAGAAAATGGCTATTCCTTTATATGTTCGCTTTACGTTTACCCTCTTCTTTTCGAGTCCCCAAAAAGAAAAAGGCTATTTCTTTATATGTCCGCTTTGCGTTTACGGTGTGTTCAAACACGTATGGGACCATTCAACGTCCTTTAACTCGATGATTATTTCTGTACAATGATAGTTGTGTAATTAAGGGTGTATCTAAATCTGCACAATTAGTTCAAATCGCTCAAATCAAGCTGATCTGTCCGAACCATTGGTTTAAAATTTTTATATAATAGTAGCGGTTTAAAAACACTACAACCTGATCCGAATTAGAGGTGAGTTTAATAATTGAAACCCGTCAAACCGCAACACGACCGCTAATGGGCATATACATATATATATGTATATACAAAATATACTTGTTAACAAGAGTGAATTTATTCATGTTCATGTTCATGTAACACACTTTATTTTGGCAGACAAGTTGGATGCCTTAATGTAACACTTGTTTTTATTTGATTTGGAACAAGTTTTATTTTCAAACATATAAATATATATGATGAATCCATATAATAATTCAGTTTTAGTAAATATTAGAGAGGCTAGCGGAACTCTGTGCCAAGGCACGAGATGTTAATTATGTAAATAAATATAATCAAATATGATTGATAATTTATAGATAAAATAATTAAATATAAACAATTTATAATATGCAAAATTAAAAGTTTGAGGACTATCTTTGAAAAATTTATTATATAAGTGTTAAAACTTATTTATATGATTGGTACATTGACTAAAACAAATATTAAAAATAAAATAATTGATAAATATCATTAAAAAGAAAAATAAATACAAAAGAGTTTATTTTTTATTTAAATTTAAATGATACCAGTAACTATCATATCTTGAATTTCAAATTATGAATGTTTTAGATAAAGATTAACAACTATATTTATCCAAATTAAATAAAAAAAATACAAATTAAATATTTATGTGGCAAAATTGAATTCAATTAGGCGATCCACGTGTGCGCTTCCTTGGATGACCTCAAATGTTGTATTTTATTATATATAGTTTTCACTCATTACATATTATGATAACATAATTTTTGTTTAGTAATACAACCTAAATTTACAAAAATAAACATGCTTTTTAATTTCTTTCTTACTGTTTGTAACTATAAATAAGTTGAAAATGCTATAATTATAGTTTGAATCTCGTCATCTCGTCAAACCGCCTGCTAAGTATCTTGAAGTCGACCAACTCGAACTGCACGGTTTGAAAATACATTTGTGCAATTTTGATTCAATATTTTATCAATTTGCACATATTGGATTAATTTTTTATTTTTATTTTTGTAAAATCGCCAGCTCCGTACACCCTAGCTCCAATTTGCAAATATAACAAATCTTTTATAATGATATGACATAAGACAATGCGAAATGGCAGTCGCTTTCATACCACATATACGTAGTTACGTACTACACCATGAAAAGTTCTCATATGATTGCGCTTACAAAAGGAACCAGAGATTTTTTTTTTGATAAATAAAGGAACCAGAGATTAAAAGCAGTAAAGTAGATTATAGATTCGCCCATTTTCAGGCACTAGTGGTTGGTGAATGGTGACGTGGAGGATTTCATATTGGGCAGTATCTTTCACAACAAGAATAATAAACTTTTCATGTGATTGGGTTTTAGTCATTCACAAAGGAGTAATAATTTGTTTTCTTAGATAAATTTATAAATGGGTTTATTTTAGGGATTTGAGTTTAATCATATTTACAAAATGAGAATGAATGAGAACTTGCTATTGGAGCTCGTGTCTCACTTGAAGCCATTACTCTAGAGTTCACGGTACATAACAAAATAGTACTTGAATCGACCTCGATATTACTATTTATACGGAAGACCCAATTGATTACGTACTACCTAAATATGTAAAATGGGTGCAACATTGTACAAATATGAATGACGTCGGTACTCTCAATAGTTCGTAGAGGAACTTTGTCCTTTTCATCCAAGTGGATTCATTGGGCTTGTTAGCAATTTAGATTAATCATTTTTCAAAAGACGAATGAGAATAATTGTGAATATAGCACTTTATATCGGGAGCTCACTTGGGCCACCCATCCTATCAGCTTGAGGCATGACACTAAGAATCAAGGTTCAAGTCGGATCCGGCCATCCTCACATCCCACGGCTCGGCCATGGGGCAAAAAGTTAAAATCCGAGTTTGAATTTGATCGTATCTAAAAATCAAATACATTCACTACATAATTTGTCTGCGGTTTGAAAAAATAATAATGAGACACATTACAATATTAATCACATTATTATATAAATCTCGTAAATCAGAATAAGTTTTTTTTTCTTCTTTTATTTGACAAATTTTAACACAAGCAATAAAGAGTAAAAAAGTTAAAATTACTTCTATATGTGAATATTGATTCTCATTATGATTTTTTTTTTTGGTGGTAATTCTCATCATGATGAATCTCATCATATTGAATCATTTTTTTTTCTCTTTTTTCCTGGATTGGTGCCATATATAGTGTGAAAATTTTAAGTTAGTCCCACCCAATGGTTCTAGCCTCTTTAATACCATATATTTGCGTTTGGGTGGGAGGTTTTTATCACCAATCACCCATGTAAAAACCACCCACCCTAATAAAAATATGTGGTTTTAAAGGGGCTAGGGTCATTGGGATGGATCTGACATAGAATTGCCCCGAGAGGACGACGATGAATATGACTTTTTAACCTCAACCGAGTAGGCCCCTGCCAAATCTAAAAGGTACACTCACAACCCGGAAATTTATGGAACAAAATTAAATTAAGTAAAGAATAAGAGCAATGTTATGAAAACCTGATCGGACCGGCCGGTAGGGCTGTCCAAAAAAACCGAAAATTCTGTTAACCGCCCGAACCGGACCGAAAATCGAAAATTCGGTTCGAATCGAAACTGAACCGAAAATTTCGGTTTTTTTTTTTACAGAAATTCGATTTTCGGTTTGGTTCGGTTAACCGAAAACCGAATTTTATTTATTTATTTATTTTTTTATATAGTATAATATAGATAAAAAATTATAAAAAGTGTGTTTTCTAATGGCAACTTATAGGAAAAAGAAAGAAAGTGACCAATTTTTTTTTTTTATATTATTTTTTATATTTTTATATTATTTATTTATTATCTTTTTTCCCGGAAATTCGGTTTAACCGAAAACCAAATCGAACCGAACCGAATTTTTTCGGTTTGGAATTTCGGAGAACCAAAATTTCGGTTAACCGAAATTTCGGTTCGATTTTGGACCGAACCGAACCGATGAACACCCCTACCGGCCGGTTCGACCAATTAAAACGGGAACCGGCCATCAAACCGATGGTTATGCGAAAAAACAGTTCAGGGCTCAAAGCCAGTAAAACCGGGTAGTTTTGAAAATAAATGAAATTCAACCTTTTAAAATCTAAAAATCTGAAATTGGCCTCCCAAATATAGAAAATACATATATTTTTTTTCATATTTTCATATATATATAGGAAATACATATTTTTTTCATATTTTCACATATATATAGGAAATACATATTTTTTTTCATATTTTCATATATATATAGGAAATACATATTTTTTTTCATATTTTTATATTTAATAATTTATTAATTATTATTTATTGCATAATTATGACGTCACCGGTTCGACCCTGGTTGACCCGACGGTTGAACAGGTGACCCGTGACCTGATCAATTTTTCGGTTCGCTGTCCGATCCGATTTTCAGAACACTGAATAAGAGAGCTCCCTAGGTCCCAACTCCCAAATATGGCCTTTTACAGGAAAACATAACACTCATATGCTTGATGCCTCATCGGATTTTCGGTTGATTTAAACATAAAATCCCGGGCTATTCTATGCTGGGCCGAGACCATTGGTTTTGGCCCAACTTTGGCCGTTGGATCACCAATAAGGGGGGGGGGGGGGTGGTCATTTAGCAATTTAACCCCCCCCCTAATTTTTTGATCCAACGGCCAAAGCTGGACCGAGGCCAATCTCGGTCCAGCATAGAATTTTCCTAAAATCCCTCTTTCTCTCTATATTCCCAATCTCTTTGGAGTTTGGACTAACATAATTTGAATAGAATAACATGGAGAAAATTGTATTTTTGGTTTTATATGTTTGATCTTTTTTTAATTTTGATTCCATTCATTACGAAATTCTCACATTATTTGTCATAATTTTTAAAAATTCTCACATTTTATCTCAAGCGAATTTTTCGTCCAAAACAGTCAACTCCATTAGTCAACATTTTGATCGATTTTTTTTAGAGAATTCGTGCATAAATACACTCACACACGAATTATATTCGATATCACTGACACACAAATCTACCCAAAAAATCGATCAAAATGTTAACTAACGTGATCAACCGTTAAATTTTGGGCGAAAAATTAGTGTGAAAATCTTTAAACGTTCCAAGATACAATGTGAGAACCTCATAATGAATGAGACCAAAATTAAAAAGACCGTACCAAAAATGTAATTTCCTCGAATAACATAATTACTACTCAGCATGTATGCAACAAAAGGATAGGAGAAACGAGTCAATATCATTAGTTCACTACCATCCCCCCACCTAAAAAATAAAAATAAAAAAATATATCCATAATAAACAAAATTTAGAAATTAGAAGCATTAAATCGATCTAAAACAACATAATAATACACGACAGCTGCACTTAAGTAGCATAATCAAAATCAGTCACCTGCTAATTCAGCTAAATTCACTCGCACATGGGTGGTTTTGGCCCTAGTTGCTTTACTAGCATTTATTAAGCGCACATGTAACAGCCAATTAGTCCCAATTCTCAACCACTAATTAGGTTCTCTGGGACGGGGAGTATCGTATTGCCACTTGCCAGTGCAACAATGTCCCTATAATTTCCCGGAACATATTTTCTATCCCATAATAGTATATCACAATGATGTGACACCATTATGAGATAGAAGATCAGTTTCGATAATTTCCAGCTTCCCAAGGAATGCATTACATAGTGATATGGAAAACAAACCTTTGGTTAATTGCCATGACGTCAAATAATTTATATACATGATTAAAAGAAAGGGATTGATATTGACTCTCCTCTTTTTGATAATCACACTTCACCTAACTTTATATTTTCATTTTTTTACCAATATACCCTTTTATTTACTGAACAATACATGACTAATTTATTTGATGGAAAAATAAGTCTTTCCATTATTATTTAGAATTCTAGTATTAAAAACGTAAATGCCTTTCATCAAAATAATAATAAAATAAATTGTGAAAACATTATAAATTTAATTAAAAAAAATGAACAACTTGAAGACAGCACCATCCAAACCGTTTTCATCACTTTCTTTTCTTTTCTTTTTTTTCGTTTTGGAAAATTCATGAAAATGGTGCCATTTTCATGAAAATTATATTTGTATAGTAAATAAAATGGTGTTGTTTTTAACAAATTCTGAAAAAACAATATAAAATTCCTGAAAAAGGCGCCACTTTCGTGAACTTTTCAAAAGAAAAACAATAAAAAGAAAGAGATGAAAAATGGCTTGGATGGTATTGTCTTCAACTTGTTAAAAAATTTAAATTTATATATTTAAAAAAAAATTCTTTAATATTATTTTAATTAAAAAGTTATTCACGTTTTTAAAACTAGAATTCCAAATAATGATGGAAATGTTATTTGTCCATCAAATAAATTAAGTCAAGTATTGTTAATAAATAAAAGGGTATATTGGTAAAAGAATGAATATATAAAATTAGGTGGAGTGTGATTATTAAAAACAAAAGTGCGAATATTTCATAATCCTGCCTGAAAATCAAGAGGTTTATAGCCTTGCTAAGATTTACCTTAAGGCATGTGAAACAGTAAACAAATAGGGTTGCATATACTCAGGGTTCCTATGCAAGTACTCTGGCACAAAGAAATATTGAGCAAGTTATATATATTTCAGCAGATGGTTCCGTTATTACGAAAAGTCCATTACTACAGGTGCCCCTTACATACTTGGTGGTTGGCAGTGAGTAATGAACACAGATATACTATAGTGCAATAAGTTAAGATGAAATAAGAATCAGGACAACGAAGAGAGAACCGCCATTTTCAAAAAATAATTTGGTGACTAATATTAGTTCTTCCATTCCATTGATGGCTAACAGCATAACTCCAAAAGCTTACGATTGGCTTATCTTATATCCCGCCTTCTGGTGCTCCTTCGTGTTTCAGAACTTCACCAAGATGCTCGGAAGTATCCTGGAAATTTATCACGCGAAACTGGAGATGAAGAGTCGATCAGTTTGCAATATTTGCTGACAGACGGCGGGTGGATAAAAAGGATTATTGTGAGAATATGAAAACGGTAAAAGAATCAGAAAGTAATCTCACAATTAAATTTAGCCACTTCAAATATGAGCCTAAACCAAATCATTGTAGCAGAACAGTTAATTCCAATAACAAGAATCTATACTTGGAAAATATATTTGCAGAGCAACAAACATTTTAATCCGGATGGTGATCCTTGAAGCTCATGAAATGTGCTATTAACATTATATATGCTGTATCACCCGTAGCAATTACAGTTCATCTTCCATAAAGGCTTACCAACATTGAGATATGATGACAAAACAATTTCCTAATTCCATAATCTAGGCAGAATATCAGCAGACGATTATAATGGCGAGTGGCATTGAAAAAATTAGCACTATTAACCAATCAGTTTTTTCTATCATTACATTGTACATTAGTCGAGAAACATAAAAGACACGACTGATAAAAGACTACTTCCCACACCCTTCGTGACGATATCTGATTCAGTGTCTCTATTCTGATAAACAACTCCAGGGCAATCAATCAGGAAGATCCCTTTTGCGAGTGTTATAAATTGTCACACTTCAGTCTTGCCAGGTGTTAGGAATCAACGCGCATAAACGAACTTAAAAGTGAAAAAATGAACGCTAGAAAACAAGACAACGATTTACGTGGTTCGGCAAATTGCCTACGTCCACGGACCTATGCTAGAGAGATTTTATTTATATGAGAGAAAAAACGATTACAAGAGATTGAGAGTGTATATATCTCAACTATATTCACTCTTATGCTCTACTCTTTCTTGCTCTCTTTGGTTGGTGTGTCTAGAAATGAGCAAGAGAGCTCTTATTTATAGGAGCCCATTTGCCCCACAGGCATCTAAACAACCCTTACAACCATAGGGGTCATCAACCTTTTTTCCAAAGGGCAAAGCTCTTATGAGCTTTCAAAGGCCAAAGATGATACCACCTCTTCCAAAGGCCAAAGATAATACCACCTCTTCCAAAGGCCAAAGATGATACCACCTCTTTTCTCTTTCTTTTGATTTGTTTCTCCACAAAAAACCCATCAATCTCCCATTTGGAGATCAAACTCAAAGTTGAAGACACAATCTCTTTTCTCTCCAATTTAATGCACTCTCTCTCTAGCAAAAGTCGGCCTCCTCTTCACAGAAACTCGAGGCCCACTGAGGCCATGCAAAACCTCAGTTTCTCGGTGGTAACCCCCTTTGTCAAAATGTCTGCCGGATTCTTTGCACCCAAAATCTTTTTCAATTCCAAAGTCTTATCATCTATCATCTCTCGAATATGATGATACTTCAATTGAATATGTTTCGTCCTTGAGTGAAACACCGGATTCTTTGCCAAACAAATGGCACTTTGACTATCACTATAAAGTGTACAATCCCGTTGCTCCTTGTCAATTTCCTTCAGAAAATTCTTCAACCAAATCATCTCTTTTCCAGCTTCTGAAATAGCTATGTACTCGGCTTCGGTTGTAGAAAGTGCTACACATTTTTGTAGCCTTGACATCCAACTGATTGCTGTGCCACCCAAAGTGTAAATATAGCCCGATGTGCTCTTCCGACCATCTTGATCACCACCTAAGTCAGCATCCACAAAGCCCTCTAAAGTGATACTACTAGTTTTAAAATTCAAACACATATCCGATGTGCCTTTCAAATACCTCAGTAGCCACTTCACTGCTTCCCAATGTTGTAATCCCGGATTAGCCATAAATCTACTCACGACTCTCACTGCATGAGCTATATCCGGCCTTGTACACACCATTACGTACATCAAACTTCCAATGGCAAAGGCATATGGAACCTTTGCCATCTTTTCTCGCTCCTCGTCAGATTTAGGTGATTGCTCCTTGCTTAGTTTGAATTGACTCCCCAAAGGAGTGCTTCTAGACTTTGCATCAGTGATAGCAAATCTATCAAGCACCTTATGTATGTACCTTTCCTGAGTCAGCTTGAGGCTCCCACTCGACCTATCTTGAATAATTCTCATCCCGAGAATTGTATTTGCAGCCCCCAAATCCTTCATTTCAAACTCATTCGCCAATTGTTGTTTCAGCCTTTTGATTTCTCCCATATTAGTCCCTGCAACTAACATGTCATCGACATACAACAATAAAATAATGTAGCAATCTTTAAATCTTTTAAAATAACAACAATGATCCATTTGACATCTAGTAAATGCATTACTATCCATGAACGTGTCAAACCTTTTGTACCACTGTCTCGGAGCTTGTTTCAAACCATACAAGCTTTTCTCTAGCTTGCATACAAGGTTTTCTTTTTTACTTACCAAAAAACCTTCCGGTTGAGCCATGTATATATCCTCCTCCAAATCCCCATGAAGGAATGCCGTTTTTACATCTAATTGTTCAAGATGTAAATCCTCTGCAGCAACAATGCTTAGAACCATCCTTATAGTAGTTAACTTGACAACCGGCGAAAATATCTCAGTGTAGTCAATCCCTTCCTTCTGTTGGAACCCTTTGACTACCAGCCTCGCCTTGTACCTTTTACTACCATCTGGCTCATCTTTTACCCGGAATATCCACTTGTTCTGCAAAGCTCTTTTCCCCTCCGGTAACTTGGTCAACCTCCAAGTCTTATTTATATCAAGCGAGCTCATCTCATCTTTCATGGCTAGCTCCCACTTGAGAGAATCTCCTACACTCATTGCCTCTTTGTACGATTCCGGCTCTCCCGAATCTGTCAAAAGTAAATAGTGTAGGGAAGGGGAATACCTCGTGTTTGGTTTAGGAGTTCTACTCGATCTCCTCAAGGTAGGTTGTGGAGTCTCCAGATCTTCCTCAATCCTATTTTCAGCTCCATTTCCTGCAACCTCATCCTCATTGATCTCTTCCAATATCGCCTTTGGTTTTTCATTATCATCAGTCTCTGTCCCAAGTCTATCCTTGTAAAGCACCTTCTCGTTGAACGTAACATCTTTATGCCTTATGATTTTGTTATTTTGGTAATCCCAGAACCTGTATCCAAAACTATCTCCACCATAACCAATAAAAATGCACTTCTGTGCTTTTGGATCCAACTTATCCCTATCATCAGAGCTTAGCAAGACATAGGATAAACAACCGAAAATTTTCAAATGCGATAAATTTACCTCCTTTCCAGACCAAACCTCTTCCGGTATTTTGAAGTCTAACGGTACTGAAGGTCCTCGGTTGATGAGATAAGCTGCCGTGCTTACTGCATCAGCCCAAAACATCTTTGGCAACCCGGAGTAGAGCCTCATGCTCCTAGCTCGTTCATTCAAAGTTCTATTCATCCGCTCTGCAATCCCATTTTGCTGCGGAGTCCCTGGAATGGTCTTGATCATCTTGATCCCATTCTCTGCACAATAGTCTTTGAATTCTTGGCTGTCATACTCCCCGCCATTATCCGACCTCAAACTCTTCAGTTTCAACCCTGTTTCATTCTCGACTTCTGCCTTCCACTTCCTAAAGGTATTAAACACATCAGACTTATTTTTCAAAAAATAAACCCATACCTTTCTTGTGGAATCATCAATGAAGGTGACATAGTATCTCGACCCTCCAAGCGACTGTACGGGTGCCGGTCCCCATACTACGGTATGCACAAGCTCCAATTTCTCTGCCTTCGGTTCTCTTCCCGTCTTGGAGAAGCTCACCTTTTTCTGCTTCCCAAGTACACAGTCTTCGCAAAGACCCAATTCAACCGTCTTTGAGATTGGTAGCTTTCCCTTGGATGCCATGATTTTCATTCCCTTCTCACTCATATGCCCAAGTCGCCTATGCCATAGATGCACGTCTTCTGTGGCCTCGACTGCAGCTAACGAGTCCCTATTGATTTCTGTGGTGTACAAAGTCCCCGACTTTTTACCACGAGCCACCACCAAATTTCCTTTGGTGATTTTCCAAGAACCACCACCAAACATTGTGGTGTAACCATCACTATCAATTTGACCCATTGAGATCAAATTCTTCCTCAGCCCCGGGACATGTCTGACATTCTGCAGTTTCAACTGCATCCCCTGTGCCGTCGTTATCTGACATCTCCCTTACCAATAATTTCTAAGGGTTCATCATCTGCAAGAAATACCTTTCCAAATTTTCCAGAAGTATAATTTGTAAGATAATTTTTACAGGAAGTAGCGTGAAACGACGCACCTGAGTCCAGTACCCATTGGTCAACTGGACTGTCAACACAACAAACCAAAGCGTCTCCGACATCGTCTGTTGCTGCGTTTGCTTGTTGATGTTCCCGGTTGTGATTTTGTCCCGTCTTTTCTGGACAGTCCCTCTTGAAATGGCCTTTCTTACCGCAGCCCCAGCAATCATCACCCTTGCGCGGTTTTGACTTCCCTCGCCCCTTGGACTTGGATCGACCTTTGCCTTTCTGACCACCCCGTTGAACACTTCTCCCTCTGCTTTCCGCACTCAATGCAGCAGATGTGAGTTCTCCTGATTCTTTCCGGCGAATATCCTCGCTTAGAATCAGATCCCGAATCTCCTCAAGCTTCAACTTTCTTTGGCCAGACGAACTACTCACAGCAGTTACCGTCGCACTCCAACTTTCCGGCAAAGAAGACAATAGAATTAAAGCCCTTACCTCATCATCAAAATTAATATCAACCGAGCTCAACTGAGTGATGATCACGTTGAACTCGTTGATATGATTGGTCACCAATCCTCCCTCTGTCATCTTCAAGTTGAATAAACGTCTCATCAAGTAGACTTTATTCGACGCGGATGGCTTCTCATACATATTGGATAACGCCTTCATCAAACCCGCCGTCGTAGTTTGATCTAGAATGTTAAACATTACGTTTCTTGATAACGTCAATCGAATAACACCTAGGGCTTGCCTATCCAATAATTCCCAATCCTCGTCTGATATCTTTTCAGGCTTCTTCCCCGACAACGGTTGATGGAGTTTCTTCTGGTACAGATAATCCTCCATCTGTGTTCGCCAGAATCCGAAATCTTTACCATCGAACTTGTCTATATTCACTTTTCTATCTTCAGATGCCATTGATTCCGCACGGATAGCTTTCGCTATAACCCGTGCTCTGATACCAGTTGTTAGGAATCAACGCGCATAAACGAACTTAAAAGTGAAAAAATGAACGCTAGAAAACAAGACAACGATTTACGTGGTTCGGCAAATTGCCTACGTCCACGGACCTATGCTAGAGAGATTTTATTTATATGAGAGAAAAAACGATTACAAGAGATTGAGAGTGTATATATCTCAACTATATTCACTCTTATGCTCTACTCTTTCTTGCTCTCTTTGGTTGGTGTGTCTAGAAATGAGCAAGAGAGCTCTTATTTATAGGAGCCCATTTGCCCCCTAGGCATCTAAACAACCCTTACAACCATACGGGTCATCAACCTTTTTTCCAAAGGGCAAAGCTCTTATGAGCTTTCAAAGGCCAAAGATGATACCACCTCTTCCAAAGGCCAAAGATAATACCACCTCTTCCAAAGGCCAAAGATGATACCACCTCTTTTCTCTTTCTTTTGATTTGTTTCTCCACAAAAAACTCATCACCAGGAATAGGCGCAACCTTGCAAACCTATTCATCCAGGGGATGCAACAGACATAGAAGAGAATATAAAATTACTCACAACCTTATCATTTTCTCATCATCAATGGAAATAAGATCAGCAACCCAACTCAAAGAAATAAAAGAAAGAGTAGACGACTCCAAAAGGAAACTAAGAGGACATATTGTGCCAGTACTATTCAGGCCTTGGAATAAGCAGCGGATCAGAGTGAACACTTATCAGTTCCAAACAACGAAAGAAGAACTTCAGCTGAATTAATAACAATTGAAAAAAAGAACCCATTTTAGTGCTTAATCTAAAGATTATATGACTGACTGCAAGATAGTATAATTCAAATCAGCCAACCTGCCAAACTGACTGCTAAACAAACCACACCCGACCTACCCAAACTGCTCGGCTTGATAAGATAATCGTGAAGTTGCGTTTTATTCTTTTCTCAACCATTATAGATTGTCCAGGTTAATTTTTACCCTGAAACGAGATGAACCAGACCTACACCCCTAACCAAAATTCATGTTATGGAAAGACAGGCATGTGACCATTTTTGAGAAGCATGGACATTATTTCAACAAAGAGATAGACACATTTAATCTAGTGCCAACCGGAGAACATATTTCAACAATGCAACGTACTATATCCTATGACCTCCTTTTCCTTTGCTTAGCAATTTAGGCTGCATGCTATATAAGAAATGAAATCAAATAAAAGGACCATCAATAATGTCGGCGTGACTATACAAAATGCTAACGAAAAGGTAACCAGAGCTGAAAGCTACTACTTTGTCAGATACCAGAAAAAATGGGCCATATTTTATTGCATGATAGCTTATGAGAGTCCTATTTTACCAGACTTTACTATGGTGCAAAAGGAATCATTCTCATGCAGAACCAAAAGCTAAAGTAGAAAATAGCAAAAGAATTTCTGCTTATTTGAAACCAATGTCTCACTCATCAATGCAAAATGAATAACTGCAAATAATAGCCATTTCAAAAACTAGGAAATAAAATATAAAAGCGAGACTTATATTCTTTGACATTGGGATATCCAACAAAACCCACGGATATTGGTTGCTTGTTACTTCACAGACGGGCAAATTGTCTTAACGCTGAGAGAAGAGTATACATGCTAGAAGAAAACTGGAATTGCCCAAAAAGACGAATACATGATAAATATGAAGGTCTTTCAGAAAATGCTGAACCAGAGCATGATCGTAGATGTTTTTTGGGCAGCTTTTTAGTGATTTAAGGTTCTCTTTTCATTTCCTTTAGACCCAGAAAAACAAAAGGAAAAACCATAACTCACAATTGTTCCATTTACCTCAAATTAACATAATTTTGATATCAATCATATAGCAAAAATATTTCTATTTCAATCACATCAAGAAGAGATGAAAAGAAGTTCAACACTTCCCGCATATGCTACTGCTTTGATCAAGGTCCTAACAGTAAGTGAGCTTCAGAACGAACATGAACCGCATCCAAAACGTACGTCTATGTGGCATGATATTTAATCAATTTTAAGATTCTCTTTTACGAAAGAGAAAGTTGAAACATGAAAATGACCATCTCAAGATGGGAAAAAAGTGGTATACCCATTTTTTGTTATACCACTCACTTAAATTGATGGTTCCTCCGCTTTCTATTTTTATTGGAGTTTCTAAAACTCAATTTTGTACCTTGATAAATGACTTGTTTATGCTTGCATGAAAAGCAAGGTTAGGGTGTTACTTGCAAGGATTCTAAGCCACCTTCTGTCACCCACGCTGGAACTACATCGCACTGTGAAGAGAGGACGCGTGGGAGAAAGAATTTATAAAAACAAAAATTTCACTTGAGATTTAAGAACTAATGCTCTCACAAATTCACAACTTGTAAACTAGAAACCTTGTTTAAAAATAGAATCACGTGCTTATGCTTGCAATGCTCCTTCAAATGCTTCTCCAAATGATAGCATCTTTTACCTTGTGGATCCCTGGAATCTAAAATCTGCCAGTTAAAAAGTCACGCGTGCCATCTAAATCCCATTTCGAAGACATGGATAAAAGCAGTAACAAGAGTCTTAGTCAAACCACAGCATACGACATTTTCAAAATTTAAACTCGAAACAGTTTCACCACGATGTGCACAAACTGAATATCCTTAAAGATGCTCGTAAACTCAAGTTGGAGCAAAACACAGTTTCTGTTAGACCTGGAACAAAGAACACACAAACTTTTGAATCCACTTTATTTTGGAGAATATGAGACTCGAACTAGCCAAGACATTGATCGTTATGTCCACTATTGTACATTTTATTCATCAAAGCTAAGTGTTACAAGTTTCTATGCATTTCCTCCCAGCGGAGATTCAACAGGATCTTGCAAACCCAAAACGTGCACAAGCTCCTTACAGAGGAACTTCTATGACGCCGCTCCACTGCATATGTTTTTTCAGCCATTCGAAGAACAAAACAGGATGTTCACATAACCTAGACTAAAAGTACTTCATGACAGCAAAAAATACTCCAAAAAATCATTCAAAGGAAGTAGATAAATGGAGAGAATAGATATTTTCTTCCCATCCCTACCTGGACAACAACATCAGAAAAGCCACTCACTTTGTAATGCTCTCCCCATATGCGCTTATTTAGACCTTTTTCAAACATGGTATGCCCCACAAGATCTCCGAACCCATCTTCACTTCCTTCAGCAGAAGTACTAGCACCATGTTTCTCGTCAAAGGCATCCGCAAAGCAGACATTCAATCATTATCAAGTTTGTTCTGAACTTCCAAAAAGAATTTCAAAGTCAATAGCCATCAAGCATATCCATAAGTCAGACAAATGGAAAGATTTGATATACCATAACATTAGTTGGCTCACCTTGGGAACAATCAGCACTCTTTAATATTCATTCTTAATTAGATGCAATCAGATTTGGTCTCTCCCTCTCTGACTTCGAACCAAAATCATCAGAGAAAGGTTATGTGTCAAAAAGATGAACTCTTTCTTGATTAGAACACATTTTAAAAAATTAATTCCACAAACTAAAGGAAACAAGTAAGACTAACACATATAACTTAATTTCTTCAATAATTATAAAATATGAACTATCTTCAGACCTTCTGGTGATCATTCAAGAGGGACACAGCACACAGGTAGCTTTCAATCCTTCAAAATTACATTTTAGCTCCTCGAAAGATGATTTTGAAGCTCTTCTCTCTAAACCCTTTCTGATTTACAACATAGGTGTTCCCTGTCAATGTGAATGGACAAATAAGATTCTGTTTCAATTTGTTTCCTTTCCAAATCAAAATGACATTCATGAAAGGCCAGCATAAATTCGAATACTAAAGACATACAGGTAGAATCTTATATCTTCCAAACAAAGATTGTGACTACTTTAGAAACCTATACCACTCTGTTCCGTGTACCAATCATAAACTTGTAGGCGTTGAAACTCAACTGCATAAGACTCTGTTACAGATCAGATAGCATGGACCACAGCTTGGTCACACAATGATGGAGTTGCATACTTGCATTAATTTTTTATTTCGTTGAGTGCCAGTGTAAGCTCACAAAAACGACCTGCCATTCTGAAGACATGCCGAAACTCTAGTCAAATTACGCTCGCTAAAATGGTTCTTCCATCACTGAGGATATCCAGCATTACCATTTATCCAATAGGCTTGGCATGTTCTTCTTCCGTCAACTTCTATCCTATCCTACTGAGTGATTGTTCGTCAGAAATGACATTATATTGTTCTACTTTGTCTTAAGGTTTCTACAAAACTAAGTGATGATGGTAAAAATCATCAGAGTATGAGTGTCACTTGATCGACTACGTGAGGTGAAGGAACCGCTCCAACACACGAAAAACTACATGGGGGTTGGTGGATTATAGACTGCACTCGACAATGACAAGCTGTCTACGTACCCGGATTGCTGAGATCAAGTCTATTTGTAGTTCGATGATAGGGTTACTCCCTATTGCCAGTGTGTTTTTTATGGGGAGTAGATAATGATTTCTCCAGCTCCTTTGGGGTATTTATAAAGAGCTGATTATGGGCCGTGGGCTCTTGGGCCACACCTTATCACAAGCCCAATAGGCTTGGTTTAATTATTACATTTATTAAGCTAGAGGAATAACTTTATTGCTTACTGGGTTTCCAGCCCTTCTCAAGCTGGGCCCTGACCTGTGGCGGGCGTCGCTACCCTACTCAGGGGCAACTGAAATACTAGAAATCCCTTAGACATTTTTGGCCCGCATCATATGCCCCCACTCTCGGGTTTACTTCGCAGTTTAACCCCGGGAGTATGAAGGTCACTCCGCGCGGCGCCAAACTATTCTATCTGGATTGGGATGGAAGCCTTAGGCTTTGTTTGTTTATGTTTTTGAGTTCAAATCTTGAAATTTTTTCGGGGAACGCGTATTATGGATATTCGTGTGAATTTGATGTGATATGTTGGTGTGTTTGTTTATGTTTTTAGAATATGGTTGAAATTTGTAACATGTGTCTAATCACTAATGATTAGTTGATGTGTGATGGGTTGATTGATTAAAAAGTATGAAAGAGAAAGAGAAAAATAGTGTAAAGTAAATGAATATTGATTGATGATTGTGTGAAATGATGGATGTGATGATTGATAGGTGGTTATATTGGATAATGAGAAAGTGAATTTGAAAGATGATGAATTTGGTTGAAAATAGTTTGAAGTGTGAATTTTTAGGATTTTGTAATCCAGAAAACTGAAAATAGGATTTGAAAACATAAACAAACAAGGCCTTAAATTCTCCCCACCTAGAGGGAGTAGGTGACAAAGCTCTTTTACTCTTCTCTTCTCATTAACTCTTTCACCTCTTGAGAGACCCTTTCGAAAAGTGAGAGAAAATTCTTGAGAAACTTTCCTCAACTCTAGAGGTAAAAAGGTAATATCCCTCTTCATCTCCTTTAAGTCCTTCATCTATGGTCTATTCCTTAAGTATTTTACTTATCGTTCATCGCCTGCCCGAACACTGAAGCTTGCCCTCGGTGAATGGATCATAAGACTTAGGCCTTCCAGATCCTCGTACTTGTTGCCACGCGCCGGCGCTGCTGACGGTCGATGCCTCGCGAGCGGCGCGAGGCTCTTGGTATCGCATGGCCGACCACGAGGCAACACGTGCCTCTCGGTCAGCTGCGAGGCTCCCGAGGCTTCACGGTAATGCCGGGGGCCTCTTTTCGGGCCATAGCACTTGTTTAATGATCATCACGTATTGCGCATTTCGTACCTTATTTTAGTATCTAACCCTCGTTTCTTTAACAGATGTTGCGAGAACATTGTCATTGACGTCCAGTGACGGGAGTTCAGATGATGAGGACTTAGCTCTAAGCGATGACTATCGCGAATGTGGAGAGTGGAAAGGGGAGTCCTGGAAGGGACGGTCAGCTCGGGATCGCATGACCGACATAACTAGCTGTTCTTCGACTATCACTGACAGCGAGCTGAAGACGCTGTCCAAGCAGTTCCCGTCGGATCTTAGGGTAGTGAAACCCCGGCTAAACGATCGTATTCTGAGCCCCCCGAAGGGTTTTGTTACCCTCTACTTAGAATACTTTCGCATGGGATTTTCTCTTTCATGCAATCCCTTGTTGGGGATGATACTGACCCACTACCAGGTGTGTATTAGTCAGTTGTCGCCCAACAGCTTTGCTCAATTCGAGGGCTTCATTCGATGCTTCAGGGATTTCGGATTGACCGTGAGCCTTGAGGCCTTCCAGGCATTGTTTAATGTTTGGCTGAGCTCGGGAGGTCCGCTCATGCACCTCTACCCGACATCCCCCTACCGATTCTTAGAAGGGAAAACAAGCTCCAATAGAAATTGGAAAACCAAGTTCTTTTACTTCCCTATTCAGAGTTTGCCCATTTTCTCTCCCAAACGGTGGTGCGATCAAGTTGCCAGCCAGAAGATCACCAAAACCCATGAGCAGTTACGCTTGGACTTTCTGGAGGCTGGGTTGTTTAAGACTAGGTACGACATCCGTGCGCTATACCGCGGAGGTAATTCATTTTCTTGATGCCTTGGTGTTGTACTTTGTTGTTTTTGATATTTATGTGCTCGCGAGTGATGGTAAGCATCTACTTTCCATCTTACTTTATTGGTATTTCGTTTCAGGATCAGGGCAACCCTCGAAGGGCAAAGGCGTTGTCCAGGAGGTAGCTGCTCCCTCGCCCCCCTCCAAGGAGCCAGTCTCTTTGGACTTCGACTCTCTAATGGCCTGGATTACCGCTAAAGGTCCAAAGGGCCCTTCTGTGGGGCCTTTTTCAAGGGCGGATCCCAAAGGGAAGGCACCGCTGGAGGAGGGAGGCCTGGTAAGGGCGCATGGCCATTCTTCTGATCTTACCAACATTCGAGCTCCCCCTCTCCCGAGGAGTAACCGACATGCTTCCCTTGCTAGCCTCGGCACCCCTGGCCGGGGCAAAGGGCTATTCAACTTTAGGGCGAACCATGACCCCACCGTTCAGTCCTTCTGGGATACCGATGACGTGGTTAACCCCTAGAAGTTGGTGAGGCCAGCAGTGACCGATTCTGATGCTCGACACTTGCACATGCTGCCGGCTGATCGCATAGACGAGGAAATTTCTGCCGGCGAGGGTCGGGTGAGTTTGTTTGTGATCTCGCATGTATATATATATTTCTTATTTTATTTTATTGTTTATAACGGGTGACCCTCCTCCTGAGTTTCCTCCTTGTGGTTTCAGCTGATCTAGCTGTCTCATCACCTCCGCCAGAGGTGTGAGCATTTTGAGAAGAGGCTAGAAGATTGTTCAGGGTAAAATGACAAGCTTCTCTCCAAACGCCCTCTGGTGGAGGCCGCATCCCAGGAGTGGGAAGCTAAGTACAAGCCACAATTAAGGACCTTGATGAGGAGGCCTCGAGTGGCCGAAGCTTCCTAAGCTCTTCCGCCTGTAAACAAGCCTTGGCTGACGCTGAAGACACAGCGGTACAAGAGTTTATGGCTAGCGCTGAATTTTCCAATGAGTGCAACAGACAGGAGCGCGACCTCGCCATCAAGTTTATGGGTAAGACAGTTTGTCAATGTCGTCGTGCGCTTTGAGAAAGTGGTCGTTATCCCTCCAATGATTTTTCATGGGTTTATGATGGGATACCAGATGATAGTAAAAAAAAGCATAACAAACTCGCCTGATAATTCACAACTTGGGCAGAAAGAAAACTTGAGTTAAAAATAGAATTGCTGACAAAATAGGAAATGTAACTAACCCTAACATTAATTACTTATCCTTGATTAATCTTAATTAATTTTGACTTTGACTACTAATAAAAGACATAAGTGTGAAAGTGCTGAATGAAGGTTTCCACGCTTCTTGAATAGCTAACTTGATTCTTTTAATTTGTTGTTTCACTCCTCGCTTGCCACGTGTCCTGACCCATTGAAATAATTATTCACTAATAGAGTTGTGTTTTCCCGCTGTGCGATTGTACCTGTATTTGTATATAATATAATATATATATATTTTTTTATATAAAAATAAAAGATTGTATCAAACTTTAATATTATGTTATATCAAGTCGTGTCTTAGCACATGAAATATTGATCGATTGAAAGTAAAATAAACTTTGACAAGAATATTAATACTTTTCTAGCATGTAAGAAAAAAGAGGGTTACATAATGAACCAAAATAAAAATATCACAAATTACAACAAATAAAACCATATTTTTATATATATTCAAAATATAATAACAACCATATAAGAAAAATAAAACCGCAAGTTCTTGTCATCTAAAAAACAACAATACATAGAAAACCAAAGAAATTATTCAAATAAAATGAAAGAAATGAACAAATAAAAAGGTCGAAACCATCAAGATGAAATATATTCAAAACGAGACTAAGTTCTTTGCTACAAAAGGTGGCAAATAAAACAACATATTTGAAGGACGAGAATGCCCCAGATATATATACTAGAGGTCAGTTTACGAGTTTGGTGGCTTGCATGCAATTATTAAACACACAACCCAACCCGAAAGTGACGGGCTGCAACATTTTCAAACCGCTACAATTACTAAAACAAAATTAAACTGACGGTTTTCGGGTGATCGGCTCAGTTTGCGCAGCTCGGACCAGTTGTGCAGACTTTTGTACACACCAACTTACCTATATACAAATTCTTAGAATCACATATTGCAAACACACACAATTTAGTAATTATTTATATTCACGTGCAAATTAGACCGACTAAATATTATAATACAGTATTTTAATTTATATTTTAAATAGTTTACTTCGACTTAATAAGTAATTAATATTTTAAAATTTATTCACGTGCGTCGCACGTGCACTTTTCTAGTTGTTAAAAAAACCCCAGAACATAACAGCAACATGAAATTGATGTTGAAAAATGCTTTTAGTAAGGCTACTGATAAGTATAAAATAAATTCCTTCGACCTCACAAATAAATGTTCTTAAGAAGTCGTTTGGCCTCTCGACCACTCATTGTTGAAAACGACATTTCCAAAGAGGTTAAGAAGACATCTCATGAGTCAAAGTTCCATGCAAACTACCACCAGAAGAATGTTTTACTACAAATGTTTTGTTGATATTTTTGTTAAGGGTGCTGATACTGCCAGAGTAAGAAGCCTCTTGCTAGAGCAAGCCTTTTCAAATGCCAATTTTATCCTTCATATTAAAGAACAATATCCCATTGTGAACCAGGGGGGAGCCAGGGGGTTTGGAGGGGGCCACCGCCCCCCCCTCAATTTTTTTTTTATTATTACTACCTATAAAACTTTCAAAATATCTATTTTCGCCCTCCTTCCCTCAATTTTTTTTATTACTATCCATCAAATTTTTAAAATATCTATTCCCCCCCCCCTCCAAGAATGATATAATACCTCTATATTACTCAAATTTATTGTGATCAAAAAAATAATTACATAAATTTACTTATATAAAAAAAAATAGTTAATAATGTAAAATCTGAAACAAGGCTTAGGCAACGTGCTCTTACTAGTTACTTCTTAGTCCATTTATATAATTAAGATTATGGGCATCTAGAAAACAATTGAAAATGTTTAAAGAAGAGAGAAATAATTGATGATATAGTATAATCAAAGATAGATATTTCATACTTGATACTTGTGTGTTGTAATTGAACCTAGTTCCTTATTATATTTTCCCCCATAAATATAGCATACTGTACTGCGGGGGGCCTTGAATCCTTCGTTTATCTGACAAAAAAAAATGTATAACTATATTGTAACAATCTCGCCCCCCCTCACTAAAAATCCTAGCTCCGTCTCTGCCATTGTCACTCTCTTTCCTTCTATGGTATTTGAAAGTTATCATCTCTCCCCTACCTATATATATATTAAGAAATTGAAGGAATTCAAGTCACCTACATTCATGAACACGAATCTATTCGTACTTTATTTTTATTTTTTATAAATCCTCACAAACTTTATTTTTTCTTGTAATACATTTATTCAACTTTATATATTAGTATTTAATCATAATTAATAAATAAACATAACAATGTATCTAGAATATATAGTTTATTAGTAATTTGATAATTACAGTTAAATTTTCAGACTATAATATGTTTATTTAGTATTTAACTTCTTTTTTTTTCATAGTAATCTATGAATTCTTTTAATTTATCGTGAATAAAACAAGCACTACAAGAAAATAAAGCTTCAGAGACTGAATTTATGACGGAAATGATATCCGTCTCTGATCTGAGACGGATCACCGACGGACGTAGGAAACAGTCTCAATTTCATCAATGAATTCCTAAAAATTAAATTTAGGATAAAACAGAGACGGATATAAAGATGGATAACATTCCATCTCTGAATCCGTCTCTAAAGGAAGGCTTTAAATTACGCAAATTAGAGACGGATTTTTTCCATCTCTAAATTTCGAACAGAGACGGATTTAGAGACGGAAAAAAGGTCTCATTTTCATCGGCAATCAGAGTCGGAATTAGAGACGGATTTAAAAATAAAATCTTTATCTTTATTTTGAGACCGAATTAGAGACGGAGTTTTTCCATCTCTAAATTTCGAACAGAGACGACAAAAAAGTCTCATTTTCATCGCCAATCAGAGTCGGAATTAGAAACGGATTTAAAAATAAAACTTTTAACTTTATTTTGAGACCGAATTAGAGACGGATTGTTTCCATCTCTAAATTTCGAACAGAGACGAATTTAGAGACGGAAAAAAGTCTCATTTTCATCGGCAATCAGAGTCGGAATTAGAGACGAATTTAAAAATAAAATCTTTATCTTTATTTTGAGACCGAATTAGAGACGGTTTTTTCCATTTCTAAATTTCGGACAGAGACGGATTTAGAGACTGAAAAAATGACCCATTTTCATCGGCAATCAGAGTCGGAATAGAGACGGATTTGAAAATAAAATCTTTATCTTTATTTTGAGACCGAATTAGAGACGGATTTTTTCCATCTCTAAATTTCGAACAGAGACGGATTTAGAGACGGAAAAAAAGTTTCATTTTCATCGGCAATCAGAGTCGGAATTAGAGACGGATTTAAAAATAAAATCTTTATCTTTATTCTGAGACCGAATTAGAGACGGATTTTTTTCATCTCTAAATTTCGGACAGAGACGGATTTAGAGACGGAAAAAAGGTCTCATTTTCATCGGCAATCAGAGTCGGAATTAGAGACGGATTTCAAAATAAAATCTTTATCTTTATTTTGAGACCGAATTAGAGACGGATTTTTTCCATCTCTAAATTTCGGACAGAGATGGATTTAAAGACGAAAAAAATTACCCATTTTCATCGGCAATCAGAGTCGGAATAGAGACGTATTTGAAAATAAAATATCTTTATTTTGAGACCGAATTAGAGACGGATTTTTTCCATCTCTAAATTTCGAACAGAGACGGATTTAGAGACGGAAAGAAAGTCTCATTTTCATCGGCAATCAGAGTCGGAATTAGAGATGGATTTAAAAATAAAATCTTTATCTTTATTCTGAGACAGAATTAGAGACGGATTTTTTTCATCTCTAAATTTCGGACAGAGACGGATTTAGAGACTGAAAAAAGGTCCCATTTTCTTCGGCGATCAGAGTCGGAATAGAGACGGATTTGAAAATAAAAATTTTATTTTTATTTTGAGACCGAATTAGAGACGAATTTTTCTGTCTAATTCTGATTCCATCTTATTTCAGAGACGGAATTAGAGACGGATTAATTTTATCTTAAATTTTGAGATGGAATTAAAGACGGAAATAAATTAAATTAAATTTTTAATAATTTCTCTAGGACCCTAAAGCATAAAAACAAATATTAAACTTATATATATAAGATGAAAATAAATATTAAAATAAAAACAATAGTGTGGTTGCAAGATTTGAAATCTAAACTTATCCGAATCTCACACAAAGTACCTACCATTACACTGAGTCAACTCGATGCCCACCCCTACCCTAAACCCTAAACCCTAAACTAATTAACCCTAAACCCCAAACAAAACTAAAGACTATATAATGAACATAAATATTAAATTAAAAAAAAGAATAAAATAAAAAGAATGCTTACCATGATTTGAAATCTAGACTTCTCCGAAACTCACAAGGTACCTACTATTACACTGAGTCAACTTTATTGTCAAATGTGCTGAAATATTATTTATAGTATATGAGATATCAATGTATTTTTTTATAGTATATTATAAATAAATGAACAAAAATTATTATTGTCGAGGCTCGCGAGCCACCTACAAACAAGTATTTTTTTTGCTTGACCAAATCTTGTTAGGTTCGACTCGAACTCTAAAATTATCGATTTGGTTCGACTCAATGCCCACCCCTACCCCAAACCCTAAACCCTAAACTAACCCTAAACCCCAAACAAACCTAAAGACTATATAAAGTAAGGAGTTAAATTAAAGTATCTTATAAATTAAACTCGAACTCTAAAATTATATCGATTAGGTTAAGTTGTGATTTTCTTATAAAAATCAAAGTATCTTATTTTTTCTTTTATTCATTTTGATGAGCAATTTGAACGTGTTAACTATTTAATATATGACGAAGCTAATGGGATTGTCTAATTTTTTAATATATCTGCGAGAAGAATAATTCAAATTTTTTAATACATCTGCGAGAAGAATAATTCAAATTTTTTAATACATAAAAAAATTAGTGTATATTTTTCATGTATATTTGAGATGGAAATAAATATTAAATTAAAAATAAAAATAAAGTAAAAAGGATAATGTGCTTACTATGTCTTGAACTCTAGACCTCTCCCAAGCTCAAACAAAGTACCTACCAATACACTAAGTCAACTTTCTTGTCAAGTGTGATGAAATATTATTTATACTATATTAAAAATAAGAATAAAGTGAAAAATAATGTGTTTGCTTATAGTTATGCTCACCCAAGGTACTTGCCATTAGATTAAGTCAATTTTATTGTCAAATATATTGAAATATTATTTATATCATATAAGATGAAAATAATATTAAATTTAAAATAAAAATAATGTGTTTACCAAGAATTGATACCTAGACCTCTCTCAAGCACACAAGGTATCCTACCATTACACTAGGGGTGGGCATTCGGTTCGGGTAATTCGGATCTCAATCCGACCCGATCGGGTTCGAGTAATTCGGTTCGGGTAATACGTTTGGGGTCATTTTGAAAGTTATACAATCGTTTTTGGGTCAAAATGAGAAAATAACTAATTTATACTTTTGAATTTTTAATAACTAAAAATAATGATTTACTTTACCTCTTTACACTTTTACCTTTACCTCACCTTTACATGATGAGTGCTGTGAGAGTGAGAGTGAGAGTGTCATCTCGTAAGGTCTTCCCCAAAGTGAGAGTGAGAGTGCTCCTAAGTCCCCAAACTGAACCCCCAAATTTCAGTCTTCCCCAAAGCCCCAAATCGCCAAAATCTTCCGCCTTCACCGCCGGCATCTTTCCTGAGCAATACAACGACGTTACAGTCCGCGAGCGAGAGATCGATCGAAACTCCTTCGTTGTCCGCCGTGCAGATCTGCCGTCCTTCTTGAAGATTCCAAGGTGTTCTTATTTTCGCCGGTAATTTTTTGATATTACAGGTATGCAGTCCACTGTTTAACCATCGCACTAAAATATTGTTTGTGGAGAGAAGAAGAAGTGTTGGTGGTGGGATTTGCAATTTTTTAGGTGATGAATAATAATGATTTGTTGAATAAATAATTAGTCGCACTAATATTATGTTTCTTGTTATCACTACAGAGGTGATTTGCAGTCTAGTTGCAGTAAGCCAAATTGATTACACACAACATTATACATATATATATATATGTATATATACATACCTTTTACTTTCTTAAAATATATGTTAACTACATGGCATGAGCTAATTTTCTTAACTGAAAAATTCTATAATTTTTGAATAAGCAATCAATTACCAATTAATTAAATAACGAAGTTGACCAATTTTAGCTCCATTTTGGAGAAGATAACTGATGTAGAACAAGAAGCCGACATGTTTTTAAATAGGTTTGAAGGTAGAAAAATGAAAAACAAACGTAACGTTGTCGGCGAAACTTCAAACAGCCGTAACTTTTGATCCGCTTGGAGTTACGGGGCCCACAAGATACCAAATCGAAGCTGTTTTCAAGACGAATCCAATCGTAATGGATAGGACCGTTTTACAGTAGTGGATCGACCCCAAATTCCATCGTTTAGTATTTTTTTTGAATTTTCAGCATTTTTATTTTATTTTTAATAATTGTCTAGTTGTCGGATGGGGCCCAAATTTTTACACGTGTCATCTCATAAGGTGAAGTATTTTTGGGTCAAATTTGGTAGCGTTTTGAGTTCGTTAGAATTTTAGTGTTTTTTTTAAAGATATTTAAAATGTGGAGTAAATGAGGATTTTTTTAATTAAAATAATTCAAAATTCTAGAAAATTAGTGTTTGAGTTCAATTGGTCAAAATAAAGTCAATCACCCCCGTCAAATATAATATATATATCTTGTAGAGCATTTTAAATGATTATTTTAAAATTAGGAGAATGTAGCAATCGAGTGTTTACTCAATTAGTATATTGCAGAAATCATGAATATTTCTTTCAACTGCAGAAATTAGGAGAATGTAGCAAAATTGCTTAATATATCTCAAAATTACATATCACTGCAGAAATCATGAATATAGACCGTAATTGGATGTGGCGGCGTATGGATAATAATGGTTATCTTTCAACTGAATTTGTGGAAGGGGTTAAGAAGTTCTTAGAATTTGCCTATGCACACCCGAGATTCGTGAGCGATGGAAATATAAAATGTCCATGCTCTAGGTGTCGCAATACGAAATTCTTTGAGCAAAAAGTTGTGCATCATCACCTCTACCAGAATGGATTTCAACGTGGTTACAATTTGTGGTATGCACATGGTGAACCCATCCCCGTCCCCGTGAGAGAGGTCTTGGATGATTTTCCAACAGTTCCTAATGAAGGAGGGTCACGTTATAGGACAATGGTGATGGATGCAATGGGTCCCGAGGTCAATTTAAATTCAACAAGTGATGATGAACAACTACCCAACTCAGAAGCACAAAAGTTCTTTGACTTATTAAAAGATGCTGATGAGCCTTTATGGGATGGTTGCCAAAATCATACCAAACTTTCTGCTGTTGCCCAATTGTTGAACGTCAAGTCAGAGTACAATATGCCCGAGGCTTGTTATGATCGACTTCTTTCGATCATCAAAAGCATGCTGCCAAATGGTGCAAAGTTGCCAGAGAACTTGTACAAGACCAAGAAACAATTGTCTAAACTTGGACTGGGTTATGAAAAAATCCATGCTTGTGTGAATAATTGTATATTATATTACAAAGAAAACAAAGACCGTCAAGAATGCCCTATTTGTTGTCTTCCTCATTATAAACTAGGTAAGTCGGGAAGTCGAAAACAAGTGCCTTTTAAGGTGTTGCGCTATTTGCCATTGATAACCCGACTTCAAAAACTATATGCATCTAGTTATACATGTGAGCACATGAGTTGGCATGCAAGAAACCATAGTGAAGAAGACATGGTTCATCCATCTCATGGAGAGGCATGGAAACATTTTGATCGCACTCATCTATCATTTGCCTCAGATCCACGCAATGTCTGTCTTGGGTTATGTACTGATGGTTTTAGTCCATTTGACAATTCCAGTATTCCTTACTCTTGTTGGCCTGTGATCATTACCGTATATAACCTTCCACCATGGATGTGCATGCAAAAACCTTTTATGTTCCTTAACATGGTTATCCCAGGCCCGAAAAGTCCAGGGAAGAACATTGACATTTTTCTACGTCCTTTGATAGATGAGTTGAAAACATTGTGGACATTTGGGGTTGAAACCTATGATGTGTACAAAAAACAAAATTTTGATATGAGGGCGGCACTTATGTGGACAGTTACTGATTTTCCTGGGTATGCTATGGTATCAGGGTGGAGCACTCATCGTCGTATGGCATGTCCATATTGCATGGAAAAGACTAAATCCTTCTTACTTAAATGTGGAAGAAAGGCTTCATGGTTTGATTGCCATCGTCCGTTTTTGCCTTCTAATCATCCTTATAGAAGACAGACTTATAAATTCAGTAAGGGAAGAATTGAAAATGATCCTCCGCCTATCCGCTTAAGTGGTGAAGACATGTGTCGAAGAGTAAAGCAACTCCTCGATATAACCTTTGGGAAACCCCCTGGCGGCGCACAACCAATAGATGAATTCGAAAAAACACATAATTGGGTGAAAATGAGCATATTTTGGGAGTTACCTTACTGGTACACAAACCTTATCCGACATAACCTAGATGTAATGCATATTGAGAAGAATGTGTTTGATAATATTTTTAACACGATTATGGATGTCAAGGGAAAAACAAAGGACAATGCAAAAACTCGAAAAGATTTAGAATTATATTGCAGTCGTCATGAGCTGCATTTACTTGAAAGTGCAAATGGAAAAGTACAAAAACCTAAAGCTTCTTACACATTGAGTAAAGCACAGATAAAAGAAGTGTGTTCTTGGGCAAAATCATTAAAGTTACCTGATGGGTATTCCTCTAACATAGCTCGTTGCGTGAACGAGCACGAATGCAAGTTTCAAGGGATGAAGAGTCATGATTGTCATGTATTTATGCAAAGATTGCTCCCTATTGCATTTAGGGATCTACTTCCAAAACCAATCTGGGAAACAATAACAGAGCTTAGTAGTTTCTTCAAGGATATATGTGCAACTGTGTTGCGTGTGGAGCATATGCAAAAACTTGAGAAGAACATTGTTGAGATACTGTGTAAACTTGAGAAAATTTTCCCCCCCGGGTTCTTTGATTCAATGGAACACTTGCCAGTTCACCTTTCATATGAAGCTAAAGTCGGTGGGTCTGTACAATATCGATGGATGTATCCTTTTGAGAGGTACTCTCATTCACCTATTCCCATTGTATTATGAAAGTTTAGTACCACCATTTGAATATTTAATCAAATTGTAGGTACCTATACCACTTGAAGAAAAAAATTGGCAGCCGTGCTCGAGTTGAGGCTTCTATTGTTGAGGCGTATATGATCGAGCAAGTTTCAACCTTTTGTTCCTTGTACTTCGAGCCAAACATACCATCCCAACTAAATCGAGTACCACGAAATGATGATGGTGGAACGGTAGATCCATTTGAGAGTACTTCGATTTGTGCACATCCAGACCGACCACTTGGTACTCGGGTTGCACTTAGATATCTCACTGATGATGAGATGAAAGTTGCACATAGATATGTCTTGATGAATCACGATAAAATCGACCTATATTTGAAGTGAGTTACTTAACACATGCGCCATTATCTTATTTGATTAAAGGCCTGTAAGCATTATGTGCCATTGTCTCAACTTTTATAGGAGTTTTGAAGAAGAAAAGAGACGCAAAGTTCCAAGAATAACTGAGGTGGAACTAAATATATCACGTGATAGAGACTTTGCTAATTGGCTACATGATCATGTAAGTAGATCAAAGATTAAAGCCACAAATTTTAGCAACTTAATTGGTATGTGTGTTAATATATAATGATATTTTCTTAAATATATAATGATAATTTCTTAATAGGTTTGAGATACTAATAATGAAGTTGATGATGTCATAAGGAAGTTAGCTCATGGTCCGAAGCGTCGAGTTTCTTGCTATAAAGGATACTTTGTGAACGGGTTCAAGTCTCACACTCGGGAATATGGTCGTTACAAAGAAACTACAAATTCTGGTGTATGCATACTTGGAAGTACCTATAATGAACATGAAGTAGACTACTATGGGTCATTGGAAGAAATTTTGGAGTTGGAGTTTTTTGGGTTCAGGAATGGGATTGTATTATTTAAATGTCATTGGTATGATACTTCTGATAAAGGAATAAGAGTGCATGGATCAGGTCTTGTGGAAATTAATCATAAGTTGAAATTGACGACAGATGATCCTTTTGTATTAGCTTCTCAAGCTCGACAAGTTTGCTATACTTCATTTCCTAGTGTGAAAAGAGAGAGACGTGATTGGTGGGCAGTATGTAAAGTAAAGAGTTCCGGAAAGTTTGATATCCCAGCAGTTGAACAAGATGAGAGTATTCTACCAAGTTTTGAGACTCCTTTCCAAGAAGAGGATGCGCCCGCACCACCTTCTATTCTTTTGGAAAATGATGAGATTAATATTGTCGCAGATGTTATGGCAGAAGAATTGGAGTTAGATGAGGTGGAGGGAATTCAACATGCTATGAGGATCAATGAAGACAATATGGAGGATGCAGAGCATGAAGAAGAACAAGAATTTGAATATTCAGAGTCAGAAGAAGAAGATCAAGAAGGAGATGAATATGATTATGAAGATAGTGATAATGACTTAGAGGATGATGATTGATTGTTTGTAGTAATCTGAAGACATTGTTTAAACATGTTTGATAGTTTATCTAGTTAATTGTGCGAGTTTGCATTATTTGATTGCATTTTAGTGTGTATTTATTTGAATAATCTTCTTTCATGTTGTGTATTTAATTTGATTTATATTTATTTATGACAGGATGACGACTAGAGGGCGAGATACGCACCACGGACGAGGTCCAGCACGTGTACGAGGCCCTCGTGGACGAGCACACCTTCGGGACGAAGAGACAGAGGTAGATGAGACTTTGGGTTTGGAGTCTAATTTTGCTGATGGAGTGCATCGTGATGATATACAGGTATAACTTTATTTAACTTTTATGTGCTTAAATCTAAAAATAATATTTACATTACTGTTATATCTTACATTATAATTTAATTTTTATGTAGGTTGAGGAGACATTGATGGGGGAAAATTATGATTCTATAGATACAGTTGAAGAAGGTACTTTCACAGGCTCGGAGAAGGGGACCTAATCACCGGACACAAGTTCCAGCAAGTGCTGACAATCAGATTACGATAACTATTATTGATTCTAGGTACTTCTAGATCCTTTGTTTGCATTATATATACATACATATATATATATATGTATATTTATTTATTTGTAAAAATAAATATTAAATTTCTTCTCTGTTATTGTCATTTACTTTGTCAACTAGATTTATTGAAGCAGATGTTACTCAAAATATGACGAATGATATAAAGGGAATTTTCACAGAAGCATATCCAAGATGGCTGAAAGTTCCAGAGGCGACCAAAAATTTATTATGGGAGAATTTTAAGGTACTTTATTCAAGTTTGATTTTTATATTATGGGAGAATTTTAAGGTACTTTATTCAAGTTTGATTTTTATATCATGTTATTTGAAGTTTGATTCTTACGTAGTTTTTTTTTTAAATATCCATATTTCAGTTGAGATATAGGTGGGATAACCTAACAGATGCAAGTGTGTAAAAAATTTGGAACGAAAATGCTGGTGCCCGACTGAGGGAATTGCTCTACAAAGCCAAGAAAAAAGCTTTAGACAATGCTGAGGAGCAATTAGGCATAAAACCAAGTAATTTGGACATGGTTGGTAGAGCTCCAACTTGGATGGGCACTCATATATGGGACGAATTGGTGCAAAAGTACTGGGCTACAGAGGAGTATACTAAAAAATGTGAGAAAGCTAAGCAAAATCGTATGACTGAGAAGGAAGGTTGTGTCACGAAGCATACTTGTGGTTCTATCCCTCGAGAAGCACATCGACTAAAAATGGTATGTTTAGTTTCCAAATTTTCATCTCTTTTTCTGCTATTCTGCTGAACATTGATTAGTATAATCATTATTGTAGGAAAAAACACTTAAGCACAGTGTTGATGATTTTGAGTTATTTGAGCGATGCCACATAAGTCAAGACACTGGGGAGTTTGTGGATAAAAAATCGAAAAAATTTAGTGTAAGTATCTTTTAATTAAGTTTCTCCTTATTATCTTTTGTTCTTAATTTACTTTTTCTTTAATTTTCATAGGGGATGTTTTGTTTCATTTACTTGTTAATATATTATTAAGAATTAATAATTTTTGTCATATATTTGCACAGGAAGAATACAGGGCCAAGCAGGGTCCCAGTGATTCCTCCTTGTTACCGTCATTTGATTTTTCATCATGGTGCGAAGTGACTGGAGGCCCATTAAAGGGCCGTTTGTACGGAATTGGGCAATGCAAAACTTCTGGAAATTATAGTGTGAGCTCCAGCTCATTAGTTGCTGGTCGGGGAGAGTCTCGTGAGGTAATTGTGGGATTAACACAAGAGATAGAAGATGTGCGAGAAAACCAAAGAAGAAACAATGAAGAGAACAAGAAATTGATAGAAAATGTGTTTGAGGAAGTGAGAAAAAGAGATGCAATTATTGAAATGAAAAATGAAGAGATTAAATGAATGAAAGAGGAGATGAAAGTGAGCATGGAGGAGATGCTTCGAAAATTTGTTCAAGATGTGGGATATCCAAATCACAAGTTCCCCGGTGGATCTGGAAATTGTAATGAGCAAAGAGGTTCAGATAGAGGTAGTTAATTGGTATTTTTTGGTTATATACTTTGATGATTAATAGTAACTCGTGTTAATTGTTTACCGTTTTGATACTTTTGGGTAGATGTCGGGACTAATTGATTGGACAAGGTTGTCTGTTGGAATGATATATTGTTAGAAAGATGTGGTGTTGAAATGATTGTGCTAGATACTTCGATTGTGATGTTAATTAGTTGTTTGCATTTTGTTGTTAGGTGCGATGTTGTTTAATTAATGTTTGTTGATTTTATTGAATTATTCGTTATTTACCAGGTTTGATATTATATGGATTTAGCAAATAAAACGCTATATTCATAAATTTTTTAGCTTCATTTAGAGACGGATTTAGAGACAGTTTTAGAAAAAGCAAAGACAGATTAGAGGCGGAATTAAAGACGAAATTAGAGACCTATATTGAAATGCGATCAGAGATGGAATCAGAGACGAATTCGGAGTTGAAATCAGAGATGGATACGGAGTTGGAATCAGAGATGGATTTAGAGACGGATACTAAATTGGAATCAGAGACAGATTTAGAGACGGTTACTGAGTTGGAATCAGAGATGGATTTAGAGACGGATATATCGTTGGAATCATAGACGGATTTAGAGACGGATTTTGAGTTCGTATTAGAGACGGATTTAGAGATGGATTCCACAAATTTTTGAGACGGATTAGTTACCAAATCTGAATATAATTAGAGATGAATTTAAAGACGGATTACAGACAAAATATAGAGACGATTTATTTGTAAAAAAAGTCATGAAAAAAGCGACGGAATTAGAGACGGAACAATTTTCCGTCTCTGAAATTAGAGACGGAAAAATTCCATCTCAATCAGCGTCGAGCTGTTTAAAGACGGGTGTTAGAGACGGAATTGTTCCGTCTCTAATTATTTTCAGAGACGGAAAATTGGGTTTCAGAGACGGATCTGTTTTCTTGTAGTGAAGGTCCACATTAGTTAATTTAAATGTAGCATCTTATATTTTACTCTAGGATTGGAATTGGATTGATATAGTATTGCATTAATATCTATTTAAGAATTAAATTTAGATTAAAAATTTAATTCTAATATTCTTTAAATTTTCATTAAATATTGTATTAAAGAAAATCCATCAGTAAGTAGTATGATCTTCTTCTTTTTTCTTGGATTGGATTGAAATAATTTTTAATTCTATTTAATTTTTATTCTTGAATATCAATTTGGAGCAATCTAGATGTTTTAATGAAATAAATAATTGACATGGATTATACTGATTAGTCATTCTTTATCTAATATTTTAGTAGGAAATATCTTTTATGAGAATTATTTAACCTATTCCCACTAAACAAAAATAAATTCAATATATGAATTAAAAAAATTGCCTGAACATCTTTAATCTTTTATGTATCTTTTGTGTCCATAAAATTTACATGGAGTTCTTTTTTTAAGAAAATAATTCAGCACCTAGAATATAATTCAAAAGAATGGAAAACGGGGATACAATATACATAACACTTAGAATTGAACAATTTTTGACATTTTTTTCAGGAAATGAAGAAAAAAAAATTGAGATTGATTTGGCATGGACCATCGGATGACTGTAGTCAATTTCAATTTCCATTCATATATTGCCGTGAATAGAAGCACGACATTTCAGGGATTGAATAACTAATTATGTAACTGATTACTTAATCTATACTATCTATATTATCTATACTCTTTTATAAAGTGGGAGAGCCTTATACTAACTGCCATGGTGTGTTTTAAATGAATTGCCAAAATCTATACTCTTTTATAAAGTGGGAGAGCCTTATACTAACTGCCATGGTGTGTTTTAAATGAATTGCCAAAATTAACCCTGGCACAAATCCCTTGAATTCTACATCCTTCACGATCTAAGTTGGAAATTGGAAAACTAAAAACTGCTATCTACCTATAAATTAAAGAAACTGACCACCTCTTAAGTAGTTTCTTCCCTCCCAATAAACTTCCCAAGCTTCAACTGTGAATTCCCATCATCCAAATAAACTGCCACATTTATGTCTCTCACGGTTTTTCTCTACCCTTTATCCTCTCCTCTATTCATGTTCGTAAATTACTTTATGAATGATTGTTAATACATGATTTTGTGAAAAGGAATTGCTTTTTTATGAGTGAGAGAGAGAGAGAGAGAGAACAATGTTAATGGCCATAAGATTGACTAAGTTTTGGTTTTGTACTTTGCAGTGAATCGGAGTTGTTTCTGCTTGGGGGCGGTGTATCAAAATAACCCCATGATTGTGGGAGAATTTCCGTAGGCGTCTGGTCGTCTTTCAAGAGTGAATACGAAATGGATTTAAGGTTTGATTTTGAGGGGCAAGTTGTCAATGGATTGGGAATTTTGTATGTTTTTTTCTTCAAATTTAACTATTATGTTGGAATGAGAAACACACATATTTGGGATGATTAAAACTTCACATGCCACTAATACGAAACACAGATTGAGGGTGATTTTCCATATGAGATCAGACAATTGGCAGGCAGATTATCAGATTTTAATATTTCATCTTTTACTTTTACTTTTCCTTTTTCTATTTTCAAATTCTATTTCTTCCCCCCTTATTTTGTCCAAATGAACAAATCGGAAAGATCTTATAATTGAAAAGGTGTGAATTTTTTTACTTTTTTCGTTTCTTCTCCATTAAATTTCCAATATTTAGTAAACACACTATTTTTTCCTAAAACTTTTTCACTTTTTAACTTTCATAATTCTGGTTTCTATTCAGTTAAGTGAATTTTGATGAAACAATATTACTTCAGTAAATATTTTACACACATAAACATAAGTACAATTTCATTGTATGCTTTTATATGTAAAGTAATAATCGCTCAATAATTTCTTTTTCTTTTTTCTTGGTAATTAGGACCCAGTAGGATTAGTCTATAAAAGAGAAGGTGGAACAGTAAACATTAATCAAAGTAAAAAAAAAAATTGGAAAAATGGTGTTCGATGTGGTATTTAAAACTAAAATACTATTGCTTTGTGTAGTTAATGAATGTAATTTTTATTTTTTAAGTGATTGGTTACATGTTTGGATACATTATGAATGTCAAATATTAATCAATATTTAACAACTAATCACGATTTGCAGTGAATTAATACTTCATTGTTACAATCAAGTAGGAACAATCCACAATTGGTGAAAGTATTTTTAATTCGTTTATAAAATTAATTTGTTCTTTTTTATTTTATTTGCACACACATCGAGTGTGTTCCGACCGCTAGTTATTATATAAAGCACAAGGGGCTTAGAGTAATTACCTTGGGCTGTCAAGTTTTTGGTGAAGCCATTTCAATTCTTAAATTTTGACAAGTGTCCCATTTAGTGGTTTTTTTATATATTTTATATCTTATATTGTTTCTCTTTCCTATTTTTTCTCACACACTATCTCTTTCTCTCCTAATATTTCTCCCATTTTCTCTCTCATCTCCTAATGCACCGTTATTTTTCTTTTCACTCATTTCTCTCTCTTTATTATCTCCCTATATATTTAACTATTTATTTTTTTCACTAATCATATTAAATTTACTTTCCACCTTATTTTTTCTATTTTTTATTCTCTTCTCTCATATCTTATTTAAATTTAATGGAATTTTACTCAAAAAAAATCCATATCAATTTTATATTTTTGCACACGCATAGAGTGTGCCTTTCCCGACTAGTATTTTAATGATCAATGAATGTGGAGGGCATAATAGACATCTTAATCGTTTTGCTCTGGTATGAAATTTTTTGCTCTGGCATTATTATCAGCCTTTTGTTAAACTCAGACTTTATTTTTGAATGGCAATGAGACCACGTAATGCAAGAATAGCAATAGTCTGGGTTCTCATGTTACTTGGGTTCATTAGTTGGATAGGCGGATATGGTTATGTTATCGTAAAATCCTTTTTTTTATTTATCCACGGGGTGTTCGGGTCAGCTTTCGTGCACCTCAACTAATCCTCGCTCGCGATTCATGGCTGCCGTTGACCAAACATTATTTTGACAACGCAGAGAAGTGATCCTGAGAGCACACCAGCATTGATCCCAAGTTGTCCCAATGGCAGCCTTATACCACTAAACCAAGAGATTTTTCGTACTTCATTCTATTTGTCATTTCAATTTTTTTTTATTGTATGTCATTTTAATTTATTTATGATCTACCACTGAGATTCTCAATTTTCTTGTTTACAACATTTAAATTATGTTTGTTTACGTAACTTGAATGAGGAGAAGAAAAGAAAATATAGTCAACATGTTAATCATTTACGAAAGCAATGAAAGATGTGCGTGCATCCTCTTGCAATTATAGGCTTGAGCAATCAAATTGACTTTCAGATAATTTACAACTTATTCATATGAAACATTTTACTGTATATTTTTTAATGAGATGCTACGTCTTTTATTCATATTTGCTGTACATATTATTGTTCCTATTTATTTATTTTTTACAATTATTTTCCTAGAATAACACAAACACGTGCAACGCACGTGCTCTTTACTAGTGTTATAAAATATAGTTTATACATATACATGTATATATCTTATCTTACCTCCATACAAATGTGTGAATAACTCATGTGTTTGTTCCATTGTGAAAAGACTTTCACACTCTTATTTAAACTTAACTCGTTTTTTTAGTTGGAAGCTAATTAATTAGTTATTAATAAAAAGAAAAGGAAACCACTAGTAGGACAACATTTAATATAAATAAACTACTTAATTATTTATAAATAAAAGAAATCAGTTAGTAGTAAGACAACATTTAATATAAAGAAACTAGTTAATTAGTTATTAATAAAAGACGAAACAAACCAGTAGTAGGACACCATCTAATATAAAATTAAAAAGAAACTAGTTAGTTAAATTTCGTCTGTCAATATGTATAAGGATATATAAATTAGAGATAAAAACATTAAACCCTCCGAACTTTGGTCATTTTCACACTTTTCTTAACATTTTTTTTTTTTTTACTTTGTATCCAGAACTTCACGGGATTTGCAGATTCTTATATAAAAGCATATTCCAGGGAATATTCCGATAGAAAATGCAATTAAACACAAAGTTGAGGATGCAAAGTGCAAATTTATTTTGGAAAAAGTTCAAATTCCGACGAAAATTCCGCCGGAATATGATGTTATGTAAGAATCTGTAAATCCCGTGAAATTCAGGATGCAAAATAGAAAAAAAAATTGTAAAAAAAAGTGTGAAAACGGCCAAAATTCGGAGAGTTTAATGTTTTTACCTCTAATTTATATATCCTTATACATATTTACAGAAGAAATTTAACTAACTAGTTTCTTTTTTCTTTTATATTAAATGGTGTCACTACTAACTGGTTTCTTTCGTCTTTTATGAATAACTAATTAACTAGTTTCTTTATATTAAATGTTGTCTTACTACTAACTGATTTCTTTTATTTATAACTAATTAAGTAGTTTATTTATATTAAATGTTGTCCTACTAGTGGTTTCCTTTTCTTTTATTAATAACTAATTAATTAGCTTCCAACTAAAAAAACGAGTTAAGTTTAAATAAGAATGTGAAATTCTTTTCACAATGGAACAAACACATGAGTTATTCACACATTTGTATAGAGGTAAGATAAGATATATACATGTATATGTATAAACTATATTTTATAACACTAGTAAAGAGCACGTGCGTTGCACGTGTTTGTGTTATTCTAGTAAAATAATTGTAAAAAATAAATAAATAGGAATAATAATATGTACAACAAATATGAATAAAAGACGTAACATCTTATTAAAATATATACAATAAAATGTTTCATATGAATAAGCTGTAAATTATCTGAAAGTCAATTTGATTGCTCAAGCCTATAATTGCAAGAAGATGCACGCACATCTTTCATTGCTTTCGTAAATGATTAACATGTTGACTATATTTTCTTTTCTTCTCCTCATTCAAGTTACGTAAACAAACATAATTTAAATGCTGTAAACAAGAAAATTGAGAATCTCAGTGGTAGATCATAAATAAATTAAAATGACATACAATAATTTTTTTTTTGAAATGACGAATAAAATGAAGTACGAATAATAAGATTTATTATATGAAGGTCTAATTGTCCCTTTTCTTATTTGATCTTGACGGACGCTGTAACCTTGTTTTTACTTTACTTCACGAACTTATTTTTATATTTCTTTCTCAAATTGCTCAATTTCTCTTCATCATCACTTGAAATTATATTGTTTATGTCTCGTTCCTTATTGTTCGTTGATAACCTTGTTTTTACTTTACTTCACGAACTTATTTTTATATTTCTTTCTCAAATTACTCAATTTCTCTTCATCATCACTTGAAATTATATTGTTTATGTCTCGTTCCTTATTGTTCGTTGGCAGCTACTTTGTCTTCTTTGCATATTTTCTTCAACCACTGAAATGATAAGAATACAATGACTCAGGGAACATGACATTTAGTTGATTTAGAAAAGCATAACTGTTGCTGCAACAACAACCATATCGTGCACGCGAAGAAGGTCATAACAAACTACTATGGCTATTGGTTAACACAACTGTTGCAATATTTAAAAGGCTATGCCATAAAATAAAGTTCCTGGACAAAACTTTGAAGGTATGCAAATATTAGAAATAATGCTTGAAGTTGCTGTAAGGAGGAGAGATATGAAGCCAAGAAGCATCAATTCTGTAGAAATGTTTCAAACGAAGCTCCAAGTTAAAATGTGATGGAAAGAATGGAAAAAGGAATCAAATTTTGAAATGGCAATTTCGAAATCACATGAAGAAACAGCTATTACCTTCTTTCATCTTCTCCACCGCTGCAAGTAAAGGTTTTCTATCGGTTTTCTTCAACCAATGAAATGATAAGAACACAATGACTCAGGGAACATGACATTTAGTTGATTTAGAAAAGCATAACTGTTGCTGCAACAACAACCATATCGTGCAGGCGATAAATTGACAGTACAAAATAAAAATATCATAAATTACAACAAATAAAATCATATTTTTATATATATTCAAAATATAATAACAACCATATAAGAAAAATAAAACCGCAAGTTCTTGTCATCTAAAGAACAACAATACATAGAAAACAAAAGAAATCATTCAAATAAAATGAAAGAAATGAACAAATAAAAAGGTTGAAACCGTCAAGATGAAATATATTCAAAAGGAGACTAAGTTCTTTGCTGCAAAAGGTGGCAAATGAAACAACATATTTGAAGGACGAAAATGCCCCAGATATATATACTAGAGGTCGGTTTACTGGTTTGGTGGTTTGCAATTATTAAACCTACAACTCAACCCGAAAGTGACGGATTGCAACATTTTCAAACCGTTCCTATTACTAAAACAAAATTAAACTGACGGTTTTCAGGTGATAGGCTCGGTTGGCGCGGCTCGGATCAGTTGTGCGGATTTTTGTACACACCAACTTACCTACATACAAATTCTTAGAATCACATATTGCAAACACACACAATTTAGTAATTATTTATATTTACGTGCAAATTGAGTGCACTTTTCTAATAATTTATATAATTTATAATGAATGATCACGATTAATAATTTTCATATCATGCAAATTAGACCGACTAAATATTATAATATAATATTTTAATTTATATCTTAAATAATTTACTTTGACTTAATAAGTAATTAATATTTTAATTAAAAACTTCACACGTGCACTTTTCTAGTTGTTAAAAAAACCCCAAAACATAACAGGAACATGAAATTGATGTTGAAAAATGCTTTTAGTAAGGCTAGTGATAAGTATAAAATAAATTCATTCGACCTCACAAATAAATGTTCTTAAGAAGTCGTTTGGCCTCTCGGCCACTCATTGTTGACATTTCCAAAGAGGTTAAGAAGACATCTCATGAGTCAAAGTTCCATGCAAACTACCACCAGAAGAATTTTTTACTACAAATGTTTTTTCTGATATTTTTGTTAAGGGTACTGATACTGCCAGAGCAAGAAGCCTCTTGCTAGAGCAAGCCTTTTCGAATGCCAATTTTCGTATAATCCACTCCATATCGAATACTTCAAAAACTTATTCGATATATATCCACCTCATATCCATATTCAGTATGAATACAATATTGCACGAGGTAATTTTTTAGAGTACCCGTGCATTATATTACATAATATTTTTTTTATATGATAGTACGTAACATTAATAATAAACAAAATTCCAATTTTTTTAACTTGTAAAATTTTAAGGCGAAACCCGCGAGAATGTTGCTTGATGACTGATCAGGTGTGACAACAAGACAGAGAAACATTAAGGGCACGCCTTCAAAGTAATATACAGACAAAGTCAAATAAGTATTATTGTTTTAGTATCAACTATCAACGACTTGGTGTAGTGGAGTGGGCATTCTGATTATCAAAAAAGAAATGTAGTGGACATTCACCTCACAACTTATACAATCATTCTGACGCAAAATTTCACATTACCCCGTGACTCGGCCCTATTAAAATCTGCCACGTCAGCAGCACTGACAGAAATTGCCTCGCAACTCGGAAACCCAAAACTATTTCCTTTTACTTCAAAAAAACAAAAAAAAAATTATATCAGACCAATTTTAATAGTTTGAATGTAAATTTTGTGTTTATTTTTCTTACATAATTGTGTTCAAAGATTGGATATATTGATATAATATTAGGATCATTGGACTCGATTTTGAATTTTTCCATCAAAGTGGAGGAATATGCCCTTTCCTCTTTTACAAAAATTAAAATTGAAATTTCAGTGAAACGACGCCGTGTGAAGTGCAATTGCCTGTTTATTCAATTCAAATCCCTTTGTCACTAAGCTACACTCTGTTTTCGTTTCGCTGAAAAGTGGAAATATAATAAATCGGCACCGAAATTCTCTCATTCCACTGCTCACTTTCCTCTGCTTTTCCTCCGTGTGTGTCTATATATATATATATATATCGTGAATGTGCTTTCTCCTTCCCTTCTATATTTAGTCATTCCCCAATACCCTCCTTTCGATTTCCGGTTCCAGCTTTTCAATTCTGCGCGTATTCGGATTGTGTTTATTCTCCGTCAAATTTTGATTCTGGAAAGTTTTCATCCTTGCTTTGTTAACTCAGTGATTAGCTCCGAATTTCCTCATTCTTGATGATTTATTTGAATTCAATTTACAAATCATCGCTCAATTCATCGCCCAAACCCCAATTTATTTACTCAGTTTCATCCAATTTTTACCACTTAGATATTTCATTCATAAATTGTTTATATTGTCTCCGCGTCCGTCTCAAAATTTAATACCTGCTCAATCCCTTTCCAATTTTCTTTTGAAAAATATCCATTTTTTTTGGTAATTCGGTTTAAACTTAACAAAAATGGGGGATGGGTTGAAGTCAAGTTCAATAGATGACTTGCCACTCCACTTAATTCTCGAAATTTTGACCTCCGGTCGATTGAGCGCTGTAGATTTAGTGTGTTTGGAGCTGACTTCCAGGACTTTTAGCACGACTCATGGATTATTTCCTCAAAAGCTTCGGTCTTTAATGGATTATGCTGCTGCTACGCTTTGTGGGTCGAACCACATTTATGCTTCGCTTCGGGATGATGCTCGGAACGAGCTTTTTAGTCGATGTAACGAGAATTGGAAGCGAGTCTTGAGGTTTTTGCAGTCCGTGGAACAGTCTTCTGACATGGTTCAAACCTCTGCAGGCAATGTATTATTTCTTGAATTCTTCTGGTTTTTATAGCATGTTACTTCATTGCTATATGAGAACTTTTGCTTTGGTATATGACTGATTTGGTAGATGTGAGATACTGGTTGGTTTGATTTATTCATAATGTGCTGATTAATGTGATGTTTGAATACATTTAGCTCAGGAAGTAATTGATTGAGAGTAAAGTGTGAAGTCACGGTAAGGCATTGAGTTTATCTTCTGTGTTTGTTGATAATACACTTACGTAGTGTTCCTATGTTATTTGTATTCAGAAATTGAAGCTGAAGTTAAAGAATGACCACCTAAATATTGCACACCAAATGCTACTGAAGATAGAGAATCTTTTATACATATTAGTTGCAGAATTTCACTGAAACTGATTGATACATTAAAGAATTATGCAATTCACCTTGTGTTGTTGGTTATTTCTGTTATCAGAACTTGTTTTAGCTTAACTTCTATTTTAGATAGGAGAATTCTAGGGATCCTCAGCTTCAAGTTTCATTCTGATATTATTTCCTATCCATGCATTCATATGGAAGTAAACTCTCCTGAGGTATAGCTGCTCTAGCTGTGTTTATTTTTGTCACTAATTCCAAGAGGTTTCAACAGATGCAGATCAAAAGCGGAAGATACCACACTTTACTGGTCAATGACCTGGGGGTATACTCTTGTGGTTCCAGCTTATGTGGTGTCCTTGGTCATGGTCCTTATACAACGCAATGTGTAGCATTTACCCCGGTCAGTTTTCCATGTCCAGCTCAAGTTATTCAAGTCTCAGCTTCCCACAACCATGCAGCCTTTGTTACAAAGTCTGGAGAGGTTTGTCATAACCTCGTGCTCCATCATTTTGTTGCAGTTTAATCATGTGGGCCTAATGTTATACATTTTAGAGAACTACCTGCTTATATGTACCCTTGGAGGCAAGATTAATGTGATTTTTGTTCAGCGCACCGGAATACTTCTGGGTTACTTGCTTTTTACAAAGTTTCCATGGCGTATACATTAGTCCTTTCACTTTTTCAAGTAGAAATGAATTCACAAAATCAATGGCTAATTGACCCTTTTCATTTTATTCCCATCAACTGTTTTTTAGCTGCTAAAATGCACCAAACAGTAGAAATAGAAGAACATGCTAATAACGCCGTAAGTGCTTACATGAACACTGATTCCATATGGGGTTGCTTGCGCTTGCATGCATGTAAAGATTTTATTGTTCTGGCGGGGTGTAACTCATCCTTTGAATCAGTTTCGGTGATCTTGGTATATATATTCTCAAATGGCATGTTAAGGAAAAACCATCAGACATTGTGTTATTGGACCTCATTTCCCATAATGATGGTATAGACTCTATTTAGCTTGTCAGAAAATAAAAAAATCTAACTGGGTACCTTCTTTTCTCTCATAATTTATATCACCTTCTTAGTGCTGCGACCGGACTAGGGTCTGTTTTTATGAACTCTGTGTTAGAAGGGAAAATGCTGCTATAATTGACCTCTGGGAACATCTCATCAGCTTTCGAGAACGATTCAGACATAGAATTTATCTTATGTGAATGCACCACTGTTGCATAATCATAATTGACGGATAATCTGGAGTTGCCTATGCAGGTTTTCACATGTGGAGATAATTCATCATTTTGTTGTGGTCATAGAGATACAGGCCGTCCAATATTCAGGCCAAAGCTTGTTGAAGCACTGAAGAGTATTCCATGCAAGCAGGTATGCCTCTAATATGTTCTGCAATGGGGGAAATAGTTAGAATTGGTTCATTTTCTTCTTTTTGATTGCTGACCAGGTGCTAAGTTATCATCTTTCTTTGAGCTTCATGTTTTGCTTCCCAAATGCAATGCTCCAAGTTATTTTTTTTGAATGAGCATATATCGTCCTAAACTTCTTAAGCGTTGTTCCATGCATTATTGGAACAAAAAGGATATTGATTAAGTTGAGCTAATACTTTAGGATAAAAGAAATAAAAATTAAGGTCAGAGATTCGTAAAATCAGTCCATTGCACTGGTCTTTATGCATCAAGTCATGGAACAGTTTTTCTGGTGTGGCTTGCTATGTCTTGTATTCAGGCGCAACCATGACATAGATGAATTGGACCTAACTTGGTGTCTATATAAACAAGTTGTGCTCAGGGTAGTTTTCTTTTTCATTGTTCTTATTTTTTTAATTGTTTTTTTATTGGATATCTCATTGACATTGGGACAATTCCCAGTGCAGAGATATATCTCTGCCCCTGAGGACGTGAGGCTCTATTGAGTAGAGCGATGTAAATCGTTATATTAATTTGCTTTTATGTTCTTTGTGTTTTCTTCTCATTCATTTGTATGTCCAGTTAATCTTTAAAGTTTTGAGGTTTGCTGTGTGATTCCATTTTTTTCCAAGTGGAACTCACAATATTACGATTTCGAATTGCCTAACGAAGTAGTTAATTGGTCAATATCCACAAGTTCAACAATGATTCTGTGCCAAACTCAATTTTTGTATTTTGATATTTTCATCACCAAATATTTTTGAAGGACAAAATTAATGAGATAACATTTGTTAGATTGACATAGTGACATGAACATAGTAGCCATACAAAGAGTCTGTTGAATATGCAAAGAACTTTAATTTTTGGTTTCATACTTCAAAGGATAAAGATAGTAAGATAACATTTGTTATAAACTTTTAATGATGTATAACATAGTAGTTGGAGAAAGAGCTGCTAACTGAATACTGCAAAGAACTGATTAATTCTCATCTTTATCTTTCCCTTATCTAGAATGGTGGTTGAAGCTGCTACTTGGAAACTGTTTTTTGCTATTCTTAACTGAAGATGTAGTTAGAAAAAAAATCAAGATAACAGGTCTTATATTCAATTCACTTGTGTTTCCATCCTTCAACTCCTTGAAAACCTGAATAGGACGTAATGTCCTAAAGGTTTATTGGTATCAACAAGAAGATTTCTTTATTACTAAATTACCAGAAACAGAAAGGGAAAATATTTCATGAGAGACTTGTGATTGGATGATAAAGTCTCACATTCTTTATTTGCTGAGTGATAAAAGTGATTGTATAGGTAGCCGCAGGGCTCAGCTTCACCATGTTCCTGACAAGACAAGGCCACGTATATACTTGTGGGATCAACACGCATGGTCAGCTTGGTCATGGTGATACACAGGATAGACCTGTCCCCGAAAAGGTGGAGCTGCTTGAATCTATTGTTCAAATTGCTGCCGGCCCGGGTTATGGTCTTGCTGTGGCAGATAATGGAACACTTTTTTCTTTTGGGTCTGGCACCAATTTCTGCCTTGGCCATGGAGAGCAGCACAATGAGCTTCAGCCTCGAGCAATCCAGTCTTTCAAGAGGAAGGGTATTCACGTGGTTCGGGTGTCTGCTGGTGATGAGCATGTTGTGGCTCTTGATTCCAATGGTTATGTAAGTAGTGCTATTCGGGAAGAAAATAATGAACATCTAAAATTTAGAATATAATTCACTAACAGAACATTAATCATTGTTCGGTGATTATAGGTATATACTTGGGGCAAAGGTTATTGTGGTGCATTGGGCCATGGAGATGAAATTGATAAGACAACGCCTCAACACCTTACCAGCCTGAGGAGCAACCTTGCTGTGCAGGTAATTGGTCAAACTTAACGGGTGTATAATCAACACAGTACTGTTCTCTCTCTCTCTGAAGGAAAAATTATTGAAAAGCATTAAAATGATCTTCTTTCTTATATCTTGTAGGTATGTGCTAGTAAGAGGAAAACATTTGTTTTGGTTGATGATGGATCAGTCTATGGGTTTGGTTGGATGGGTTTTGGTAGCCTCGGTTTTCCAGATAGGGGCGTCTCTGACAAAATAGTGAGGCCTCGTGTCCTAGACAGCTTGAGACCCCATCACATTTCTCAAGTTAGCACAGGGTTGTACCATACTGTTGTGGTTACAAACCAGGGACAAGTTTTAGGTTTCGGAGACAATGAAAGAGCACAGCTGGGGCATGATACCCTCAGAGGTTGTCTTGAACCGACCGAAATTTTCCTTGGAGCAACAACTAATATACAAGGATAAAACTAGTATGTGGACCTCCTCTGTCTTTTCTCTCTTTTTGTTTGTTTTTTTGCACTTATGGCGGGCTAATTGTGTGTTTCTTTATACATGCTTATTGATTTCCTATTCTTGTGCATTATTGTAACCTGAGAAAACTGGAGCTTGTAATATCTTGACACAATTTTCTGCTCGAACATATTCTATTGTTGATAACTGTAACTTTTATACTGTTTGTTGTTGCCCCCTGCAATGATGCAATGTCCTTTTCATTTAATTTTGTGAGTTAAATGCTTCTGTGATGCACTTCTGAATTGTTCGTCTCATTGTAAAATATGATATTTTATTCGAAATGACCCGACTTGGTCACATCTTATCCTTTGCTCCAAAGTGTTCTCTTTAATTTTCATCTAAATTTGATATGTTATCCGAAATGTCCTGACTTGGTCACATTGTATCCTTTGCTCCAAAATGTTATTTTTGATTTTTGTCTCTCATTCCTTTTCATGTAAATCTACATTTATAACATTTATGTCAGTTGTATGGAATACATCTATACACATAATGCGCACATGAACAATGGAATACGAGATATAAAACAAACCGAAGATTCAAAATGTGATTTGGTGGTTGTTAATAAATACATATGGCAGGAGAATCAACTGATAAGCTTTTAAATTGTAGTTAATTGGACAAAATCAACACCCAAATATTGACCACGAATTAATTAGTTGTTGGGCCAACGCAGTTACACATTCACATCACATGGCCAACTTCTACGAATAGGCAATCAAATCAAAATGCTGATATATGATCATGCTGCATGGAATAATTCTGCGTCGTTCCATGACATCAACACCGTTGATTATAGGGGCGACAGAGAATTACCCCATTCTAAGCCATCAATCAACTTTAAGCAAAATCCAAATATTACAGATATGATCTGCTATTACAATCATAAAGCATACATAACCGCAAAGAGAGATCAAAACAAGGGCAATTTTCAGTTCTTTTTTTTGAAAAGATAATAGCTACATCAACAATTAATACGGGAGCAACCCTCTCTCTCTCTCTCTCTCTCTCTCTCTCTCTCTATATATATATATATACCACATTGGTAATTTGAACAACCCCTTATATCAGAATTAATCTTTTGGAAAGCGACTAGATCAAGAAATTTAATTTGAGGAGTCCACAGCTTCCTCTTTATTGACGATGGGATTTTATTTATTTATTTGTGCTAAATTATTGTGGATGGGATTGAAATTGCCATTTCAAGTCAAGCAAGAAACCCCCATCTTAGATAACATGGAAAGTTTCTAGTAGCCAGTACAGCTAGATGCTTTCTCTTATTTCCTAGACCTGGTTATCGCATTGAAAGTTGTTTTGGACTTTACAATATTTAGAAACATTTATTATGTATTGAATGATCACACAACCAATCGATATGCGACACCATAATGAAAATATGATATTAACTGGGAAAAGTTACCACCAACTGAAATTGAACACTTCTAGTGTCTTAGAAAGTACATTAATCCAATTAATAACATAACAAATAGTAGTACAATATTTTAAGACTTTGTGATTAGTTCACTTTCTTTAGAGGTTACTAAATTACGTGATAAATAAAATTCACATTTTAAGACTTGGTGATTAGTTCACTTTATGTAGAGGTCACCAAATTACGTGACTAATCAAATTCGCTTATGTTGCAACTTGTGTTTGGGAATGCCCGAACGCGAAACACTTAACTTATGGTTCCTCACTGTATTTGAAACATATAGCTATCATACATGTATAAATAATTCATCCTCATGTAATTGTCTTTGTATACCTTGAATAAAATTCTCCAATGGGAGCTTTGGGCAAAACCATACTCATTATTAACCAGGACTTTGATTACCCCATCATAATTAATTATTCAAATCATTGAACGTCCAAGAACTAGTGACAGCTAAGATTGGTATAGTAGGACTCAGCAAAAGAAACATCTGCAATTATCTTTTGATTTTAATAGCTCTAAAGCCAAAAAGTCCGTAACCTTTTCCTTAAAAAAATGAAAAAGTAGAGAGAGAGAAAGTAGAGAGAGAGAGAGAGAGAGATCATCAAATCTGTCCATGGTGCATCATCATTCATCACCACAACACAAAAATAAAATAAATCAAACACAAAGCAACAGTGTTAAATGTAATCAAATAACAATAACAAAGCAGCCAGTTACAAAAATCAGCAAAACTGGTACAAATGCTACAGAAAAACTAACAAAGCAAAGGCTCATATACACAATATGTTCCTCTTTTTTCCTATGTTTTAGCAGTCGTATAACTGCTAAATGCTAATCTTTCCTCATAGATTATTAACAAAAGTTAATATCACACCATACACTCCAAATTTTCGCGAAAAACCTCCAGCATATTAGCAAACGTTACGATTCCAACGAGGCTGCAATCCTCTTCAATCACCCAAACATAATTCAGACGATGCGCTATAGCCTGGATCATCACTGCCACTAACGAACTCCACGGATGGCAGACGATAGCCTCGGCCCGTCTCACCATCCGAGCCGAGCTGCTGGTAGACCTACTGTACCGGCCCGGCCTTGACAATGTCGTGGTGGGCGACAGCAATTCCTCGTCTTCAGACGAGGAATTGGAGTTCACATTGTACAATTCTTCCAACATGCCTTCTAGGTTTCTCTCCTTCAACCTCTCTTCCACAACCCTAACCATATCCTCCGGAGGTCCCCCGCAGTCAATGTAGGCCATTAGGTCACCTGCCGAGAGGGTCATGATGGCAGGCCCTACCGTCTCGTCGCAGCAGGAGAGAGTAAAAGGGGAAATTTCACCAATTAAGATTCCTCCTTCGTCAACTACTGCTACAGAGGTTTGGTCCGTTAGGGCCCGGGAAATGAGCCCGATTGCTGATGAGGCAGGGGAATGGTAGTCGACGAAGGCGAATTCGTGAGTGATGATGCCGAGGGCGTCGATGGAGAGGGTTGGAATGGGGGAGAATAGGCCAATTGAGCTGAGGAGGAATCTGATTACGTCTTCTTGTGTTAGCCAGCAGAATTCTTGGCCGTTGTGAATTGTTGGAGTTATTGATGATGATTTTTGGAGCTGTTTCCTCTTTGAATTAATGGTGATGTTGCTCTTTATAGGGACCACCAAATTCTGAGCACCTTGGAGGATCAGATCAATGGCTTCAAGTAAGCTGCAAAATTCAGAATGAAATAATTGAACTTCAGATCATAGAATCTTAGATCAATTTGGGAAATTCAGGGTTTATCATACTAAATTATCATACTTAATTATCATACTGAAACAGAGCAAATATGAGGAAAAAAACAGAGCAGAAACAGAGCAAAGATTCTGAAGTCTCTCTATTCATTTAAGAAATACACTGTCTATCTTAATTTAGATCTAGTAAAATTTACCAAGTTTATGTTAAAATTAACCTAGGGAATTAAGTGAATCAGCATCGAATTATATGTTAAAATTCAACTTAATGAAAGAATATAAACCTATCTGAAATTCGTAATTTTGGTAAATGCCCATTAATGAATGAAGCATTGAAGCTTAACAAAATCTTCAAAATGCAGCACACACAGATACAAACAAGAGAGAGAGAGAGGAGAGAGAGAGAGAGTAGTGATTATCCAAGACGAGACAGAATAGTGTACCTAGAAGAGGGTTCCACGTGCCTCACAAGGGCCTTAACATTTGACAGCAAAACAGAGAGTGGAGAATTCAAAGCCAAAGAGGGTGACATTAAATTTTCGTCTCTGCAAAGGTAGCAAATTATGTCCACCATGCACAATTTCCCCACACACAAGCACTCCTGATTATTATTATTATTATTATTTCTCTTTGATGAATGGTCACAGCTCCACACGCTGATGTAATTGTCGTCGGAGGATTTGAGGGCGGCGAGGGCGTCGGCGACGGTGGCGGAGGCGGAGAGGGAGCGGAGCGGCGGCTTGCCTAGGCAGAGGTCAGCCACCTCATAACACAACAAGCGAACTGCCATGCAAGAACAGCTGTAAAGATTGTGGAATTTTGGAGAATCTCTAATTGAGCCCAGAAATCAAAGGAATTGTAGTTTGAACTTTGAAGAGAAGGGAAGAGTGAAGTGTAGGAGTACTCAGTATGTGTAGTGTGTGTGCATATATATAAGGGGGGTGGGGGGTGGGTGTGGATGACAGTGAGGAAAAATCTATCCAATTTTATTTATAACGCGTATATTTCTCATGTATTTTGTGCAGTTTTCACATTGAAAAATAGATATAAAATTCATACTCAAATCATTGGACTTGATTTGACATAAAATTTATCATAACAATGATAGTGTGACACAATAGAGTACGGGATTTAGGATAATTAATCTATAATTCTTTTTTTCTTTGTTAATTCTATTATTTTATAATTCAGTTTCTCGTGCTTAATTATGATTCTGTTACAACAAACACAAAATTAAATATAAAAAATTAAACGACATTATTCAACACTTGCATATGTCTTCGGAAGAGGAGGAAATATTTCAACTATTAAGTACAAAGTACAAGAAATGTCAAAAATATTAACTTAAACCTAAAAACAGACCTTTTATTCATGAGTCTTTGCATAATTTGGACCTAGAATTTTAAAAAATATCACAATGATTTTATCGTATTACTAATGGACTTGGAAGTGGCTCAAGTTGATTTGAATAAAATATTAATAGGTTAATTGCATAAAAAGTTATATTGAAAATGCAAGAAATCCCATGTGTTAATAAAATAGCCTAATCACCCCATATGTTATTAAAAAGTCTACGAAAAAGCCAAATTTCGCAAGAAAATAAGTGTGTTTTTCATGTTTTTCACCTTTATTAATATGTTCATTTGTCATTTATATACTCTCCATACAATATAAAAGGTAGATAGTGTTATTTCACTCAAAATCCACATATTTTCTTCGATCTTTTTAACAAAATTTGACTTTTTTACAGATTTTTTAAAAACACATGGGGTAAATAGGTTATTTCGTTAACACGGGGGGTTGCTTGCATATTCGATTTAAAGCATGGGGGTTTTATGCATTAAACCCAATATTAATTAAATTTGATGAGAATCGAGATTCAGAGTTTGTGCTTGATTTTGTTTAAATTCTTATTAGATTGAGTGATCAAGACGAACACGACTTGAATATCTTAATTGTGGATCATTTTTCACGTATTTTTATTGTATTTTATTAATTGAGTTGAATTTCAAAACTTATCGAATATAGAACTTTAAACTTGATTTATTATGTTGATGAAGCGAACTCAAATAAGCATATAATGATCGATCTTATCGACTATTTTAATTTTTTTTCTGGCCCTACTAATAAAAATAATTCCCGTCGAATGTAAACGACAATATTAGTTTTAGAAATTTCAATGCATGTGTTAGGCTTGAGAATTACGATGGCTGCAAAATGGCATATACTTAAATATAGAATTTGATAGCGATGGTTGAAAATTGTGACATGGGGAAACAATTATGACAACTATTATTTGCCAAACTCCATATTTGAAAAAAGTTTTACTAAAGTTAAAAAGAGTAACAAAGGTTATGTTTGTTTGTGTTTCCAATTTACTTTTTTCATTCTCATTTTTATCTGAAAATAAAAATACACATTTTATATTGTTTTTAACTGAAAATATTTTTATTTTCATTCTCGTTTTTACGTTTTCAATAAATTTTACATTTTACATCACTCATCTCACAATTTCTTTTTATCACTTTTCTCTCTCATCTTCTTTCAATTTTATAAACATTTCTCTCTCTTTTCCTTTAAATTTTTAAATCCAACACTATTCATCTAATCAACTTTTCAATCATTTCACACATCACAATCACCAATTTCAACCATTTTTAAAAACACAACCAAACACACCTACTTTTTTCACTTTTCTCACACAAAAATCAAAAAACTCATTCTCCCATACATTTTCGAAAAATGACCGTTGAAAATAAAATGAAAACACATCCAAACAAAGCCTTTATGTAGATGCGATTTTTTTTATTTTTTTATTTTTTGGCAAGTTGATCAGACCATCATTTTCTTTTATCCAAAACAAAAAAAAACAAACCATCATTTTCTAGTCCTTTTTATTGTTCTTTGAAAAGATTTATTTAATTCTTCAAATTTTGATGTGACTTGAACGTCAAATGAGTTGAATTAAAATTCCTCGCAGCTCTCCTAATATTTTTGTTGTGTGGCAGTCGATGGTTTAAATAGGCACTTTTCACTCCTAAGAAAGAAAAATCCATACTTTGCACCCTCAAAACTTATTTATAGATGCACTATGCACCCCAACTCTTTCTTTCTTTCTCTCTCTATATCCATATTTAATAATATATATTATTATTAAATATGGATGTAGATATATATATATATATTATATTAAAAATATCAAGATAAATATTAAGCACATCTTATATATATTATTAAATATATTATTAAAGGTATATATTAATAAATAAATAGAATATTTTTTTGTATTCTTCACAATTAAATATATAAAATACCCTCAAGTTTCTTGTTTAGTGAAGAAAAAAATGATAATAAACTTTTTTATATAATGTCCAACAAAAGCTAAATATCTTTCTCCACCTTATACAATTTACAATATATAAAGAAGTCACAATAAAAATCAGAAAAACTAGGGGTGAGCATCAAGTCAAACTCCCGAAGCGACTCAATATTTTTGAGCTTGAGCCAGGCCTAACGATCCAAAATTTTGTAATGAGGTGAGCTCGAGTACAGTTGTACCTATTTTAGGCTAGCATGGTTTAAATATACAAAAAAATATTTTATTTATTCATTTATTAATATATACGTATAATAATAATATATTTAAATATATTTTAGTAATATTTATCATGATATTGTATTTAATATTTGTCATGATATTTTTATTAATATATATACCTCCGAATATATTTATCTAATATGGATATATAAAGGGAGGAATATAGATAAAGAGTTGGGATGCATAGTGCAACTACAAATAGGTTTTGAGGATGCAAAGTGTAGGTTTTTCTTTCTTGGGTGGAAAGCGCTTATTTAGGCCATTTAGGGTGTGCACGGTATTTTTTACTCTCAACAATGAGCAAGGGTAATTCTATGTCAGATCAAGTTCAATAGTCCGAATGTGTATTTTATGTCTATCTCTTTCACATACACATGTGTGTAACCACACACAATACATCTTATCTTGTTGGTTGAACATATATTTTCCATGATTAAGGACTGAATAATTCAATTTGAACATGAAAAGACCTTTCTTGCCCCCTCGAATGTTCATTCACCAAGAGATAACATACCAAAAAATGAAGTTCGCACACATATAATTCTTGAGTAGGAAAAAGTTACTTTCGGATAATACAAAAAGGAGTAGCAAAAAGTTACCTTAATGTGAAATTAAGTATTTAATGTAACATTTTTATAATTAATAGCTACCAGAAAATATATCTTGTGTGTTTGATTAATTTTGCGTTCACAACTTCACATTTGAACTTGGAGCTTTGCATTTCTAGAGAGAGAGAGGGGTTACGGTGGAGGAAAAGACGAAAAGTACGAGATGGGGCAGGGCGGGTCTACCCCTTGAAAAGCGAGAAGGTGAAGGGACCACTGGGCCCGTTACGAGTTTTTATCCTTCCACCCCCAAATTGAAGTGATACTTGGTGAATATCCACAAATGGTGTAGATCACCTAGTAGTTGGACTCCCGAAACTTCCAAAAGTCATCCCGTATCACTCATGACTCATCAAATTGATCTAAACCAATCCAATAAATTCAGGATTTTTGGGTGGTCCAATTTGCTAAATTAGGAACGTCGATCTCTAGCTAGTTGGCTCAGAAATTAGAAGGATCACTAGTGTGATTCTGACGTTTAAGAAAGTAGTGCCACATCTATCCTAAAACTTTTTTTTTTCTTTTAATGTAACCAATATCAAATAAAATTTATACGTCCAGAAAACATTTTATGTATTGCTTTAGAACAAAGATATTTCTAGCAAAATATCATTGTTTCCTTTTTTATTGCCCTATATTTCGTATTTTCGATCTACGTCCAGCTATTTTCCCTCCTAAAATTACTGCTCTAAAAAAATAATGTTTAGCATGTCGTGTTTGATAAATTAATGTTACATATATAGCAATATAATGAGAATAGAACGAGAACTTCTTTTGTGCATCTGATGTTTAATAAGTGCTGATTATGACAACGCCATAAAATTGTCACATGACATGATTCACACTCTTTTGGTGAGAGGAGTTTACAAAGAGATCCATATAAAATTGGTGTATTTGTATTTTTGTTTTGGAAACTAATATCTAACTTAAAATAATAGTATGACATTACTAATATAACCACTAATTTTAAGGATCATAGAGTAAAAATATTTAATTTACCTGGCATTATAACCTCCTTAAACTCTTATAAGTTACAAAAAAATTCTATAATTGAAATATTTGAAAACATTAAAAACAATTTATAGAATAAGAGTCATGATTGCATTTATGATGTAAAATAATAAACTATTTGTTATGAAATAAACTCAAATAGTATGAAATTGAGAGAATAAAATGAGAGAATTAAGTAGAGAACTCTTTTATTGATATTCTTGAGTGTGTCTTAACAATACAACTTCATGTCCTATTTATAGGCACAAAATAGTAGGTACAATTATTTCAAAAGTTGAATACATAATGGAAAAGATGGATTTACAAGTAGTGGAAGAGCAATGATCATCCACTATAACATAAAGAGGAGGAGAAATGATTATCCATCATATCATGTAGTGGAGGATACATGGACATCCATATAATTATTCATAACACTCCCCCTTGGATGTCCATCACTTAAGAATATGCCTCGTTAAAACCTTACTAGGAAAAACCCAATGGGACAAAAACCTAGTGAAGGAAAAAGAGTACATATCAATACGCAATCAGATGCTGCCTCATTAAAAACCTTACCAGGAAAACCCAGTGGGAAAAACCTTGGTTAAGGGAAAAAGAGTGCGGCGCGTATTATCTCCCCCTCATGACAATATCAGTCAAGATCTTTAAGTCTACGTACTCCAATATTGTAGACTAGTTTTTCAAACGTTGCTGTGTGAAGTGTCTTGGTGAACAAATCAGCAAGATTATCACTGGAACGGATTTGTTGAACATTAATATCACCATTCTTCTGAAGATCATGAGTGAAAAAGAACTTTGGTGAAATATATTTTGTTCTATCTCCTTTAATGTACCCTTCTTTCAATTCTGTGATACATGCGGAATTATCTTCATATAAGATCGTCGGGATCATTTTTCCAGAAGATAAACCACAAGTCCCTCGAATGTGTTGAATCATGGATCTTAACCAAACACATTCTCGACTTGCCTCATGAATAGCCAAGATTTCTGCATGATTAGATGATGTGGCCGATATAGTTTGTTTCATAGATCGCCATGAAATGGCTGTGCTACCACATGTAAATAAATAGCCCGTTTGTGAACGACCATTATGAGGATCAGACATATATCCAGCATTTGCATATCCAACCAATTCGGACTTGGGTACATTGAAATAAAACAAACCCGTGTTCCTCTAAGGTAGCGGAGTACCTGTTTAACCCCATTCCAATGCCTTCGTGTAGGAGAAGAACCATATCTTGCTAATAGATTAACAGCGAATGCTATATCAGGTCGAGTATGACAAGCAAGATACATTAGTGCACCGATTGCACTTAGATATGGTACTTCAGGACCAAGTAGTTCTTCATCACTTTCTTGAGGTCGAAAAGGATCTTTGTTCACATCTAGTGACCTTACAACCATCGGGGTGCTCAATGGATGTGATTTATCCATATAGAATCGTTTTAGCACCTTTGATATATAAGCGTCTTGATATACAAAAATTCCGTTCTTTAAATATTCAATTTGCAACCCAAGGCAAAATTTTGTTCTTCCAAGATCTTTCATCTCAAATTCTTTCTTTAAGAAATTAACAGTTTTTGAAATCTCTTCAGGAGTTCCAACGATATTTAAATCGTCAACATAAACTGTAATTATAACAAACTCATTTCCAGATCTTTTCATGAAAATACAAGGACAAATTTGATCATTCTTATATCCTTCCTTCAACAAATATTCACTGAGACGATTATACCACATTCGTCCAGATTGTTTCAGTCCATACAATGACTTACTTAATTTAATTGAATAATGTTCTCGAGAACTTGATTTATATGCTTCAGGCATATTAAATCCTTCAGGGATTTTCATATATATATATATACATATATATCATTATCAAGCGAGCCATACAAATAGGCTGTAATAACATCCATTAGACGCAAATCAAGTTTTTCATGCACTGCCAGACTTATTATATAACGAAAAGTAATTGCATCCACTATAGGAGAATAAGTCTCCTCATAATCTATGCCAGGTCGTTGCGAAAACCCTTGGGCAACAAGACGTGCCTTATATCTTACAATTTCATTTTTCTCATTTCGTTTTCGCACAAATACCCATTTGTATCCTACTGGCTTTACATCTTCAGGTGTACGGACTACAGGTCCAAAAACTTTTCGTTTTTCAAGCGAGTTTAACTCTGCCCCCATTGGGTCTTTCCATTTAGGCCAATCATTTCTTTGTCGACATTCATTAACAAACTTTGGTTCTTGATCCTCATTATCATTCATCATATTTAGCGCTACATTATATGCAAATTTATCATCAACGTTGACTTCATTTCGATTCCATCGTTTCCCGTTCATAACATAATCGATTGAGATCTCATTACTTTCACAATTTTCAGGTACCTGAGGTTCTTCTGGAACCGAAATATTAGTTATGACTGGGGACTCTTCTGGAGTTATTTTATCCTCGATTAGACCATTTTGATTCCTAACTCCTTTTCTTTTTCGAGGATGACTATCTTTGGAACCGATAGGTCTACCACGCTTCAGGCGTGCAGTAGACTCATTACTTTGACCTTCAGAGAAAAAAATTCTTATTGGAGCATTAACAGCTGGTACATGTGACTTAGTCACTTTTTTTAGGTCAGTAAATGCGTCTGGCAGTTGGTTAGCTAAACCTTGCAAGTGAATTATCTTTTGAACTTCCAGTTCATTTTGTTTTGTTCGAGGATCAAGATGAGATAAAGATAATTCATTCCAACTAATTTTCTTTTCCAGCTGCTTATTTTCTCCCCCTATTGTTGGGAAATCTGATTCATCAAAATGACAATCAGCAAATCGAGCCGTAAATAAATCTCCAGTCAATGGTTCTAGATACTTTATTATCGATGGAGACTCGAATCCAACATATATTCCCAATTTCCTTTGAGGACCCATCTTAGTGCGTTGTGGTGGAGCAATTGGAACATATACCGCACATCCAAAAATTCTTAGATGGGAAATATTTGGTTCCTGACCAAAAACCAAGTGTAATGGGGAGAACTTATGATAACTTGTTGGCCTTATGCGAATAAGTGCTGCTGCATGCAAAATAGCATGTCCCCAACAAGAAATAGGAAGTTTTGATCTCATAAGTAAAGGTCTTGCAATTAACTGCAGACGCTTAATAAACGATTCTGCTAGACCGTTTTGTGTATGAACATGTGCTACAGGATGTTCAACATCAATTCCAATAGACATACAATAGTCATTGAACGTTTTGGAAGTAAATTCACCCGCATTATCAAGACGTATCTTCTTAATTGGATAATCAGAAAAATGTGCTCGTAGTCTAATCAATTGAGCAAGCAATCTCGCAAACGCCAGGTTGCGAGTTGATAGCAAAGATACATGTGACCACCTTGTTGATGCATCAATTAAAACCATAAAAAATGGTCCACACGACGGGTGTATTGGTCCACAAATATCACCTTGAATACGTTCCAAAAACGTAAGAGATTCACTTCCTACTTTTGTTGTTGATGGTCGAATAATCAACTTTCCTTGTGAACAAGCAGCACATGAGAACTCATTCGATTGAAGAATCTGCTGGCTCTTCAATGGATGACCACATGAATTCTCAATTATATTTCGCATCATAATTGATCCGGGATGGCCCAACCGGTCATGCCAAATAACAAACTTATTTTGATTTGTAAACTTCTGGTTTACGATAACATGTGTTTCAATAGTAGATATATGCGTGTAGTACAAACCAGAAGACAATGCTGGCAACTTTTCCAATATACATTTGTTACCAGATATTGTATTAGTGATGTAAAGATACTCAATATTGCCATCACTTGTTGTCTCAATATGATATCCATTTCGGCGGATATCTTTGAAGCTTAGTAAATTTCTCTGAGACTTAGTAGAATATAAGGCTTCATCAATATAAAATTGTGTTCCTCCGGGTAACAATATATTAGCTCTGCCGGAGCCTTCAATTAATTTTGCACTACCCGATATAGTACTAACATTGGCTTCTTGCATTACTAAATAAGAGAAGTATTTTTTATTCTTGAGAATGGTGTGAGTTGTGGCACTATCAGCAAGACACATATCTTCATTATTGATGTTGCTGCTGATCGAGTAAATACTCATTCTTTATTGAAACATAAAAAGAAATAAATCAATACCAAACAATATTATTTAATATGAGAAAATACAATCTTATGAATAAGTTCATTTATTGATTTTAAAAGGAAAACAACATGCTTAAATATTTATTTATAAAATACTAAATTAAAACTTAACAAATTTATTTTTGAACACTTCCATCTCCACTCAAGTGATTAATTTTTCCATCAGGATCAGCAAAAAAATCAGCAACATCTAAATGAGTGTCATCAAAATGGCCACGATCAGAATCGCTTTCTTCAAAAACAAAATTTATTTCTATCTTCTTTCCTTTACCTTTTAACGATTCTTGGTAAAGGTCAACAAGATGTTTTGGTGTACGACAGGTACGAGACCAATGACCTTTACCACCACAACGATAGCATAAATTTTCCAAAGATTTGCTATTTTGGCCACCTTCATTTTTCTCTTCATTATTTTTCCACTTCTGGTGGAATGATGTGTTCTTGGGATAACCATCACGATAACCATGACTCTATTCACGTCCACATCCACGATTTCTTTAATGATTAAAATAGTTATGTGTTGTTACATTCACTTCAGGGAATGTATCCGAACTAGTTGGACGGGACTCATGATTAAAATAATTATATATTGCTCAACACATTCACTTCAGGGAATGAAGTATAGCTATTTGCATCAAGATGAATTTCAACATCTAACACCCAAGAGAAATAATTCTTCCTCGTAATATCAAGAGCCACAAATTTAAATGTTTTCAAGATTCCTCATCAGAGTATAAGAACGATTTAGAGATCAATCAATGAATTTCATAAAATATTTACAACATTATATTGATCCATACAAAATAGCAATAGCTAAACAAACCATGAAGCATTACAGTAGCTAATGATAATCATAGGTTTAATAAAAACCACACTGAAATTCACAACTACTGTTCATATTAGTTATATGACATAAAGATAATGATAACATATTTTATTTTCTTTATTATAGTTTTCTTATACTATATTATTAGCTATATTATTTTGCATGGTGATAATTATGCCGTTGTTTTCTGCTGCAACAGATTACTGTGATGTTGTTATTGATGAGATTTTATCTATTTATTTGGGCTTTAGTGTTTAATGCTTTCTATATTTCTTGTTCTTTAATTGTATCAAGGTAAATGAAACTGTTCACCTTTTGTGATTCAATACATCTGGCTGCTGGTGACCTCTAAATGAGCTTCCATGTAATTTTTTTCTTTCATGTTAAGAATTCCACCAACTCGCTATCAAAATTCCTTGGATTGAAACGCCAACAACTTGAGACGGATCGTGCTGATAACGTGTTATGAAATAAACTCAAATAGTATGAAATTGAGAGAATAAAATGAGAGAATTAAGTAGAGAACTCTTTTATTGATATTCTTGTGTGTGTCTTAACAATACAACTTCATGTCTTATTTATAGGCACAAAATAGTAGGTACAATTATTTCAAAAGTTGAATACATAATGGAAAAGATGGATTTACAAGTAGTGGAAGAGCAATGATCATCCACTATAACATAAAGAGGAGGAGAAATGATTATCCATCATATCATGTAGTGGAGGATACATGGACATCCATATAATTATTCATAATACTATTGAATTGGTTGGGTGCTATTAAGCTCTATCCAACATTTTTAGTGGACCATATTGTAGCAACAGTTGACTATTGATTTAATTACATGATTATCTGGCTAAAAAATTGTTGATCACATAGGTATGATAAGAAAAGGTACTCCAAATCTTGGCCAAGTGCTTAATCAAAGATCACTAGTTAGCTAGGTGTCACGCCCCAGGAGATTTCAAGAACCTTTCCGAATCGAAGCTAAGTACGCACGAGACGTTAGTAAAAGACTAAGTCCGTGACGTAGGGCTATCTTTGGAAATCAATGATCATATATTTACAGTTGTTTGTTGCTAAGTAATTAATGGATTATTTGTAATGGTCTGATATATAAGGAGCCCCAAATCTGGGTTATGATATAGGTCGTATTTCGTATGATCTACAACTACGATCAGTCGAGGTTCGGGGGTAGGACCCAACCCGGAGATAAACGGATTATAGACTGTACTCTAGGTTAGAGCTGCATACGTACCTCTAAATGGGATCAAGTCTATTGTAGTTCAATTTAATTAACTGGTCCTAACATCAACCTCGTAATTTATATGCAGATCTACTTAGAATTTAAATCGGAGCTCGTAGCTCGTAGCTCGGAGCTACAGTGAATCTATAGTGAATTTAATGAATAGTGATTGCGTCCCCCATTGGTCGAAAGGATATGCTATTTTGATTGGTTCAGTGGAACGACATGCTGATGAGACAAGTTCGAGTGTAATTCTCATTCCTTACATCGTTTTACGAAGTTCGTAGTATCGTGCACTAGAGTAGGCCAATAATTGCCTTGCCTTAAGACTTTTGTGCCAATGACCGACCTCCCGAGTGATTTTCGCAGCTACCTTCGTGAATTTCCTGCATTACATATTGCGCTTGAGATGGTGCTAAACATCGAAGAAGTGGTCCAACCGATGAACATTTGTACAGTTCGTTGTCAATGATCGTGAATCTTGCAGCTCGATACATCAGCCTTCGTGCTTCGTTTCGATCCTCAGGAATTTTTCCTGTTTCCAGGTATTGTTTTATCTCATCTTTCCAAGAGACTTCTTCATCCAATAACATTACATCAATTGATCTATCCTCCAAGATTTCTGGACGTTCCGAGGTCAGAAGTGTGACTTGGCTACTTTTTCACTCACGTAATTAGGTTAGCAAATTTTGAAAGAGCATCAGCTTGATCGTTTTCCTCTCGAGGTACCTGGTTCAAGGTTAATTTACCGATGCTTAATTATGAGTGTCATTATAGTAAATTATCATTAGCACATTTTTATGTTTTTCATTGGTCAAATTGTGCTTTTTAACCTGGTTCAAAGTTAACTTATCGAAGTTGCCCATGAGACTTTTCACACGTTGCAAGTATTTGTTCATCGTTATCTCCTTGGCCTCATAAGTTCCATTGATTTGATTTGCCATGAGCTATGAGTCGGTGAACGCATTTAAAGTCTTCACGTTCAAGTTCTTGTCCATGTTCAAACCTGCAATCAAAGCTTCGTATTTAGCCTCATTATTTCAAATTCCTCACAGTCAAGTTTCTTTACGTGTTTTAATCTGTGATTAAAGCTTCGTATTCAACCTCGTTATTCGTCACGTCAAAATCAAGTTTGATAGCGAATTCATGATCATTTCCATGTGGATCCTGAAGCCATATTCCCGCTTCGCCTCGTTGGGACATTGACGAACCATCTACATGCAAAAACCATTGATTAGTAGCTGACGTGTTTACATCATTTTCAGACGATGATGACATCTCAACCAAGAAATCCACTATGACTTTCGCTTTTATTGAAGTACAAGGTCGGCATTCAATTGAATACTCACCCAGCTCTACAGCCCATTTTACAAGTCTCCCAGATGCATCGGGCTTGGATAAAATCTGCTTTAGGGGTTGATTTGTAAGAACTACAATGTGGTGTGATTGGAAATACGGGCGTAGCTTCTTGGCCACCGTAATCAGGGCAAGTGCCCACTTTTCTATCACCATGTAGTTCTTCTCTGCTCCTTGCAGCATTTTGCTCACATAATAGACTGGACGATGTTCCGAGTCTATTTCACGAACCAATACAGCACTGACGGCCTCTTCGAAAATTGCCAAGTATAAAAGCAGATCTTCCCCCATGATTAGCTTCGTCAGGAGAGGTGGTGAACTCAAATAGTTCTTAAGCTCGAGAAAGGCTTTTTTGCATTCTTCAGTCCATTTAAAGTCTTGAAGAAGTGTAAACCCTTATCTGCACTTGAAATAAACCTATTCAGACTAGCCATTCGGCCTGTTAACCTTTGTACGTCCTTCACCGTACGAGGTGAGGACATATCCAGGATAGCTCGGATTTTTTCTGGACTCGCCTCGATACCTTGCTGTGTGACCATAAATAGAATTTTTCTCCTCTCACACCAAAGGTGCATTTGTGTGGATTGAGTTTCATGCCATATTTGTTCATGTTTTTCACCAGCATATTATCGACATATACTTCCATTGTTTTTCCGATCTCATTTTTGAACATCATGTTCACCAATCTTTGGTATGTGGCACCTGAATTTCTAAGGCCGAAAAACATGACCTTATAGCAATATACACCCTTCGAGGTGATAAAAGAAGTTTTTCCTTGATTCTCTTCTGCCATCATTATCTAGTTAAACCTTTGATAAACGTCCATCATACTCAACAGCACGCATCCAGCTGTGGAATCGACAAAAAGATCAATTTGAGGTAATGGGTAATGATCCCTAGGACAAGCCTTGTTAAGGTCGGTGAGATCGGTGCACATACGCCATTTTCCATTCGCTTTTGGTACTAATACCACGTTGGCTAACCATTCGGTGAAATGGATCTCGTTAATGTATCCTAACTCGAGAAGCTTAATCACCTCGGTGTCAATTATATCATTTCGATCTGGGCCAAAGTTTCTTTTCTTTTGCTTAACTGGTTTTACTTCTGGATCTACATTGAGTCGGTGCACAATAACTTCTGGGTTTATATCTTTGAAGTCCGAGGCCGTCCATGCAAAAATATCCTTGTTTTTCCTCAAAAAAATTATCATCATGACTCAAGGTTTGGGTCCATTTGCGAGCCAATCTGATGGTTCATTTGCGTGTCTTCTTTATCTTCTGTTTTTTACTTGGATCCGGATCGTAATTCGAAATTTCAATTGCGGAAGCCAATTTTTTCATCCTTTCTGGCTTTTTTCTCAGCGGGCTTAACTTCAACGAAGTAGTGTAGCACTCTCGTGCCATTTCTTGGTTGCATCAAACTTGTTCGACCCCGGCCTTCATGTGAAATTTCATTTTTAGGTGTGGGGTTGACACCACAGCCTCGAATAGGTTTAAACCAGGTAGTCCCAAAATGACGTTATACGCGAATGGAGCATCCACAACAAGGAATTTAATCATAACAGTTCTTCGTGTGGGCTCGTCACCCAATGAAGCAGGTAGATCGATAGTTCCTAACGGTGTGATCTCAGATCCTCCAAACCCAACCAATGGAGTGATTACCGAACGTAATCGCTTTGTGTCGAAGTTCATCGTTTGAAGTACACTCAGGAGCATAATATCGGTTGAATTGCCGTTATCCACGAGAACTTTGTATACTGCAAAGTTCGCAATATCCATCTTTATCACCATTGGGTCGTCTTGTGCACCCTCCACCTCTTCATAATCTTCATCTCCGAAGCTTATGGGTTGACGCTTCGAATGCATGGTCATGATGTGTAAAGATCTTGGTTCACGCGCCTTCAATTCCTGTGTATATTTCTTTCGAGCATTCTGTGAATGTCCATTGGTAGGACCACCAGCTATCGTGATTATCTCCCCATGAAGAGGTAAATTGTTATGTTCGTGTTGTTTTTTTAGGGTATCGATCTCGACGTTCGTCACGTCGCTTATCATCCCTCCGACCTTTGTGATGGTAATCATCCCTTCTTCGACAGTTATCTCTACCACAATCTCTAGAGCGACTTCGATCTCTTCGATCTTGTTTCTCTAGGGATTTAGCCACCTCTTGTCTTTCTCGAGCTTTATGGTCAATGAATTGTTGCAGGTACCTTGTTTAATCAATCTTTCAATCTCATCCTTCAACTGGAAGCATTTCTTGGTATCATGGCACATATCCTTGTGGAATCTACAGTACTTGTTCAGATTCTTTTTCTTGGCTCCTTCCTTCATTGGTCGTGGCCATATCAACATGTCCTTGTTCTCAATGGCCAATAGTGCTTGTCCTAGTGACGTATTCAATAGTGTGTAATTCTAGAACCTCGTGTATCGAGGTCTGCTGTGCTTGTCTAAACGGTCAGTCTTAGAGCTTTGATTCCTTTCTTGTGCCTTATCCTTCAGCTGCTTTTGGACTCTTCATTCCTACCTCTTCAGCTCATTCATCTCTTCAGCATAAATATACTTTTGAGCTACCACCATGAGCTCCTCCATGTCGAAAGGTCGATCTCTAATCAGTGCATATGCAAAAGGTCCCATTTTTAAAGCATTTATCATTAGGTTGATTTTGATCTCATTGGTTAATCCTTGCACATCAAGAGCTTCATCATTAAAACGATCTACAAAGGATCGTAGACTCTCATCATCCTTTTTCCGTATACCGAACAAGTGGGTTATGGATTTCGCATACTTGCGCTTACTAGCGAAGTGATATTCAAATTTTTGCATGAATTTCGTATAATCTATGATGTTCCCAGTAGATAAGTGTGTAAACCATTCTTAGGCTCTTCCCGTAAGGGTCGTCAGAAAAATCCTGCTATTTAAAGCGCAGACAAATTGTGCATCGTCATTAAGTTCTCATATGCAATTACATGAGTTTTGGGATCAGTTGACCCATCATACTTCGGAAGGTCTGGATTGCAGAAATTCCCAAGGGACTCCGACAAGATTTCCTCACAGAAGGGAGAATTCTTCCTTTGTTGAGCCGACACAGGTCGGAAGACCCTTTTTGGCATGTTGGTTGAATCACACATCTCTTCGTGTTCTTTGTTTTTACCTTTGTTACCCTCACGAAGTGAAGGGGTATAGCTTTCGTTCTCCTTTTTGGAGTATTTCTCCCAATTGTCCCCTGATGCCTCGATGTCTTGAACTTTTCGAGCCTTATCCGTTGTTGGAATGGGCTGATGAAAGAGCTTACGAGGCGTAACGGGATCGAGATTGATTGGTATGTGTGGCGTGGACGGAGCACTAGCCAAGTATTCTTGTAAAGCTCTCTGAGCACATTATTGCATTTTTTGCTGGAATAGCTCATGAGTCATTGTTTTAATGGGTTCGTCACCCCTCGGTTCGTCACCCAGTTCAAAGCCCGGAGGTGAATCCTCCTCGGGGTTTAATGTGTGATGTGTTGCATCACCTTGTAGTCCCTTGTTCTTGCGGTTGTTTGATTCCACCATTGTTTGAGTTCGACCGTTCAGCGAAGCTAAGTAGAGTTTCCCACAGATGGCGCCAACTGATCTAGGTCGTGTTTCGTATGATCTACAACTAGGATCAGTCGAGGTTCAGGATAGGACCCGACCCGGAGATAAACGGATTATAGACTGCACTCTAGGTTAGAGCTGCCTACGTATCTCTAAATGGGATCAAGTCTATCGTAGTTCAATTTAATTAACTGGTCCTACCCTCGAACCTCGACTGATCCTAGTTGTAGATCATACGAAATATGACCTAGATCAAGTTAGATTATTGGATTGGAATCCAATAATCTAACCCAGGTTATTTGGAGGGTGGGGCTACTTATATATATCAAACCATTTGCTAAATGAACGAACTCGAGCGATACCATTCCGGTTCCTAATTTAAGAATAATGTATTGTGGACATCACTCGATTTGTAGTACTGTAGTGATGATGGACAATATAAAATCGTAACATTAAGTAAAAGATATATATAAAATATTATTCATTTCGAGTATTATGCCCCAATAAATACAAATTATAAGACTCCCAAATTTTGATTACAATGGAACAGGAGAGAAAATTAGGGAAAATGCAACATAGGTTTGTACGCAGTACTGCGTTGAAGGAGATCAGGACACTTGTCGTCATCTAAGAGGATCACATGTTTACGTGAGGGCTTGAATTCATTTCGGTTTTCGGGTCGTGCCCAACTGGATTGGGGTCGGATGGCCCAATTCAACTCCCGAGATCGAGTCAATTTAGTTTGTTGACATACTCTAAAATCTACGACGGGTGCTCTAATCATTTATCAAAAGTGTTATACTTATCCAACACGCATAGGAACGAATTTTTTATCATGAAAAGCATATAGTTTATATATAGAGAGAAGATAAAAACAAATAGGCAAAGTTGCATAATATTTATTTCCCAATCATATATAAGTGGAACATATGCCTATAAATTAGAATCAATATAGTTCGTACACTTTTAATTCTTTCATTTTCACGGTCTTCCATGTGCCGTGGGAGTTATTATACTTATATGAATTGGGGGCCCTAATTCTAATGTAGGGATTTGGAGTTTTGTTCCAATATTACGCGTGCCGGAATTAAACCCTGAAAAAATGGTCCAAAAACCGGAGCTCGATCGTATCACAGAAAAGCAATAATCTTTTTAAGTTGGTTTTTCCCTACATCATCACCAAGAAAAAAGTAAAAGATTTCTTAATTTATCATAGGCGCCATTATCAGCTTACGTCGCATGCCCTTGTCTATGTTTAGACCAAACATATATATATATATAACTAACCAACACATGCATTTAACTTTAACTGATTACGCTTAATTATTTCCATTTAAACCCACAGTTGTTATATATTGGAGATTATAATATATATTGTCTTTTTTATTTTATTTTTCCTTTTTCTGTTTGATAGTGATAAATATACATATATAGCTAATATGCCACCATGCTTTCTGACGTACGTATAAACTCCAGCTTCTTATCTTCATGCATGGTCTATACAGGTAATTTATTGCGATCTCCTTCGAGTTGCGGTATGGCTATTTTTTGAATTGTGAAAAATCGACTCTCTTACATAATTGTATATATTTATGGTTGTTCAAATGATTAATCGACCATCGAGCAGGTAACAGTTTACATCACCAAAAAGAATTATGCTTGTAAGTATGTGTGGAAATCATGATCTGGTCCAAATTAGCCCAATAATATCAAATGGACCAAAATACCCCTGGTATTTTTGAAAACTATGAAGCACTTCATGACTCGTGTCTTTCATCGGGTCGACCCGACAAGTCACCCTAAAACGTGGGATGCAATACATATCCTAGATCAAGACGTGTAATTCTAGAGATTTGTACGAATTGCATGTATAAATTTATTTTTATTTTTTTGTTGAACAAAGTTTAGGTAGGATCGACTCCGGTCCCTTACCAGGGCCAGGATCAGGGCATACCACGAATAGATGATCCATTTCAGGGGTGTCTACTTGGGAATTTACAGATCGTCCACTAACACAACCCTCGTGTCGGCAGAGGGATTAGAACACACAACCTTCTGAAGGAAAGTGGTCCGACCTTACCAATTGAGCCAACATGTGTTGGCACATGTATAAATTTATAAACACCGTCAACTTAAGCATTTATGAGATGTCAACATCTATCCACCCTAATTAGTTTACTTTGTTGATCTAATTACTGGAAGGTCGTTTTATGTCTATCCCGACACGCTTTAACGTATTTATTCTAGATTTGAGGTAGTTGCCACAACTCAAGAGTTTTAGACCAGGACCAACCTTAATTGAAGCCTAGACCATTCATGGCCGACCCTATAAAATCGACTCTAATTAAAAAGATAATTATATCATATATTATGATATCAAAGTGTTGGATAAAATGGTACAAATTGTGGTTGAGTACGAAATTCGAACGCCGTTAGTATCCGGGATACTTAAGATTATTGGATAATCTTAATCTACGTTCCGAGTAGATGAGTTTAGCATTTCGAATTTCTCTAATCGGAACGAATGAGAAATTAAGTGCTAAATTGAAGGGTTTGAATTGTGTATCCCATATTTTGATATAATTTTATTTAATATGTCATGCATATATCATGAATGACACAACACATTTTAATGGAAAATATGTCATGAATACATCATGAATGACATATGAGCACTTCAAGGTGGTGGAGCATCTTGGATGGCTAAGATTTGATCTTAGAAATGGATGGTGTGGATTGATTCTTATGAAAATGGATTTTGCCTATAAATAGCAACCATTCCAACCATTTTGAAACACACCAACTCAAAACACAACATATTCTCTCTAAGTGTTCTTGAGTTCTATAAAATCATCTTCATCTTTTTCTTGAGATTTCAACAGTAAATTAAGTTCGTAGTTTCTGAAATTGAAGTGGTTCAATCTTCAGAAAAGTATATCGTTGTATCTTGGGACACTTGTTGTAAGAACTCGTACCACCAAGGCGGGGCAATTTAGTGTTAAGGATAGAGAGTTCTCTCTCGCCTCGATATAATATTTCTTTGTTATTATCAATTTGATACGTTTGTGAAGTTTTGAAACAACAAACTTAACACTAAATTTTCTTGTTGTTGTTCAAAAGTTATCACTTGTTCAAATGGAAAATATGGGAAATGTTGATGGTGCTACTCTTGATTTCGGTCTTGGACCAGGTGCTATTCATGGTCTCGGTATTATCAATGGCTCCGGTGGAGGTTCTGGTTTTAGTTACGGTTCAGGGCTGGGTCCTGGTTCCGGTTTTGGCATTGGCTCTGGTGGGGGTGCCGGGCTAGGTTCTGGTTCAGGGTTGGGCCCTGGTTCCGGTTCTGGCTCTGCTCCGGTCCCTCCATTTGTTTCAATGGCTAATCCTGTTATACCGGTTCAGGCTGAAAAACCGGAGAAGTTCAGCGGGGCTGACTTCAAGAGGTGGCAACAAAAGATGTTGTTTTACCTCACGACTTTGAACCAAGCAAGGTACTTAAGGGGAAATGCTCCTTATGTCCCGGTTGAGTCAACTGATAGTGATCTGAGGAAGGCATATGATTCCTGGATACATGGTGATTTCCTTTGCAGAAATTACCTACTCAATGGATTGAATGATTCGCTTTACAGCGTATATTCTGAAGTAAAAAATGCCAAAGACCTCTGGGAGGCACTGGACAAGAAGTATAGAACTGAGGACGCTGGACTAAAGAAGTGCGTGGTCGCGAAGTTCTTAGACTTCAAAATGGTAGACTCTAAGTCTGTGACAAGCCAAGTTCAAGAGTTTCAAATTATATTACATGAAATTCATGCTGAGAACATGGCTCTGAGTGAGTCCTTCCAAGTAGCTTCTATCATTGAGAAGTTACCGCCTTCTTGGAAGGATTTCAAGAATTACTTGAAGCACAAACGAAAGGAGATGAGTCTAGAAGACTTGGTTGTCCGACTCAGAATTGAGGAAGACAATCGGGGATCAGACAAGAAGCTCCTTGTGCAGGCAATGACAAACATTGCTGAAGTTCCGGAGAGTTCTGACCGGAAGAGAAAATTCCAAGGAAAATTCCTAGGAAATTCCCAGAAAAAGAAGGCTGCCGGGAAAGGAAAGTCAAGGGCGGGAGACCGCTGTCACAACTGTGACAAACCTGGTCATTGGGCCAGAGATTGTAGAGAGCCCAAGAAAAACAAGTTTCATGGGCAAGGTTCTGGCCATAACCAGAACAAAGGCAAGAACCGGGTGCAAAATGAAGTGCACCTAGCTGTTGATGATGTCCAGGGTATCAACAAGATGATCGATGACCTGTCGGACAAACAGGTGCCGATCGATCTAACAGATCTTGATCTCACTGCCGTCGTGTTCGAAGCCAACTTGGTGGACAACCCGAGGGAGTGGTTTGTTGACACTGGAGCTACTCGCCATATCTGTTCAGATAGGGCTGCCTTCTCGTCCTATACCCCAACTGAAGGACGAAGACTGTTTATGGGCAACTCAGCCACATCTCCAGTGGTTGGAATGGGGAAAGTTGTGCTAAAGATGACTTCAGGCAAAGAACTGACATTGACTGAAGTTCTGCATGTTCCGGAGATTCGCAAGAATTTGGTATCCGGTTCAGCTTTGGTCAAGAATGGGTTCAAGATAGTCTTCGAGGCTGATAGATTTTCTTTAACAAAGAGAGGATTTTATGTTGGAAAAGGTTACCTTGAGCAGGGCCTTTTCAAGATGAATGTAATGAATGTAATCCGCTCTGTTGTAATTGAAAATGAAAGCAATAAAAGTATTGAGAATTCTGTTTATTTGCTTGAGTATTCTAATTTGTGGCATGTCAGACTAGGACATGTAAATTATAATACTATTCGAAGATTGGTCAACTTGAACTTATTACCAACTTTTAAAATTGAAAATGAACATAAATGTGGAATTTGTGTTGAGGCAAAACTAGTCAAACAACCGTTTCCTTCAGTGGAAAGAAACACCGCACCACTAGAACTTATTCACAGTGACATCTGTGATTTGAAGTTTGTGCAAACTAGAGGTGGGAAAAAGTATTTCATTACATTCATAGATGATTGCACAAAGTATTGTTATGTGTATTTACTAAGAAGTAAAGATGAAGCTCTAGGAGCGTTTACACATTACAAAACGGAAGTTGAAAATCAACTTGGAAAAAGGATAAAGGCTATCCGTAGTGATAGAGGTGGCGAATACAGAGCACCGTTTGATGAATTTTGTGCAAATTCAGGCATTATACATCAAACAACGGCCCCATATTCACCACAATCAAACGGAATAGCGGAGCGCAAGAATCGTACTCTTAAGGAGATGATGAATGCGTTGCTGATTAATTCAGGTTTACCTGAGAATTTGTGGGGGGAGGCGATCCTCTCCGCCAATTATATCCTTAACAAGATTCCCCACAAAAGTAGGAGTGAGACTCCGTACGAACTTTGGAAAGGTCAAAAGCCTTCTTACAAGTACCTCAAAGTGTGGGGGTGTTTGGCTAAGGTAGAAATACCCAAACCCAAACAAGTTAAGATAGGGCCTAAAACTATTGATTGCATATTCATAGGTTATGCACTTAATAGTAGCGCCTATCGATTTTTGGTACATAAATCAGAAATATCTGAGATTCATGAAGGTACTATCATGGAATCTAGAAATGCTTCATTTTTCGAGGATATCTTTCCAAGTAAGGAAAGAAATGAACAAGTTCCTCTCAAAAGAACATTTGATGAGTCTACGAGTAGTTCTAATCCCGTGGATGAAGAACCACGTCGTAGCAAAAGGGCAAGAGTTCCAAAATCATTTAGTCCCGATTATGTATCTTATACATTAGAAGGGGAGCCAAGGACGATTAAGGAAGCTATGTCCAGTCCAGATGCTCAACTCTGGAAAGAGGCTATCAATAGTGAAATCGAGTCTATTTTGCACAACCATACCTGGGAGTTGGTTGATCTTCCAAAGGGAAGTAAGCCTTTAGGCTGTAAATGGATTCTGAAAAGAAAGTATAATGCTGATGGAACTATTGATAAGTATAAGGCCGTTTGGTAGTCAAAGGATACCGACAAACAGAAGGTCTTGATTTCTTCGATACTTATTCTCCAGTAACGAGAATAACATCCATAAGATTATTCATCGCTATTGCTGCGCTGCATAACCTTGAGATACATCAAATGGATGTTAAGACTGCGTTTCTGAACGGAGAATTAGAAGAAGAAATATACATGGAACAACCCGAGGGGTATGTTGCTCCTGGAAAGGAGAAGAAAGTGTGTAAACTTGTAAAGTCGCTATACGAACTTAAACAAGCGCCAAAGCAGTGGCATGAAAAATTTGATAGCACAATGTTATCAAATGGTTTCAAGATCAACGAGTGTGATAAGTGCGTGTATGTTAGACAAACACATAACGCATACGTCATAGTGTGTCTATATGTAGATGACATGTTGATAATGGGTAGTAATCATGAAATTATCATGAATACTAAAGGAATGTTAAAGAAGAACTTTGACATGAAGGATATGGGACTTGCAGACGTCATCTTAGGGATTAAAATCCTGAGGACTTCTGAAGGACTAGTCTTATCACAATCTCATTACGTTGAGACGGTTTTGGAAAAGTTCCTTCCGAGTGATAGTGCACCAGTTAAGACGCCAGTGGACTTGAGCGTTCATTTACGCAAGAACCATGGCGAACCCGTATCACAGTTAGAATATGCTAGGGTCATTGGGAGTCTGATGTATATCATGAACTGTACTCGCCCTGATCTAGCTTATTCTATGAGCAAGTTGAGTAGGTTCACAAGTAATCCAAGTGAAGAGCATTGGAATGCTTTAACTAGAGTTCTTAAGTATTTAAAGTATACTAAAGAATATGGATTACACTACTCAAGATATCCAGCTGTAATAGAGGGATACAGCGATGCTAATTGGATATCAGACACGAACGACTCTAAGTCCACAAGTGGATATGTATTTACCGTTGGTGGAGGAGCAGTGTCGTGGAAATCTTCTAAGCAAACTTGCATAGCCCGTTCCACGATGGAATCAGAATTCATAGCTTTAGATAAAGCTGGTGAAGAAGCTGAGTGGTTAAGAAATTTCTTAGAAGATGTTCCCTGTTGGGAAAAACCTGTGCCTCCGATTTTGATTCATTGCGACTGTATGTCGGCAATTGGGAGGGCTCAGAGTAGTATGTATAATGGTAAGTCTAGACATATTCGTCGTAGGCATAATACCATTAAGCAGTTGATCTCTAACGGGATTATTTCCATTGATTATGTGAAATCAAAGGAGAATATTGCAGATCCTTTGACGAAAGGATTGCCTAGAGATCAAATATACTGCCTATCAAGAGGAATGGGATTAAAGTCTACAATTTAAGAATAGACACAGCGGAAACCCAACCATGTTGACTGGAGATCCCAAGATCATGGTTCAATGGGAAAACTAAGTTGTGAACATTCATTGAGGCACTTAAGAGTTAATTAATAAACTCTAAACCCATTGCCTAGGATAAAGAAGTGCAACCTGCAAGTTGTAGCAAAAGGTTAAGCCGGGCTTTTAATGATTCCTATACTGTCTAAATGAAGTGGAGTATGGCAGGATACTCTTAATTAGGAAGTCACCTATGTAAGTGTGAGGTGTAGGCCGCCTCAACATTGAGTAAAATGTAAACACTTCTGAAACCAAGAGGGGGTGCCACGGCCAAAATGGACCCAACCGTGAGAACTGAAAAACTGCTGAAAGTTTATTATGTGAATATTGTTGTCTAGATTTACACGAACGGCTGACCAATTCAAGACATCACGTTCATTGGAGAGCCTAGTGAATCCGATGATATTTCACTAGGAAAGGTTCAAAGCCAAAAGCTACCTCTTTTGATGTGATAAACTTTCAATCGAAATCTCAAGAGCATGCATTGCATTAATTTCATTCGTGTGGGGGATTGTTGGATAAAATGGTACAAATTGTGGTTGAGTACGAAATTCGAACGCCGTTAGTATCCGGGATACTTAAGATTATTGGATAATCTTAATCTACGTTCCGAGTAGATGAGTTTAGCATTTCGAATTTCTCTAATCGGAACGAATGAGAAATTAAGTGCTAAATTGAAGGGTTTGAATTGTGTATCCCATATTTTGATATAATTTTATTTAATATGTCATGTATATATCATGAATGACACAACACATTTTAATGGAAAATATGTCATGAATACATCATGAATGACATATGAGCACTTCAAGGTGGTGGAGCATCTTGGATGGCTAAGATTTGATCTTAGAAATGGATGGTGTGGATTGATTCTTATGAAAATGGATTTTGCCTATAAATAGCAACCATTCCAACCATTTTGAAACACACCAACTCAAAACACAACATATTCTCTCTAAGTGTTCTTGAGTTCTATAAAATCATCTTCATCTTTTTCTTGAGATTTCAACAGTAAATTAAGTTCGTAGTTTCTGAAATTGAAGTGGTTCAATCTTCAGAAAAGTATATCGTTGTATCTTGGGACACTTGTTGTAAGAACCCGTACCACCAAGGCGGGGCAATTTAGTGTTAAGGATAGAGAGTTCTCTCTCGCCTCGATATAATCTTTCTTTGTTATTATCAATTTGATACGTTTGTGAAGTTTTGAAACAACACAAAGTTATTTTAAGAAAATGATTGATGAATCAAATGTCAAAGCTTATGTTAAATTGAAAAGGCAATTAACACGATATTGTACCACGTACTTTTCACAAATTTAATTAGATTAGACATATTTGTATAGTTTTCAATTTTACACTTTATTGATTCAACAATATAATGCTCTATTTGGATTTTCTTTTTCCACGTGTAAAGGGGACTGCATGATGATATTGCCCATGTCCCTTCTTTAAATGACTGCATGTGCAGGTATATATATACAACATACATATGCGTCCAAAATAATGAGTGGCCAAATTGAAGTTCGCTTTCTTCTCTTCGTTTACAAATTCAAGAAACTAATTGCACGGAAAATGTACTATTGTCTTTCAAACATTTTTTAACTAGTCAAAATATATTTATTTTTCCAAATAAAAATGAAATGGTAATAAATTAATCAAGCTAACAGTAACTGATAGCATGCCATGATATTGGTACTTTTTGTTGGAGCAAACACGACATAAAAACATGAACGATGCAATAATTTACTTGGTTCGTTAACTATCTACGTTCACCTACATGAAAAGATGAGAGAATTACGCAACAATTAACGAAAGAAGTACATAATACAAATAATGTCAAAATTATTTTTCTCCAAAATTATGTCGATCCTTAGTGCTTATAATAACAAGCGGCTGCGCGCGGAGAGCCATCATCCTCATTATCAAATGGAGAAGTGAAAAGCTAGTTTAAGTTTTTACCCCTTAACCTAAATTCTACTATCATCAGTGGATTAAGTTATTTATGGTGTTGGTATATTGGTAATTATCAAAAAAAAAAAAAAAAAGTGTTGCTATATTGGTGCAACAGCTGAGAACCACAAAGATTGTTTTCTTTAATTTGTGCAAAATCTAAACTCAATTGCACAAGAGTTTGATTTTATTACATTATTATTATGTGTGTTGGTCCCAAGTGGCATACGAAATGGTTTAGAAGGAGGGGGGGGGGGGGTTTGAATAGACCCTGAAGTCTTTTTCGACGTCAAAAAGTTTCGTATTGAAAAGGTATATTTGGACGCTTGAGAAAACAGACGCTTGACTGAAGCGTCTACTTTGAAATTTAGGCGCTTGGTGAAGCGTCTCTTTTGAAGACTTGATTTCTAGAAAGTTAACTTAGATTTCAAGATTTGAATACTACAACCAAATAGGTTAGAGCGTTCAGTTCTTTGATCAAGGTTAGCACAGCGGAAGTTCAAATAACTTGGGATATTACAATCATATTTTTCTTAAACATATAATGTAGGGGAAACTCACTCTATTATTATGTCTAAAAGCGTTTTTCAAAAATGTTACAAGTTATCAAATTTAGGGGGAACCTTAAAATTGTACTTGAACATGCGTAAGCGTCAATGATCAAAAACTGTTTTCATATGCATAGATCATCAACGCTTATAAGTTATTTCTGCATGATATGTTAGACGCTCAAAATAAAAAGAATTTAATTTCAAGCGTCAACATAAATCTTTCAACAAGTGATGGTATCAATTCAACAAGTGGTATCATTTAACAAGTGGTGTTAAGTGTTGAACATTCCCTTCAACACTTAATAAAAACTTTTATAAAAATCATGCATAAATTATAAAAGAAAAACTTGAGGCAGACTAAGTTGGGATGTTGATTTATCAACAAATGATATCTACTAGTTGTATCAACCGTGGTGAAAATCGCTAGAGATTTTTCATTGTCCTTTTAGACGTGGAAGCGACTGTGAAAATCACAAGGAAAAATTTCCTTTTTCTCATTGTCCGTCCAGACATGGATGCGACTGTGGATGTTGAGCGGTCGATAGAAGTGGCCGAAAGATTATCCCCACACTAACTTGTCCTCCTCCCCAAGCGCTCAAAAGTCAGTCTCCTTGAGTCGCTTGCCAGCAGCACTTTCCTACACCCAAATGCTTAAAGCAGATTCTGCAGCCTTTCCTCTGATGATGCCAAGAAGGGGGAAAAGGTAAGAAAAGTAGTTTAAGGGGGAAGTAAAAAAAGGAGAAGAGAAAGAAAACAAGGTATGAGTTTTCAGTATAAATCATTACGCTTTCAATTCCATATATATGAATGAATGATTTATCGCTGAAACATCTTGTTGAAGCTAATCTAAATTAACTTTCTAAATGCTAATTTACATTATTTTGGGCTTTTCTTTGAACTCTTAATCTATAAAAGAGTTATAAGAGTTAAGGTCTTGACATCATCAAAAAGGGAAAAATTGTTAGGAAATTCATTGTTAGATGTTTTGATGATGACAAGATAGGATTTCATGTTAGACCCCAAAAGAATGTAAGTTTACACTTTCGTAGAAAACTTGTAAAAGCGTTTAAAAGTTTGTTAGTTTTTTAGGCTTGTAATTTTTATCTTTGTAGATTTTAGACTAAGTATTTAAAACCAAATCACTGATAGAATTCTGAGTGAGTCTATCAAGGACGAAGTTGAAGATCAGCGTCTGAAGTCAAGTGAAGATGAAGATTTGTCTTAAGCGTTTGTCAAACGCTTAAAGACTATTTCAAGAGTTTTGAATCAAGCGTTCAGGAGAATGTTCTTAGCGCCTAGCTAACGCTAAAGGACTGTTCAAGGAGTGTTGATCTAAGCGCTCAATCACTCAAGTGATTCAAGATCAGATTCACCTGAAATATATCCTCAAGATGTCAACGGTCATTTATTTCCATTGGAAATAAATTCAAAGTGTATTAAATATGACAAGACATTCTAACTTGTGGACAAGCCACATTTTGACTAGACTGTCAGCTTTTCAGAATTCAAGTCTGCTCCTGTCCAATCGGAACCAGCAGAAATTGAGGAATGTCAGAAAAGGGACTATTTGAATCTCCGCGTGAGGTACACGCGCCTGACTTGTGTCCAACGGACAAATCCCGAGATTCTCTATAAATAGTACCCTTCAGCTATCTCTGTGCGTATGAGAAAAAGATGAAAATGTGAAAGAGAGTTGAAAAATAATTTGAGAGAAAAGCTTGCAAACCCCATAGCCAAAATCCTTCAAGCTTCTCAAATACATTTCAGACAGTCACCCGATATCTCAAACATCTTCCAATGAATTTCCTAACAATGTGAATAAAATTAGCTATTAAAATTATTAATTAAACAAAATTAAAAGATAAATTTTGGTACAAGTAACTATATTATATTTTATCAAACTCAATTGATCAATTATACTGAGATCAATTACATGATTACTTAGTAATCTACTTTTTTTTAAGTAGTAATTGATTACGTGTTGGAAAACAGAAACTATATGTTTTATACGTACGTTTCTTTATTTAGGATTTTGATATATGAGGTAAAATTAAAATTTATCAAAAGACCCTTGATAATTATGCCAGAGTCTAAGTGGATGACCCTAATTTGATTGACTCAAGACTCTTACGGCACGTTTAGTACGAGGGAATGAGGATGTCAAGAAAGGGCATTCCTACTTTTCTAAACTCACTTCTTGTTTGGTACAATTAGGACAAGTGGGATTGTAGTAGTGTCTATAGATAACTCATTCCCACTAGAAGTGAGAATACGCATTCCTCATCCAACCATGAGCAATGGTTATTCACACTTAGGTGGAAATAAGTGGGAATCATAACAAAAAAACAAAATTTCAACCAAATATTCCCAAAATCATGGATTATACAATGTATCGACTAAAAAAAGAAACAAAAGAAAGCTAAACATGAAAATATATTTATATATATAGATGTATTTATTTATATTATATGTTATATATCTATATGTATGTCTATTTAATGTATCTATATATTTAGAATAAATGGTATCATATAATATATTTATATTATAATATTTAATATACACATATAAAATATTTATACAATATATTTATGTAGAATTCATTTACATGATGTATATTTATTTGTAGTATATTTAATATTTTTATATGTTAATAATATATGACTTGTCTATAGATAAATAGATTTATTTAAGCTTTAAAATTCATATATTTAAGTATATATTTGACACGTATAAATTCTCTAGACAAATGCATATGTATATATATACATATAAATAGACACACACATATACAAGTCATATTTTATACTATATATATATATATATATATATAGTCATAGTTTATCTACAATATATATTTTCTGATATATGTATATATATATATATGAATTAAATAATTATGTTTATAACTATGCATGTACCATATATAGATAAAAATACAAAGATCGTTTTTATATGTATATGCATATATAGTATTTTGTACATTAATTTTTTATGAAGTATAGATATGGGTAGATATTTAATATCTTCATATTTATCTTACATATTATATTATTTATAGATAAATACATATATAATATGAATATACTAATTTATATTATAATTATTAGTATAAATAAACATATAATAATTGAATAAATAAAATTTTATTTGACTCAAACTATGCATTTAATTTAACCAAACAAAGGAAAGAGATAGACTATTCTAACACAGCTTCAGTCCATGTATGTAGCCAAATAATGGATTGAGAAAGAACATTCTACGTGGAATCCCTTTCCCTTGGACTGAGCTTTCCTGGAATGACCTGTCATTATACCAAACGTGTCGTTAAAGTCTAACTGATGACCCTTAAGGTCTAATTTAATTGACCTACGGTATAGAGGGTCTAACTGGAAGAACCTCAAGGTCGAATCTGATTTGCTCATGAAGTTTTCTAAGGTCTAACCGAATTTTAAGGTCAATTCTGATACCCATGACATTCAAGATTTAACTGGATCGAGGTTATCAGACCTACAAGTAAGATGTTTGACTTGCCATAGCCCCGACCATTTGGAGTCAAGAGAATTCAGAAGATCATGATACATGAATGTGTTGTAAATTTTGTGATTTGTGTTTAAACCAATACAAATAACTCAAATCATTATAAATATATTATTTACAGATCATGATATGATAATTATAAATTATGGAATAATACATATTAAACAACATAAAACATAAAATAAGATACTGCACCGATGGAGAGTCACGCCACATGACGCTGTCCTAAAGCCATGATTGCCTCCCTACGTGCAGGTTCTGATGGCTGATCACGACTCCAAGATAAAACCCCATTAGCTCACAGCGGTGTCTCATCCTATGTGCACGACCACAAGGAGACGAAGAACCAATCCCTTAGTCACGTTGCCAAAACACTCTTGTGGGGAGTATAAAATAATATCACAATCTCTATGTAAAATACCTCACACTCTCAATGTGCCAACAAACAATTAAGACCATGGCCCCTTATATAGAGAACTAAAATTTGACCATTTCAAAGATATTAATGGACCACTAAAAACCATCATAAAATCACAATAAAACCAAATAATAATTAGGCCCACTAATGATAAAATAATGTGGTCAAATATCACATAAATAAGATGATAATGAGGCCATAAGTCTAAAATAAATTATAAGTAAATAGGCACACTAATTGTGAGATTTAAAAAATTATTATTTGTTGGAAATAAAATGTAAATTGAAGAAATTTTAAAGCTTATTTCCAACAATCCCCCACAAGATTTAAAATTTCTGAAATTTAATAAATCTAGTAAAATGGTGGCAACTTTATATCATGCAATCGGTATAGGTGCCTTCCGGGCTTGAACCTATACTTAGTGATAGTAATCTCCATTTGAGGGAGCCATAATGGACTAGGCCTGGAATTAGGTCCCTTGACCAAACTTCAATTACCACACACACGATATAGACTTTAGGACATGGTTATAGCGGGTTAGCGCGTTAACGGCCATGCGCTCTGATCTTGATTCTCGTGAGGTCTCTAGGGTCAGCCCAAACCCATAGCCCCGGCCATCAGGGCGACTCTCACTTAGGTGAAACCTGCCAAGGGTACGTGTGACCTCCACCCCGCGGATTTCCCGCCTTGGTCTCATTAAGGGTCAAAGCCCATCCTAACATCACACTTTTTACAGCACTTCACCTTAGGGATTGGGAAAGAGGCATCTCAATGTACACTCTCCTCAAAATAGTGCTTATGAATCACGCATTACAGGTTGTTCCTACCCATTGAACCTTCTTCATGGGGTCTCCAATCACAAAGGTTGGGTTACTCCCGGAGGTGATTCCCTTATGGACTTAGCCCATCCCCATCGATGATAAAGGATCTAGCCTCTGCGCTAGTCCCCCGAGGCAAATTCCATCTCATGGAATAAATAATATGTGCCTCTTGTTTTCATTTCTCAATTCATCACATAAACATACATGTTATTGACAACTCCCCAAAATAGAGTTATTATTTTCAATTGAATTTATATATGATAATTACTCATCTCGAAAAATGTCATAAAATCTTTTCAATCTCTATTCTTCAATATCATAAATATTTTCTTTCATTTCCAGATACAAGTCACTCTAGGACATTATAATTTTACTTTAAACTTTTCAAATTTTAGCTTCACTTTTATCTTTCAAATTTCACAAACAATTTTCATAGTCTATCAGCAAGTCACTAAAATCAAATATTACTAATTTCATAAGACACGTTTTATAGCACTATAATGATAATTTTCTTTTCAATCCACAAACAAATTAATCTCATAAAATATTTTGGAATAAAATCAGCCCCATACTTCTAATGTATCATGAAATAAAACTTTAAGATTTTCTCTCCATTTTCTTTGAAAATATATATCGTGCACTTAATAAAACTTGCGAATACAACTTATCGCAAAATTTTCTTATTAAATAAAATCAATATAAACCCCCACATTTCACAATCTTGTCATAGTTAAACTGCATGTAACTAAGAAAAGATATTAATATTCCATGAGACACATTTCAAATAAAATTAAATTATATCACTATGTAAAAGATATTTTCATTTTAACATAATTATCCATTTCTATTTAAACAATGTCAACCCCACATTTTATCATGCATAATTGAACTTATAGATATATATCTCTTAATCATATCACATGGGGCATATGAATCTGACCCCACACGTAGAATTTTAACTATCTATTTGCCACATGTTATTTTGAAATAAACCATAATTCAAATATCACATCCATAATTATATATCAAGTATAATTTCACTTTTAAATTTACATTACTCCTATTAGGCACATATAAAGTCCTATAAGGCATACATTAAGTACACTTTCTAACTGATGTTGTGTATAGGCCTTAAGGAAAATTGAAAACAAATTTAAGACAATACATTCTTTTCTTTATGTTTATGAATATGATAATTCCTATGGAATTTTGAAATTTTAAATTTATATATACTCTACTACACATATTGATAAATACCTTGCATATATAACAGATGCAATATATCACTAGTCCTTGCACTAGAAAAAGGAAGTCTAACCTTGTACTTAATTGGCCTTTAGACAAATGACTCATTAACTTCTTTAATTTTATGCATAATAGTGAAAACAACTTTTACAATTTACATTAGCTAATTGAACCGTTGGTGACTTTTAGTGCTATGCAATTAAACATTTGTAACTCTCTAATAAAATCATATATTCATACCTGAAATTTAATAACATGTCCATTACCTTCTCAAACACTTATTGGTGTAACCTCCAAACGATAATATCAATATTTACCATTATATATAGCTAATTCATAACATCTTAAGTCTAGCCGTTAGAAACGGTAAAATTATTTAGTTTAGCACTTTGTAAAATATAATCAGATGTCCACCCCTAGAAACTCAAGTGACCTTTTGCCTTCTTAAAGACATTTAGTATAACCTTATGTAACCACCAACCCAATGATAGCAAATAAATTCATTAATTCATGACTTGCACAAACTAGCCGTTGGACATATTAGTTTCACAACTTGCAAACTAAGCGGATGTTTTTTTTTTTTTTTTTTAATTATATGTGTGCAAAATAACAATACACAAATGCAAAACGTTAATCTACATTAATGAATTCAATAACCTTACATATAATACTTAGGTTTTAATATGTGATTAACTCTTGGTAAAACATAACGGGCTTTATGAGAAATCTTTTTGTACAATAGCATAATCTCCTAATTACCGTTGGCCTAGGAAAATAGAGGACTCTAAAAACACATGGTCTCGTGCAATAGCCTAATTTAATAATTTCTAGCATTTCACATAAAATATATAATCATAAATATAATCATGACTAGTAATCAAATAAACAATTTCATTTACAATGATAAAATTCGCACACTAAATGGCATATTGGTTTCTTATTAAACTACATTATTATTTATTTTATAAACTTACCCATATATACATAACACTTAACTTGCTAAACCTCCAGAATGTTTCAAGAAACATGTATATAGATAGCTTATAAAGCATCCTCAAACTAGCACCTCATGAAACAAATAACAAATTGTTACATCTTAATGGATAATTATCACATGCTCATGTCCGTTGGACCAAAACCTTAAAATTGCTCATATGCACCAGCAAGAATTTATGCATGCATTCACTAATTACATTAAGCATATGGGACTTAGTCAGAAATATAGTTCATTTTGATCATATACGAATAGAATTATGCAATGTACGTACCTTTTTTTTTTTTTAATTTCTGTAAGAAATTTCATAGTATCATTTGGAGAAAGCCATACCATTTTCTGGAGTTGAATAGCTCGATCATAACACAAATCAACAAGTAGCCGAACAGTTTTGATTAATCAGGGTACATGTTATATCCCAATGAATTCATCACTCGATTAATGGAATTCACATGCAAACAACCAAAAAATGGAGACATATTAAATCATAAATCTCAATATTGTTCTTGCTTAAACACAAATCACGATCATGGCTTTAGATTGTTGTAAATTTTGTGATTTGTGTTTAAACCAATACAAATAACTCAAATCATTATAAATATATTATTTACAGATCATGATATGATAATTATAAATTATGGAATAATACATATTAAACAACATAAAACATAAAATAAGATACTGCACCGATGGAGAGTCACGCCACATGACGCTGTCCTAAAGCCATGATTGCCTCCCTACGTGCAGGTTCTGATGGCTGATCACGACTCCAAGATAAAACCCCATTAGCTCACAGCGGTGTCTCATCCTATGTGCACGACCACAAGGAGACGAAGAACCAATCCCTTAGTCACGTTGCCAAAACACTCTTGTAGGGAGTATAAAATAATATCACAATCTCTATGTAAAATACCTCACACTCTCAATGTGCCAACAAACAATTAAGACCATGGCCCCTTATATAGAGAACTAAAATTTGACCATTTCAAAGATATTAATGGACCACTAAAAACCATCATAAAATCACAATAAAACCAAATAATAATTAGGCCCACTAATGATAAAATAATGTGGTCAAATATCACATAAATAAGATGATAATGAGGCCATAAGTCTAAAATAAATTATAAGTAAATAGGCACACTAATTGTGAGATTTAAAAAATTATTATTTGTTAGAAATAAAATGTAAATTGAAGAAATTTTAAAGCTTATTTCCAACAGAATGTTCCAAGATCTTATAGTGCATTTCCAATTCTTACAAATACGGCATTACACCATCATTATATGACTTTCGATCTAATGATCTCGAAGACCAATCAAGGAATGAGTTCTACCCTTAGCTAGATAGATTTTGTATTAGGCTTTGTGCATCTTTGGCCGTGTGCAAATTAAATTCTAAAAAGATCCCATGAATAAAGATGATCGATTTACACAAGCATTTCATTACCATTCAAAGATTGTTAAGAGGCAACCCCAGCAAAGTTGGTCGGGCAACTGAGTCTTGTGCCTTAGAGTACGGGTTCGAATCTCCTTGAGAGAATGCCTATTGCCTCCTCTGCTGTGAGTTTGTCAAGTATGGGCAACCTAGATTGACTTATCTTTCTTGTGTGGTTTGCAGACTATTACACAGGAGTGGGGTTTACCCAGTGCGCACCTCAAGGGTAGAGGCTACGGGTTTCTCTCGTCATCTAAAAAAAAAAAAAGATTGTTAAAAAGAATAAGAACATAAGGAACATTTGTGTACTTTAAACCACAAATTAAAGCAAGAAAGATTATAGAAGGATATCCAAGGCATATGCATGTTGAGTTCAATACGTAAGCACATTTTATTAATGATCCATCGCTAAATTGCACATTGTGACAGATCATTAATAACCACTTGATATTGTTTCTAGAATATTCTCTTGTTTTATATTTCGCATTGTTCTTATTGTATTAGTATATTTTGATGCAAATTGCAAAAACACGGTCATTCTTTTTGTCCTGGCTTAGTTGTTCAATATTCGTTGCAAAATACATGCGACTTGTAGGAAAATTCTATGATGGACTCGTTCCATTGATCTTAATGTATTAAACACCACATATTTGGGTTGGGGTGAGTATTTTGGATCACCAACCACCTATGTTTTTACCACCCACACTAACATAAATATGTGGTGTTTAAGGTACCAGGATCAACGGAATGGAACTGACATAGAATTACCCCGACTTGTGATGGTGACAAAAGCAGAGATTATTAATAAATAAGTAAATGCCTATTTGTTTGACTAATCTTACTATAAAACAATTTATTAAATTTGGAAGAAGTACATATATACTATCATGTTCACACATATATAACTCATGGCCCCTATCACATAAGAAACACAATCATTAAATTCAATCAATTTTAATATTTGGGTTAAAAATGGAATATGCCAGACACATCGAGTTTTTTATTTCTTATTCTTTTATTAAGTTGAGATTGAAGTACAAGAAACTCATGCACACAGTCAATCATACGAGTGATGCACGTTACTTAAGAGAACATTTTTCTCTACAAAATATTTCTTAATTAATCCAAACCGCCCAACAATAAGTTTGGAACTCCAACATCATGATCTAAGTCTTAACATGATAAAATTTTAAGCCAATAATGTCTAATTTAGTGGTGAAATTGATGTCATAATATATCGTAGGTGGTTCTAAACTCAACATTATGTAAATCTTTCTATTTACCTAGTTATTATTAGTTGAATTTCCTACATGTCATTATTTTGAATTAGTATTATATATTGAATGTTATTCACGACACATATATATCACGTAAACGATTCAGTTAAAATAATATTCCTGAAATTTTTGCAATTGATTAAGGGTTATGACATAAAATTCTCTTGATAACAATGTCTTAACAACTAGCACAATGCTTCATCGTTGTTAATTGTAGGCGGCACTATCATCATCATCAATAAGATATTAAACTCAAACCCAAGCTAATAAAACCTTAATTCGAGTCTAGATTATTGTTAATTTGCCTGTTCATGTACCATCTCTTTTTTTTTTTTGGTTAATCCTCTTTTAACTTGGAATTTATTAAAAAGAATAAATATAACTTGAGACACCATGACCCAAGTACAGACTGATTCAGAGATCAAACAAAAATATATTATTGTTAAAAGTATCCAAATATATATATATATATATATATATATATATATTATTGGAAAAAGCAGGGTTCTGTGGGTGCACATGCATGAATATAGTATAATCCGCAGTTGAGTACAGTGAGGATGGATGATAATTGGTGAATGCGGGAGTTCAACTCCCGGTTAAATATTCACTACTAACAGTGTTAAAATATGTGAGGGATCTATCAAAATATGTACATATTTTATTATATTTTAATATTTTATGCAGTGGATATTATCCGAAATTTGGACTAGCGATCGGTGAGGATGGTGAGCTGTCTGTCCACAACCGTACCTTTCACATGTGACAGATAAGTACATCACAAAAATCAATTAAAGGCATGGTGCAGACTGCAGTGGGGTCTATTATATATTGTTAAAAATCAGACAAAGTTGATGAGACGTACACTAGCTTATCTACTGCATATATAGGTTGATTGGATTTGGGGTTATCTACTACTGTTTTATTATTACCGCCCACTCTGCACATTTCCTTATTTCACATGTAATGTAAGGAGCTGCATCTATCAGCAATTTTCTGCCTTACACGACGTTACTGATCTTGCCCGGATAAACTTCTCAGGACATAATTTTACATTAAACAATTATAGAGAATTAATGGGATCTAATCTATATTTTTTGAAAGAACGTGCATATCAGTTTATTAAATTAGAAATTACTGAAATTAATTATGACATTCAACATTGTGACATATATATACTTCGTTGGAAAAATTTCATGCTACGAAATAGTCATTATTTAAGTGCAATACAAATCCAATTATATATATATATCTATATATATTATATAAATGGGGTTGAGGTTCGACCTTGGCTCCCATCCATATCATAACCTGGCTGCAAGAGGTCATTTCAAGCCCAATGGAAGTTACCCTTCCCACCTTTGACCCCTTCACGTATTCAGCAAAGAAAATGAGTAGTTCTTAAATTGCACCCTCGAATTGGTCTCTATGACATACTGAGCTCTGAATTGTTATATTGATATAATGCAGGTTCGAATTAACCGTTACCTGGCAAAATGTACCTCAGAATGATTTCAAAACGCGTTGAAAAATCGAGCTCAAACAGTTTAAAACTCGGTGGAACGCTGCATGGAACGAATCTATAGGAGAGTTTCCTATATAAACACAGCTCAAAAAGGAGACAAGCAGCTATACTATATTACAAAGTTGAGGGCTCTAATTTGATTTTAAGAAAGTACCTATTATGGACACATTTCCTTGATCTCTATGCTTAATTTCCAAATATGCATTTTAGTAACATGTTGGGTTGGGCTTGAGTGTTGGGCTTTGATCTTTCTTAATGGGTTTCAGTGAGTTATACATGTGGAAGTATTGGGATTGCCTTTCAAACCCAGGCCCAGACTGTTGGGTTGGGTTTGAATATTGGGCTTTAACTTTTTAATTGGGTTTCAATGAGTCGTACATGTGGAATATTGTGACGGCCATTCAAACCCAGGCCCAGACTATTGGGTCTGAAATCAAGACCCAACCCAGACACATTGACATTAATAATCACCTCGGAGAAATACATTGGAAAAGAATTAAATAAGCATAAAAAGTTTAGGTGTTGTTTGTTTATGTTTTCAAATTCTATTTTCAATATTCTGGATCACAAAATTCTAAAAATTCATAACACAACTCATTCTCATCTAAATTCTACTTTTTTCAACTTAACTTTTTCAATCCCCATATAAATACCTATCACTCACTATATCAATCATATCACACATTTATCAATCAACATCATTTCCTCCAATCATTACTTTTTTATTCAATCTTCCACTTTTATTATATATTAATAATAAATTTCAAATTTTAAAATATATTAATATTAAATTAACTTTATATATCTATCTATCTTATTCTATTATTTATTTATTCACATAATCATTACACAAATAACTAACTCAATTATTTAACTCATCATACATCAACTAATTATTATTGATTTGACACATTTTACAAATCTCAATCGCTATTTAAAAACATAAACAAACACAACACACATCACATCAATTCTTACACGAATCCATGTAGTACGCATTTCCCGATAAATTTTCAGAATTTTATCTCAAAAACATAAACAAACAAAGCCTTAGATCTTAATTCATATTAAACTATTGGCAACCCCGTGCTCACTGCACTGATTATTTTAAAAAAATAAATTTTAGATATCATTACATGATTTAGTGTTTATAATCCGCCAAATTAAAGATTTGGTTCACTTTTTGATGATTATTATGAAACAAGTAGTGTATTAAGTCAAATTAATTTAGTTTATAAAATAATGATACATAATTGATAAAGTTAATAAATAGTAAGGATTGATAACTATCATTACTAATAGTTATAGGAAAGTTTGTTTTTGGTTGATTTTGAATTAAGATTGTAACTACATTATGAATCTAGACTTTTTGTTACTTTAGATAAAAGATTGATAACTATATTTATCTAAAATTAATTGCTTATGTGATACAATTGAGCTCAATTAGTTTAATACCCCAATATTTGTATTTCATATATATATATATATATATATATATGAATGATCCATATCTTGGGAAATCCGAATATAATCCTTAAATTTATAGAATCACACTCAATAAAGATATCTAATTCCTGACATAATATCTCCCATATGAATTCTATTCCTTAACAAATAAATGAAACCTAAAGTGAGCAATTAAGTATTGTAATCACTTTCTAATAAATTTAACAATTCAAAATATATATATATATATATATATATATATATATATAAAGTCGTAAGCACAGGAGATGTTCGCCCTTGCCATGATTTTCTGGAACATGTAATCGTAGTTGAACTAGTACACAATCACTTATGCTATGTATGGTTGTGTTTTTTTAGTCAAATTTTAATTTTTTGGATCATCAAAAAGTGAAAATACTCATATCAAGCCAAATTCTACATAAAATGTCTCAATTTAAAATTCTACTACACATTCCCCTATATAACTACTCATCATTTAATCAATTTAATCAATTCATTCTCTCTCTTCATTAATTACATAATTCAACTATCCAACATATTTTCTTTCTTACTTTATCATTAACAAAATATTATTCTAATTTTTTCTCCTATCATCATTACATATATAACTAATTCAATCAACTTTATAACACATCTACACAATTTCCAAACATTTCTCAAAAACACATCCAAACAAATAAAGAAATTAATATTTTTACACGAATTTTTATAATACATATTTTCCAAATATTCAAAATATATTTTCGAAAACACAACTATAAAGACATAGCCTTAGAGTTTTGTTTTTGGAAGTTTTTTTAAATTTCAAATCATGCCACATTAACGCACAATCCCAATAAAATGCCCACAGTCCACACTTTATCTGTGTTCTACCAGCAAAGAGTTCAAAGGTTATGTCAATAAAATGCCCACAGATTAGAGGTAACTGGTAATCACATTGGGGCTGCTCCTCAAAACTGTTGTCGGATGATTCACATCATTGTCACACCACACTACACTTGCCAGTTTGGGATAAGATAATTTTCTTTAGATAAATTACTTGAACACCCTTCACTTTAGTATAAATTACCAAAACTCCGCCTAACTTTTGGTAAATTACCTTGAGGGGTCTCATTGCAATTTACCAAAAGTTAGAGGGTGTTTTTTGATAATTTATACTAAAGTGAGGGTTGTTCAAGTAGTTTAACTCATTGCAAAAAATTCAAAATACAATAAATATCTTAACATGCGGAGGATTTTATATAATTTTAAAAAAATTAGGGATTTTTTGATAATTTTATTCTAAAGTGAGAGGGTGTACATATAATTTTCTCTTTTCTTTATTATTTTTTAAAGTCAAGTTTGGACATGTGGATAAGATAACCTTCCTGGTCCCACCAAACCCTATTACTACCGACTCCCAATTTGGAAATTTTATGGTACGCTTTCTTATCATGGGAACAATGTAATCCGATAGTATAATTCTGTAATTAATTTACCGTACGTAAATTGAAATATGGATTAAAATCATTCTAATTTTATGGATTTTATATTTATTGATAAATTTATTTAGTTTGTTTGAATGATTTCAAGTTATAAATTTCAAATATATTAAAACTCATTTGAGCTATTTTTTTTAATCATTATGATGCATTTTAGTAATACTAATTTGAAATCTTTTTAAATCATTCTTCTAAATACCTTTTTCAAAACCAAATCTTCCAATTCAGACTAACTCATATGTATGAACGAACCTTGAAATCGCTCAACTTGTAAGAAAAGATTTAGTTACTTCAAATTTCAGAAAGTAGGAAAATAACAATATTTACGTAATTTGAGAAAAATTTCCAGCAAAGATTGTATTTTTTGAAATAAAATGTTTGATTAGAGTTCAATTTTCTTTATCAAACCAACCAAAAAGACGTAAAAAAATCTTCAAATGTTTAGGATGTGCTTGGTTTTATTTTGGGGTTTTTTTTTGGTGAAAATTTTGGTGAAAAGGTTTATTGGAAGTTGTGTATTTTGATGAAAATGTGTTTGGTTTAGTGTTTGATTTTATTTTCAGAAGAGACAAAAGTTACTGTAGCAGTCAAATCATGTAAGTTTTTGTAAAAGTTGTGTTTATAATTAGTTAATGATTGAAAAATATAATATAATATAAGTTTTAAATGATTATATTGTAGTTGATGTAATTAGTAGGTACCCTAAAATAGAGACAAATAGGGAGACAATAGCTGACAATTTTTTTGACCAAAAAAATTATTTTTGGTCAAAAAAACACAAAACAAACAAGTTTTGGCCAAAATTTTTGGCCAAAATGGGTTTGAAAACAAAACCAAACACAGCCTTATAATTTTCTTGTCATGTTTTTTTTTGGGATGACATTTTTCGAACATATAAGCATAAATAATTTTTATTTGTAATAAAACCACCTTTGTGTCTAGACGGAAGGTATTATAGAATATTGATTTTTTATTAATATTCAATAAATATTAATGCAAAAAATGTAAAAAAAAGAAATTAATCAGAAATGCTACTTTCTTACATCAGAACCCCTAACATTTCGAAAAGGAGGAAACTAATAATTTATCACTCTAAGCATAAATAATGATAATAATGAGGCCATGTAATTAGGATATTATGCTTCTAGCATGATTTAGACGGATCGACGCAAGGAAAGAAAACAATAAATCAAAAAGAGAAACGAAAAAGTCTGCAAAGGGATAATGACATTGAAGTACGAGAAATAATCATAATCCTTATCCAACATCATCAAACCTCGTGTCAATCCCAAGCTCTTTAATAATTTCAGCCACCCTCAGCTTTGTATAAATAAATTCCTTAGCGCGCACCCTTTAAGAAAATCACAATAAACACAACCATATATATTATATATCTATATTGTGTATATATATATCTATATTGTATATATATGTATCAACCTTGAAATCTTTTGTTCTGTTCAGTATACAAGTTAAGTTAAGAAAATGTTGGCTATATTTCACAAGGCGTTCGCTCATCCACCGGAAGAGCTAAACAGCCCTGCATCCCACAAATGCTCCAAAAAGCCTAAACTCCCTGACGAAACCCTCAAAGACTTTCTCTCTTCACACCCCACCAACACTACTTTCTCTATGGACTTCGGAGATGCTGCTGTTCTTGCTTACGTTCGACCCGATCACTCTTCCTTTCTTCATAACAACCAGAGGTAATTAATATTTTTATTTAATGTGTTTTTTTTAATTCCAGACGAAGCTGATATCTGATCAAAGATCAGATCGATAGTTTTTAAAATTTTTAATTATGAGTCACACAAATCACATTAAAATTCAAATAAAGAACGGAAATTTGCTGAAAGTGAAAGCACTAGGGTAACAACTAACAAGTATATTATTTAATGTTAATATGTTTTTTTTTATGTAAACAAACGGTGATAATATTACTAAATCAAACAAGTATATTATTTAATATTAATATGTTTTTTTTTTCATTTAAACAAACGGTGATAATATTACTAAATCAAATCAAGCGCCAGATACAATAGACGGGAGCCCAAGAACACCCTCTTGGGTCTCCAAAGCAAGACGCGCCAAAGAATGCGCAACACGATTACCCCACGCTTAACAAAATTAAAAGAACAAGAAACAAAAGATCCCACCCTAGCCCAATGTTATTATGTTTAAATACAAGGCTTCCCAGTGATTTTAAAAATTATTTTATTACAGGTTGTTTTGTGGGTACGATGACATATATTGTCTGTTCATGGGGAGTTTGGACAACTTGTGTGCACAAATTAAGCAGTATGGATTATCAAGAAATGCGAATGAGGCTATGCTTGTGATTGAAGCTTATAGGACTCTCAGGGACAGGGGCCCCTACCCGGCGGATCAAGTTATTAAGGATCTTGATGGCAGTTTTGCCTTTGTTGTCTATGATAGTAAAGTTGGAACTGTTTTTACTGCACTGGTAATTTTATATTTGCTTTTAACATATCTTGTGTAAGTTACCGTCAGTGTCTGCCTATATATATGTATATGTTTATTTGCATTTTGTTTTGAACAGGGTTCTGATGGTGGGGTTAAATTGTATTGGGGTATTGCTGCTGATGGTTCTGTTGTGATTTCTGATGAGTTAGAAGTTATTAAAACAGGCTGCGCCAAGTCCTTTGCACCATTTCCAGCAGGTATATATGTAACTGAGTTTTATACAGGAAATTCAATCCCGGACCTGATCTGATCGAACCAAAGTGTAATTTACCTGGAGAGTGAATCACACTTGCCATATGAATTACTTTTGGGTTCGATTAGACCGGGTTCGGGCTAGAATTTCCCATTTTATACATGAGTTACATATATGTGTGTGTGTGTGTCTATATGCATATTGATTTGATTGAATATAAATTTATGGCTGGGCAGGGTGCATATTCCATAGTGAGGCAGGACTGATGAGCTTTGAGCATCCAATGAACAAGCTAAGGGCCATGCCGAGGGTGGATAGTGAAGGCGTTATGTGTGGGGCTAATTTCAAAGTTGATCTTTATTCCAGAGTTAACAGCATTCCTCGAGTCGGAAGTGAAACCAATTGGGTCGACTGGAATTCTCATCAGACCTGATTTATGTTATACATTTTTTGTCTATTTAAATCCCTTTTCGTTGGTTTTGTAATATACATCAGAGGAAAGATCTGACTTCCAGGAAATAAACTATGGATGGCTGAATAAAGTTATGTTGCTATATATTGGAGCCATTTTAGCATGCTTACATCCTAAATAGAGAAAGTTAAAGAAAGATGAGAACTTTTTTTTAATCTATATTTTAGTTGCTATTAGATCAATTACGCTACTCTTTCATCATCTTGGATAGTTTGTCCATACCTTGATCCTACTATGATTTGGGGTCGAGTCGCTTAAGTAGAATAAGGGTCGATATTAGTAGAGCAAGGTTTGAAATCGATCCTGAAGCTCTTAAATGGGATTTACTTGAATTCAAAGAAGCGAAGGTCACATTGAGGTTTGTTCCAATGTGGACCCTCCGAAGATGACCAAATCAATGATCAAGTTTTAAGTCGAGTTTACGTAAAAAGAGAATTATAGGATTAACAATCTATTTGGGAAAGAAGTGGGAACTAGTAATAAATGAGGTTCTTATTTAAATGAAATTTTCTATTGTAATTCTTATTGTATATCCTATTGCGAAGTATTGGATGAATGATATATGTTTATTGAACTTGTGTTATTTACCCGGGATACTTCTGGATTCCGGAAAATAAACTACGGTTGACTAAAGTTATTTTACCCTGCTTGTAAATGTAATAATGTATGTCCGTAACGTCTCCATTGTACGGAAACTTGAACTAGTAGAAATTTACTGGCCTATAAACTTATTTTTTGGTCATGGACTGGGGATAAATTTTATTTGTCCATGACCTTGATATCACTAACTATTTGGCTAGAAAGAAGCAAAACATTAGAACAAGTGGTAACAAGAGTCATGTTGTACCATATTCAGTAATTTTAGCAGATTTTTCACCAATTTTATATAGGATCAGCTTCATGGTTCCTCCTTTTACACTTTTTCCAGTGCAAATACAACTATACTAACAACCTGCAAATACAGTTTTAGAATATGTTGAGAGTGGTTTTCCTGCTAGTTTTCTGCATCCATTATGTATATATATGTATATATACATATTCATGATCCATATCTCTAACTCACATTCATATCAAAAAGGAAGCATCTCAAGCTATACAAGCCAGTGTTTACATTTGATGACCATATACTCGTAATCCACCCAAAAAACGAAGATGAGAACTTCTTGCTCTAATCAAAAACTGAATCGAGTTATTTTATTCATTGATTCTAACATGAATTTTACAGGTGCTTTTTCCTTTTTTTAAATGTTAGCAACTACAATTTCCTCAATTCAAAAATCCAGGGTGGCCTGCTAGCGGGCGAAGATTTAATCAGACAAGCCAAGAAGTTTCTCACTAACTTCCCACACTTTACGTGCTTTCTCGACATCACTTGCTTCTTCAGACAACTGGTTCTCAAACGATGCCGAGTCCTTATTCCAACTCCAATACACTCCTGACTTTGTCAAGCTTGGATCACTCACAACCTACAATTATATATTTGTTGGTTAAAATGAATAATTTGATTGTGATAAAATGGATATGCAAAATCTGAATCGAGGCGAGAGTTGAACTCTCTATCCTTAACACAATATTGCCCCGCTATAGCCCTGCTATTGGTGGTACGGGTTCCTGCAATTTGTGTCCCAAGATACAACGATTTTTCTCGGGATTGAACCACTTCAAAACCGAGACCCACGAACGAAATCATGTTTCGAACTCTCAATAATAACATAATTCAACTCTTGATTTCATTATTCCCGGAATAACAAAACTCAAAGAATGAATATGAATGAAGAGGAATTGTTATTCGCTCTTAAGAAAATGAATACCCAAGGGGGGTTTATATAGGGATAAAGAGGGGCATAAGAGTCATTAAACTCACTTTAATGACTCATATGTGATATGATCAATGACTCACATGTGATATGATCAATGACTCACATGTGATGTGATCAATGACTCATATAAATCATTAATGACTCACATGTAATGTTAAAATACAGCTCGTACGATCGTGGCCATCGATCGTAATGGGTAGTATCTTTAATTCCTCCTCGTTTTACACGGTTGGATCAGAAGAAATTCACGGTAAACCCACAGATTTCAAACCACAACTTCAACATTTAATTTCTCATTCGTCCAAACTCGGATTAGAGAAATTCGAAATGCACACGTGTTATTCGAATTTGTTACCGTAAGTACGTCACTCGTACTTTATTTGCATCTGATTTCCAACAATCCCCCACACGAATGAAATTAACATATGCAGACACATTGAGAGTTCGGGTGAAAAACTATAGCATCAGAAGAGGTAGCTTTTGGCTTTGAACCTTTCTTAGTGAAATATAATCGGATTTACTAGGCTGCCCAATGAACGCGATGTCTTGAATTGTTCAGCCGTTCGTGTAAACCAAGACAATGATATTCACACCGTAGTCTCTCGAACAGATTTCGTTCTCACTGTTGGGTCCATTTTGGCCGTGGCACCCCCTCTTGGATTCATAAGTGTTTACATTTTGCCCAATGTTGAGGCGGCCTACACCTCACACTTACATAGGTGACTTCCTATTTAAGAGTATCCTGCCATACTCCACTTCATTTAGACAGTATAGGAATCATTAAAAGCCCGACTTAACCTTTTGCTACAACTTGCAGGTTGCACTTCTTTATCCTAGGCAATGGGTTTGGAGTTAAACTCCTAAGTGCCATACTGAATTTTCACAACTTAGTTGTCCCATTGAACCATGATCTTGGGATCTCCAGTCAACATGGTTGGGTTACCGCTGTGTCCATTCTTAATTTGTAGTCTTTAACCCCATTCCTCTTGATAGGCAGTCTATTTGATCTCTATGGAAGTCCTTTCGTCAAAGGATCTACTTTATCCTCCAGGATCAGTGGAGATAATGCCATCATAGATCAACTGCTTAATGGTATTGTGCCTACGACAAGCCTGTCTAGACTTACCATTACTTATGCCACTATATGCCTTTGTTATTGCAGACTAACAGTCGCAATTGTATGCACGTGCTATTGCCGACTTATTGTCTCAATATATCAAATTGGGCATATGTGCATATTGCAATATGGGTTCACCATGGTTCTCAACCAAGTCTTTAGTCACTTTCTTACAAGAGCACTGTTATGGAAACTAAATTTTCCAAGTATAGTCTCAGTAAGACAAGTCTTTGGACCGTACCCATATCATTTATGTCGAATTCTTTTTCAACATCCTTTCAGTAGTCATGATTACTTACATAATCAACATATCAAACTTTCACACCAGAAAAGGTAGCTTTTGGCTTTGAACCTTAGTGAAATTTCATACTATGAGCTATGTGTTTTGTTAAAACCACATGTATCACGCTTGTTGATTATGAAGTCGTTTGAAAACATAATATTTTGTCAAACCTTTCATGCCACTACTTTGGAGCTATGTTCGAGTCCGTATACTGACCCAACATACCTCTCGGTTAGTTCCATGTGAACTTCCTCATCTAATCTTTTGTTTAAGGAACACAGTTTTAATATCCATTTCAAATATCTCATGGTTATGCAAATTAGCAACAACAATGAATATTTTATGGATTTAATTCTCATTCCCGAAAACATGAAAAGACGAAATCAAGGTCTACCATTTGAAGGTTCCCTTTGGCTACCAAGTACGCCTTGTAACCTTGTTAAGGTTTGGGTGTTTTTACCTTAACCCACAGCCCCCACATTTGTACGTAACTGTAGGAAATCTTGCCATCTTTCAGGCAGATTCTTACTCTTACTACTACGTGGGACCTTCGTTCAGAATGTAGTTATCTAGGACCACGTCCCCCACAATTCTGAATTTATCCAACGCATCATTATCTTCTTTAGAGTATGATTTTGGCGTTCGGAAATATCATTAGACCATGGTGAATACTACCACACTTGCATCAAATTCTTTGAACGACGCACCATCGGATGTTTGATCGACTTTCTCGATTGTACTCCAATGGTCAAATCCTTCGTATTTTTGACCAAGTTGTGTACTTCGTACACCACGTCGTCTAGACGTTTCTCTCTTCAGAGAATATGTGCCACAAACATTAGGACCGATCTCACTCAACAACTGTATAGTTTAAAGTGACGACGTCCAAGTTTATGCACAACACCATTTTATCCAAGTCAAATATCCAGGGAAAACTTTTCTGATGTGGAAGATCAGATTAAACTGCAACCACAGAGCATACTCAGAATACCCGAGCTCTAACCACTTGTTGTGGAACTCAGAGTCATATTAGCATAAATCTATTTTATTTTAATAGACAAACTCAAAATGATTACATTCATGTTGGGCCGAGCCCACACATGATTTAATAAATGTAAAACAAGCAAAAGCAAAAAGCAAAAAGTAAAAGTAGCAAAAGACAAAACTTTTCCATAATGAATGGCTATTTAGCAATTCTTTTTCATGTTTTTTCATGATGACTACTTTAATGCTTTTTACTTTAACATTTTTAATATATTAATAAATAAAAACAAAATAAAAGACAAAGCAAAAAGCCTCTCTTTTTCCCATCCGAGCTTTTGTGACTTTTATTTTTACATCATCCACTAATATATTATTTAAAAAGTGTTGGCCCACAAGAAAAAACAAAAGGCCAAAAGGCACCTCTTTTACCGTAATGGGCGGCCACTTTTAAGACTTTTGCATTCTTTTCCATGATGACTACTTTAGCTTTTAGTATTAATATAATAAAAAGCTATCATCACCATTGATATCACTCCACCAGATTCTCCGATCCGGGAGGATTTTTCAGCGAGATTCGTCGATCCTCGCGTTGCCAGAAATTCGCCATTTTCGGCGGCAACCCAGCTTCGGCATCTAAGCGACCCATCATTAATGGGATTCGAGGGCCACAAGAAATTCGCTCCGAGCAATTTCTTTTTCGTGAGATTCGAAAATCGCACCTGCCATTTTCATGGCTTCGCCGGCGAACAGAGGCAGCAACATCACCCAAGTACCGTCTGCGATGGGTTACGGCGGTGAATTCACCGACACCTAACCCCACCACACGGCAGATTTGCTGTCTCAAACCCAGCGACAATTAGTTGTGTTGCACGGCGGCAATTCAACCAAACCGGGTCCAACCCGATTCAAATCTCGATTTTTAGATTTCCAGAATTTTGATCCAATCGAAAAATTCCAAGAACATCAAAATCAGATTTTAGTTCAAATTATTGTGATTCCAAATCACAAAATTTCAGATTTTTCCAAATCTTTATTCCAAACAAATCGGATCTTTCTCTCTCGATTTTCCAGCCTCAAACCTGATTCCAAATTATCAAAATCCAGATTTTTGGCATCAAATCGAGTTATCCAGATTTGATCCATTTTACTCACATCAAATTTGAATAATATTGTGTTAAGTTTGTTGGTTAAAATGAATAATTTGATTGTGATAAAATGGATATGCAAAATCTGAATCGAGGCGAGAGTTGAACTCTCTATCCTTAACACAATATTGCCCCGCTATAGCCCTGCTATTGGTGGTACGGGTTCCTGCAATTTGTGTCCCAAGATACAACGATTTTTCTCGGGATTGAACCACTTCAAAACCGAGACCCACGAACGAAATCATGTTTCGAACTCTCAATAATAACATAATTCAACTCTTGATTTCATTATTCCCGGAATAACAAAACTCAAAGAATGAATATGAATGAAGAGGAATTGTTATTCGCTCTTAAAAAAATGAATACCCAAGGGGGGTTTATATAGGGATAAAGAGGGGCATAAGAGTCATTAAACTCACTTTAATGACTCATATGTGATATGATCAATGACTCACATGTGATATGATTAATGACTCACATGTGATGTGATCAATGACTCATATAAATCATTAATGACTCACATGTAATGTTAAAATACAGCTCGTACGATCGTGGCCATCGATCGTAATGGGTAGTATCTTTAATTCCTCCTCGTTTTACACGGTTGGATCAGACGAAATTCACGGTAAACCCACAGATTTCAAACCACAACTTCAACATTTAATTTCTCATTCGTCCAAACTCGGATTAGAGAAATTCGAAATGCACACGTGTTATTCGAATTTGTTACCGTAAGTACGTCACTCGTACTTTATTTGCATCTGATTTCCAACAATATTTACACAATTAAACAATATTATTACTACATAGATCTAATTATGTATATATATGCATAAATCTTGTTAATTAAGTTGCTATTACAATTTATCTCATCATCTTACCTGTGCAAGTCTTTTTCCAGCGTCTTCCTCTGAGACGTATCCCTTTGTGATGAACTTCTGGAATGGAGGGAAAAGGAGTCTGAAGAGTGGGATATGTTCCCTGAACAGGCCCGTTGTGGCGATGCAGCCCGGATATAGGGAAGCGAATGTGATGCCGGTGTCCTCATGGTAACGCCTGTGGAATTCTTGCATTGTCAGCATGTTGCATACTTTGCTATCCTTGTACGCCTTGGCGCCATCAAAATCTCCACCGTCGATCATGGAAGAGGTGTTCAGCCCGTTCAGCCCTCCTTGGAGCCCCCTCAAGTCTCCAAGATTGGCCTTTGGAGGTACATTTCCAGCCAATGTGTTTGTATTTCCTGAAAATTATAACCAATAAGAGAAGCAATTGTGAAGCTAAATTCAGACATGCATTCCTAATTTATGTAGAGCAGAGCGAAGGGGCTGGACGAGACTACCGTCCCTAATTATATAGTTTCACATTTTAAATACCTTAATTAAATACAATTTGAAAAATTGTCCACATTGCCCTTGTGTGCTGGTCACATGATCGACCATCCAATTTGGAAAAAAAATTCAATTTCTGGATGAAAATAGTACTTGATACAAAACAAAAGTTGTAAATGCACATAGCATAGTTGCAATTTTAATCCTATAGGTTAATGAGAAATGACAATTTAGTCCTCATGTGAACTTTCCCTCCAAAAATGAAAACACCCAAAATTGAGAAGATTAAATTGTTTGCCAACTTTTCAATCAATTTGTCAATCTCTCTTTTACAAAACAAAAATGGAAAAATGCACCGAGCACGCAGTTGCAACTTTAGTCCCGTAAATTATGAAAATGGCAGTTAAGTCCAGTCCTTATGTGATACTTCCACTCCAAAATTGAAAATTCCCAAATTAAAAGATCAACTTTCTTTAACAACTCTCCAATTTCGGCCAAATTTATCCTCAACCTGAGAAAATCGGATAATATATATATTAGTGCTCTAAAATTACCAGGGTCACAGTTTCGAGAACTACATTTTTCTTCCCCATTGACCTTGTGTGTGACACGTGACTCAAAATATTTAGGTCGTTTCTCAAAAGCGAGAGTTCAAGCTCGATCCTGAAAATTTCGGTACTTAATTAGTGGTACCTGTGATTGAGCCGACAATTATGAGTCTCTTTGATGGATAATCAGACTGCTTCATTTCATCAAGAAGCAATCTAGAAAGAAGGAAATGGCCCAGATGGTTAGTCCCAACACTAAGCTCGAACCCTTCAGCTGTGAACGAAGGCTCCTTAGCAGTAGGTTGATAGACCGCCGCATTGCAAACCAACACATCAAGAGGCCTTCCAGATCGCTTGAAGTTATCCACAAACTGCCTCACACTATCAAGGGACGCAAGGTCTAAATGCATTATGGTATAATTCTCTTTCGCCATCCCAACAGATTTCGCAGCTTTCTCAGCCTTGAGAAAGTCCCTGCACGCCATGATCACGTGCCATTTGCCGCTTTCCGCCAGTGATTTCGCCGTGGCCAGCCCCAGCCCGGAGGAGGCTCCGGTGATGATCACGCTACCTTTTCTTAAGGTTTTCTTGCCTTGGACTGTGGCTTGAGTGAAAGTTGGGGTTGTGGCCACTGCTTTAGTTTGCAGAGTGGAAAACTTTCCTGAACTCAATTCTCTCTGCAAGAAATTATTCAATCTCCATTAACATTCTCACACGAAATCTCCCCGAACTGGTCAAAAATGTTGACTAACAGAGTAAATAAATTTGACCGTAAATTCTTGGACAAAATTTTTGGTTGAGATCAAATGCAAGATATTTTGAAAGTTACGAGATTAAATATGATAAACCCGTAACAAATAAGACCAAAATTAAAATGAGGTAAAATTATGGGACAAAAAATGCAATTTTCTAAGCTGTGTATATATTGTACATTGTTAAAATGATGGAGTTGTACCTTGGTTTTGAGTGCAGAAGAGATGAAATCAGATTTTGCATGGTCTGAGAGTGAAACTCCAAAGAGAGTGGAGTCTTTCAAAGATGCACCAGATTTTACCTGCAAAAAACGAAATATAGTTAAATATAATATAATTAAATACATTTTTTTGCTATTTTGGAGTGATAATGGGGTGAAAAGGGTATCATAAAAAAACCTCTTTGTGAATGGAGAATGCTGAGGGGAGAAGAGCAGCAGCCTGTAGAGCCATTTGAAGTTCAATTATTTAGGAAAGAGAGATTTTAATTTAAGATATTATGAGATTTTTCTTTGCCAGTGACACTTTTCATTAGTTCTTGTTTGTGCAAATATATATACTATGGATGTTGGCTGACTCTTGACAAAAATTTGGATATGATGATAAGATAATTTTCTGTGGAAGTAAATGCCACCTAGACTTTGAGAACCAATCAGAATTTGTGGTTGGGATTTTGGCTGATATTTTGAATATCTTTCGTAATAAATGTAAAAGCAAGATGTGGGGTAGGGGGTTGGAAAAATTGTGGATATTTAGGTTCATTCCCCAAAGTATTGGTTTTCCAGAAGTTATGGGCTTGGAGTATGGAGAAATTGGTAAAGGATAATGTTTGGTGAAGGGCGTTACAGGAAGAGTATGGTATTATTCTTCCAGAATTTGACTGTAGGAATCTGGCAATGCAGGGACTGCTTTTTGAGTTCTGCCATAGATTAGATAATTTTTTAGTAAAATAGCCAAATACTGTGTATATATATATATACATGTGTGTGTGTATTTATGCATCACGAATTATTTACCAATAAACGACTAAATCATTAGTAACTAACAACAATGAGTGAATCAGCTATGGTGAAAATAGACAAGAACTCACACCATTGGTTGGATATGTACACAAAACATCGTAGTTTTGTTACCATCACATAATTGTGTACATTTCTTCTGTATTATATTGAATGTGAAAGAAATCGAATGTATTAATTTGTTGTAACATGTAGCCAACTTGCTTAAAAATATGAGCGAGCTCTCTACTCTTACTGGCTGATTTCTCGCAGAAAATCGAACTCCATTTTAGACACATCAGCAGAAGCTCATTTTTTCTGAATGCATGTAACAATGCAGTAGGCTACATTGCATAGTTAGGCCGTTAATATTACAATTTCATTGAATATCTGTACAGATTTTGCAAGCTTTGGGAGTTAAAAAGAGTACTTTAGGCACCCAACAATACAACCTTTTGGCCTCCTCATACTCTACATAAGAATTGGCAACCCGAAATTCTGAAAAGTCCTTATTTCTCCTCTAAGGCCAGCAGCAACTATAACCATACCCCAGGCTGGTGATTTACTTTGATCTAATCCATTGGAGAAGTCCAGACTAACACGAGGATTACGATTCTTAATAGCAGACATAAGCTTCTCCACAGGCCATGTTATGGAGATTCTATTGGAATGATGGTTGTTGGATGTAGCACCAGATAGAGTTCCATTCAATGTGCTAGTACTGGCTAATGGCAAGCTGTCGTTGCCATTAGTTTCTTCAGTTGGAGACGTCGGGCGATTATCAGTCGACACCTCCTCGAAATGATCTGCACCACCTGACGTGTCGAGCAAGCCGGGCCAAGGGATAGCCACAGATACATCTTGACAATGAAAAAACTCGCAAGACTGAGTCACTATAGCACCTTTCCTTCTGTTTGGACGGGATTTACCTTCATGTCTCCACACGTAAACATGAGAATCTTCACTGGCGGATACTATATGTTTTCGATTAGAGGTGAGGGAGGCCGAAATTTGACTGTTTGTGTTGCGAAACCCTGTCGAAGATTCAGCACCAGTTTATTGGCTACACAGTTGTATAAAAACAAATTCAAACCATGAAAGATCAAACATGAATGGCCAAATTAACATATAAAATATCCCAAAGCAAGTTCCTTACTCCATGTTCTCTAAAAATGTCAGTTTTAAAGTTTAAACTAATCTTCTTTCTGACCAAAACAAAGTAATGAAATTATACTTTATAGCTTGAGTCTGTTCGTAAAGGACATAAAATTAAAATACACTTTATTTCAGATTAATATAAATGCACCTGAAGAATTCCTAGTGCCCTTGCACAAAGATGACGTTCACTGTTTCTACATCAATTTTCAATCACACTCAATACTAATATTGTACGACACAATATCTTTTTGCTTCCGTTTTTTAGGCAAAGTTAAGAGTTTAAATTGCATTAAAACTTACTAGAATCATTTAATGAGGAGATTTTGTTTTGACATAATATGTTTACTTTTTCAATAAATGGATCTTCTATAATTCAATATACAAAGGAAAATGATCGCTAAGGAAAATATTATCAACAATTTTTTTCCTCCCAAAATTGAAACCTGCAACCATTTTACCTCATAAGTTCCATTTTAGCATTTATATAAACTATATATACGTCAGGATTTAAAATAAAATCAGAGACATATACTTAAAGAATTTAAGAAATTAATCACTTAAAATATAAGAACATGATGGAGAGAAAAATATATGTGCATTTCCAGACCTCTGAATCTGTGAGTACAATCAAGACCATCTATGAGTCGAATTTTGGAATCTGCAGATGTCATAAGCACTTCTGATGTACTTCCAGATGCAAACTGTATAATGAAAGATATCAGTAATTGTAAGAATACATGGAAGTTGGTTCATGTTTCTGAAACCATACAAGGGCCAAAAAGTATATGATCTGAAACGAAATAGTATGGTGGTATACCTCCCCGCCCCCTACCCCAAACAGACGGTACATAAAATACAAATAGCTGACAGCGTGTTTATCAAAAAGTAGCCAATGAACTCGTTTACCTGGAGACCAGTTATTTTCTTCCTGTTTGGCAAAATGATCTGGGATATCTTCCGCAACATATTATCTGGATAACAATTCACGTGTAAATGATTTACTCAAAAATGAAGTCTATCTTTCTCAATAAAGCTAAAATTCATACCTGATGTTTCGTATATGTGACAGCTACCCACATATGAACCAACAAATGCGCCCTATCAAAGTTTTTAAGCATATATTGAGAACAATATAGTATGCGAACTTAGAGGAATTTTCCCCTATTTTTGCTGACAATGTGAAGCAATTGATTCCGGCATATATACAATCCATGACTGACCTGTCCATCAGGTGTATAGCAAGTTGCAGTGATTATTTCATGCAAATCAATCCAGTCAACAACTTGGTGGTCAGGAATGCTCCATATCCGCACCTTAGCATCTATTGATCCACTTATGAAGTATCTATCATCAACAGGGTTAAACTGGATGCAGGTTACTGTGTCAAGTGAAATCAAGAGAACTTATGAACAAATGAACGATATCCTCACTCTATTTGTTCAAGTACTCATGAAAATACATAAAAAAATGTACAACTATATAAAATGCAATTGCATTGGAATGGAAAAGAAACAAAATAATGATACAAGCATAAGACTAGACTCTGTAATTCAAAAACAAAGACGTACAAGTACACTATCTGCATAGAACAAACCATCAATATAACCTGGTGAAGAACTATACCTATCTATCACTAGGCAAGGAAGTGAAACTCTGCAACACTGCAGAGGAACTTCATTCCCGACACATAACTTTAAGCAAATACACACTCACTGAGAGTCTTATTGGTTAAGAGGTTAGAGCCCATCCAACTACCCTATTATCTCACGGAAGAATCATGGCCATCCCAATTTCAATTTCACCCTCATAATTCAAACAAAGCAACCCCTTAAGCCGATTCTTGAGGTAGTTTTACAGTAATAGACTGCTAATCATTATCATTTTCATCACCCTATATTTTCATCATCCACTACAGGGTTGTATGTATTATGCAACTTATGCTAAAGACAGAATGTAAAAGAATAGGACCATGGTCGGTGTAGAAAACACTGTATTAGATCCGGACATCGAGGCTTGCTCATAGCAACCATTTCATTTAGTTTAAGGCGTCATGTGCATGACATAACTTTAAATGCAGACATTAAGATCTTGTGGAACATGTAATCCTTTTTTATGATGATGAAGACATCCAGTTGATTTTTGAAAGGATCTTGTTGCAAAGACATCGTCTCCTTTTAGAGTACCCTCTCTCTTCTTCCTTCTCCAACCTATTTTAATGCCTTCCATAACACTGTCCTAGATCTAAATGCCATTTTATGCCAATAAGCTCCACATTTTATGCCAATAACCTCCATTATACCGCAACTTCGTAGATGACAATTGTTCCCGTAACATAGGCAAATTATTAGCTTCAACATTTCCAGGTCCTGCCACTTATCCTGTATAAGATTAGACTAGCCTGAGAAGTCCAGTCCCCAGAATCAACCCCACACCCCAAGGACACTCCCTAATTGTTACAAGAGAAACTCTAGCAATGAAGTGATATTGAACTCTGGTAATTACCATAGTCACAGTGCAAAAAGATCTTTAAACAAGTCTTGGTAGACAAGTCCCACAGTCGCACTGTTTTATCCATTGAAGATGACAGCAGTTGCTGGAGAAGAAAGAGAAGTATGAGGTATTTTTGAAGCGCTACAATTAAATAGAAATATCCCACTTTGCAAAAGGAACATGCGTAAAAACAAAATAAAACAAAAGACATCATTTAAGAACATAGTCAATGGCAACTTTCGAAAAATGTTTACAAACAAAAGAATGAGATACATATTGACAAAAAACTATATGTCATATCTTTTAATTTATCTATGCTCACTGATGAAACGGCGACATAGAGAGGAGAAAGTATACCCTTTGTCACCCCCCACCCCCTTTACCGCTACTATTGAAAGAATAAAGAAAGTGAAACCAAACAGCTGAAAATTATTCAAACTCGCTGTTCATTCTGCATGGGATTCATATTACAAATTATACCGGCCAAGAACATTTCACATCATCAGTTCTAAAATAAAATAACCTTCAAGAATAGCTTTTACATGAAAACTCTAACTACTTTTCCATGATATGGCGAGTTGTTCCACTCTATTAGTCACAGTGCATCACTGCATCACAAGTGCGTGACTCAAGTAAAAGTTTTCAAACATAAAGGACCATCGTAAATCATGGGTCAATCATCCTAAGCATAAGAAAAATATTTAATGCCCATTCTTCTCTTCCTTTTCATTGTTCCGATTATTCTTTAAGGGATTTGGGACAGAATTAGTAACTCACGTGATAGGGTATCTGAAGTTCTGAATGGCATTTAACTAAGAAGCAACCATCATATCCAAAAAAGACAAAAAAGAACTGAGAAGTTCCCAGCGCAGATTAAACTTTAACACTTTTGGACCATATATGTCCCCTCAAAGTAACTTGGCTCCCTCGAATTAAAACGCTAAACATTTTTAGGAGCATTCAGTAAGCAAATTATGTAAAAAGCAATAGATAACAATAGTTTACTGCCTATTCATTTTTCATTCACAAAATTCAGCCGAAGCATATACATATGTGTATGTATGTATATGTGGGTGTGTATATATATATATATTCCTTTTTTTTTCCCCTTTTCATTCGTGGGTGGCGGATAGTTTCCCTTTTTCATTCGTGGGTGGCGGATAGAGAGTGGCCATTTTAGATGTCCAACTTTTTCGATTGAATGATGATGATTACATATTTTTATAAATAATATACCGTGTTTACGCACCATATGTTTATACAACCATACTTGTCCTTCAAGTCAATAACTCATTTTCATTGTACATACAGGACCTCCAGACGCATAGATTGCAATTATACTACCAAAATATTTTCCACCCAAAACTCTTCAATAGTATAACATGTCACCAACTGGATTGAAATTGAACTAGCATAATAACAGTAATAATGCGAAACAACATGACATCATTGTCCATTTTGGACACTGCAGCAGAACCCCGGACTTCAGAAGAAATGAATGCATGTGTAAACAATGCAGAGCTGTAAATCCTAATAGATATACATGTGAGGAATGTAAAGGTTCTGTCTTTTGTTTGTGTGGACTCCTTTGTTAATCTTTAAATGCAACTATTTAATTACCAAAAACAAACAGCAAATATGTATGTGTGCGGTTTGACACAGATAGGATCTTCTATTGCAAAATCCTATTGCATCTCATATTGCAAGGTCTTAAATGAATGATACGTGTCCAAAAGAATTTATAAATTACACGTGCCATTACCTAATACATTGCAATAGGAATTGCAATAGAAGATCTCATTTGGGTTTGACATCGCTAAACAATATATATCACAAAGCTACACAAGCATTATAAAAACTAAACAAAAATTATGCAATAAAATCTTTTAAGTAACATCATAATTACTGTGTGAGAGAACATACTGCGCTACATAAAGCCATAACTACAATCAAAGACTTAGAGGGCCACAGGAGAAAGTTCGTGTTGCCTAATTGGGATTAATAGTATGATAAAACTTACCAATGCCATTATTCAAACGTCAATAAACAATTCAACTTATTTATCAAAGCGGCGTGCTGGTGTAAGAGCTGGTACAACAAATTTGAGTAAAAATGCCGACTGACCTGAGACTTAGACCAAGAGAGATCCTGTACATCAGCCAAATGTCCTTCAAATGAACAGATTGGATTCTCAGAAAGAGCAAACACCGTCTCCGGCACAAAAATCCGTTCAATACTCCCCGATTTACCACTTATAGATGATTTCCCCCTTCTCTTCTTCTCCGGCAATCCATTGGCTAGAATTCCAATATTGAAATTCAAATCCTCCGAACTATCAGAACAGAGATCTCCCTTCCTCTCCATTTCAACAACTCGCCGCACGTGGATCACGCAGTCCTCGCCAGCACTAGCGAGATACATACCGTCCAAGCTAAACCTAATTGTCCAAATTGATCCGTTATGAGCCTGTATCTCCTGCGTCTTGTACAGCGCTGTGAGCTCTTTAACAGGCTTCCCATGCCGCATGACCTCTACTCTTTCAGCACCAGGAGGAGAGAAAACATCGCGGCGAGGAGGAGAAAAAGTGAAGTTGGAACTGTAATCCGATGATGATTCGGAGCAGATGCTAGGGCTTCTCGAGTGCTCGTGAAAGAGTTGCCATAGCTGATCTCGCCGAATAACGGCTGCAACCAACCTCTCCCAGTTGTCGTAGATCCGAGACATCTTCTATCCAGTTCTACTTCCACAAAAATGGTGGTTGTGTCTTGACTTGAGTGTATGATTCGTTATTTAAAGGCCTTCCTTTTCCCGCTTGAAATTTCAAGGAAGTTACCAATGGTCTATCTATCCCCCTCATCCTCTGTTCCTACTTTAACTTTAAAGTTCGAATTCACATCATCACAAATTATTATAATTTAAGATTATAATAACTAATTTGATTTTATCGGGCTGGATATATATATGCATCCCTTTCTCTTAATTTTTTAAAAAAAATGTTCAAGGAAGTTGGTGCGTAAGTGAGAACGAGGAAGGGAGTTTAGTGCTGGACTCGTAAAGCTAGACTTTTAGTCGTGTCAACTCAAATGTAAATAACTAAATAAAGACTATGCATTACAGAATTACATCTCAGTCGCACAATACAGTTTTCTTTTTCTTTTCCTTTTTTTATATATCTTTCCAAAAGATTCCGTCTTCTCTTTTACTATTTAATAAATTTTGTTTTACAGACTTTCTAATCTTAAAAAAAAAAAAAGCATTATCTATCATAGATACTAATTGTTATAATATATTTCCCCATAAATAATGTCTTGCATACAATAAAATATAAATATCTAAACTAAGATATGATATAATATACTAATATTATCTAAATCAAGAAAGATATTATCTAACAAATACAACATTTACACAACGTCAACTTTTTCAATCGATTTCTTTTTTCTTTTCTTTTTTTTGGTTGAATCTCGGAATAGACTTTAAGGCTCTGATTGGATTTGACGAGATGTTATTTCTCATTTTTTTTAAAATAAAAAATATGAGAATTTACTTTTGAGGGAGTAGAGATACAAATTTTTCTTTAGAAAAAAGTGTAATGATTAGGTACGATATGATATGTCTTTTATGTAAAAAAAATTAATTCTCGTGTGAAATTGCTATGAATGAGTTTTCATTTTCTAAGAAAAATTAGATGGTGTGATTGTTTTGATGACTATGTCAATACATTGGCAGATAAAGGTCATTTATTATTTGGTACACTGTCTAATTATGAATAGTAGAAAGCCTGATTTTCATAAGAAAAATATGATTGAAATGCTTCTTAAATCTATATTTCAAGGAAATTTGAGAATTTTTTTTTTTTTTTACAGAAAATGAATGATATTTCTTTGGTATATTTTTAGAATATGTCAAACAAATATATTTTTAATGAAAAAAAATCTCTTAAATTTTGAGAAATGGTATGTCATCCAATCGGAGCCTAATAATATAGGTCTAGAAGAAGAATCATTTCTCTTCCAACTTCCCTTGATGTTCCTGTGACTCCATTTTCATTGTAGTATAAATGTACTCATCTTTCTTTGATTTCTGCGATCCCATATTCACTGGAAGATAATTTAACCCAGAAAAAATGCTTTGAAGTTTTGGCACTCCTTAATTTTCAGATGTATACACTCACTATACAGCCCCAACATACAATTGAATGAATATTGATAAAAAAATATTTACTTACATTATGATGCTCGCGACTCTAGATTTGCCGATCACAGAAACTAAATCGATCTCTAAACTTTGTCATCTGTACTCTCCCCCGCACACATGCTAAATCTACTTTTCTTTATCAATGCTGTCTCATTCAAGTCCCCGGTCCGACTGGCACGAAAATCAAACTCGCTAATAATACAATCTTACCAAATAGCTATACAAAGTTTGCAAACTCTGGGACTTGTAAATGAGTCCTTCAGGCACTTGGCAATCCAAAATTCTGGAAAGTCCTGATTTCTCCTCTAAGTCCAGCAGTAACAATAACCATACCCCAGGCTGATGATTTATGTTGATATAACCCATTGGAGAAGTCAACACTAACACGAGGGCTACGATTTTTTATAGCCGAGATAAGTTTCTCCTCAGGCCATGTCACTGCGATTCTATCAAAAAGATAACTGTTTGTGGCACTAGATAGAGTCCCATTGAGTGGGCTGTTAGTGCACCCAGATGCTAATGTTGAGCTCTCGCTGCCATTAGTTTCTTCAGCTGGAGAAGTCGGATGATTAGCAATTGAGACCTCCTCAAAATGATCAATAGCACCATTTTGTACTCTGGAACAAGTATCTTGAAGCGTCCAAGTGTCAGACAAGCCAGGCCAAGGGACTGCCATAGATACATCTTGACAATGGAAATGCTCATAAGACTGAGTCACAGTTACACCTTTACTTCTGTTGGGCCGGGATTGAGCTTCATGTTTCCACACGTAAACATAAGAGTCTTCACTCGCGGAGACTACGTATTTTCCATTAGAGGTCAAGGAGGCTGAAATTTGGCTGTTCGTGTTGCGAAACCCTGCCAAAGATTTAATCACCGATTTACTAGCTTAAACGATTGTACGTGTAAAACGTATAAGAAAAGTTTCCACGCAGGTCATCCAGTCAAAATCCTAATTCCCGTGATTTTTCATCAGTAAATTTCTATATACATAATGTTCTAACAAAAAACTTGATCTACACGAAATGGAGGACATTTGGATGAAATAACAAAAGGGTAAGAGCATACTACATTCACGGTTTGGGCAAAGAAGCTATATTGAAAAAAAATAAAAAATGGATATCGTCAAACCATGATAATAAAACCCTGAGACGTAGTGCTGAAAGCTTCACACATTGAATCTCTACTTTTGTCGGGTAAAAGGATTCCTTATTTTTCATCATATATCGCAACTTAAACAAAAGTTGATTTAGCATAAGAAGTACGCAGCTTTATCCCAAAGAGTAACCAAATAAAAAAAACCTTGTGAGGCTTAATTCGCATTTCACCAGTACAGAAGAAAAGGAAAAAGCATCTCATGCAGACGCAGAGCTTAAAAGTCTAAACATTATGGTGCAAGTTCAAAATCACAGGTAAATCAGAATTTCCATGAGATTCAACAAACTAATAGTAATAAACAGACAGCAGGAGACAGTCAAACTTTGGAGAGTACGGCCAATACCTTGTGAATTTAATAAACACCTTAGGTTGTTTTGGAGTGAAGGATTTGATAGCTATAAATTCAAACTCACCGACAAATTCATTGAGCTTGTTTAGATTACTTCAAGTTACAATGGATTCCAACTCCTTTGATACTCATTTGAAGCTATTTTTACAACCATGGTCCACATAACTTGGAGTCATTTGAAATCTTTCCTTCAAATACTTTTCTCAAATCCAAATGCTTTCATTCCAACACAATTTTAAGAATTTATAAAATTAATTACTTTAAAAACTAAATCCAAGTAGCCAGATTGGTCCGAGCGGAGAGTAAAATATTTGCTGAATCTTCATTTTAAAAACTAAATCCAAGTAGCCAGATTGGTCCGAGCGGAGAGTAAAATATTTGCTGAATCTTCATACCTTTGAACTTGTGGGCAAGATCAACACCATCTACGACTCGAATTCTGGAATCTGCAGATGTGACGAGCACTTCAGATGTACTTCCAGGTGCAAACTGTGCAATAAAAAACATTACTAACTGAGAGAATGCATAAGGCAATTAACTCGTGTTTCTGAAGAATAAGAACCATGTAAGCGCCAAAAAGAAAATATGATCGGAAGCAAAAGTAGAACTGTGGTTATACAAAACCCCACTTCCACTCATTGATACATAAATAAACATGTAATTGATTACGTGTAAATCAAAGAGGGCCAACGAACTGGTTTACCTGGAAACCAGTTATTTTTTTTTGATGAGATTTCTTCTTCTTATTCTGCAAATTGATTTGGCTTTTTCGCTGCAATTTATTATCTGGACAACACGCCATACCGATAAATGACTTGGTCAAAACAGAAACTTATCTTTCCAAAACAAATTTCACAATTCCAAACGTACCTGATGTGTTATATATGTGACAACTACCCTTGTACGAACCAACTAGTGCCCCCTGCCAAAATAATACAAACAAATCTTTGAGAAGAATTTAAGTGTACCCACGGTTAAGAGGGATTTTCCTCTATCATGTGTCGAGAATAACAAAACAATTAATTCCAGCAATGCCTGACCTGTCCATCTGGTGTATAGCAAGCTGCAGTGACCATTTCGTGCAAATCATTCCAGTCAACAACTTGATGATCAGGAATGTTCCATATTCGCACCTTAGCATCTAGAGATCCACTTATGAAGTATCTATCATCAACAGGATTAAACTGGATACAGGTCACTGCCATGGCAAATCAAGAAGAATTATCAACAAATGAACTTTATCCTTATCTACTCATTCAAGTAACCATGTGGATAATAAAAAAAAAATGCAATTACACTGGAAAGAAAAAAGAACAAAAAATTGATAGAGCATAATGATAATCTGTGGAATTTGCAAATTAAGCGTAGGGAAGTACACATTTTGAATATGGTCACCAGAATTCAAATTTTAGTCGTTATTGTTCTAATTAATAGCCCTTCTAACACTTAAGTTTTAAGAGATTGGATTGAACCAAGTTCCAAACCCTAGCACCAACAATCCACCACAAGGACACACTACTCTCAAATGTTAAAAAGGAAATTAAAGCAATGAAGTGATAGAATACTAGTAATTACCATAGTCACTGTGTGAAAAGATCTTTAAACAAGCATCGCTAGACAAGTCCCACAGACGCACTGTTTTGTCCATTGAAGATGATAGCAGTTTCTGTAAAAGAGAGAGAACTATAAGGGATTCCCAAGTGCTTGACAAAAATTAAACAGAAATCGCAAAATTAGCAAAAGAAAACATAAATCAAGTGAAAATATAAAACATAAGATACTTTTTTCTTCCAGAAGATGACCAATTATAACTTTCTGAAATGGATAGCAGCGAGTATTTCAGTAAACAAGAAACTGAAACCAAACAGCTGAAATTTTCAACATGTCACTGAAGAATGAGAGGTGAAATATGAATAGTCATTAGTTATAAGATTTAAAAGTTACAAAATTTCATTCTTCTTTTCTTTTATATTCTTTCCTCCACTTAGGTAAACGATTTTCGCAGAATTGGACACATACATAACAGGTCATCTGAATGGCGTAATGACTATGGAAGAGCAACAAGAAAATTAAAGGAAAAATGCTAACTGACCTGAGACTTCGACCACGAGAGATCCAACACATCATCCAAATGTCCTTGAAATGAACAGACAGGTTTCTCGGAAAGGGCAAACACCCTCTCAGGCACCAAAATCTGTTCAGGACTCACAGATTTTCTACTTATAGATGACCTCCCCTTTCTCTTCTTCTCCAAGTGACCATCTATATTTGGCGACATAGAAAACGATTCTGGCGATCCATTGGCTAGAAACAGAAGATTAAAATACCCATTTTCGGATTTATCAAAAAACAAATCTCCCTTCCTTTCTGTTTCCACAACCTGCCACACATGAATCACGCAGTCCTCGCCAGCACTAGCCAGATACTTCCCATCCAAACTAAACTTAATTGTCCAAATTGAGCCATTATGAGCCTTTATCTCTTGGCTCTTGTACAATGCCGCAAGCTCTTTAACAGACTTCCCATACTGCTTGACCCGAACTCGTTCTGGCCCATGAAAGGAATCCTGGCTATCACCAGTGGCTGAGCTTGATCTTCTCCCACCCTTGTCAGATGATGTATCCCTCTCATCACTACTAGTCCATCTCTCCTTATGACCCCCTGTAACTGAACTGGCCACATTTTTTATTCTCTTCAACCAACTTCCCCTCTTCCTCAACTTATTAGATCCACTCCCACAGCTCCCGTCAGCATTTGAATCATCCAAACCTTCATTAATGTTGCCATCCTCAACGTTCTGCCTCCGCATCAGCTCCTGCACGATTGGCGAAGTCCCAACACACATCTCGAAAGAGAACTCCTCCATGGTCAACTGACGCCCGGTTCCCACTTCCTTAATCTTTTCCCACATCCCATCCTCTCTCACCTCATTCACCAAGAACTCCATTCCATTATTCAGATTCTTTATCACACATACAGCCGCTTTAACATCATCACCATCCTCGACATTACCTTCCAACTCCTCATTCCCTGAAACGGGAAACGAACCACTACGAGTACATTCGACTCTAATCTTCCCCATCGGCGGCTTATTGAGAGAAACAGTAGTACTGCTCACAGACGATTCATCGCTTTCATTACTACTACTCTGAGTAGTCACTGATTCATTATGCGAATTGCAAACGATCCCCGATGGGCTGCCGTTATGATTACTATTATTATGACAATGAATATGATCACATTCACTACTAGTAGTATTATAATTAAGGATTTTGGAAGAATGATTGTTAGTGGTGTAAGGCGTCTCACCGGAGGAGGGGGGGTAGGGGTTTAAGTGATGGGATGAGAGTGAGAATATGGGACGGCGGCGGAGGAGGCCCATCTGGCGGAGAAGGTGGAGGCGGCGCTCCTCCACGGAGGAGGGTTGAGAGATCCAAACGTCGTAGTTTTGAGAGAGGGACAAGGGGAATTTGGGGAGCGGGTCATCGTAGTCTTCGTCAGACTCAGAAGTGGAACAAGAAGAGTTGGTGGTGGAAGATAGAAGGCGGTCAAGTGAGTCATGGAAGCACTCATTCTCATCTTCCTCTTCTTCTTCCTCCTCCTCCTCGGCTCTGCTCATGGTTTAACATATTCCATAGAACCCGGTTCACAATGCCCGACCCATCTCTCTCTCAGGGTGGACCCAGGCCCGACAGAACGGTTCAATGTGGACTCCCGCTCGAAAGTGTGATTGAGTATGTGTAGTGTAGAGAGAGAAATTGTTGGTTAGGACTTAGGAGAGAGTGTGTGTGGAGGAAACGGAGAGATGGTGGGATGGGACAATTTATTGGGAGGAGGAGGGGTTTTATTCAACTTTGGGGAGCTCAGATACGACGACGATGATGATGGTGATGAATTAGACAGAGAAAACTGTAGAGAGAGAAGGACGGAGGAGGGACGAAACGGCGTCCTGTTGGATTCGTGGGGATCTTTTGTTTGCCTGTATGGGAACGGCCGTTTACTTCTACCTATGTTAGATGTTAGATAGATTTTATCAAAAAAAAAAAAAAAAAATTGTTCGAACCGGTTAATTTCATACGACCTACTTGAATACTTAGAAGATAAATAATGAGTCGATCATTTTATTTTATAATATTATTATATACAGATCTAGTATATTTAAAATTCACTTGAGAACGTACCCACGTGGATAACGTGGAATTTCCCGTTCAAATGACCGATGTCAACTGTTTGAATAGGTATTTTCTGTTAGTGTGTGCAAATCACAAGCTATACACTTTTATAATATGAGAGAGATAAATATTAAGATCATTTAATTTGGGTTATCATAGAATTCTCAGTTGAATGGGTGTGAGAGAGTTTCCTGAGGGGTGAAAAATGGGACATGAATAACTATTAATTTTGTTAGATTGCGATATAATTTAGGGGGCATTAGTGATATATATATAAAAAGAAGAAGAAGAAGAAGAACATACATATGGTGGGAAGAGGAGAATGGTGACCTACAATCTGATTATAATTGAGAGATTTTTGTTTGTGCGATTTAGTACAACAATTGGCAACATCACAAGTAAACTAATCTTTGAGTATCTATGATGCATAGATACTTTTAAAATTGAACCCGTACAGTATCGCACTCGTATCAGATGCAATATTTTATGAATATCATCCGAATACGTATTGAATATCCTTTTTACATATTCAAAAATTAAATAAAAAAGGAAATTCTTGATACCGTATCTGATACTTCCGAATGTCATATCCCATACAACATTTGAAGTATCAAACACGCCTTCACATCAAACATAGTATTTTTGGAATATTATATAATACTTTATAGGTTAAAATAGGAAAATAATAATGTCTTTGACCGTACATTAAAAGGTTAAACAAACAATAAGAAAATTTAAAGAAGCAAAAAAACGTTCCGGTTTCATTTCTTAATATATTTTTTCTTCTCTTACTTCACGTGAAATTTATCATTTACACTTTATCACCAAAGATTTTGGATAAGAAGGTAAATATTGGTATCAGTAAAATGACATACTTACACCGCCGCCAAATGATGAAATATTATGGTTACGTTCGAAATTTTTTGAACTTATAAACAATGAATCTGTATCAGTATTACACTTTTATTTATGTTAATAAATATATTGACTCAAATTTATTTTTAAATATTATATATATATATATAATCATATCCCCAATGTATCATATCCTATAATTTTAAAGCTTGTCATACTTCATATTCGTGTCGTATTGTATCCGTATCCTCGTATCGTACATCATAATTGAGTATTAATATGATCAACAAAAAATAAAATATTTGAATATTAATTAATGAATATAGATAAGTGATAAAAAAAAAATACTATTAGAGCTCTATAGTTTACTAAATTTGAAATCCATTTATTTAATTTAATTTGTAGAAATCATACCAAGTAAATTATAGTAACTGGATTAGTTTGGAGCACTTTTCAAATGAACTTTTGGATTTGTAAAAATATTACTTATTTTGTAATAAAATTCAATTGGACTTTTTGAAAAAGTGCATATTGGTGACTTTTGAACTTTTTCTCCAGCACTTTTATAAAGTCACTTAATTATAATTTTGCCAAACACTTTGCAATTATAAAAGCACTTATTTAAAATGTCAATTTTGTAAAGTTTATCATACAAATGCACTTATTAATTGAGAAATGGATCCAAATGCATCCAGTAATGATGTGTATGTGGCTATTTCTCACATCGGATGGAAATGAAAGTCTTGAGGGACTTATAAGCCCCAAGCTTACCAATCTCTAGCAAGGCGTCTTTTAAAGGAAAAACCCATGAAGCTTCCGCCAAAGCGGACAATACTTCACGCGATGGCGTTTGATGTTGCGAGAAGGCAAGTGAATACCACATCAGTAACAAATATATGTGTTAAATATGGATATAATATCTTAGTTATCTCTTTGTATTAGGTTTCTATGTATATTTTGTCCTGTTTGCTAAGTTAAGGTTTTATTGTATTATCTCTTGTACTTATATATACCTTGAGTAGCAATAAAATTTTCCCTGCGGGGTTTTACTACTCTAACATGGTATCAGCCTAATAACGGATTTTCTCTTCCGTCTATCTGTCTACTCTTCCGCGCCCTCAAGTCGTCAGCCCTACGACGCCAATTCTTTAGTTATAAACTTTCAACAGTCGGCTGCCTCTCTTTCGGTAGGCCTGTCTTGGCTATTTTTCTTTCTTGTTCTTTGTTTTTACTGTTATCATGGCCAATGCTACCGAACCCGCCACCCAAACAGCCGAAAAACACCAACAAACCCATACTACTACTCATCCTGCCTATGTCGTACATACGGTTTTTCACCTTTTTAATTTTAAATTATGTGAAGAAGATGCATGTTTTAAGCTTTGGAAAATGATTTTCCCTGACATATGTCGCAGCTATAGTGTTCTTGGTCACAACAATAGGTCTTCTTTGCCCAAAGATGATGATGATGAAGATTGGTATTCTCTTGATTCTAAAATAAAAATATGGATGTACAACTCTGTTGATGCCAATCTCTTAGATAGTGTTAGTGTCAATGGTTTTACGGCAAAACGAGTTTGGGATAATCTCGAATCTTTTTTTAATAACAACAAATCATCCCGTTCCCTTCACCTCCAAGAACAATTTCGAAATTACAAAAAAGGGGTGTTATCAATTTCGGATTTTTGTCGAGATATGAAAAGACTTGCTGATAATTTTAAAGATGTTGATTCACCTATCTCCGACCAAGAACTCATTCTTCAAATCCTAAACAATTTACTGGATTTCCTAAGCTCCTTTCCATCCTTTTCCCAAGCTCGTAATATGTTACTCTTGCATGAGACTCGTGAAATAAATTTATCTCCTCCCATACCCTCTTCTGATTCTCAACTCGCCCTTTTTTCGCAAAACAATCCCCGCCATGATAGACGTAAATCCAAAGGCAGGGGTCGAGGTAAGAATTATGGCCGCAGTTCGGGTCGAGGAAGTGGCTCCGGCCCTCGTCTTTTTCAGCAAAATTCTGGTCCATCACATTATTGGGCCCCAAATCAATTTTGAGGTGCAACTCGAGGCCCATCTCCTTTTATGCTCTCGCATCAACAATCTGCTCCCAGCGCCCAGCACTCCATCGACCCAGCCCAGCAACAAAGTTTTTTTGCAGGTTCGCCTCATTGGGCTTCTTTTCAGCAAACTGTTTTGGCCTATTCAGTTTGTGTGAGCATAGCACATTTTCAACTAGCTCATACGCCAAACCCAACTCCTCTAGCCTACTCATTCTCGGACCTAGGTGGGTCTACTCTGCAACAACGCATCAATTTTTTCATGCCTGCCTCCTCAGCACAGGCCCACTCTGCTGTTTCCCAATAATTGGGCTTCCATCCTCATCAGCCCAGTAATCTCTCCTCTTTACTTTTTACCATGACTGTCCAACAACACGATGACGGGTAGTACATGGACTCAGGCGCTTGAGCCCATATCACCTCCTCAGAAAGGTACACTCTCTTCTCTCTTACCTTGTAAATTATCAAAATCTATTATTGTTGGTAATGGCGCTATAATTCCTGTTTCTCATATCGGTAACTTTTCTCTTCCAACCAATTCCTCGTCTCTAGCTTCCGTCTATTTTAAAGAATTAAAACTTCTTGTCTTGTCATGGGATAACAACTAGTGTTTATCAAAAATTGAAAAACACGACAATACTACAATTGTAGGAGGAAGCTTACATGATAAAAAGTATTTGAATTTGTTGCGTTTCAGATTGAATTCGAAAATTGAAGGAAGTAATAAGATTGTAATTTTGTCAAATTAAAGTTGTTGCGTTAGAGAAAAAAATGTAAGTTGTTTAACATTTTCTTACTTTGAAATGGCTTATCGAACTTTATACAATATTTTTGCATAAATTAAACCAATTAAGCACGTAAAAATATAGTAAACTCATCCAAACTGATCCAGGTCAAATATAACCTCGCACTAATTCAGTCAAGATGACCTCAGATACGAACCGAATGACATGCTATCAAGAGTATAGACTGCACTTGGGTGTGACCAAGCTAGCTACGTACCTCAAATGGATCAAGTCTAAATGTAGATCAAGTGAATTGGTTAAGATATCGATGATTCATATTCTAAGAATATCTCGTATTTGTAATATAGGATCATACTCTCTAGTCTGTAGACTCTCGTGAACAATACAAAGGGTACCTCGTCGTATTTATTGCTCAGATTGTCCATCCGTAAAACTCAATAAATGGCGGAATTTATAGAGTTTTCACCCTGTACTATAGAGTGATTGACAGATGGGACACCCCATGCTAGATGTCTTACACGTGTATTTAGTAGAGGGTCCTGATCGAATGTCGTAGGGTTGGGTTATGGGTCGACCTTACCCGGATTAGTAAAAACATGTGGATCTTGGAGTATAATACAAATATTATTATATTAAGGGCTTGTAGGTGAATCTTGCCTCGTATCATCGTAAACGACAACTCTTAAGTTCATACGATGTACTAAATACGAGGTGTCGAAGGGCCTTTTAGTAATTTGGCATATCATTAGTCCCCCACTTCGTTAGTTTTGAAGAAATTAATTTCAATTCATTTATCGATAACTGAAGAAGTATAATAATTCATATATGAAGCATTTAAGGCAATTGTTTCTTTGTCTTTATTACAACTTCTGCTTTTTGTAATTATTACTCATGCCGCCATTCCTGTGCTTTATTACTGTCACGCCTATTCTCGAGAGATATAAGCCTGATCTGATACGTTACTTACCCGAATTCCAAGAGATGCCAGTTGAATTCAAAACATCACGTATCTCCACCACTGAATCTAATTTCTTATTAAAGGCTCTACACCGTCGATCTCTAGTCTTCCTCCCCAATATATACCCATTTTTCACTCCTTATTTTAGTTTTTACTTTCGCTGATTTCACCCCCTATACAGAGAAATTTCTTGAGAGGAAAGCGAGTTAGCTGGTTCATTGGTGTCTTTGCTGTTGAAGTTTTCTTCCTATTTCATTCCCAAGTTTATCCTCGTATTAGGTATAGACTTAACTTTTCTATTTCTCCAATTTCTGTTCTTTATCTTATATATTTGCATTATCCAATGAGTAATAATAGTGCGGGCGCTGAATCACCTCGTGTTTCTGATAAGGAAAATGAGTCTAGCTTGTCTCATCGTAACACCTCCACCAGTAGCTTAAGTAGTTCTGCTTCTTCCCATTAGTCTAATGAAAACAACCCCCCTGTTGTCATCGAGCCTGAAGAGCTCGATGTTCCTCCTCCGTATCTGGACCTTGAGGAAGATACAGATGTAAATGCAAATCTTCCTAAACATGGATATGGCTCGTAGAATAGTTACCTGTTTAGGTTATGCTTCTATCTTAACCGAAGCTAACATCACAAATCTTAGGGTTAGATACCATATCCCTACCAACTTTCGCATTATCGTTCCCAATGCCACAGATTGCATGCGTCGTCCCCCCATAGGCTTCCATACTTTCCATGTTGCCTAACTCACTTCAGGTGTTTGGTTTTCTCTTCATCCTACCATCATCAAGATTCTTTTATATTTGCATCTTAGTCCAACTCAACTACTTCCCAACTTTTGTAGGCATATTATATATTTCATAGTCGTAATGAGGATGTATGTGCTAACATTAAAAATTTAATGGTTTTTTATCTGTACATCGATGTACCAAAAGTAATAAAGAGGGTTTTTCCTTCCTTTATTCCCAACTACACTGTCGTCTTCAACTTCGTACCCAGTCTTCTTTTGGAGATTGGAAAATGAAGTATTTTTTTTATCGCCCCTCCTCTAAACGTGCATTGGAACTTGCCTCATAGAATGGGTATGGAGCTCGTCGACTTCGAGCATACTGACAATCCGACCATATCCTGATGAACCTTAAAACTCATTCTTAGATGGTTGTATAAGCCCGAGGTCGTGTTGAGTGCGTCCATGCTGGTTTCGTGTGGGCTAAGTAGCGCCAACGTGTCGGGTATCAAAAATATGGGTAAGGACATGTTTATTCGATTTAAACTGAATTTTACATACTTATAATATCTTGTATATTCTAAATTTTTTCGGTTTTGTCTTTTCAGAATGGAAACAAGACAAGGTCATATGGATAGAAAGACTGCCCTTGCAGCCGAGGCAAATCAAAGGGCGGTTGCTTCCGAGGGTCATGGTGTTGGCCGTGGCCGAAACCGTGGACATGGTGGGATCGTGATCATTGATACCCAAGATCAGGGCATCAATCAGGCCCAGGTGGTTCGATTCACTTTTTCTGCCCCTCGTTTGATGCCCCCTGCTTCTGCTATAAGGGGCCCTGATGAAGAAAATATCATCGAAGTTGACGATTCTGACACCGCTCTTGTGTGTCGTACTCATCAAAGAATTGGTAGTCTTACAAGTGCTTAATATGGGCTTCCAAAAAAACGCCCTCATCAAGAAGGTCCTTCAGAGACAAATATCATGAGGCCAGAGTCTATGATTCCAATTGGAGACGTAAATTACGAGCTCCTTAATCAAGCCGAATCCCTTCTCCTTAAGGACTACCTTGAATGCGAGGTTCCGGAGCGAGAGCCTTTGTTGTCCAATGCCCAGCCAATAAGTCCAGACTGGAGCATTTATCCCGACAGCACCATTGTCAAGGATTCTACCGGCAATACTGCACTTGAATTGTTCCATCGCACATTATTTCCAAGGGACAAGATTGCCATCCTCCAGCATCCTCATCTCTTTGTTGAAAAGAATGAGGCTCAATATTTGGATAAGCTATGTACACGAGAATTTTTACATAAGTCTTTTTCTTCACCAAATTATAAGTAATATATTCTAACTTCTTAATCAAATTCGTAGGCCGGTCTTTGCCTTCATCAGCTAGCTTTGAACAATTCGACTTTAAAGGAATTATTGCGTCGGGCTGAACAAGAGCTCATAGATTATAAGGCGCAAGTAGAGGCTGAGCTCATTGCTGCTCAAGAAGACCTAAGTAAGACTGGCTCGTTGCAGGTGACATTTTACTTATTTCAAAATTATTTAGTTATTCCCCTTTTAATTATGATCTCATACTATATGTTTATCCATCGTAGGAGGAGCTTGATGTTATCTGCAAATCATACGATGCAGATAAAATTAAGATTTCAAAGATTGAGAAGGCTAATGCTGAGCTTCGACAACAAATGACCAACCTCCAGAACAATTTCGAGGCCAAGAAGCGTCGACAACATGCCCTCGGTAAAATAGCTGGTCATCGAGAGTTCCAAGAGTCGCAAGCATTCCAACAACAGTTGGATGAAACTCGTCTAGGTGGGGCCGGGACATGTTGGGGTCGACCATTATGGACGATCGTTTTCTTGACCAAGGCGTCAACGACGTTCAAGATGGCTTTTTCAAGGCCATTGACTACTTAAGGGAATTCGAAAATTTAATTCTGTCTTGCCAAGAAGATCAGTTTGTCTAGGCCTATCTAGGAGCCCCCCTTAAACAAACTTCTATTACTCCGGAAGATCCTAATGAAGTTTATACTCATTTCCCGGAGTTCGATGTTCTGATGATTGGTGAGTCCGGGGCTAGTCTTCAATTCGAACGGGAATTAGAAGCTACTGTTAATAGGTGGGATCTTCGAAGCCAAAACGAAGACGAGGGTGTTGGGGCTAGGTCTCCAAATATTGAAGGCTGATGTTCAAGAACACTTTTCATATTTTATTTTTTATTTTTAAACAAACAATGTTTTGCTATAACATTTTGTTTATTTTGAACAATGTTTATGATGTTGTGAATGTTATCAACTTGAATTTTGCTTAATATTAGTTGTTGCGGTTTTTACTTATCATCATTATTTGTGTTTTGCTTCAATTATGCGTTTTTAAATTTTTCTAAGTGTAGAATCTATCTCGTTACCTTTAAAATTTATTTGCCTTTACGATACAATATGTGCTATCTTCATTTCAAGATTTATGCGTAAAATCTCCTTAGGTTGTTTACATTCCATGGTAGAGGTAAATCCTTGCCATTGAGATCTTGCAACCTATAAGTCATTGCTTTAGTAATTTTTATGATCTTCAACGGCAATTCCCAGTTTACTTCCAGCTTCTTCACATGCCTCCACACATTTACTTTCTCCAAAACGAGGTCTCCTACTTGAAAAGATCTAACCTTCACTCTTTTATTGTACGCTCTACCAATTGTACTTTTTTGCCTCAAAATAGTTGTATATGCCCGGTCTTGCACCTTTTCAATGACGTCTAAGTCGCACTCCGTCGTGGTTAGATTTTCTTGAGGGTTATACGAACTTATCATGTGCATCATCATACCAATCTCTGCAGTTATGACTGCCTCTGAACCGTAAACAAGACAAAATGGGGTCTCTCCAGTTGATGAATGAGGTGTGGTTCGATTCGCCCACAGTACCCCTGGTAACTCTTCTACCCATCCCGTTCATTCCCCATCTAACCTAGTTTTCAGATGTTGTAAGAGTATACGATTTGCAAATTTTGTCAAACCATTAGCCTGAGGATTCCCCACTGAAGTGAAATTTTGTTGAATTTTCAACTCCAAACACCATTCTGTAATGGCTTTTCCATTGAACTGCGTCCCATTATCTGAAATTAATATTAGAGGTACACCAAACCTATATATGATATTTTTCAATATAAAATCAATCACCACTTTCTCGGTGATACGAGCCACTGCTTCGGCCTCTATCCATTTCATAAAGTGTTCGACTGCTACGATGACAAATTTCTTCTGTCCTTGTGCCGGAGGGAACGACCCCAAGATATCTAAACCCCATTGGTCAAATGGATATGTAATCTTAATTGCCTCAATCAGAGTTCCCAGTTGATGTATCCCATTAGAGTGTAGTTGACATTCATGGCATTTCTTAGCAAATACGCATCTTTTACTAAGGTGAGCCACAAATACCCTTGCCTCGTAATTTTCTGAGCTAAATGACCTCCCTGCAGAATGATTTCCACAACTTCCCTCGTGTACTTCTCTCAAAACATATTCAGATTCTGATGGAGATAGACATAGTAGTAGTGGTCCCGCCACCGATCTTTTGTACAACTCTCCTCCCATCATCACAAACCTCGCGGCTCTGTAAACGACCTTTCTAGCCTCAGCCTTATCCTCAGGTGGTTCATTTTTGATGAGATAATTCATAATGGCATCCTTCCATGAAGGTTCATCTGTAACCAGTGCTATCATCGTTGCCGGTTCAATTTTTGAATGCTCTGCTACTAACAAAGTCACTTTTCTGCTCTTCATCCCCACAATTTGATTCGTGAACTTTGATAGGACATTTGTACGCTCGTTCTCATCTCTTGCGTGAAAATTTTAATTAATTACTACCCGATGTAATAATCCTAATAAATTGACAGTTCTCTAAATATGTCTATCCGAGACATAATCATGTTCCTAAATCCGGCTACTGCACCCGGGAATCTCGTACCTATCTCTAGTTCCCTATTTTTTACGGATGATGTGATGATTTCTCCCTAACCTTACTATCAATATGACGGCGATCTCAAGTAATTACGCACAAAATCAAAACACAAAGCAATTGCCTTGGCCTTCACATGGCCCTAGTTAAGGGAAAATTAGTGAAATTGGGAAAACAATAAAAACATAGAATTACTCACACCTCCCTATCGAGCAATCCCTCCTTTTCAGCCTCCAAGCTCCCCCAAACCCCTGAATTTTTCCTCACACTCTCAAAGGATGCTCATTTTCAACCAGCCGCTAATGAATTTGCAGCTTTTCCATATTTGCTGCTTCACTTTCGTTGGTCACATCGAAGTTTAATACCCATTTATTGCAAACTCTATCCAATATCAAAATGGCGTTCCAATTTGTCTTGGGTTTGCAACCATATCCCTACTCCCACCCTCCTAGTTTTGTCATCGAGGATCCATCCACATGTAACAAACATGGCTTCGTCGGCTCCCAACATCAGTTCCTTCAGCATACTATCGACACCTGACCAATTGTGACTCAGCATTGCTCCATTTTCTCGACAATCGAAGTTTAATTTTATTGCTGCCATTAATTTTGTCATCGAGGATGGGTCGGCTTTGGTCAGTTGTCATCTCGACAACGAACTCCTATATTCAATATTGAATTCCACCTAATTCAATAGCTCACTTTATGTCTCCCTGATACATTAGGTTTTACCAACACCTGCCTCAATGGTTGGTTCGTTAGTACAACAATTTGATGAGATTGAAAATAAAGTCGTAGCTTACAAGCCAAAGTTACCAATGCTGACATAGTACACTGGTTTGTGTTTATTTTCAATTTCTCTTACCAACAGTACACTAATAGCTGCTAACGACACGACTAGATATAAGAATAAAGCTTCTCCAAAAACAGGTTTTGTCGATAATGGGGGGACACCAAATATTCTTTCAGCTCTTGAAATGCTTTTTCACATTCTTTCGTCCATGTGAAAATTTTCACTTTTCGTAGGATCTTAAAAAAGTGTGATCCTTTATCGGCAGATCTAGATATAAATCTGTTCAAACTTGCCATTCTTCGTGTCAATTTCTGCACATCCTTCACACTTGCAGGTGATTTCATGTTTAGAATTGCCTCGATTTTTTGGGATTTGCTTTGATACCTCGTTCCATCACCATATACTCGAGAAATTTTCCCCCACGAACTCCAAATGTACACTTGTGAGGGTTTAACTTCATGCCGTATCGTTTTATTATTTCAAACTATTTCCTCAGATGAATTAAATGGTCTACTTCATTCACCAATTTTACAAGCATATCATCAACATACACTTCCATGGTTCTCTCAATTTCTTTCTCAAACATCATATTCACCAACCGCTAATATGTAGCACCAGAATTTTGAAGGCCAAATGGCATTACATTGTAACAGTAGACCCCTCATCCTGTTACGAAAGAGGTCTTCTCCTTATCTTCTTCTGCAATCATAATTTGATGGAAGCCTTGATAGGCATCCATCATACTCAAGAGCGCACAACCTGTAGTTGAATCTACTAATAAATAAATACAAGGCAAAGGGTAAGGGTAAGGGTCCTGAGGGCAAACTTTATTTAAGTCAGTAAAATCAGTACACATGCGCCATTTGTTTCCGACTTTTGGTACAAGAACTATATTAGCTAACCATTTTCTAAATTGAATTTAATCTACATAGCCTACTTCTAACAGCTTCTTCACTTTATCTTCAATGATAACATCTCTGTCTGGGCCGTAATATAAGCTTTTTACTTCTAGATTATCTGATGAGATATCTCAAGGTTTGAGTGACCTCGAGGAGAAAGCTGGTTGACAAGCAGTATAAAATTGGAAGTTGATCTCTATTGGAGCTGAAATCATCACCGCACCATGAGATCGTGGATGAAATCTGTGTGACCAAGGAGTTCCAAGGTAAAGTCTCTGAGTGGATAATCATCATAGTGGAAAAACCTCCCTGATAAAAGAAAGAAGGACGTAGCTGGGATTACATCACCCAGTGAACCTTACAAATATTTTGTGTCATTTACTGTCAGTCATAATTCTTGAAAAGGCATTTATCGACTTTTTGAACGCTAAGCTCTTTCCGCTGTGCTATCTAAACTCTGTGGTAAGCGGCTTAAGTTAACGTTTCTCAAGCTCCATTCCAAGCGTTCAAATATTTCAAAGTGATACGAATTTTCAAGAAGTTTCATCTAGTTTCGTATACCACTTGGGACCAACACTGTAGTCGTTTTCCCGAAAACTTTAGTTGTACATGCGCCATTTGTATGCTCTAACCAGGTTGCTTCTTCAATCTTCTCGTAATTCCTTCGATTCTGATGAACTCCTTCTGCTCACCGATCGATGCATTGGAAATCAGCGGTTGCTTCTATTAGCTCTATCTTTAGCTAGATCGTCTTGATCAATTGAATGGCTGCATCCCCTCGCTATACTTCTTCAGCGTCTTGATCAATAAGGTGCACCCTCGTAACTTCTCTTTTCCTCTTCTTGCTCGAATTCATAATTAACGAGGTAGTATAGCAATCACGAGCCTCTAACTGATTTTCCCTCACTTTACTGATGCCATACCTGGTCTTAAACTTCATTTTAGTTGAGGAGTTAATACAATTGCACCGAACATATTCAGCATAGGCCTGCGATAATCATGTTGTAAGAAAAAGAAGTGTCAACAACAAGGAAGGTCACCCGTAGTGTTTTCCTTCTTAGAGCTGATCCCAAGAATACATCGAGCTCAATTGAGCTCTTGGGCATAATCTATGAACCGGTGAATCCCATAAGAGGGGTGTTCACCATTTCGTTGGTTCACCTTTCCCAAGTCCATCTTCTGCACTACATCCCAAAAAATGATATCTTCCGAACTTCCCGCGTCAACCAAAACCTTATGCACTGCAAAGTTTGCAACATCCATTGTCTTCGTAATCTCTATCGTAAAAAACTATTGGTTGGTCAGTGTTTTCGATAGACAAGACCCTCGTAGGCTCCTGACGATAGTGATTGTCATGCATCTCCATCTTATTTCTCTTTCTCGCACTGAAGGATCTTCCCCACTTGGTCCACCTGCAATGGTATATATTTCTCCTCAATCAGCTAGGTTAACGGGTTCATTGTTCACCTTTTGTTGATTATCGCTTTGATAATTATCATTTTCTCTTCTATCATCGTTTCTTCGATAGTTGTCATTCCGACGATATTCATCATTTTGGGGTCTATTGTAAGTACGATTATTATGTCCTCGATAATCATGGCATCGGTCATCATTCCCTCGATGTTTGGATCGATCCTGCGATCTACTTCTTAATTGTCTTACCTCTTTCGTGCGGTTGGCCTCTGGGGCTCTTCCTTTCGCCAGAATGCGGTCAATAAAATCATTAAATACTCCATCTTTTATCAACCGTTCAATCTCGTCCTTCAGTTGATAAAATTTTTGAGTATCATGCCTCTTGTCTTTGTGAAATTGACAATATTTGTTTGGGTTCTTTTCACGGCCCGCTTTTAGTGGTTTTGGCCATTGAATAGATTCACATGTTGTACCGCCATCAACACCCTTCCTCTAGATATATTTAATGGCGTATATTGTTCTTATTTGCGTATTCGCGGGTCGTTCGTGGTTCTTGCCTGGCCTTGACCCTTCCTGCCGATCACTATTATTTTCTTTTCGATCGTTCATGGGCTAAATAGCCTCAAAATCTTTTGATAGATTCATCTCTTCTTTATTTATGCACTATTCTTCCAGCTGCATAAATTCCTCTTGATCCTTCAGCGTGTGCAGAGACAGAGCGGATGCCAACATACCTTTCTTCAAGGCCAACAAAAGAAATGTCACTACAAGGTCATGAGTCAACTCGTGTATCTCCATAACCTCTTGATTAAAACGATGTGCAAACTCTTTTAGACTCTCCGTATGACCTTGCTTGAACCCTAGCATAAAAAATTCAGAATTTATGCATTTTTGTTCGCAGCAAACTGATTTTTAAATTTTCTAACTAACTGCTCTTACGACACTATCGTAATGGGGGGCTGGCTAGTGAACCAGTCTTGTGCTCTCCCAACTAACGTTGTCAGAAAAACTCTTGAATTCACTGGATTTAACTGATAATATAACGACATTATCAGCTCAAATGTTGGCAAATGCAATCTCGGGGCACCCGTTCCATCGTAAGTAGGCAAGAGTGGGGCTTCGAATGAGCTCAGAGGCTCCTCGGATATGATACTCTCACAAAATAGGAAATTTTTGGCCATTAAGGCTGAGACTGGCCTAAACCTCAGTCTGGGAAATTCTGGTCTACGACTCACTCTTTCTAACTTCTCATACATATCATCAATCTCCGCCTTCAATAAGGCCGACTTCTCCCTCTCTTCCTAAATAGGCTGCTTCCCTTGATGAATCTCCAATCGCACATCCGCTCTACTATCCACCTCTTCATCTGATTGCGCCCCTGCCACGGTTTCACCCTTCTTCTTAGGCTGTGGAGTAGCCCCATCCGGGTCTTGAAAAAGTCTTTTAGGTGTCAGAGGCATTGCAAGCACCCGCTGGACATTCGGAGTCGCCGGTATCGATGCCATGATTCAGCTCAATGCCTCATCTACCCGATCTTGTATCTACTTATCCAACTCCCCTCTTGTCAATACTATCCTTCTTTCACTGGGATCCCGTATTTTCCTCGGTAGTGAAGAGACCCTTATGGCTGACGAGGACTCTTCAAAATGAACATGCTTCTTCTTCTGATTCTTTCCTTCCATCTCTAAAGTTAAATTTAGCGACCTTCAAGTAGTTTCCCACAGACGGCGCCAACTGATCTAGGTCGAATATAACCTTACACTAATTCAGTCAAGATGACCTCAAATACGAACCAAATGATGTGCTATCAAGAGTATAGACTATACTTAGGTGTGACCAAGCTGTCTACTTACCTCCAAGGGATCAAGTCTAAACGTAGTTCAAGTGGATTGGTTAAGATATCGATGATTCGTATTCTAAGAATATCTTGTATTTTTAATATAGGATCGTACTCTCTAGTCTGTAGACTCTCGTGAACAATACTAAGGGTACCTTGTCGTATTTATTGCTCAAATTGTCCGTCCGTGAAACTTTACAATAGGCGATATTTATAGATGATGTGGGTAGAAATCCTTCTTTGGGCCAAGCTGGGTAGTCCAATATCATATGGGTCCAAGCCCAATGGTTTCATGGACTTGAATCCTTCTAGAAGACATCAAATTCGGACAGGCTTAGCTGGAGGCCCAAATGACCCAACCTGCACAGGTAGGGCAGCACTGATTATGGACAGCTAGGAGACAAGATCCAATCAATCTTCTACCTTACCATATATAGACCTGCAAAGATCTGGTCTATCTTTCCCAATTATATCCGAATTGATTGTAGCTTCATATGGATAGATTATGATTTATTCTTATTACCAAATGTATATTTAGCATAGTTGACCTACCCCTTTTAACCCCCCATCAAATTCTTGTATATATATCACACTCCAACATTAATAAAAGGATCCGAACTCTTTACCCCCGTGGACGTAGGCCTAATTCTCAGACCGAACCACGTTAAATCTCTTATCATTTACATTATTGCTTTTATATCATATGTTAATCTCGTCATAATACTCATATTCTCCCATATATTAATATATATATTATTGATGTGAAACCCACACACATCAATTGGCGCCTTCTGTGGGAAATCTGAGCAAAAAAGGTGCGAGGTAATCATATTTTTTCGTAAAAATACTTTCTTTTACTGTAATAATTTTTAATGGCAGAAGGGGACGTCATGGAAATAAGAAATGGAGGACATCGAGAGAGGGAAGAAGGTGATGATATTCTTGCCTGGAGAAGAACAGTCTACACCTGAGACACAGGCGCACCTGGTGAGACGTTCGGCAAATGACTTGCAAGACCCAATGTTAGGCGACTCGCCGGAAGGCCTGGTGGAAGAAAATGACATCTCTCCTCAAAGTGTGTTGAGCATGGATCTCATCGTCCAAAGGCTGGAAGAAGTCATTGCCAAGACTGTCACCAAGGTGGTAGATTCTAAACTCGCAAGTATGGCGGATCGTGCATGTAGGGATGATTTTATGTCCCATCCGCAAAAGAGAACGTCCAAAGCTAGAAACGGAGAGGCCGGAGGTACCAACGACATCACCCCGGACAGCAACATAGGTAAGCGTGCCAAGAGATCGGAATATCCGGAAGAAGGAGAAAAAAGAGATACTGCACCTCGAAAAAAGTACTTGGCTCCGGAGGAGCGTCACGTTCGTCGTCTAGACCTGGAGGATGAGGAAGACCTGGCAGGTTGGGCACCCCGACCTGAACTACCGAGAGGACAAAAGCATGTGGAGGAACTGCATCAGCCGATGCAACATTCGCATCCCGACATACCTGGGAAAGACAACCTGTAGAAACGTCACTACCAGGCTCCCGATAGGCGTGACAGAGATCTAGAAGATGGTGCTAGTAGCTTTATATCTGCCAAATCCGGTGGGGCGGACCTCGGCAGGATGGCTAAAGCAAAGGAAAAGCTGGAACAGATGGAACTCATGGCAAAGCAAATGGAAGAAATGGAGCGCAAAATAACAGGATGCAAGATCCAGATGGATAGGGGGATTCCATTCACGAAATCCATCATGAGGGAGGAATTGCCAAGGGACTTTAGGGTTCTTTCCATCGTGCCCTATGAAGAAATGACAGACCTGGAGAATCACCTATACACTTTTTGAAACTTTGCTTTGCTGCACAGGTATTCTGATGCTATCAAATGCAAGGTCTTCTTGACTACATTGGCCAAATCTGCACAGCAATGGTTCAACCTTCGCTAGCAGCAAGCGGCATGAAAAAACTCCTTTGAGTTTGTTCAACTTCAAGCAAAGAGGAGACGAGATCCTACGTGCATACGTCAGGCGATTCAACACGGCTACACTGGAGGTACCATCCGCAACGTCCGACCGGAAAGTCAGTGCATTTACGCAAAGCTTGAGGGAAAGGGATCTCTTCAAATCACTCACAAGAGGCCAGCCCTGGGCTTCGATGAATTGCTTGGCGGAGTTGAAAAGTATATTAACATGGAAGACGCGCAAATCATGCGGCGATCCGAACAAAAGAAGGACAAACCTGAGGAGGATAATCGCAATAAGACTCGCAGAAGCGGTAGGACATCTAGTCCAGCTCTGGTAACTCTACCCAGGCCAGGTATGCATGCCCGACAACGGCGTATACCTTTACGAGGCAACTGGAGTGAACATCTGATGGCGGTTGAAGAGAAAAATGTGGTACAATGGCCTGAAGGGGCAGACCAAGACCCTAAGAACCCGCCTAGCAACGTCTACTGCAGATACCATAGAGAATTTGGGCACCACAACGATGACTGCCAGGAACTTGTCGAAGAAATCCAGCGTCTGGCTAGAATGGGCTACTTGAAAGAATTCGTGATACAAACCAGTAATGGGAACAATTCTGCCCCATTTTACGGGGGTGGTAGCTGGAGAGGTCGAGGAGGAAGATGGCAGGGTCGCGGAGGTGTTAGAGCCGAACCTGCAGGAAGAGGAAACTTTCCCCAGTCGATTAACAAACCGCTCGCCCTGGAGGCTGCACCTAAGAAGGTCAACAACATCGATCGGGAGATCATCTACATGATCTCGGGAAGATTAACTCAGGAGGAATCTAAGAGACAGCTCAAGCGGCAGGTAAGGTCCGTAGAGACCGTATCTCTATTCTACATAAACGTCAGTCAAACCCGACCTAGGCAGGAAATACGATTCGGACCTGAAGACGCGTGGACTGTGTTAACACCCCACAGCGATGCATTGGTCATCATGGCGATGATTGCAAACTACGACGTTCAAAGGATATTTATCGACAGCGGTAGCTCGGTAGATATCTTATTCTACCAAGCATATCGACAGATGAACCTGGGGGATGCTAGGCTGGAACCGGTGAAGACTTCTCTCTTTGGTTTCACAGGCGAGGCGACACAATCTGTGGGATAGGTAGTATTACCTCTCTTCCTGGGAGGGGAATTCAACCAAGTAACAAAGTTGACTAGATTCCTAGTCGTGGATACCCCTTCAGCCTACAACGTAATACTCGGACGACCTGCACTGGTATTGTTCAAAGCGGTAGTATCCATACCACATATGAGGATCAAATTCCAAACACTCGATGGAGTGGGAGAAGTATCTGGAGATCAACACCAATCCAAGAAATGTTACTTAGTCTCACTAAAACAAAGAGAAATGCCAGCTGAAGATAAAAAGCGCAAACCCGAATCAATGGCATTAGAAGAAAGCGAAGTGGCTAAAAAGCCAGTTTCGTCACACGTCGAACCTGTCGGAGAGCTCATGAGCATAGAGCTCATACCTGGAGACAAGGAAAAGACTGTCAGGATTAGTTCTCACCTGAATCCCGACCTGAAGAAAGAATTGATAGCCATGCTGAGAGAGCATGTAGATGTGTTCTCGTGGTCAGCCAATGACCTTGTAGGTATAGACCCAACAGTCATACAACATCATCTCAACGTATTTCCCGACGCGAAACCTATCATCCAAAAGAATAGACACTTCGGCCAGAAAAAGACACCATAATCAAGACAAAAATAGACAAACTACTCAAAGCAAAGTATATAACAGAAATCCAGTTCCCAGAATGGGTGTCTAACGTTGTTCTAGTGCCGAAAGGAGGAACCAAGTAGAGAGTGTGCATCGACTTTCGTGATCTAAATAATGCCTGCCCTAAATATCACTACCCCTACCTAGAATCGATCAACTGGTAGACGCTACAGCTGGTTTCGAATTATTGAGCACCATGGATGTCCAGAGTGGGTATCATCAGATAACCCTAGACGTGGAAGACCAGAGGAAGGTTAGCTTCATAACCTCCTTTGGTACGTACTGCTACATAGTGATGCCCTTCGGCCTTAAAAACGCCGGAGCTACATACCAGAGATTGGTCGACATGATGTTTCACGACCAGATCGGGAGGAACATTGAAGTTTATGTGGACGATATGGTTGTCAAAAGCCGGACCTCCAGCTCACATGTGCAAGACCTATAGCAAACTTTTGAAACCCTCCGGAAGTACAAAATGAAGCTGAACCCAGCTAAGTTCGCATTTGGGATCAAAGGAGAGAAGTTCCTGGGTTACATGGTCATGGAAAGAGGCATAGAGGCCAACACTGAGAAGATCAAAGCCATCCAAGATATGCAACCACCTGGGGATGTAAATGAGGTTCAGCGACTAAATGAAAGGATTACGGCCCTAAGCCGATTTATCTCCAAATCGGCGGAGAGAAGCTTACCATTCTTCAAAATATTGAGGAAAGCAGATAGCTTCAGCTGGAGCGAAGAATGCCAGCAAGCCTTCGCCGAGCTGAAAGAATACATGAACCAAATCCCCCTGCTGACCAAACCTGTGCAGGGTGAGCCATTAATGTTGTACATAGCTGTGGCTGACCGAGCTATCAGCACTGTCCTTGTACGAGAAGAAAGAAAGATGGAGAAGCCTGTATACTATGTCGGCAAAGTACTCTCGGACGCAGAATCAAGATACTCAGAGATCGAGAAGATAGCTTTTGCGTTAGTCATCACAACACGACGGCTCAAACCTTATTTTTTGCCGTACAAAATAATCGTGAAGACTAATCAGTTACTCAAAATAGTGCTAGGAAAGGCTGAAATATTTGGCCAGCTCGTCAAATGGGTCGTAGAGCTAGGAGAGTTCGAGATAGAGTACGCATCTCAGGCTGCAATCAAAGCACAAGTCCTGGCAGATTTTGTCAATGAAATGACAAAACCTGAGGAGAAAGAGAAAGAGAATGACAAGGTTTGGCTCATGCATGTTGACGGATCAGCTACGTGGAATGGAAGTGGCGTAGGCGTGGTTCTTACCACACCTGAGGGAGATCAGCTGGAGTATGCCATCAAGTTCGAATTCAACGCAAGCAATAACGAGGCCGAATATGAAGCGCTCATCATAGGACTCAAAATGGCACTTTAAGGAAGAGCTAAGAATTTGATAGCCTATTCAAATTTGCAGCGCGTAACAAAGCAAATTGAAGGAGCCTATGAAGCCAAGGATGAGAAATGGTGAAATACTTGGAAACCATCGAGACATTTCGGAAAAGCTTCCAAAAGCTAGAAATACATCAAATACCACGATCGGAAAATGCCAAAGCTGACTATCTGTCAAAACTAGGCAGCTCGGTCATTGATTGCAAAACAAGGCACATCACCATCCAGTCTATATCTGGGTCAGGTACGGAGCAAGAAGTATTATAGGTGGATGAAGATGGAGACTGGAGAACTGAGATCATCCAATATCTCACTCAAGGTGAACTCCCCAAGGAAAGGAACGCCCGACTACGCCTACAAACCAGAGCTAGCAGGTTCGTCATGATCGATGGTGTGTTGTACAAAAAATCATTTGTACAGCCACACCTGAGATGCGTTTCATCGGAGGAGTGGGACTACGTGCTAAGAGAAATTCATAAGGGAGATTGCGGCAGCCACATTGGAGGATCAGCCTTAGCTGGAAAAACTTTGAGGTCTGGATACTTCTGGCCATCCCTTAAGGAGGATGTGGCTAACCTGGCGAAGAAGTGTGAACAATGTTAGTTGCATGCTAGCCTTATCCATCAACCTGCAGAGGTAATGTGTTCCATGAGTGTCCCGTGCCTCTTTGCCAGGTGGGGTATGGATATTGTGGGACCTTTTCCCATAGCGAAGGCACAAAAAAAAATTCTGCTAGTGCTATTGGACTACTTCAGCAAGTGGGTGGAGGCCAAAGCCCTAGCTAAGATCACGGAAGCCGAAGTCATCAAGTTTCTTTGGAAGAACATCGTTTGCCGATTTGGCATACCTAGGGAGATCGTAGCTGACAACGAAAGGCAATTCAGCGGAGCCAAGCTGAGGAGGTGGTGCGAAGAGCTAGGGATCCAGTAACGCTTCAGCGCGGTAGCTCATCCACAAACCAATGGTCAGGTAGAGGTTACCAATAGAATAATTGTACAAGGTCTAAAGACCAGGTATGTCTACACCCCTTCCTTTTCAATTACATATCCCTTACATTAATTTGTTCAATTTCATAAAAAATACATCACTAATGTGCTCGCGGACAATACCCGAACCTCAGTCGAATAGACTAGAGGGAGCCAGTGGGAATTGGGTTGAAGAACTATAATCAGTGTTATGGTCATATTGGAGCACCCCAAAATCTACTACAGAAGAGAGTCCTTTTCACCTTGTGTACAGAACAGGGGCGGTCATACCTGCAGAGGTCAGGGTGCCAACCCACAGGATCAGATACTTCGAACCTGAGCAGAACAAGGAACGACTATGGGAAGATGTTAGGAAATTTCATGTTAGATGTTTTGATGATGACAAGATAGGATTCATTGTTAGACCCCAAATAAAATGTAAGTTTATGTTTTCCTTAGATCATTGTTTAAGCGTTTGAAAGTTTGTAGTTTTGTTTAGGCTTGTAATTTTTATCTTTGTAGATTTTAGACTAAGTCTTAGTAACTGAATCGCTAGTAGAATTTTAGGTGAGTCTATTAGAGAAGAAGTTGAAGACCAGCGTCTGAAGTCAACCAGAGATGAAGATTTGTCTCTTAGCGTCCGTCAAACGCTAAAGGAACCTATTTTAGGATACATGGATCAAGCGCTCAAATTGTCTCAAGCGATGGATGTAAGATTCACCTAAAATAAATCCTCAAGTCATGAAGGACTTAAATGCAATCATTCAACGGACATTTATTTCCAACGGGAAATAAATTCAAATGCATTAAATGCCTGATAAGAGCATTAAATGTGATAAGCTACTATGACTTGTGGACAAGCCACCTTTTGACCAGACTGTCAGAAGTTTCAGAGTTTTAGCTGCTCCAGTCCAATCGGATTCAGCGAATTTTCAGGAATGTCAGACTTTAGGTATGATCACGCACCACGTAAAAGGTACGCTTCTACATGTGTCCAACGGACAGATCCCAAGAAATTTCCTATAAATACCTTGCTCCAGAAAAACCCAAAACATATAACAACGAGAATATACGAGAAATTATTGCCAAAAATCTTACGTACATTCTTTCTGGAAAAAGCTTAGAAACCCCATAGCCAAAACCTTTCAAGCTTTCTATCTACATTCCAGACAGTCACAAATATCTCAAATATCTTCCAAAGAAGAAATTCAAACTCCAACTGAGATATTCCAAGTTGTTTGATCTTCTCCAAAACAAACAAACCCTAGTGATAAACCTCAACCTTTCATCTGAGTGAGACAAGTTGTTGAAACCTTTCAGGCGGTATTTTTGAGTGAGAGAAGCTTGAAGAAGACGATCTTCATTGGTGCTGAAGTCTGTGTGATCAAGGAGCCCAAGATCATTTTCAACCATTACTATTTTGTAGAAGTTTCTGTGTGATTCTTTGATAATCATCATAGTAAATTCCTCCAAGTGAAATAGGAGAAGAAGGACGTAGCTGGGATTACATCACCCAGTGAACCTTACAAATTATTGTGTCATTTATATTTTATTGTCTTATATTCATCACATTATATTATTCTGAAAAAGACAAATAAAATTGCAAAGCGATTAAATTATCTAAAAGAACGCTAAAAATCATTTCCGCTGTGCTAACCCTGATTAAGCGATCTAAGTGTTGCCCTACTTTGGTAAACTGCTGAAATCACTAAGTCTAAGTTAACTACTCTGAAGCGTCTGACCCAAGCGCTCAGTTTTCCAAGCGTTCAAATTTCTAAAGTGATACGAAAATTTTTGTGAAGTTAAAAAATACTTCAGGGTCTATTCAACCTCCCCCTTCTAGACCCTTTCGTATGCCACTTGGGACCACCAGAAGAACTGGACCTGATCGAGGAAAATAGAGATAAGGCGTACCTGAGGATAGAACAGTACAAGCAGAGGATCATGTGGGACCAAGCAGCAAAGGTAAAAGCCAAATCTCTACAGGTGGGCGATCTGGTACTCAAGAGGGTAGATGCGATGCGCACAGTGAAGAAGTTAGACCCCAACTGGGAGGGTCCCTACAAAGTGATCAAGGTGTTAGCCGAAGGAGCATACGAGCTGGAGGATGGCGAAGGAAGACCGTTACCTCACCCTTGGAATATGTAAAGTTTGAAAAAGTTTTACATTTGATTATCTGCAATTTGCCTTGTTTTACGTTTTGATGTATCGACTCATGAAACTGCTAATGCTTTTGGTAGAAGTTATGATTGTGTTTTCAGGTAATTCCTAAGAATGTAATACCTTCTTTGCAAGGTCAGGTGCAAAGCTTCGAAAATCTAGTAAGAATTTGTTTTATTGAGAAATTCGGTATGATGTATATGTATATAAATTGATGATTAAATTGTGGAGTAAGGGTAGTTGGTGAAAGGGAGGCAGTCGGAGGACTAGGAATGCACCACCTAGGTAGGTAGCCGGGGTCCGTGACGCCAGACATAAAATCAGTGGTGGACCCGAAGGCCCTATACCAAGAGCAAATAGGGATGGATTGGGTGAGGAATCACCCTCAGGGTAGTTCCAGGACCTGTCCTAGGAAGGCCGGGGTTTGAAGGGACAAGGAAAAAAGAGAAGCCATAAGGTTGGAGAAGAAATAAGGAGGAAAGGTATGGAGAAATGTGGGAAATAAAGCAGGATACTTGTGGTAAGGGCTGGCCACCCGAGCCCGTTCAGAAAAATTGTGTACGGAGGGGAGAGAAAGGTGTAATAAGGCAGGCGGCAAATGCAAGTCTCCACGATTGCATAGGTGCGGTGCAAGTCTCCACGATTGTACGCGCTCAGTGACGGGTGTTCGATCCCGTGTGCAAGTCTCCACGATTGCATGAGAGAAAATAAGGGTGTTTGATCCCGATGCAAATCCACACGATTGCATACTGACAATACAAGTCCACATGATTGTATGTGTCAAGAAGAAACTAAGAATTGACGAACGATTTGAGGTAGGGCCCCCAGACCAGAGCTGCAGCTACAACTCGGTTCAGGTCTGGTGGTATTAAACACTGTAGGCATGGAAGGCTAAGAGTATCAGTGGAGGTATGGTTGTATTATTTGTAACATCTTTGGCAATTGATACCAGTATGCAGGTATGATCAAAGAACCTAAAGAGAGGTATAGTACAACACAGGTAAGCCTTTAATTTTCTAAGCAAGCCAGATAGCACGCGAAAAACATATATAAGTAGGCATCATATTAAACATATAAAAACCAAATAGTTTTTCCGCCCCAATTGGGAACAAGTCTGGTAAAACAAGCATAAAAACATAACCATAAATTGTCTACGGGTTACATATGCCCAAAACCGAATCAATAACAATACAAATTGTCTAAAGGGCCACATACGCCCATCAAAAAACCAGGAATTACTGAAATGCTTTTCACTCACTGGGCTCGGCCTCAGCAACAACAACATTAGCATCGGCAACACCGGAGGAAGGATCAGTAGCATCTGCAGGCTGGTCAGCAATAGCTTCGTCGGGCTGACTTGCGGCAGGTGGGACGACCAGAGCTACAGGAGGAGGATCTCCTGGAGTGGAAACAGCAGCCTCTAGGGCAGCCTCCGGATCTAGAAATTCATCAGAGACACCCTCGGGAGGATAACCCTTAGCCCGGAACTGAGCAGCACATCCATTAAAGCCTTTGACAAAAAAATCTATGGATTTGTCATCAACCAGGTCAGAAAATTCCTTGGAAGCAAGGAAATCAGCTTTGAATTTGGCGAGGAGCTCCTGGCCTTCAGCCGAGGCAGGGAAGTTAGCTATCCAGCTCTGGCGCTCTACATTCAGGACTTCCTCCAGCTCCGCCTGCCTCTGTGTTGCCTGTGCAGCTAAGGCTACCTCCAGATCCACCTTTTCACCCAACAGCTTCTGGTAGTCTGTATAAAGAAAAATAGAACATTTATATAGAGAGATTAATGAAACACGAATGTCCAGAAAATAACAAGACTTGCCTTAGGCATGAGAAGCAGGGCATCCCGAGAAGCCTCGAATAGGGTCAACTTCTCTAGGTAGTGACGATCAAGCGAGTTGGGTATCCTCTGGATAAAGTCCAGCATCACTACAATATCATTACTCATCAAAGAAAAAATGGGAGTAGGATCTTGAGCCCTGGATCGGGTCCGAGAGGCTGGAGGATCTGCAATCCCTCGCTGCAGGTCAGGCATGAGCTCCTTGATGGCAATACCTGAATTGCCACGCTTAGCTGGGCGATTATCCAAGGGAGTCGCTGAAGCTGCAGTCCTCTTACCCGAGGCTATCTTCGACTCCAAGGCTGGATCACGAGGTGGGAAAGATTGCTCTCCCTGGCCCAGGGTAGGAGAAGACATGGCTGCCAAGGGCGTAGCTGGAGACTGTACCACCTGGGGTGGCACACCTAGGGGAGGTGGTGGAAGAGGTGGCTCCGAAGATGGAGAGGGCTTCTTTCTGCGTTTGAAAGCATCCTTGGCACGAGAAACGTCCATTAGCTCTTCTGCGAAACAAACAAAACAGCAAGCAACATTTAGATACGAGAAGTGTCAACCTGAAAACTAAAGTACAAGCATGTATAAAATATCACACAAAGCACTACCTAAAGTCTCGCCCTGCAGATCCGCCCCAACAGGGCTGAAGCCAATATTGTATAACAAACGGTCGTCTACAAGTTTACCCACATCGCGAGGGGTAAAATTCAGATAGTGCACAAGTTGCTGGTGATATAAAGATAAATTTTGGGGAGGGTAAGGATGGGTCCCATCTACCTTCTCCAAGAATTCACGACGGAAATTCTAGAGCTCACCTGGAGGTGGGGTAATAAAAAAATAGTTATACTTCCACTTCTTCTCACTGGGGTGGGTAGCCAGGAAGGTAGCTTGACCTCTGGAGGTAAGGTAAAAAATGCCACTATCTAAGGAGATAGAGCGAGGCAGAAACAGAGAATAAAAAAGTTCGGCCATGGCTGGATGGCCGTAATGATGAAGAAGCACAGCAAAACCGATCATCATACGAATGGCATTGGGGGCAAATTGGTTTAGAGGAATGCGGTACCTATTGGCTATCTCAATCAAGAGGCGAGGAATGGGGAAACACAAACCTGCCCAGAGATGGGTAACATAAAAACAAACATAGCCTAGGGGAAGGCGATGCGGCATATCCTGCGTAGTTGGGACTACAATTTGGTATCTCTCAGATATACCATATACATGACGTATTTTTCGTTCTTGTTGAAAAGTGAAATGCGATTGGAGGGCTCCTACAATATCTAGAGCTCCGACTTGATTACTCCCTGGGTTTTTACCTTGGGAAGGGAAGGAAATGAGGATAGTATTATGCCTGTCGGATTTAGTATCGGAAGACTCAACATCGATGACCTTGTCACCCTCGGTGACACTGTACAAATTGCGCACAAACGATGAAGTCTTCTCCTCAAAATCGGAGGCAGTCTCCAGAAAATCACGAGGCTCACCTCGATTCTGAGAATCAAAGCTGAGACTATTCGACATATTTTGGCACGCAAAGAAAGAAAACAAAGGCAATAACAACACAACAGGATTTCGGGAATTCTTCTCGCAACAAACGCATCACACAAAACAAATAAAGCAACCAACAAATAAAAGAAGAAGAAGGAGAGAAACGTGCAATACCTAAGGAAGTGGGCAATGAACGTGGGTAACCGCCGCTGGAAGACAAGAATTGAAGAAGAGGAGGAAAAAGGTTTTTTCTGATTTTAACGCTGAGAAAAAATCTTTAAAAAGAAAACAAAATCGACGGTTTTCTGCAAGTTACCTTATTCAAAATTAAAAATTCAAAAATAAAATTAACATACAAGGAAAGAGACGGGCTTCATCCCCAGCCGTACATGAGGCAGCCATCAAACACATACCTAGGGGCAGTTATGGCGGCACCATCTGCCGAGGCCATGATTATGGCGCGACTTTCTCGAGTTCCAGGGAAATAACTGTAGATGTGTGGAGAAGTCTAATCGGCCCAGTCAAATCACGACTAGGGTTTTTCCCGGACCTATATAGAAAAGGCTTCTAAGAGCTCCACAGGTCAGGTTGCTATACCTGGATCGATTGGAGATTCTTTCCAGCATTTTTGCTTCAACATATTTTCCACTTGCATACCTAGAGTTTTGTCAGCTCTACCCATATCAACTGTTTTTTTCCAACTCTTACAGCTTGACTACGTCAAACTTTAGAGTTGGGAGGGACTATTGATGTGGGTAGAAATCCGTCTTTGGGCCAAGCTAGGTAGTCCAATATCATATGGGCCCAAGCCCAATGGTTTCATGGACTTGAATCCTTCTAGAAGACATCACATTCGGACAGGCTTAGCTGGAGGCCCAGATGACCAGACCTGCACAGGTAGGGCAACGCTGATTATGGATAGCTAGGAGACAAGATCCAATCAATCATCTACCTTACCATATATAGACCTGCGGAGATCCAGTCTATCTTTCCCAATTATATTCGAATTGATTGTAGCTTCATATGGATAGATTATGACTTATTCTTATTACCAAATGTATATTTAGCATAGTTGACCTACCCCTTTTAACCCCCCATCAAATTCTTGTATATATATCACACTCCAACATCAATAAAAGGATCCGAACTCTTTACCCCCGTGGACGTAGGTCTAATTCTCAGACTGAACCACGTTTATTGGTCCCAAGTGGCATACGAAAGGGTCTAGAAGTGGGAGGGGGGGTTAAATAGACCCTTAAGTCTTTTTTTACTTCAAAAGATTCGTATTAAAAAGGATTTTGGACACTTGAAAAGTAGACGCTTGAAGTGTCTAACACTTGACTTAAGCGTTCACTTAAAATATAGGCGCTTTGGTGAAGCATCTAACGAAAATTGTTTTTAGAAAGTTAACTTAGACTCAAGATTTGAATACTATAACCACTTAGGTTTAAGCGTTCAGTTCTTTCATCAGGGTTAGCACAGCGGAATGATTTTTGTAGTCTTCTCTTTAAAAGCTTTAGCGTCACAGAAAGAGTATTTAGTTTCTTAGCGTTTGATTAAGTTCTACTTGATCAGTTTATGATATGACAATATGAAAAATGAATGTAAAGTAAAGAACACAATATTTGTAAGGTTCGTTGGGTGGTGTAATCCCAACTACGTCCTTCTTCTCCTTGAACACTTGGAGGTAATCCACTAAAATGATTCTCAAAGAATCACACAGAATCTTCTACAAATTAGGGAGAGAGGTGAAGACGATCTCGAGCTCCTTGATCACACAGATTTCAGCTCCAATAAAGATCTTCTCCAAGAAGTCCTTGAGCTCCTTGATCACACAGACTTCAGCTCCAATAAAGACCTTTCTTCAACAAGCTTCTCTTACTAAAAAATACTGCCTGTGGAAGTCAACAATCTTTCTCACTCCGATGAAAGGTGTTGAGGGTTTATTGTAACAGGTTTGTTTGATGTTGGGAAGTTCAAACAACTTGGGATATCTCAATAAGAATTTAGGTTTCTTCTTTGGAAGAGGTTTGAGATATCTGGTGACTGTCTGGAATGTATTTAAGAAGCTTGATGGATTTTAGCTATGGAGTTTGCAAGCTTTTCTCTCAAATTATTTCAGCAAAGTTTCTCTCTCTGCACGCTCTTTAAGATTTTGCTGGAGGGTACTATTTATAGAGATTCTTGGGATTTGTCTGTAGGACACAATCAGGCTCGTTTCTCTCACGCAGCGCGTCAAATAGTCCCTTTCTAACATTCCTGAAATTCTGCTGGTTCCAATTGGACAGGAGCAAATTTGAACTCTGAAAAACTGACAGTCTAGTCAAAAGGTGGCTTGTCCACAAGTCATACTGTCTTGTTTACATTTAATGCACTTATCAAGCATTTAATGCATTTTGAATTTATTTCCCGTTGGAAATAATGTCTGTTGGTGATTGCATTTAAGTCCTTGATAACTTGGGTTTAATCCTTCAGGTGAATCTGAAAACTGGACGCTTGAATCGCTCAGACGCTTGAATCAGACACTTGAATCGCTCGGACGCTTGAATCAGACGCTTGAACCAACTTGAATCCTGAAGAAGTCTTTTAGCGCTTGACAGACGCTCAAAGCAAATCTTTATCTTCTCTTGACTTCAGGCACTGATCTTCAACTTCATCCTTGATAAACTCACTCAGAATTCTATCAGTGACTTGGTATTAAATACTTAGTCTGAAATCTATAAAGATAAAAATTACAAGCCTAACAAAATAAGTAAACTTTCAAACGCTTATACAATATTTCTATGAAAGCATGAACTTAAAGCAAATCTTTATCTTCTCTTGACTTCAGACGCTGATCTTCAACTTCATCCTTGATAGACTCACTCAAAATTCTATCAGTGACTTGGTATTAAATACTTAGTCTAAAATCTATAAAGATAAAAATTACAAGCCTAACAAAATAAGTAAACTTTCAAACGCTTATACAATATTTCTATGAAAGCATGAACTTACATTTTTGGGGTCTAACATAAAATCCTATATTGTCATCATCAAAACATCTAACATGAAATTTCTTAACAACGTTAAATCTCTTGTCATTTACATTATTGCTTTTATATCATATGTTAATCTCGTCATAATACTCATATTCTCCCATATATTAATATAAATATTATTGATGTGAAACCCACACACATCAATAGAGTTTCCACCCTGTACTGTAAAGTGATTGACAGATGGGACACCTCATGCTAGATGTCCTACACGTGTATTTAGTAGACGGTCTTGATCAAATGTCGTAGGGTCAGGTCATGGGTCGACACTATTTGGATCAGTAAAAACACGCGGATATTGGAGTGTAATACAAATATTATTATATTAGGGGCTTGTATGTGAATCTTACCTCATATCATCGTAAACGACCACTCTTAAGGTCATACGATGTAGTAAATACGAGGTGTCGAAGGGCCTTCGATAATTTGGCATATCACAAACAAAAATCAAGTTCATTAATTTGTTCACAAATATGACTTAATGGACCTTAAGAAAGTATTTCAATCTCCACCTATATGTTTTTATCGCTGTTTCTTTGGGAATTTTAAATAAATAATACAAAATTAAATCAAAATTAAGAAAATAATACAAGAAAAAATAGGCACCAGAAAATAGCACATTCCACGCTCGGGTAGCGTGGAATGTAATATTTTTTTTAAAAAAATATATCTACCCATTCCGCGCTGCCCGAGCACGGAATGGGCATTTTTTCAAAAAAAAAATTTGCTCATTCCGCGCTCGGGCAGCCAGAGTTGACCGCTGCCCATTTCGCGCTGCCCGAGCGCGGAATGGCAGTAAATGCCTGACACCATCAGACAGCAGACCTCTTTCTTTCTCTTTCTTTCATTCTCTCTCGGTTTTTCCTCCTTCCTCTCACTTCTCTTCGTCTTCTTCTCTTCATCTTCTTCTTCATATTCTTCATCTTATTTTTCATCATCCTCAACAATACAAGGTAAATTTTGTATATTATTGCTTTATAAAATGTGTAGAAGCCATTAAATTTTCGAATTTTTGTGTAATTGATGAATTTAGGGTTAAAAAAATCGAATTTTTGAATTTTTGTGTAATTTTCGAATTTGTTGTTGAATTTTATCAATTTAGTGTTTTAATTTGTGGAATTTTGTTGTGTAATTTTTCGAATTTGTTGTGTAATTTCGGATTTGGGCTTTAGGTGTAATTTCGATTTGTTGTTGAATTTTATCAATTTAGTGTTTTAATTTGTGGAATTTTGTCGTGTAATTTTTCGAATTTGTTGTGTAATTTCGGATTTGGGCTTTAGGTGTAATTTTGAATTTTTGTTGAATTTTATCAATTTAGTGTTTTAATTTGTGAAATTTTGTTGTGTAATTTCGAATTTTTGTGTAATTTTCGAATTTGTTGTGTAATTTTGAATTTGGGTTTTAGGTGTGATTCTGAATTTTTGTTGAATTTTATCAATTTAGTGTTTTAATTTGTGGAATTTTGTTTTGTAATTTTGAATTTTTGTGAAATTGATCAATTTAGGAATTAAATTATTGGAATTTTGTAATGTAATTTTGAATTTATGGTTTAGGTGTAATTTCGAATTTTTGTGGAATTTATCAATTTAGATTTAAATTTGTGGAATTTTGTAGTGTAATTTCGAATTTAGGGTGTAGGTGTAATTTCGAATTGTTGTGGAATTTACCAATTTAGGTTAAAATTTGTGGAATTTTGTAGTTAAAAACTGAATTGTTGGTATAATTTTGATATTTTAGCTCTAATTTTGAATTGTTGGTATAATTTTGATATAATTTGTTTATTTTTTTATTTTTTAGCTCTAATTTTGATTATCATGTTATTCTTGAATTGGTAGCTATAATCTTGAAATATAAGGTTTAATTTTGAATTTTAAAATATAATGTCGCATTATTAGTTATAATATTAAATTTTTTATGTATACTTTAGGGTTTAGGAGGTATAATATCAATTTTAGGTATAATTTTTAATTAGTATGTTGAATATCAAAAAAAAATTATCTATAAATTCAAAATTTTAGGTATAAACTCCGATTTTTATGTATAATTTTGAATTGATGTTTTAATTTCCAATTAGTAGGTATAATCTTGAATTTTTAGGTATAATTTCAAATTATAGATGTATAATCTTGATGTGTATAATTTCAAATTATAGATGTGTGGATTAATTTTGTCACATAAGTCTATTTCTTTGTGATGTATGTGTTTGAATTTATGAAATATTAATTTGCATTATTCTAATTAGCTGAAAGTATCGTTTTAATTGAAAATAATCTTTTATTTTATTTTAATGTAGGATGGCGGAGGAGTTTGTTGATCATATATATGGCCCGATAGACGGTAGGGTGTTGACCGGGCAGTCAAATCATATGTCCGAGCAGGTTGGTGAGTCCCCCGATTTCGTGTCCCGTGCTAGACGGGTGGACAATGCGTATTTTAAAAGTGCTTATGGAAGGACCCCACATAACCGAGTCTTGTTAAAATTGCAACACATGGGGTTATATCGGGTATATAAGTTAGGGCCATGGACAAATGATATGGGTCTTGTAACGGCACTAGTCGAGAGATGGCGACCGGAGACCAATACATTTCATTTCAAAACTGGAGAGGCTACGATTACTCTTCAGGATATTGCTATGCTATTTGGTCTTCCAGTCGATGGTCGACCTCTAATAACTAATCGTGTGTTACAAAGTTATGATGAATGTGTAGTCTATATTTTGGAACACTTAGGGTTTCCAATGACTAGGCAAGATTTTGAAAAAAAGGGTTTCAACTAAAAATCGCGAAAATTGTCGCCCATGTGACCTCGGCTGCTGGCTAAATCACCCCCGAATCTGAAGAAATGTAAGTCGATCAGATAGCCCGTTGTTGGGCACTTATGTTGCTTGACGTGTTGTGTCCCAACAACACCGGAGATGTTGTTTCGGTACTATGATTGTCGTTATTTGAAGATGTTAACGCAACAAATACCTATAGTTGGGGGAGTGGTGTGTTGGCGTGGTTATACCGAGGGCTAAGCAAAGCATGCAGTATAGGTCAGAAAAATATAGATGCTTGTGTGCCATTGTTACAGGTGGGGAGGATGATTATTTAAATATTGTTATGTTATTTTTTATGATAATTCATGATTTTTAATTATGTGTATATATTCATTAATAGATATGGGCGTGGTCTAGAATTTTGGTTGTTAGACCCAGTAACGTTTCTGAGCCAGTGGCAGGAATTGATGAGCATGGTATTACCCGAGCTCCTTATAGTGCACGGTAATTTACTGATATTTTCATGAATTTTAATTAATTAACAAAAATTAATTAGGAAAAACCTTATTTTTGTACCTAATTGCGTGATTGATGTTTAAAGGTGGTATCGCCCTGTTACAAATGACATTGTTGTCGCTCACAGTGTCCGGACAATTAGAGATGGACTTGATCAGATAGCCGAAGGACATGTGAGTAAAAAAATTATCATAACGTTTTTATATTATGATATTATATCTCTATTACATCCTTCTGTATTAAAATTTTTTTAATACCTTTTTCATAGTTCAGTTTATCTGGACTCCATACAATTTCAATGATGAAGACATCGGCGAGTTGCCACCTGAATGCTTGGACATTGTTGTGTGGAAAGTATCAGTTCCGATGATATTCTTCGACATCGTGGAACATCATCGTCCTGAGCGTGTTTTGCGGCAGTTTGGACTCCGAAAAAATATTCCACGTCATGTTGCACCTGAGCGAAGAAGGGACAGTAGGGGGAGGAATATAAATTGGGCAAACGAAAATGATACCTATATTGCAATGTGGAATGATCGGGGCAATAGAACTGTGACTGAACAACCTATTCAGGATAGAAACGACACAGAGCCGGGATACAACCAGCGGTATGATAGAATCACTCGGCGTTATATTTCACCCACCTTGACTAGGAGAACAGTGGGACATCAAACAGGGTCGGCCCCTCTATTGCAGAATGTGGTTAGTAAATATACTTATTGTTCTAATATAGTTGTTTTTTCTATGATTTTTTGCTTAACTCTTTTGTTTTATCTTTTCAGTATAATTGCATTCAAGGCCTGCAAATGACTATTGAAAAAGCCCCTCAAAGTAGCCCTGGAGTTAGGAGGGTACTTAGACAGGTGCGATCGGGTCTCACCGGCCTCACAAATCTGGTCACATGTGGACGTCATGGCGATGTAGCATCTGGTTCTCACAGTCATAGACGTGGAGGAGAAACCATGCTTCCACAGAGGAGAAGCCTGAGTGCATTGGAAGACTCTGAAGGTATAGAAGATTATGATGATGAAGATGGACCATCCTCAGCCCCGACTTCAGCACCATCCTCAGCCCCGACTTCAGCACCTGAGTACCAAGCCGGACCATCCTCAGCCCCGACTTCAGCACCTGAGTACCGAGCTGGACCATCCTCAACCCGAAAACGCACGAAAATTGGAGAAAAATGCGACGGAAACAAATAAAAAGTCATTATTTATTAAAAAAAACTGCTATTTTTTTTTTGACTTGTCATATTTCTTCACTCGGGCATCGAAACGATCCAATTCTTATTGTATTACAAAGTTTATGCTTAAATCTACATTTTTTATGTTCAAGTCGAAACCCGAAAACGCACGAAAATTGGAGAAAAATGAGACGGAAACAAATAAAAAGTCATTATTTATTAAAAAAAACTGCTATTTTTTTTTTTGCTTTGTCATATTTCTTCACTCGGGCATCGAAACGACCCAATTCTTGTTGTATTACGAATTTTATGCTTAAATCGCTATTTTTTATGTTCAAGTCGAAACCCGAAAACGCACGAAAATTGGAGAAAAATGAGACAAAAATAAATAAAAAGTCATTATTTATTAAAAAAAACTGCTATTTTTTTTTTGCCTTGTCATATTTCTTCACTCGGGCATCGAAACGACCCAATTCTTGTTGTATTACGAAGTTTATGATCAAATCTACATTTTTTATGTTCAAGTCGAAGCCCGAAAACGCACGAAAATTGGAGAAAAATGAGACGGAAACAAATAAAAAGTCATTATTTATTAAAAAAACTGCTATTTTTTTTGCCTTGTCATATTTCTTCACTCGGGCATCAAAACGACCCAATTCTTTTGAATTATAAGGTTTATGCTCAAATCCACATTTTTTATGTTCAAGTCGGAACCCGAAAACGCACGAAAATTGGAGAAAAATGAGACGGAAACAAATAAAAAGTCATTATTTATTAAAAAAAACTGCTATTGTTTTTTTGCCTTGTCATATTTCTTCACTCGGGCATTGAAACGACCCAATTCTTGTTGTATTACGAAGTTTATGCTCAAATCTACATTTTTTATGTTCAAGTCGAAACTCGAAAACGCACGAAAAATGGAGAAAAATGAACAAAATCAACAAAAACTACTAGTTTTTTAAACAGGCGGGGCTGCTTTGAAACATCATATTTCTTCACTCGGACATCGAAATGACCCAAATATCGCAGTCCCACAAAGTTCACAACACCACCTGCAATTTCTATGTTCAAGTCGTAGCCAAAAAATGCACAAAAACAGGCCAAATACGAGCCACAAAATCAACAAAAAAAATAATTTTTTAATGAAACTTGAGTCTAATTGTCAACACCACGCTACAAATAATCTGAGTCTAACTCGAGCCAGTCCATCTCATTGGGAATTCGAGTACTCCGTTGTCAACCTACAGTAGGTGGCTTCCTCAGATCAGGGTCATGGACCAACTCAAAATTGGGGTGTCCCAATAATGTGATTCAGGAAACGGCTAGAACCTCCCTTGATATGTTTTCAAATATTCATGGACAAGGTAATATTTTTCAACATACGAGGACGACCTAATCTGTAATTTCTCACATAATTTTATTGCATGTGAGCACGGAATTCGATGAAGAATCCATTTTCCACTAGAGCAATATTTACCTTTGATGTCCACCGTGTAAGTATGATTACCGGACCCCATCTGTCGGGGAGTTTTAACTTGACCTGTGTAATCCAACCAAGAAAAAATTGTTGTTGTGTGGTTCGAGGATTTTCTTGCCCACTCATTGTACATTTTATATGCATATGTCGTCAGGGGCTGTTCCCTCATTGCCAAAGTCATTCACACTCGATCAGCAAAATATTCCACAATGCGATGAAATGTGCACTCAACAATTGCTGTGGGTGGAAGATGTCGAGTACCTTTCAACACATTGTTTAAGCTTTCTCCCATGTTCGTCGTCATAATGCCTTCCCGCATCCCTCCATCATATGCCAATGTCCACTTTTCTTGTGGGATACTTTTCAAATAATTCAACGCAACCGGATCCTTATTACCAATAAGTTCCATTGCTTGGTCAAACTTTCGGATATTATGTGTCATACCTGCTACATAACAGAGTTCTTTCAAAGCTTTACTTTTGAATTGAGAATTAAAGTTTGAACTCACATGTCGTAGGCAATATCTATGAGCTCCCAGGGGAGGGGTAAACGTGGACATATATCGAGTAGCATTTAATAAGCCCTTATGGCGATCAGAAATAAGGCAAACACCTTCATCAGACATCAAAAAATGTTTGCAGATCAATTGCAAAAACCATAACCAAGACTCGTTGGACTCATTATCAACGATGGCGAATGCTAGAGGTAAAATATTCTGATTTCCATCCAAAGTTGATGCGGCCAACAACCTAGCCTTGTGTCGTGCATACAAATGAGTCTCATCAATACATATGACTCTTCGACAATATCGGAATCCATTTATACATGGCTTGAACGCCCAAAACAAATATTTAAGCATTTTTGGGTTTTGATCCTCGTATTTGTGCCGCCATTCAACAACCGTACCCGGATTCCACTTCTGGATAGCTCCCAAAAGTTTAGGTAACCATGTAACTGAATCCTCCCACATGCCGTATACAATCTCATTTGCACGTCGCAAACTGTACCAAGCCTTCTCATACGAAATATCGAATTGCCATTTTTTTTACACCATTAGTCTAATTAGACCGACCTTATATGACGGATCCTTCCTCACTTCTGGTAGAAGTTCATTTGCGATCATGTTTATGTCCAAGTTAAAGTGGTTATTGGAACAATTTTCAGCAAAACATGTGTGTGACCTTTCATACCTTGTAATTTTCCAGAAATTAGTATTATTCAACAAACTTCCACACAGTCTAAGAGGGCATCCATGTTTGCATTTTACGGCATACACTGTCGGATTACTAATTGTCACCTTAAACTCGCGTCGTGCATGCTGCACGTGGTAGTTTTTCACCGCTGCTTGCAAGCTGAGTTTGTTGTCAAAAACTTAGCCCTTGCGAAGATTACCTTTTGCATGATCATAAATTATTCTCCAGGTCAAACCTGCACTTTGTCGATGTAGTGAATCACCTTCTACTTCTGGGTATGTGGCAGAGTAGAATGGGAGCACTTCATGAGGTATTTCTTCAGCTTTTGTGGGAGGGACATCTTCATTCATTGGTACATTACTCTCATCATCTTCATCCTCATCCTCATCCCTCATTGCATTGTTGACGTGTTCTTCCATCTCGTCGTCGGTATGAATATGGAGCGAACAGTCAGAATCAACACTGTCATCGTCATTCCCAATATCATCATTCTCAATGTTTGCAAAATCACTAGAGCCAAAATTGGGATGCTCAAATTCATGACGACTTTGTGTAGACGGACCTGCAAATAAGGATAAATATGATGACAACATGTATTTTTAAATAAGAATAACAAGTCACGAGTCAAAGGAATGCAACCATTATGAAACTTATTAGAAGATTCATAATTACCTGCTTGCATATCAAAATTCCTCGAATGGGGATTTACCAAAGGGAAATTTTGTGTAGACGGGGCTGCAATTAAATATAAATATGATCACAATATGTAAAAATAAGAATAACAAGTCACGAATCAAAGAGATACAACCATTATGAAACTTATTAGAAGATTCATAATTACCTGTTTGCATGTCAAAATTCCTCGAATGAGGATTTACCAAATGGGAATTTTGTACAATTTCAAAATGCCCAAACAAATGACCCGTTGTAGAAGCACCTAAAAATGCAAATCACAAAAAGTTAAATTGTTTTACATTCTGCAAAGAAAAGAAAAATAATCTATACAAATATGAAATTTGGTAGTAAATATGATGACACAATGTAAATATAAGAATAAACTACCTTGATGCAAATCGTGAATTGTAGAACTCCCCACATCACTTATAAAAAAATCCTGAAACTCACGATTTTCCCACATATGTGATTGTGACTGCGTATTTAAATTTGGTACCGTGGGTTGTGTAGAATATGACATGAATTGGGGTGGCTATAACGACGTCACTTGATGTTGAATTGGTTCTTTCTCAATATAAAACTCGACGAATTCATCAACAATGTTACGATCCAAGAAAAACGCTAAAGTATGATCGTCTTTGATCTCCATTGTCCTCTCTCTCATCACACTTCTCTTTTCAAATTCAAATTTTAAAATTACTTTTAAAGAAAAATGATTCGGATCAGTTCTTGTTTTCGCATATAACTTCTCTAGCAATTTAGCATATGTGATCATACGACATATTCTCATGTTAGTGCTTGGACGAGTGCTATATCTCACTGAATTTGAGTCTTCAATAATTTGACCATCCGTGTATACTAAAACATTAACTGTGTTCGCCCTCGGCATTTTCTATATAATATCAAAATTCAAACCATAAATTAACACTAAATTCAAAATTATACGTACAAACTATAGTTCAAAAAATGAAATTATACTTTTATATTACTAATTAAACCTAAAAGTTATAACTACTCATTCGAAATTATACATTCTATGTAAACCTAAAACATTTGAAATTATACTTAAAACTTATATGGAAACATAAATTGTATTCAACATGATATAACAAACTAACAATTATATCAAAGTTCAAACCATAAATGCTAAATTCCATATTATACATACAAAATATCACTAAAAATTCAAAATTATCCATACAAATTATACCTAAATATCCAAAATTACATACATACAAATTATACTTTATCCGAAATTATACCTAAAATTTATATCAAAGTTCAAACCAAAACATACCTAAACACTAAATTCAATATCATACATACAAGATATAACTAAAAATTCAAATTAGATGTACAAATTATACCTAAACATCCAAAATTATACCTAAAAATTAAATTAAATTCAAAATTATAATACAAATTACACCTAAATATTTTAAATTATACATATAAATTCGAAATTATAACCTAAAAATCGAATTAATTTAAACTCAAATTTGATTCGAATTAACATAAATTCTACAATATAATTTATAAACGAATTTAGCTAAATAAAAAGTATATGAAAGTAAAAGATTATCTTAAATTCTTAAATTTGGAGAGGATTTTTGGAGGAATGATTTGTTTGAAAAGTAGGAAGAAACGTGCTGAGAGGAGAAATTGCAGGAAGAAAGAATGCGAAAGAAGAAGAAAGAAGGAAGAAAGAAACCGGGTAGGTACTTAGATATGCCCGAGCGCGGAATGTGTTATTTTGTGATGCCTATTTTTTTTTGTATTATTTTCTTAATTTTGATTTAATTTTGTATTATTTATTTAAGATTATGTTGTTTCTTTAGCTTATTAGACTTAGATAGAAAAGTGGTTGAGCTCTAAGCATTATTATTATTTGGTCCCTAAATTTGGAGCAGCACAGATAACTGTTCCTTTCAAATAAAATATAACAGCAAATTAGTATCCAGCTCATAACTATTTATTGAAAACGACCCATCAAAAGCGCCCGTACCTTACCCTACCCCCACCCCACCCACCCACCCTCGGTGAATAAAAATCCTTTTGTGCTGCTTTTGTGGTCCATGTTTTGAACAATGAGTGCAGTACATATTTGGGTTCTTTGTAGGCAATAGGCATGTTTACTATTTTTCCCTTTATTACACAAAGGAAAAAGAAGAATAAGAGAAAATATAAAGAAGTGCAAATATAAAGCTTTGTTTGTTTACGTTTTTGAGTTAAAATTCAATTATTATTTTTTTTGGAAAATATGTATAATGGGTAATCTTGTGAAAAATATGTGATGTGTGATGTACTGATGTGTTTGTATATGATTTTTGAAACTAGTTGAAAGTTGTAAAGGAATTCTATATTGACACTCCACAATTTGATAAAGTTCCTCCAAATTCTTATTAAAGTAAATAAACCTTCAAAATATCATATAAAATTCATGTCAATTTTTTATAAGATGAACTTTTTTTTTGAAGAAAAATCGGTTTATATATCATTCAATCGAAAGTTTACAACGCCTGCAACAATGCACTTCATATCGACTCAAACGATATAGTAAGAATATCTGAAATACCAACTATCAAGTTTCTTGAAGATAACAAATCTTAAGAACTCATAATGAACACAAGAGAATTCTTGTACAACTCCTATTCAAGGAGAGACGAAACTCTCATTAGAGAGAGAAAGCAAACTCTCATACGAAAGAGAAAATAAAATACTAAACAAAAAATCTAAAACACTATGTAAAAACTTATGTATCACCCGTCTTCATCTCGTCAGATCTGTCTCTGTCTCGTTAGATCCATACTCGTCTCGCCAGATTTGAAGATGTGATGTACAATTTGAAGAAGGGTGCTCCAACCCAACCCGCCGACGATGGTGGTGGTAACAGTGATGAAGTAGACGACTACTTCACCAAGCCATTGCCGACGTAGAAAAATAGAAGAAAAAAGAAGGTTAGAGTTTAGAGAGAGATGGGAGGAGAGACATTTTAAAAGGTGAACTTAAATATTCAGTCTAAAAAGTTTTAAGTTTAAATTTGCATAATTTGTCGAAAAATTTGAAATTCATGGCTTTCAAATTATTCAATCCAATCCACTTCTAAATTAATGAGTCCATTCGTAGGATGGACTTTTAAAAATGAACATTTTAAATAAGTACTTTTAAAAACGTAAAGTGTTTGGCAAAATTAAATTTAAGGTGATTCCTTATACAAGTGCTGGAGAAAAAGTGCAAAAATCATTAATATGCACTTTTTCAAAATAGACTTTTGGAGAAGTGACTTATTACAAAAGTTCATTTAAATTTTATTATCAAACAAGTAGAATTTTTACAATGGACTTCCATCTCCAAAAGTTCACTTGAAAAGTGTTTCCAAGCGCATTTTTAATATCTCTTAATAGTAAATTTTTGGATAATCATAATTATTTATATAATTTCTCAATATCAATAGCTATAAAATTGTTCAAGAATTCGGTGTACCAAGAATAAAATGCATTTTCAATTTACTCTATTTTCCCAACTCCACCGGTCATTATCGCATGTACTCCTTACTGTAACAGGGCAAACATAGCACCATGTTTGCGCATCTTGTCTTCACAAGATATCACTACTACTCCTTCAAATTTCAATCTTCTACAAAGAATTTAGAATTGAAAAAATTAAGGGTCTGTTTGTTTGTGTTTTCAATCTACTTTTTTTATTTTCATCTGAAAATAAAAGTTACACACTTTACACTGTTTTTAATTGAAAATATTCTCATTTTCATCCTTGTTTTTACATTCCCAATAAATTTTAATCATTTCTATAAAATTATATTTCACGTCACTTATCTCACTTTTTCTTTTTATCACTTTTTTCTCTCATCTTCTTTCAATTTTTTAAACACTAGCGTGTCTTCCGTGCTATGCACGGTAGATCATTTTAAGCTTTTTTAATAAAAAAACTAAATATATAAAAAAGTATAATATTATGTTATGATCCACGTAACATATTTAAAATATGATGATATGATTTTACTCATATTTAAAATAAAAAAATTATTTTCAGAAAAATAAAAGGAAAGTCAATAAAGATAGAAAATATAAAAAAAAAAACAACTGAATTTAAATAAATAAATATGGATACCGACCAAATGTATAAAAGTGACTAATATATATATTACTTGGCGAGTAAGAAACAAATTAGTCATCATATGAACTAAATTAATACCGTTTTTGTGTTTCCCCTGCACTAAAATGTAATACCAATATTCCACTCAAAATTCAAATGGGAAACTCCAAAGTATGATCATGTGCATTTCTCAAGTTTTAGACTCATTATCTCATAAATGTAACTTTTTAATTGTATAAGAAATTTTATCTAAACGTTTGTTAGCCAGGGTAGCTTTTCTGTTTATTATAATATTATCTTAGTAAGTTGAGATAAAAATAATTGTTACATGACTAATCATTTTATAAACATAAGATACTTATTTATTTCTATAAAATTCTTCAAATGGATTTCTATGAAATTGAGTATGATACTTGTTGACTAGTTTAAATTAAAAATATTACGGTTTTATTTGTGAATTGTGCATTGTGAAACATTTTGCTAAATTATATTATTATTATTATTATTTTCTTTTTCCTTTTAGGTTTCCATTCAACTCAATTACATAAAGTCTCTGACGACTGAATGTTCCCATAAAAAAACCCAAATATTGATGCTGCTACAAATATATCCCCCATTTATTCCGGCTCAAGTACGACATAGATACTAATAATATCTCTTACGTTGTTGCATGTTAATTTATGCTAACGTACATAGATTGTTGTACTTTCATTAGATATTATCTTCTTCTAAGGGAGAGTTCGGTTTCATAAACCATGTTTCCACCAATCAAAGTGATAAAAGAAATGAAAAAAATCTAAAACAATTTAGTTAGAAAAGTTTAGTTACACATGATATTATATAATTAGTTTAAAAACCTACATGAATACCAAAATCATATAAGGATAAATAAGGAGCTATTTAAGTCTTCTTACCTTATGAAACACAAAAAATGAATAGAAATAATAATTTGGAACATATGTGACATGTCCATAATTATACAGGTCTTGGAATCATGAATAACTGCTTCAATATTTGAGAAACATAGAAGAAGAAACACAAATGAATCTTCATTTGAATTTACAAAAGAGATACATAAAAATAGGTAGGGGAGCTCAAAGAGAATGCAAAATAAAAAATTGTAATAAAAAAATAATGAAAAATACAAAATTAAATTACAAAAAATCTCCATGAAAACATATAGAAACAAATCAAACAAAAGAATATTTTTTTATAAAAAGATGTCAAAGTAACTGGAAATTAGTAAAGATGCAAAATAAAAAATTGAAATAAAGAAAATAATGAAAAATATAAATTAAATTACAAAAAATCTCCATGAAAACATATAGAAATAAATCAAACAAAAGAATAGTTTTTTTTAGTTTAATGTAACTAAAAAGTAGTAAACATTAAACCTAGCAACCATATAATTGAAAAAGAGAATATAGAAATATGAGAAATAAAATTATTCAATCAAACGGATACCGAAAAACCTAGAGAAAGTGCAGAAGTACCAACTCAATGAACTTAGAAAGAATGAAAAATTACAAAATAAGTAACTCCTATTACAAATGATCAAAATTAAAGAAGAATGAACACATATAAAATTTAAGTAAACAATATTACCATAAAAATTATATATAAATAAAATAAATAAATGAAAGAAAAAAATTAAAACTAAAAATAAAAGTTATTCAAGTGTAATCGATCCAATACAAAAGAAAAAGACTAATAAACTATTCTAATTTCCAGATCATTGAAGAATATAATATAGAGATAAGAAAATTCTAATCAAGATCTAAAAAAATAAGTAAAATATTAAATCAAAGAAATATGTGGGTGTCTCGGAGAAATTCAAAACTACTAAATGAAAAATATAAAATCTTAATACCAAGCATCTCCATAAAAACATAAGAACCAAATCAAAGAAAAAGTTAGAACTAAAAATAAAAACTTATTCAAAGATAAATAGGTCAATGTGAAAGAAGAAGTAGAATAATAGAATCATCCAGAAAACATGAAAAATCGAATGTAGTAGAATAAGAAAAGTTAATCAGTTAAATGAGATATGAAAATTATTTATTCAAAAGTACATACATATGAAGGAGTTGAGGAAAAACTCCATAAAAATGGATGAGGAAGAAACCGCAAGCGTAAATAAAAATACTGATGCAAACCGTAAAATTTCTAAACTAATAACCTAATTTTGTGGAGTGAGTGGGTTAGTGTCCTCATTTATTGGGCAAGTCAATCACCATTAATATTTTTGAAATCATATATAATTTGAGGAAGGTAATTTTTTAAAAAAACGTCATTTCCCTTAAATATTGACATGAATCTTAGGATACGTATAATTACTCCATGCAGGGATCTTTACAATTTTAACTTTTTACAATAAAAAAAACTCAAAATTCTAGAAAATTAGAATTTGAGTTCAATTGGGTCAACATAAGTCAAACACCCCTTCAAATATATATAATAATATAGATATAGATTTCTCTCTCCTCTATTTTAATTTTTTTAAACATTTCTCTCTGCTCTCTTTTCTAACCAATGTTTTTTCTTCACTTCTCTCCTTTAAATTTTTAAAACATTTCTCCCTCCTCTCATTTAAAATTTTAAAACATCATCAATATTAATTATCAAACCCAACATTATCCATCTAATCATTACTTGTCAATCATTTCACACACCACATTCACCAATTTCAAGCATTTTTAAAAATACAACCAAGTATACCTATTTTTCTCATTTTTCTCACACAAAAATCAAAAAACTTATTCCCCATACATTTTAGAAAATGACGGTTGAAAATTAAATGAAAGTACTTCCAAACAGAGCCTAAGAATTTGGAATTTATATTAAAAATGAAAGACGAAATAAGTAAAAGAAATTTAAACTTAGATGCACATTTATTTACAAGGTCTTAAAATCTTAGACTCACAACAACTGGCTGTTGTAGCTTTAGGAGTAAAAAGCATATTGCACCATGTAAAGTTGGATTTTAGGCACTTTTCACCCTCAAAATTTAAGATACACATTTTGCACCCTCACTTTTATGGTTTTTGGCAACTTGCACCCTCGATCCATACTCCGCCAAAAAGAACTCGTCGGCTCCCTTTGACTGAGGGCAAAAATGTCTCCACACTTTATTTTCCGCCATGAAGTTCCTGCCAAAAATAAAGAAAAGCTGAAAAATCATAATTTTCTACCTAAAAATAACCCCATTTATTTTAAAGAAAGAGAGCAAGCGGAGTTTCTTCATCTTGAAAAGTTAAACAAATGGATTCACAAACTTCAAGCAATAGGCCAACCTTGGCACTATTGACAAGAAGTTCCATTTGTACATTGTCATTGTGGTCATGGTTTGCCATTTATAACCTATTGGCAAAAGGATAATTCGAGTAGAATATTTCACAAATGCCCAAATTATCGGGTAAGATGTTATTTATTTTCATTTTCTTTTGTATTTGGTGATGATTATTTATTTTCATATTCTAATATTATGTTGTATAAATTCCAACTTATAATGAAATTTATCTCAGTGCAAAAATTGATGTGAATTCTTCAAATGATATGACCCGGAGATGTGTTACAGAGCAAAAAAGAATCATATCAAATCACATGTGGGTGTTCAGCAATAATTTTGGCGGGAAAAAATATGTGTTGATTGATTTACTCTTAATATATTGGGAAGATTCGCCGGAGCTCTTATCTCACTGACTATTTTTGTTGAATTATGAATCAGGGGTGCAAGTTGCCAAATATCATGAAAGTGAGGGTGTAAAGTGTGTGTTTTAATTTTTGATGATGGAAAATGCCAAAAGCCCAATTTTATAGGGTCTAAAATGCTTTTTACTCTAGCTTTAGTGTGCTGACAAACACCAAAAAAGTCAATATGCACCTTTAATCAATTGAATGAGAAATTATAACATTGCCATAGCCCATAGCCAAGAAAAGAAGTCCCATGCTCTCTTGGAATTAGGACTATTGGCTAAATTACAGCCCTATGTTTGTTCGATCCTAGCTAGCTAGCGTCATATATAATAGAGAATGTGAAACAAATAAAAGGACTATAAGGTATCAAATCGAATATTCTATTCAAAATTATATTTTATCTTCGAGCAAATGTCATTTATAATTTCTAAAGTATTACGTTTGTCTCACTTACGTCTCTAAAATAAGTTTGTTACGTTATCGTTCTTAAAGTAATAATTTTGTCTCACTTTAGTCCTTTGTGGTGGAGATTGAACGGAAGTTAAGCATGTGTACTACACACGCCGGTCAACTAAGGTTTTCTGTACAATGTTTGAGCTAACTTGTAGTCATTGATTCTGTCTGATTAATTATTCAAATCTTAATTTAATCTGAACGATGTAATGGATCTTTTGAAAAAAAAAAAATGGTTGCTTGTTTGTCCTCTAAACAAAATTTTTAATCACTCTTAGTTTTTCTAAATACATATATGATATATCCTAATTAATGATAGTTTGGTCAACCTTTCTCTATATTCAAGTAATTTCCTTGAACATCTCTAAAATATTTGACGGCCAACATTTCAGCCTAAATTGTGACTATATAATACTATGTAGTTATACATAAGAAGGCGCTTTAATCCACTGTTATTATATAATATATATATATATCTATGTGTGTGTGTGTGTGTTAAAAAGAAAAAGTTAAAGTGGATAAAACAACGTTGCGGGATTACGCAGTATTATGTGGCTCTAAAAAGGATAGGCTTGCTTTGTGGTTTTTTTGGGTACCCCTTATTCGGAAAATTCTAAGGTAATTCTACCCCAATGGTGCTAACTTCTTCAACACCACATATTTGTATTGGGGTGGGTGATTTTTATCACCAACTACCTATGTAAATATCATCTACCCCAATACAAATATGTGTTGTTAAAGAGATTAGGACTATTGGGGTGGATCTGTCATAGAATTGCCCCTTATTGGAATGAAAAAAAAATAAAAAAAATAGGCTTGGTCGTCTTGTTTTGACTTTTGACATAAAAGTCAACAACTCATTCTCGGACACGCAGTAAAGCTGGTTTTCAACTCTAAAATTTAGAGTCTAAATTAATAAGGTTTGTAGACCGAAAGCAAACTTAGAAACAGGAGGGCCGGTGGGGTTTTTTAATAAAATAATACAAATAATATAAAAATTTCTCAAAATAATATAATTTGAAATCAATTATTAAACTAGTACAAAATGTCATTTAACATGTCGTTTTTGTCTAATTCCACTATTTGAATTTTAGTCCCTTACTTCTTTATATTATAGAAAACTCCCCAAACAATTTTATAACTAATAAAATTTTATCCCTTATGATAAATCTTATTGCATTAGGTTTTGTTTTTAACCAGAAGATTTCAATTCATGATAAACGATAAAATCAGGCCCAACATGCTTCCGAAGAATAGTAAAATCTCATAATTCTATATTTTCTGCTAGGGTATTCTGAGTCCTCGATTTTACGGCAAGCCGGTACAAGCGACTCAAGACCAACCACACAACCGCAGCAGGTGGTTCACAGTACTCAGTTCCTTCAATGATACCCAGCACAACCCTAATTTCTTTTTCTATCTTTGGGCAAAGAAAGGTTTTCAAAATAAAATTTAATAAATTTCGGAAAACAGAGGTTGTGCAAAAGCCTTTATTTTATTGATGAAAACAGAAAATTAAATTACATGATATTATTCTACTCCGCTATTGGAGGAGAAAACCTTTAGCCTCTCATGAGAGGACTTATAATTGGGGAAACCCCCATACACTTGTTTATTAAAACTATAAAAGAAAGATTACAAATTTGCTGTTTTGCTAGATTTGTAAATTTTGAAGAGTTGAAGAAAATTTCTGATGATCTTCATCTGCTTCTGAGCTCTCCTTTTATATCCTCAGACCTCGGATTCCAAATGCGGATTCCAAACTTGTACAATTTTCTTGACATCATTGCTTTGCTGTCAAGATTCTTTCACATGCGTGTGGACCCTAGTGTTTGCCACTTTGTCTGCCACGCCTTGACTTTAACAGCTGTCTTTTGGTACAGCTGTAACCTTTAATCAATCACATGAGTGATTCCCGGTTGGTGCGCCTAATTGTTTGGCCGCCTTTGTCGTTTACATCCTTTTACTTGGGTTTGGGAAAACCCTTGGGGTAAACTTTCCTTTTACCCTTATCTTTGTCAGATTCGGGTTTTACCTTGGTGACCCGTATTCTGGTGCCGAATAAGGGTTTCTCTTGAAACTGGCAACTTGAACACTCCCTGTTATGCCATAGATCAACATGCATCATGTTGCAGGCTTTCTTCCTGGTCGCGTCTGTTGCTGGCAACTTGTTTTCCCAGATAAGCGTCCTCTTTTGTTCAAAAAGTTTTTCTGCGAAATCAGTACTTTTCCCTGTCATGGAATTTAACAGGAACGATCCATTCGCTGTATTAGAGAATATCTTGAATGGATACTTGACTTTGTCCATCTCTGTAAGACAGACCCACATTCCCCATGCTCTCCTGGTGGAAATGTCATCTTCATTGATAGTACTAACCAATGGAGATTCCTCTGTTGCAACCTTAATTCTGGTATAGGCCGCCATGTCTGGTCTCTGTAACTTAATGAAATGAAACACTGGATGAGACCCTTTTCCTGCTATTTCTGGTGCTGCCGATATAAACTTTAGCTCCAGAATATCGCCTCGTTTGAGGTGCTGATTGTTTTGCCATGAATCATACACGGCACTTGTAATCCAATCCGGAAGCTTAGATATTTTCGGAAAACCTGGTGACATAGTATGTATTGAAGCTAAAGCCCTAAAATCATACCATTCTCGGACCTCTTCTGGCTTAGATCCTTCCTTCATCCAAATCCTAGGATATTTCCCCGATATTTCTATCAAGGATTTATTCGGATTTATTCCTTTTCTTGAGATTAATTTTTCCCAAGAATGCTGGTAACCCTGCCAATGTAAATTAATCGAGTTAGTATTAATCTTAGAAGTGCCTGTCTGTGGCCTAAGATTAATCTCTCCCTCTTTAACCCCAGAGGTGGTGGGTTGACTTGAACTAGTAAGAGCTTGCGCTTCTTCTTGTTCAACATTTTCCTTTTTCTCAGAGTCTGAGAAAGGACTTGTGCAAGTGGTATTGGAATCCACTACTCCGGGTATAGAGTCCCGTTCTCTAAACGCAGGTTTGGAGTCCTGCTCTCTCAATTCTCGAGCAACTACAGAAGGTGATGCTTTTCGAACTGGTCCTGTAAGAGTATTCCATAACGAAGTCATGGCATACGTTGTCTCGTTAATCGAATTCTGGACAATGTCCAAATCAGCTCGTTGAATTCGGCCAACTACTTCAGCGTTAACTGATAACTGTCCAAATTTCCGATTAAGCTCCTCAAGGTTTTCCCTGAGATGCCTATACCTTGTGATGATGGAATTTGCTTCAGATACTTCCATCTCTTGTCAAGAAATCTGCAAGAACATTTTCATGAGATTTCACAATAACAATGTCAAAATAATAATATTGACATTCAGCTTGCCAACTGAGAATACGAGCTTTTTCAATTTTTAATTCAAGTTTATTTTTCAAAAAAGCTTTAACATTCGTATTATCGACTTTCAAAATAAATTCTTTGGCTAATAAAAATAAAGGTCATTTCTTGAATGTCTTCCAAACCGTAAAGAATTCTTTCTCGTTAATATGCCATACTCTGGCTTGTTGTTCATTGAACAACCCTCCAGTGTATCTACAAGGTTCTTCCCCTGTAGTTGATCGCTTCATGAGCACTGCTGCCCATCGATAATCATTGGCATCTGTATAGACTACCAGATCATCGTTATCCTGTGGTATTGCGAGTTTAGGCAAGGTTTTGCACACTTGTTTCAACTCACGAACCCTTTGAGTGTGAATTTCTTCCCACTTCCATTTCTGGCTTTCCGTTTCTCTTAAAAGTGGTCGGAAATCCTTTCGGTGTTTGGCTAGATCTTTAATAAAGATCCCTGCAAAATTAACAACTCCCAGAAAACTTTGAAGTTGTTTTTTGTCCCTTAGAACATCAGGAAAATTTTGTATCTTTTCCACAATATGTTTTTGGAGCTCAATGCCTGCTTCGTCAATAAGAATACCAAGAAATTCAATCTTATTAACACCTATTATTGCCTTCTTTTCAGAAAGCACTAAACCTTCCTTATAACATGCATCAGAAAATATTTCAAGATGTTTAACATGCTCTTTCATATTTTTAGACGCAATCAAAATGTCATCTATATAGACAAACATAAACTCGAAATAATCTTTGAAAAGATTATCCATCTTCCTTTGGTATATCTGGGGTGCATTTGCTAAACCCATTGGAAGCACATTCCAGATATATTGACCCTGAGGAGTAGAGAAGGCAGTATATTTTCTAGACTCCTTTTCCATCCTAATCTGATAGAAACCAGATTTGCAATCAAACTTTGAGAACACTTTAGCACCTTTGATACAATCGATCAAGTGTTCTCGACTGGGAATATAGTAACCATCAAACTCAAGGATCTTATTTATTCCTTGATAGTTGATTACTAATCTTGTCTTTCCTCTTTTTACCTCGCTATGGTTCCTTACCAAGAATCCAGGGCTACTGTAAGAAGAGACTCCAGGTTCTATGAGTTTCAGATCGATATGCTCTTTTATGATTGCTTGCATATCTTTCTTGTCCTCCATATTCATCTGGATAGGCTTGTATCGAACATACTCGTACTTGCATTGTTTCTTAACTTTCAGAGTAGCTTAGATCTTGTTTTTATTCCACCAAGCCAAAGGATTCTCATTAAAGTTCCTTTGAATTAATCTTTTAACATTTTCAAGAGAAAGTAAACTTTCCCCATCCACAGCATCTATGGGTTTGGATTGTAAAGTATTCTTAAGAAAGAGAATACCTTCTTCACCTATTTCCTTAGACCTGTTTTTTAGAAGGCTAACCTTTCGATTATATCCTTCACAGAAACTATCATAACCTTTTTGTCTGAAAGACAGTAAGGCTTTTCCAAATTTCCTTTTATCCTGCATTTTAGGATGGGTTAATTTGGAATCATTGTGTAAATCACCACGTTTGCTGCGAAAATTTATGGGCATGAGGCGATTAAAAGCCTTTTCGCGTCGCAAAACTTGTATCTCACTGCCACAAGTAGTGGTAAAGGTGAGCAAGTGTTTGTGATTATCTTGCACATATTTTGCAAAGGTTTGAATAAAATTATTACCCAGCAAAATATCAGCGCCAGTATCATGAAAGTAAATAGGAGGCATTTTTACCTTGTACCAAGGTGTTCCAAATGCACCACCGATCATGATATGGGCTTCACGAATACCTTTATTGAGGATAAGAATTTTCTGAGAAAAATCTCTTCCTGCAATAGTAGGTAAAGATTCCATAGCATTGCTAGGAAAAACTCCAGGTTTTGCTATGCAAATCCCAGATCCAGAATCAATATAAGCTGCAAAATATTCTGACTTATATTGTTCATATAACATACCAACAGATATGTATATAGAAAAAGGGCTAGTCATTTATTCAACTTGAATTAAATGTCCATCCAAGCTAAACTCCATACCTTTTCCTTTTCTTCCCCAAGGTTTATGTTCCTCAAGGAAGCTGAATCCAAGAATAACTATTCTTGGACTCGTCCGACACTACCTGTAACAAATACTTCATAGTCTGCTATTTCTAGCATACATTCGTATTTGTTAACGGTGGATTGCTGCAAGTGATAGAGATCATCACAAGGAAAATAATTTTCTTTCTCTGTAATGTCAAATAAACCTGCACATCTTTCCATCCTTCTGGGCATTTCAGTTTTACATTATCTACCCGAATGGCTGGAAGAGTTAAATCTTCCATTAACTCTTTGCTTTTTAAGCCTTTTATCCTTTCCTCAGAAAAGGACATTCGGCTACTGAAATCTGTTCTGGAACTTACCGATCTGTCTAGAACTGGGTGATCTCGAATTAAGATATCAACACCACCAATCCTTGGTATTTTAATAGGATCAGGTGCCATAACCTTAGCAAATTCCTTGAATATTCTAGGAATTTCAATATACTCTTTCCTTATGAACAAATCAGAATGATGTGTATTGGAAAGGGCATAAGCTATTCTATACGTAATAGAATATGGACGATTCCCTTCTTTCATGAGATCCGTTCTCTTGAAATCTTGATGACGGGTTAAAACTCGACTGAAATCTTGGTCGGCAAGATTATATGCTATTCTTGGATGATATCAAACATTAGTTTGCCAGCATATAGATTTCCTACCATTGTACCAAGACAACCATCCCTTAGGTTGTTAATCCTTTTATCCATTATGGATAAATGCAAAGGTGAATTAACACCTTCTTTGAAAGTAGCTTTGATTACTACTTCAATGGTTCCTATATGGATCCATTTCATAGTCATCGCAACTTCTTCCGAGAGCCTACTTAATTCCTCTAGAATTTCTTCTTTTGGGATAAGTTGCATTTCCATCACATTACCAGTTAATTCCATGGGAATTGAGAATTCCCCTGAACTTACTTTGTACATGATGTTATGCCGCCTTTGATTTAATCCTATTTGATTTAGGATTCGGCTAAGCCCACTGACTCGGAAACCATCATATTTTCCAATGTCAGAATTTTGCCTCATTATCTTTTCCATGGTTTTATCCGATATGGATGCTCTGGAAAAGAAACCAGCTAGGCTGTCTGATGTTATCAGCCTATCTCCTTCGTTGGAATTATCCATTAGAAGGATTTCGTTCATCTAGAAGAGAACGATTAAACTCTGTCATTTGGTTAATGACATTTTCCAGATATTGAACATTTTCGGACCAAACTACTATCTTGGTTTCATGTTCAATTATCTTTCTTAGGCGAATAGGTGTTGCGCCTAACAACTGGATAGTAGCCTCATAATGCTGGATCATGGTTCTACTTCTTTCCATTTTTCTCTGAAGATCAGAGATAACAGTTCGATATTGCTGAACTGTAGACAAGGGAATTCCAGGCATACTTTTGGAATTTATTCTGACTCACTTGAAGTGTCATCAGAATCGCTCCCAATTTCCTCCTCATAGACGCTTTCGTCTGAAGGAAGATTGTCGAATTGGTAAACTGGTACCAAATCGCTAAAGAAAACTGCGTCCAGGATGTCTGCAGTAGCTTCAAATTGTTTCAATTCGTTGCTCTTTTGCGGACAGTCTGGTGAAATGTGGCCACGAGCACCACACGTCCAGCAGTTACAATCCTTGAAACTTTCATTAGTACGAGTATGAGCTCGCTTGAAAGTTCGTCTCGTAGGGGTTTTTCCAGTGGATTTCCTAGATCCCTGGGAAGACACCCTTGTTGGTCCAGATCTTTGGCCAGATTTGTAAGATCGGGCTTTAGACTTTGACCACCAAGACTTTCGCCTTAAAGGAGATCGCCTTTTATAATTCTGATTATTCTCAGAACTTCTAAAATGCTTTTTCTTCCTTCTCGGCTCACTTGATTCTCCAATTATTGTTGGAAAATCATTATTATCACAACAAAGAGGGGTTTTCTTCATTGTCCCCTTAAGCCTCTTCATTTTCTTCTGAAGAGAGGCTTGCAGACACCAGTCCTTTAGTTTGTCTTTCAAAAAAGACATTCTTCTGGAAACTGAGTCAAACTGTCCTTCCGGTACTTTGTATGATTGAATCAACATTTCCCTCCATGGACTACAGATTTTTGCAAAGAACAGAGTTGCAGCAACGTCTGCCTTTACAGTACTCTGATAAAAATATTTGCGAAACCAATAAATATATTCATCTACTGCACAAATATTTCGCAACTCTATCCCATAGAGAGCTTGGGTATACTCTCTGGACTTTTCTGCATTATTTTGATCGAAGTATCCATCTCCGATAAAATGCAGCTTGATGAGTCTTCCGAATCTTTCTGCAATAGCATTTTTAGATTCGCCTTCTAAGACTCCTTCTTTGGTTTCTGCCGATGTGTTAGTCCACCCGGTTTTAACCGATCCTTCGAGACTTAACTCGATCAGCTTGATAAAGTTTTCTTTATCAAGATCAAGGGCAGTTGCTGCTATTTTCATGGCTGCTACCCATTCATCGATTATAGTTTCGAGATTTCTAAAATCGATGACATCCAAATTTAAAATAGTACCATACGGATGCAAGGGTTGTAACATTGTCCTTGCCCAGGGAGTATTCTCCGGTTCTATTTTTGGATTTCTTGGATTTGACCTATACGTAGTACCCACCAAAGAGGGTCCAGCGCGAGTGTTCAAATCCTCACGTTCTTGCATCATTACCTCGGGAGGAGGATTATTGGATGCTGAACTTTCTCCTGGCAGTGTTAATGCTAGGGGATTCGTTTCGTGGGTTTTTACATCTACGCATTCAACGAAATCAACAATATTTAGTTGAGAAAAAGACTCAGCTAAATCCTGTAGATCGGATGGATCCACTCTTGATATATCCATATCAGTTAATACTTCTAAGGATATCTAGGAGTAGTTCATCCTGAGTTTTAGGCTTAGGAACTTCCTTAGCCTTTCCCTTCTGATGTAGAAGAGGAACTCGACCAAGAGAATCACGGATTCTGTCCTGTTTTTGTTTGGACGAACCTGCAAGTCCTAGTCTATCTTTCAGATCTTGGACTTCTTTATTTAGATCTGTTATAGATCTAGCCAGATCTGGAAAAAGCTTGAGGATTTCCTCAAGTCTACTGTTCATGGTTTCGATTTTCATAGGAAGATGTTCTAACCTATGTCCGAACTCTTGAACAGTCTTTTGGATTTCTCTAAGATCCCGAGAGAGCTTAGAATTATCCGGTTCAATTTCTTTCCAACTCATAAATATTTGGAAATTTTACCTGTATGTTTCATGTCTCTTGCCTGCCTTGTCACGCAGTCAAGCTCCTTGGGCCACTTGCCGTTGATTTGAGAAAGCTGAAAATCTCTGGCTATGTTGCCTTGAAAAAGACCTTCCATATCAAATCGTCTTTGATAATATCTGATCTCTTCTGGTAAGTTAGCTGGAGAAGGAACTTCTTTGGCTAACTCCTTCCGAATTCCTTTGGTAATTCGGGACACTTGACGGATAAACCTATCTATCCGTTTGGAATTTTGTCTTTCCAGAATCTGGAAATACTCTCGATTATCTTCATAGATCGAACTATTGTTCGGTTCCATTCTTGTTTGATTCTCCTCACTTAGGGTTAGAATAATATTTTCGTACTTAATTAAAAATTTTCATCAATAAACCTAGGCTCTGATACCATTTTTTGATGGATCGGTCTTATCATGAATCGCTCGTTAAAAGCTAAATTTTTCCCAACCATTATGCTCTAAAATCAATCATTTTAGGATTTAAAATTATCATTTTCTTAAATTGGGGTCAAAATGTATAATATTGTAAAGCTTAAGGACTAATAACGCAAAATTTGGAATAGTGAAGATGTCATGCTAAATGTCGTCTTGTATTGTTTTCATAAAGGTTTTCAAATAGTATTAGTTTAAGAAATTTATTATGTTTTTATATTATTTTAATAAAAAGCCCAGGGCCGGTGGTGCCGGTCGGGTAGTGTGTATCAATATTTTATTATATATATATATATATATATATGTATGTTCGGATCTACAGCCACTGAAGACCCCACTTCATTTTTTTTAATATATACATAGTTTTTAAATTTTAATATGTAAATTACAAAAATGCCCCTACTCAAATTTTTAAAGACCCCCGTCAATTGTGCTCCTCTGGGACGGAGCCGGGGGGGGGGGGGGGGGGGGGGGGGGGGGTGCGCTCGCCCCCCCTCAATTTTGAAAAATTATTTTTTTACCTTACAAATTTTTTTATATTTTAATTTCGCCCCCCTCAAGATCGAAAAATATCACGTTTTCTTTCTTTATTTTGAATTTGCCCCCCCAAAACCCAAAATTCTGACTATAACAAAAGAGATATAAGAGTATAAAGTATATTAAAATTCTTATTATATTTTCTCCCATAAATATAGCGTAGCGTAGCGTACCGCGGGGGGCATGCCCCCCGTACCCCCCTTAAATCTTTCGTCTATTTGACAAAAAACAAATTGTATAGCTATATCACAATAATCTCACCCCCCCTCAGTAAAATTCCTGGCTCTGTCTCTGGTGCCCCCACTGACCCAAATTTCTAGATCTGCCATTGTGTATCTATGTATTATGTATATGTATAAAATTTACGGTTATGACATAAAAATTATAATAAGATAGTGTCCAAACATAGCCTTCAAGGTATAGAAGTATTTATGATGATCAAAATTAAGAACTCCTGTTCTTTCAAGTTTCAACATGTGGAGTTGCTGAATATATTACGTAGCAGATGACGTAATATGATCAGCCCGGCCCGAAATGTGGTCTGTCCATTTATTTCTTTATAATTTACTAGAATTTAGAGCAATATATAAAGGACTAATGATAATATGGCAAAATGTTAATTAATGATTTAATTGGCTACAGACAGACCACGTAGCTTTATTCCTTAACAGCCTGTTTGCTTAAATTAGATCCGTCATTATATAACACAACAGCAAAACAAAATAAACTAATATAAGGTTGATGACTTGATGTGCCATAATTTTGCCTAGGGGCATTTTGGGTGTTTTCATTTTAAACAAAACTAAATGAATATGTTTAATATAAATGGGTTTTTCAAAACTTAATTTAAGGATCCTTTTTGATTAAAATTAAAGGTTTGGGGCCATGAACCATCAAGCATCCCTATAAATATCAAGACAATTAATTTGAAAAGGCATTATCTAATTATTCCTAAAATACACAAAATGTATTTGTTAGAGAAGAAAGTTGGTTTGTCGTGTTGTAGGTCGGATCCTTTTCACACTATTTCGTTTCTTGAAATATCCCTACCAAGATTAACCACCCTGACCCCGGATCATTTTTCATACCACATCAAAGGTTTATATTGTGTTCTAATATATGGTGCTTTCGGTTCACAACTCACCAAAAACCACTTAATGTTACCTGTTGACATATTTGCCTATGGATACTGATCACCATATTTAATTGCAAAGTATATTTATTATTTTACTTATATATTATGTGAGTGAGGGGGATCGATCTTTACGTTTAATTTTCAGCCGAATCCTCTCGTATCGGAGTGTCTTTAAATTGATTAGTTATTGGAAAATAATAATGTTGATATAGGTTGGTTAATTACTTAATACAAAGCAGCAGCATGTGCCATGTACTATTAGCAAATAAAGTAAAGACATGACAACAAGAATCAACAAATTAAAGAATAATACAGAGATGACATTTAATAATTATCATGTTAGAAGAACCATAATTATAACTTCAACTTATGGTACTGATAAGGAGAAAAATCAAAACCATATTTATACCTAATTATTTTACCCATGATTAATTAGATATTAATGCAACTTGGCTATTCTATATATTTAGTATACATTTAATGGCTACTGAGGTGAATCAACCTTTTCATTCTGTGTACGGAAAAGTAAGATTTTTATTTTATTTTTGATAACTAAAAGGCCAAAGATAAACCATTTATTGGGGAGAAAATGTTACCTGACATTATTAAAATTATCATATTATTAATATATATGTATAAAGTGATAAGAACTTTAGTTTTGTTATGATAACATTTTTCACAGGTTCAATGACAACATGTCATCTAAATATTCAGTATTAATAATTAATAACACTTGTATAAATACAAATGTAGTCATTGATTTCTCATGGTAATATTATGTTATCATTGTACATCAATATGTCTAACATCAAAAAAACTTCATTCAAGTACACATGACAAAAAATGGATAAATATCGTCACTATTATAGTGCGAGTCAAATTCAAGCTCTAATATAATAGTAAAAAAAGGTAATTTGATAGAAAATATAATAACTTCTAATGTGTTTGAGGCCCAAGAGGCTCGGTTGCGGCACAAGCCCATAACTGACATATTTATGGGCTTGCATTTCGTCATTATAGCCCAATATATTGTTGGACCCAAAAGCAACCCAAGCAATTTGATAACAAGGAGCCTCAAGAATGCACACCACCTTTGTGAAGTCCATCTTATCATATTTCAGATGGGAATACACACATATTTATGGGCTTGCATTTCGTCATTATAGCCCAATAACTATTAATCCGGGTTTGTCGGACTACTAGACTAGGGTCTCCCCCTTCATTCCATGAGAAAAAAAAAAAAAAAGATGGATTCACACACACATAAGCACATAGCACATTGCACTTGTATGTTTGCACTAATATGTTATACACTTAAAATTAGGTAATATGTGTGCTCTAATTTGTAAGTAGAAATAAAATGAAATTTTACATTGATCAATAAATTTATGATTTTTTTTTTTGGTTTTCAGAAAGTTCTCATAAGTGCCCATACATGAATGTCAGGCAACTCGAATCGTTTTTAACTGAATTAATCCAATGAAATGACAAATACAATGAAGGTGGCAAAGCACGAAACAAATATTATTATTTTTGCTAAGCAATTGGAAAATTACATTTGGCCAAATTGGATAATAACAAAAACTTCCAAGTGTCGATCAGTAATATGCATGAATCCACGAATCATGGTGTACTATGTAAAAATAGTTTCTTCTTGCACATCTCGAAGTGTAGTTTTTTAATTATTTGTCGTGCAAAGTGTGAAAAAACTGAAAATAAATTGATGATACTTATGAATTGGGTCTGAGCCTATACTCGTTTATTAAAGTTATAGGTGAAGACACGAAGTCTACAATTTCGGATGTGACAATTCCCTCAAAATAAATGATCATTTTAGACACAATAGTGCTATATATATAGATGTGACACCAACCCAAATCGTCAAAACTCCATTCCTTCAAAACACTAAGGGCTCGTTTGGTTACCTGGTTGGGTTTGTGAAGGATTATATACCATTGGATACATAGTGTGTCATTCCAGCATATTCCTAACCATTTGGATGTTTGGTTATCTGTCATTATCTCAAGATATCCCAAATGTAAACCTGCCTTCTTGTTTGGTTGAATTAGAATGAATATATGGTTCAGTTACGAATTTTACCAAAATACCCTTGTTTTTTATTGATAACCCAAACTTACCCTTGGCATCCTTTAGCAATACATCCCCATTTTGCATCCTTTTGCATCCCCATTTTCAAAGACCTGGAGAAACGCAGCTTGAGGAAAAGAATAACCCAACAATCAGGTAAACTTATATCTCAATTTCATTGGTTCTTTTCAATCTTTTGTTAATATGTATATTAAACAGCCCATTATTTTCTTTTCTTTGAATATTTGGTGATTAGGGTTTGTTGAAATGGGTTTGTTGAAATATGTCCGGTCGTATTTGGTGATTAGGGTGTGTGAACTCAACAATTCGAATTTTTGTTGAAATGGGTTTGTTGATTCAAAATATCAACAAGTTTGATAATCAATTAAACCGAATTTTTGAGTAATATTTGAGTTCAAAGAGGTTGATAGTTGAAAATAAAATATTGAATCTGAAATCCTCTTTGATGGTTTTTAGAATCAATCAATTAAATTTACATAGATGAACATTTCTTTTACTTTTGAAGATGAACATTTCTTTAAATTTACCTTCAGGTAGAAAAGTTCATCTTGTTGGTTTGCTACCAACATTCATTTCATATTCCTCCACTAACTTGAAGAAATGAATTGGGAATAATCGATTGATGTAGACTGATTTAAGCGAGGGTGATTATGAATAAGGTTGTTTAAGGCCCTGTTAATTCTAAATAAGGGTGATAATTGCCCCTGTTAATTCTAATTTTATTTTGAATTAGGGTTAATTTTTTGATCTAATTCTTATTTACTTGTTTCTGTTTATTTGAAAATGAATGAGATGCTCATGATTCTATTTTTTATATAATGCTACGGTAAACGCCTTTTTTGATGGGAAAGGATTGCCCTCCAAAATGTTCGTGTGAACGTGGGCCAATGTTAATTGTTCGTGTCACTCGTAAAAATAAAAACCACGGTCGATTTTTCTATCGTTGTCCGGCTTGCAAGGACCATGGGGATCATTTCATTTGGTGCGACGAATATCACAAAGATGATGATATTAAGCCAAGTTTCCTCGTCGACAATTTATTCCCTACCAGCGCATCTACCACAACATCGTGTTCAACTAGTCAGTTTGTAAGCAATTCATCACCTGTTTTTCCAACTCAAACAGAGACAACAACATATGTAAATGAGTCTATTCCACCACCTGTAACACAATCAGGCATGAAGTTTCCTGATAGTAAACCAAGTTGCTTGTCTATAGTCACTCTGAATGATGGGGGATATGAAATTAAACTAGACCAAGCTGGGTCATGGATGTTATTTTGTTGCACAGGGGCTACAATCTTAATTTCTAGTCTTTTTGTCCTCATGTTAGGATTGATGATAGGAAGATTGATGACACGAAAAATCCTTACGTGTATTAAACAGCAAGTGGACTGGTCGTGTGTAGTAATAAAGTGGACAATAAAGTCCGGGTTGTCGAACCTCAAGGACTTGTATTTTAGTTTATGATTTTAAAGCAATTGAAGAACTTAAACTAAAACAAGAATTAACTAAAATATTATGGAAATAAGATATAAGAAACAAGATGTCGAAATCAAGATAGCTATGGAAGAGAGCAACTAAGACACATGTGTTGGCATAAATTAATCAATTTTCATTACAAACATGTTCTCATATTATTATACTAATGTTGCTTTGGTGGAAAAAACTTTAAATAATTACTACCCGATGTCTCGGCTGTAATAATCCTATGATTAATTGATGGTTCTCTAGATATGTCTATCCGAGAATCTAACCAACAATCATGCATTCAAGTTCTAGAATTTCCCCGGATTAATCCGGCTAACTGCACCCGGGAATCTCTACCTATCTCTAGGGGCAATTCCCTATTTTTTACGAATTATGTGATGATCCTCTTTGCACCTTAAATTACCTTCTCTCGAACGAATAATTTAAGCAATAAATCATGCATATGGTAGCTAAGCATATGATGCATTCAAACAAGATCAAGACACAAAACAACAATAGAATTAATATGAAAAACACAATTTATAACTCAATTATCATAATTTAGCCTCAACATGGCCTTAGTTCGAAGAATCTATTTCATCATAAAAGATAAAAGATAGGAACTTAAATTAAGATTCATATTCATAGACAAAAATAAATCTAAATCTAAGAAACTCCCTCGTATTTTTGATGGTTGAACTTCGATCTTCATCTCTTCCATGCTTCTTGATTTCTTCACCTTTAAAGGTTCTTGATAATCTTCATAACAAATCTAAGGATGATGAAGATGATGATAGGATGTGTTTAGGCTCCCCCAATGGGGAATGTGTTTTCAAGTCTCTCTGTAGGATGACCTACAATCCTCCTTTTATAGCCAAAAGAATTCATCAACCAAGAACATGTGCTTCCATTCTCTTTTATTTCCACCTACCATTCTCTTACTTTCCTCCTACCAAGAATGTGAACTACCATTCTCTTGTTTTCCACCTACTAAGAATGGGAGCTGCCACTTTCGTATTTTCCAGCGCAGGAATCGTGTTTTATTCATAAACTTCTCCACAGACCTCCGAATTGGATGATTCAAGTCCCCATGTAAAGATAAGACATAGATCTAAAACTTTGTAGAAGGACACTTCATCAAATTCGGTCTCTAAAGTTATCCAAATGGCGTTCCAACGTGGAGATTGTTTCTGATTTGGCACCCAAGTGTGCGGAAATGGTACAAAACATGATCTTGGCTAACTCCAACTTATTTCTTGCTTGTTTGGTCGTGGAGGTGTAAAACATCTTGGCCTAAACTTGTTTTATACGTCATTTTTCAGCCCGTTCTTCGATTGTATCTATTTAAGGTCTGAAATCACTTAATGCACGAATTAAATGCACATGTGGAAAGAATCAAGCGATAAATGAACCTAAAACATAAACGGAAAGGGGCTTAAAAACACGTAAAAATGACTCCTATCAATTGACTTGACACACATGAACGTTAATTCTTCATGTTGAATTGTATTTTCATTTTTATGTTAAACTGCTCTAAAATGTTGTTTATGGAATAAATATCCTTGTGTTAAATAGTACCATTCGATTTATTAGATTCAATTTTTTGGGGGTATGTCATTTCGTTGTTGTCTTATTTTTTTCCTGAGATTCAATACTAGTCCCAACTGAGACATGGTATCTTAATTTCTGGCAATGAGATAGGAACAGGTAAAGACATGCTTGTGTTAGATAACCAAAAAAAAATAGAAATATTAGATAAATGCCTCTTTCATGAGAAATCTCCTAACAGACTCACATACTACTTGTCAATATACGCATAATAAAAATGAAAAAGATAATCCAGTTCACCTTAGCTATTGTTAAGCACATGGACAGATTACTCATTAACTAAATGGCCCAAGCTTAAATTTTTCAATGACTACCAGATGCAAGTGAAAGACTAGAAATGTTAATGCCTCAAACCGGTGGTGTTAGATGTTGGTCCCAAGTGGTATATGAAAGGGTCTAGAAGGGGAGGGGGGGGGGGGGTTGAATAGACCCTGAAGTCTTTTTCGACTTCTAAAAATTAGTATCACTTTGAGGTATTTGAACGCTCGGAAAGCTTTGAGGGGGGGGGGGGTATTTAAACGCTGGATGTGGCGCTTGAGAAACGTTAACTTAGACTCGGTGATTTCAACGCTTACCAAAGTAGGGTAGAGTTTAGTCACTAAATCAGGGTTAGCACAGCGGAAGTATTTTATAGATTAGCGTTCGGTTTGTTAATCGAAAGTAGTCGCTTAGTTGTTTTAAAACTTTATCAGAATGTATGCAATATGAATAGTAAAGCAGTAAAACAATGAATGCTTAAAGAGGTAAATGACACAAGATATTTGTAAGGTTCACTGGGTGATGTAATCCCAGCTACGTCCTTCTTCTCCTTTTATCGGGGAGGTTTTCCACTATGATGATTATCGAAGAGTCACACAGAGACTTCTACAAGATAGAGGGAGATTGGATGTGATCTCGGAACTCCTTGGTCACACAGATTTCAGCTCCACTAAAGACCTTCTATCCCCTTGCTTCTTTCACTCAGAAATGGTGCAAGTTACCCTTGATCTCGGAACTCCTTGGTCACACAGATTTCAGCTCCAATAGAGATCAACTTCAAGTACTCCACTGATCTCGGAACTCCTTGGTCACACAGATTTCAGCTTCAATAGAGATCAACTTCAACAAGCTTCTCTTACACAAAAATACTGCTTGTGAATCAACAAACTTTCTCACTCAGATGAAAGATGTTGAGGATTGTTGTAATGGTTTTGTTTGGTTTTGGGAAGTTCAAACAACTTGGAATATCTCAGGAATAGTGTATGGTTCTTCTAAAAAGATGTTTGAGATATTGGTGACTGTCTTTGGAATGTATTTGAGAGGCTTGAAGGATTTCGGCTATGGAGTTTCTAAGCTTTTTCTCTCAAATAATATCAGCAAAGTTTGGACCTTTTTCAGTGTATATGAGCGTGTGATCTCGGTCTCTTTTCACTGTTGTTACGCTTGTCACCACCTTTGTTTTTGCTGAAAGGGTACTATTTAAGTGTTTCTTGGAATTTTGTCCGTTGGACACAATTTGGAGCGTGTTTCCCTAAACATTCCTTGTCTCAAACATTCCTGACATTTGGCTATATTAAATAGTCAGGCATTTTCTTGCTTTTTGGAATCTGACAAATCTAGGTCAAAAGGTAGCTTGCCCATGTGATAGTGCTCATATTTTAATGCACTTTATCCATTGTTTAATGCATCTTGTCTTTATTTCCGTTGGAAATAATTGCTTGAATAGTAGCACTATTCACAAGACGCCGAAACTGTTCACATGAATAGTAAAACTATTCAGCTGGCGCTTGAATAGTGATGCTTGAATAGTAACTCCTGAATAGTAACACTATTCAGTTAGCGCTTGAAAAATACTGTTCGTATGAATAGTACATTTGAAGGTTTGAGCGCTTGAATACTGTTCCCCTGAATAGTCGTGAAATAGTATTCTTGAATAGTAGCGCTGGACGCTTGAGCGTTGAATAGTATCGCGTGAATAGTTACGCTTTGAATAGTGATGGATGAATAGTATCACGATTCACCAGGCGCTTGGGAGTGTTCTCTTGAATAGTATGTTGAATAGTAACACTATTCAATAGCTTGGAGACTGTTCACTTGAATAGTACGTTGAATAGTGCGGATGAATAGTAGCACTATTCACCAGGCGCTTGAGCGCTTGAATAGTAAGCGCTGGACGCTTGAGCACTTGAATAGTAACGCGTGAATAGTAGCGCTGGACGCTTTGAACAAATCTTCATCTTTTTTTGATTCCAGATGCTGATCTTCAACTTCATCACTTAATAGACTCACACTTAATTCTATTAATGATTTGGTATCACATAATCTAAAATTTATAAAGACAAAAATTACAAGCCTAACCAAATAAATAAACTTTCAAACGCTTATACAATATTTCTATGAAAACATAAACTTACATTCTTTTGGGGTCTAACATGAAATCCTATCTTGTCATCATCAAAACATCTAACATGAAATTCCTAACATTAGATATTATGTATTCATTTCCTCTTCAAATTCGAAAAAGAATAGAAGCATTCTACATCTATCTAAATACATATCTCTGGTTCAAGAAAAATTGTAAGATTATGTTTATTTTCCTAGTTTGTGATGATCTTATTCCAAATCCGTTATACAGCACAAGAGTGATTTGCACGTTTATCAATCTGGATATAAAAATTTGAAGTAATTAAAAAGACTATTATAGTCATCCTAACAAAACTCAACTGGTATTTACTCAAATTAAACCAAAACATGAATCAGTGCACTAATCTACTTAAAAATATTGTAAAAGTGGGAAAAAATAAAAAAAATTTAAAATGACCTCCCACATTAATATTTATATTTATAAAGTCAAAATACATATGAAGTCTTATCTTCCTCTCATGATATTGAAAATAGAGAAGATAAGAACTTGTTAAACATTGACATTACACACCCGTCTAAGAACTTGTTAATTAAAATGCAAACCGTAGATAATTATAGAGAGGAAAAAACACACAATATAGTACGTGGAAGGTTAAGGTATCGCAAGTTCAAGGGAACTTCAACTTTCTCATTATGTTTGACGTGGTTGACGGCTCATCCAATGGCTCTTTCTTAGGCTTAACAAGTTTTGCTACATTCGGGGGCTTGGTTGGTGTAACTCTACTCGGACACCATGGCCCAAATTTGTATTGTGGACTTCGCACATTTGTGGAGTTCTCATCGGTTGGATCAAGGTGTACAATGGGTACATTTCTTTGATTAACATCATTCGACTTAGTTGATCCTTCACCCTCTTTGTCACCTTCAATTTGAATCACATTCATAATAGGATATCCGACGGTGTTATCTTCGTCGTCATCATCATCACTTGACAAAATGATCAAGTCTTTTGGAGGAGTTGGATAACGTTCAATACGTGGATGGAAAATTTTTTGTAACTTCTCCCATTGGGGTTCCCCTAGTGAAAAATAGGCCTTCGCAATAATAGACTCTTAATAAACATGGAGTAAGTTAGTAACACAAAATAGTCAATAATTGAAGCGAAATGGCATAATTGTCTTAGGACATGATTGTTAATAACTTATTTATATATATTTACCTTGATCCACATCTCCCACAATGGAGCCGGGGCATAAACGTGGTTATTAGACTCGTCCCAATAAACTCCTTCTGTCGTGATGATTGTTTGGAACATAGAGTACCTTTGGTGGAGCATTTGGAACCGACGGTTGACTTGGTGAATGTGAAATCGATATCAAATTTCTCATTCAAATTGGCACCAGCTTGGATGACAACATAATGATCGCATGGTTTGAGTTGAATCTTTCCATATGTTGCGATTTTCTCAAGCTCGGAGATAAAGAAATCATCTCTTGCATATGTCCAATTCTCATTGTAGAACATTTTGGCTTGGGAAGGATAAGACATGGGTGCTCAAATGATAGTTAATAAAATTGTGTGCTAAAATTGGCCTTCTGGAATGGGTTTGTTGTGAAGGGGTTGATGTAAAAAATCTCACCATGTCCTACTATTTATAATGTGGTAACAACTTGGAATTAATGGTACAATTACAAATTTATGGCTTAGTTGTCGGTTGCAACTTTTTGCATTTATTTTGAAGTACTGAACATTGCATAATATTTTATTCATTATAGATTTTGGTCATGGATTTTTGTCAGATTTTTTTGTCAAGAAGACATTGTATCTTAATGCTACTTTGACACTCAACATATTGGGGAGGTGCCCTTACAACCTATATTATGAGACTAGTGTTGACCTCAAGATACACAAGATCTCATTGAGCCACAAAAAAAATATGACTTGACAAATTTTGCAGGCTTCCAAAAGATCTCCCGGTTGAATAAATATAGGACAATAATGAATTTTGTAGGCTTCCAAAAGATCTCCCGGTTGACAATTTTCAACTGTGCGTGTGGCAAAAAAAATATGGCAACATATTTCAACACTCACATTCAAAGGCTCACAATATTGTTTGACACATTTACCACTCATATTCACACACCTATAAGATTCACACACTTAACCAACTCAAATAGAAATTTCTCACATGTTACAATAGGCCTAAACAATTTAAACAAAGAAATCTCAAACAGAGAGCATATTATCCCATGGAACACACATCTTCTCAATATTAGCACATTGTAGCCATATTACTTACTAACGTAATTACCACCAAATATCAAAGACAATAATAAATTCTATTATACAAAATATAGAACATTAAGATCTAAATTAGAGCTCAACCACATTGTGCTAACTAAGGTCTGCTTAAATCCTATTATACAAAATATAGAACATTTAAGTAAGCTAATTAGTAAGGTCTGCTTCACAGATATCAAGTTTTAATAAGTTTAGTCAAATAATCTGTTTAAGCCCAAAAGTTGATCTTCTACCACATATCAAAGTCGTCCATCAAGCTTCATACGGACATACTTGATTTTTCGTTCGGCGGGAAGACTAAAGAACAACATTAGATCATCAGAATTCTTGACCAACATCTGTGAAGCTATGAGTTTTTCCTCCTCATTAAGGCCCTCCATGTTTTCAACAATTTTGAACACCTCTCTCTGCTTCAATGAAATGTCGTACTCAAGACTTAAATTTCGTGCAATGTCACCAAGTCTATCTTTAGAATTCTCTACAAAGGCCCCCAAAAAATCAACTACCGTGTCCTGATAATCAACAACATTCCTTTTCCGTTTACCTATTTTTTTAGATGAACTGCTGCCCGCATTCTCATTCACGGATGTGGTCTCGGTCTCGCCCGCATTCTCTTGTTGGTTTGCTTCTTTGCCCACCAAATCTTCCTCCTGATTTTCATCATTCATCAGACCACCTACAGCTTCTGCAATATCTTCAGCCCCTTCCCCAGTAGCTCTGTCTTTTCCGAACACTTCACACCATTCACGATAAAATGGCCACGATTTATACCTCATCAACCTTGCACTAGGATCGTTCTACAAATATAACATAAAATATATTTGATGTTAAGCATGTAAAAACAAAATTTAAAAATCATCATAAATAAAATTTAGAACCCAAAAATAGATTTAGAAGCTAAAACTTACCCTTATGACCCTCTCCCAAGCTTCGTCAGTCGTCTCAAGCATTCCAGTTGTTTCATTCCAACCAACCCCACTTTTGTCCATCATCATGAACAAAGATCCATATTGTTTCTTCCAAGTGTGAATTTTTGAGTTAATATGGGGTTGTGCACGCAAATTTGTCCCGGGAAAGGTCTTTATCATTGCTTGCTCAAGTTCATGGAGGTATCCAGTGCGAAAGCCATTGTCCGACTTCCACCCGGCAGCCACAATTTCCTTAAGAGCTGTCAGCAGTACCTCCTCCTCTGGTCGGGTCCAACTACGCCTTGATTGATCACAAGTCTTCATTGGTCCATTACCCTTGCTGATTTGGGTGGAAGATGACTCCATTTGCTTATAACTGCAAAGTAAAGTTAAGAAAATCTGCATATATGAAAACTTGTTCTCCTACATTAACCTAAAACAATCAGTTCAAACATATACATACTATAGATAATAAACTAAAACACATACAAAACACAAATAATCTATAAACATTAATCAACACAAATTCATCAAACATCCTACAAACGTAGTCCACAATATTACAAGTGAACAATTTGGGCAATGGCAAAGGCAGAAATATTACAATTGTGAAAATAACACCTTAATGAAGCTTAATATTACAATTGTGAAAATAACTCAAGACTTAAATTTTTCTAACGCCCCCTCCTATTTGTCGAACCCCTCCACTCATTAAACATGGCATTAGCTACGCTATCACGCCAATTGGACCACTCAGTTGAAGACTCCACTGTGTCAATAAATTCCATATTGTCATCTGCATCGGCATTATTTACGTAGAGATCCGGAAAAAGATGATCTAAAGGATCAATAGGCATTTCCATTCGTATAAAATTATGCAAGAGACAACATGCCATGACTATGTGATTTTGTGTTTTGATAGGGTAAAACGCATGACTTCTTAACATTGCCCAACGCATTTTCAGCATTCCCCAAGTGCGTTCAATCACATTGCGTGCCTTAGAGTGACACATATTGAAATACTCCTTGTGATTTTGAGGAGTGGCTCCACTATCACCCATCTTTCAAGTGATATCTTACTCCTCTGTACGGAGTAAGAAATCCTTCACAGTTTGTGTAACCATTGTCACACAAATAGTACTTTCCTATGAATAAGCCAAATAAAAAAAATTAAAAAAATGTGTTCACTACTTACTAGTGAATATATTAAATATATGAATATATTAAATATAAGCTTCTGTGATTTTTAATATATATATATATATACTGAATCTGCTCTTAAATTAATGTGGACTCTAAAAATTACCACTTGGCACTTTAAACCGGTGAGGCCTATTGATAGCGTCACGAAGGACTCTAGCGTCGGCAGCTGACCTCTCCCAACCGGGCAAAATATAGACAAACTTGCAAAAGCGGACAACTACCCTGAGAAGATTGCTACTAACTTCTCCCTTCCTGTTCCTATAACGTGCCTTTTCAGTATCGCGAACACGGACATTAATGTAAGAGCCATCTAATGCACCTAAACAACCCTATTAATGAAAATAATAATGTTACATAGTTCCTAAAACACATATTTATAAAAAAGTTGATATTTATTCTTTTTTAAATTTACCTTAAACCACTTCCACCTCGAATCTGTGGAATCTTCCTCTACCGGTTCAGGAGTAACAAGGATCAGGGGATATAATTTCAACAAAGCTACTAAGACCGCGTGAAAATATTAGCTAACGGTGTGCCCGGATCTAATGAAATCATGTTTTACAATACAATTTTTCTTATGATGTGCTAGAGTTGACAGAAACATACAAACTTTTTCGGGTATATTTACATGCCTAGAGTCTATCAATCCACCTACGTGCTCCAACAAATAGCACAATCTACCAAATGCATTTCTATTCATTCTTAAGTTGTTAGCGCAAGAGGTGTCACTATATTCAACTATTCTTCTCATGTGAGACACTTGGTCGGGTATCCGATTAGCCATCACATATCTAACTACCCTTTCTGCCCTCCTACGATTCCCAAACCTCTCATCTTGTAACAATGCAATCACAAGGTTGAAAAAGAATAAACTTTGGACAATTATCTCTTGAAGAATCAAGAAAATCTGCATTTTCTTCCGACAAATGCGTGCCATGTTCACTGCAATTTATCGAAAAAGTACAAGATCACAAGCATATTTAAAGATAAATTCACAATTCACAGTATATTCCCCCTTAGTTCATAATTGAAGCTATACAACCCACCCTACTACTAATTTCAACAATTATACAAAAGATGATGATATTTCACCCCTGCATATAAAGCATTTTCTTCACGTTTCATATGATTATTTAACAAACATAAGCCATTAAATACAGCTAACAGTTACAATCTTCCAATAAATAACAAAGTAACAAATTGTTCTAATCAACTTACCTCACTTACCCATGGAGAATTGAACATGAAAAATACTTACCAAATTTTGGAAATATTGAAGTAGTATGTCCCTAATCCAAAATTTTTAGCTGCAATATTACAAAGCCAACACAAAAATTAAAACATTATTACTATTCAACATTGGGAAAGTCTTTATCAATCATAATTTCTTTAAAAGAGTTGCATCTTTTAAGCTTTTATTTCTTTTTCTTCTATACTTCATCTATTAAAAAAGTGATAAGAAACAGTGTTGTACTCAAACTTTCCGTTGTTTTATTTTTTTCACCATAATACGTAAACTTATGCAGAAAGGCCGATGAGGACAAGGTACAAGGAAAGCATACGGGTGAGACTGCAGAAAGAAAAATTTCACAAATTTTTTTTACTAAACCCTACCAAAACGTAAACTGAATACAGGCTCAGTTTTAACCCCAAATATATTATCTTTCTCCAAATTCACCAAGTGTTGAGCAATTTTCACAAAAAATCAAACCATAAATTCGAAATAGGGGTTCCACAAAATACAAGCATTCGACCTAACAAAATGCAATAAAACCCTTTCACTCAGACTTGAAAATATGATGGAGTAGAGGGGAAATGATTTGAAGATTACGGATGGAAATATGATGGAGATAATATGGATCTGAAGATGATGGAGACTTACGTGAAGAAAGCCTTCAATTTCAGGTTCAGAGCTCCAATACGTGACGAACTTTTGACAAAATTTGCGAATACAGGATTTTTTTCTTCTTCTTCGGATCTATTACCGTAAGAAATCCTTCAATTTCAGACAAAGTGCGTCATAACGTGAAGAAGGCAGATCTGGGATTTTTGCTACTGTAATACGTGAAATGGAAATATGTAATAAAAATTGAAAAATAATTATTGGTTGGTGTATATATAAGCGAGGGGTATTTTCGTCATTGTAATTTTGTAGTCCATGGGTTTAGAAATTGGGTTTATGGATCACACCTCTGAGGTGTGATCCATAAGCCTGCCCAATGTGTACCCATGTACCGGGCCTAGTAGTTAAACTGGGTTTGTATTTTTTGAACCAAACATTGATATTAGGCTTGATACATAAGCCAACCCACCTATTCCAAGCAACCAAACGAGCCCTAACTAAAATAATCAAGAAAACAAACAACACTCGTACATCAAAGCACCAATTTTCCTCCTATTGAAAGCCTAAAACTTAATGTTTTTTCCAAGTAATATTATAATTTGCACAAGACGTCTGTTGTAGCAAAAGGGTGGAACTAAATCCAGCCGTGAATTCTCCACAATAGACAACAAAAAACTATTCTCCATCTGATGCCCTCCAATAACAATACTAGTCTCCACGAATCCCCACCGTCAATAAAACCCATACACAAAACCTCCCCATTATTAACACCCACCAGTGAATTCCCCCCATATATTCTCCAAAACACGTCTTTATGATGCATCACGAAGTCCACAAAAAGCGCACTTGGCCCAACTTGCGTTTTCGGCAAGATTTTCGAGCTGTAGCAGACCTCAAACGACGCCACTGCCTTAACTCTGCTGACATGGCTCAACTCTTTCACAAACGCGCTTTTAACAACGTTGTAAATAGAGCTCTCCATTATGGTGTAGGGTTTAACGGTGCTAAACTTTGTTCCCCCATATTCGTCCTTATTGATTGTTAGTAAAGATTTTTTCAAGGGCAAATCTCGGCCATTGATTCTGATTGTTGTTAAATTGATAAAGTAATCGGGTGAAGGGTAGTCTTTGTAGAAAAGACCAGGTGTCCTGTATGGGTTCACGATGAGCGGTGTGTAGAGAAGAAAAACCGAGACATCTGAATGGGGTTTAAAATTATAAGGTTTACTAGATATAACCACGTGATACTGAATATGTAAAAAATATTTAAAAAAAAATATATCTATCATTACATAATTTATTTATATATAATTTACAAAAAAAAAGTAGTATATTTTTGGCAAACTTAACAAAAAAATATATTAAAAGATAAAATGAGAGGTAATCATCATCATTAATAAATTGGCTCAATTTTGTTGGTTATCATTGAAAAAATTAACAAAAACGGGAAAAAGAACAAAATAAAAGACACTTTAGGTAATTTGGACTTAAATAATTATGATGAAGAGGATTTTATAATTATTATATTGAATACTAATAAAATTCCTCAATTGTTATGTTGAAGAAAGTCAAAATATATTGTCATGTATTGAATTTTATTGATATGCATGGGTAGAAAGTGATAGCATATGTTTTTATCATGTACAATTAAAAAAAAAATCTTAGAAATAAAAAAATAGACGAAAGAGATTACCAAAATAACAGTTACATAATTCATTCTTTTTTGCAAAGTACTTGACATTTCAAAATTTATAAAATTGATATTTATTCCGAAAAATGCTACAATAATTTTTTTTTATGAAATTGAGACATATGAATCTGAGTCCAAGCCAATTCATTTGAAAATTGTACATAAAAAATAGAAAGCAAAAGGATATCCTCCATTAGTACACACAAATTAAGATGGCAACATGAGAAAATTGAAGCTCTCTGGCCTTTTTATGTTAGTCGTGTTCTATCCCTTGATCCTAATTGCATATTTTAATGTAATGGTGTCCATTTCTGCAACACAAATCCTGCTACAGAAAATGTCAATCAAACAAATACAAATCCTACTACGGAAAATTCTATTTGAAATCGGACTTAAATACTTTTCAAAATTTAATCTAGCAACTCAAGCAACAAAATTTATTTGAAGATAGTAATCAAATCGAAATTACTGCACTCCTAGATATAATATTGTATAGATAGTACAAATTACAAAAATTGGACTACAATGTTGAGGAACCATTGAAATAATTAAGTTAGAAAAAGAAAGTAAAGCAAAACTTACCAAATCATTACTGGTACATTGCCGTCTATTTGACTACATCTTTTCATATACATAATGGGAAATTGAATTGGAAACTCGGTGAGAATTATGGAGACAAAGAAAAGAATTATTAAAAGATAAAAGTTAAATAAATTAAGCAAACCATAGCAAGCCATGTTGGTTCGTTGTGTCCATGGTCTTAAATTTCCTCCGAAATGTTAAAATTTCGACCGAAATTTCAGATTTCTGGGGGTTTCGAAGTGAAATCTCACATTCGATCCAATTTTATAGAATATCTATCGAAATTTACCGAAACTGAAGTTTTCCAAAATTTAAAATAAAAAAATTATTTTGTTAAATATCTACCAAAATTTTCCGAAATTTCTCAAATTTCCTGAAATTTCCCAAAATTTAAAATAATATTTAATTATTTATTTTTAAATAATATTCAAAATGAGTCCATACCAACATTCAATATTATGGGCTGAACAATGTTAATATTTAACTAATAATTTGTACATGTAGTATAAAAGTGAAGGAAGGAGAGAGAGCAATGGTAATGATTTCGATCCTCCGAGAAACTCAATGTAGTTTTAGATGACGATTTGTATTAAAATTGTGGTACATTATGATTACTTTATTCTCAAATCATATTTATTTTATATTTTTTGCCACAGATTTTAGTCATACTCCTTAACAAAATTCACTATACATATATTACATATACAATATTAATTATGCAAAAGATGCATAATTATGACAATTAAAGTTATCCACATTTTTATTGAAAATTTCCAAGTATTTCTATAAATTTTCATGATTTCTCTAAAATCGAAATCGAAATTTTAGATATCCCCGAAATTTCCATCGAAATTTCCCTAGATTTACTACTCCGAAATCTACACTGAAACCGAAATTTAATACCTTGATTTTGTCTTGCGGGATGTTTATAGAAACTGATGACTCAAACTCCTCTGTCATCATTGATATTGAATGGATGTAGTTCATAGTGAATCTAATTTATCAAATATATTTTAGTATATATATTACTGAAATATTATGCAAACAACGTAATAAATCATGATGATCCACCGTAAAAGAATCATTTTACAAAGAAAAAAATCAAGTTCGAAACTTTTCATTCTCCAATAGCACAAATCTCTAAACATTTGAATTAGAAAATGAAAATTACATCAACAAACTGAATAATATCCTATTGCTCGTATTACTTCAAAAGAAGCTGTTGTTGCATCATTTTGAATATCTTACACTGATAATATTTATTCTGAAGCTAATAATCAACATAAAATTTGTTACATCTACGTATATGAAGAAAAAAATTAGACATTAGTACAAAGCATTAATAATGATAAAAATTATTTAAATGAAAAACAAACAAATATTTAATGCTCTTTCCACAAACTAATATTATATGTCTTCAATACCTTATATTGTTGGACCTTGACTTATATAATTATATAAGTATTTTAGTGGCTCATTTTTCATGCTCTCTTCCGCATAAAAAGTTCCAAGTGACGACCTAAGACGATTGTATCTAGTATTCGAATCACGATGCACCACCACATAAACGTGAGTTGTATAGTTAGATTCTTACAAAAAATATATATAAAAGTTCTATATACTCAATAAAAAGAATGAGAAAAAAAATTACAAAATGAACTTGATAAATATAAAAATATTCACCTCCATATACTCAATTAACAAACTTCGATTATGCGATAATAGTGCATCATTTAACCAACTGGGATAAATTTTAATGGGTTGATAAATCGTGTGGTGAGTTGAGTTTTCCATAATTTTCCTCCTATTGAAAGCCTAAAACTCAATGTTTCTTCCAAGTAATATTATAATTTGCACAAGACGTCTGTTGTAGCAAAAGGGTGGAACTAAAACCCAACCGTGAATTCTCTACATCAAACAACAAAAAACTATTTTCCATCTGATGCCCTCTAATAACAATACTAGTCTCCACCGAATCCCCACAGTCAACAAAACCCATACACAAAACCTCCCCATTATTAACACCCACTAGCGAATTCGCCCCATATATTCTCCAAAACACATCGTTATGATGCATCACGAAGTCCACAAAAGGCACACTCGGCCCAACTTGCGTTTTCGGCAAGCTTTTCGAGCTGACCTCAAACGGCGCCACCGCCTTAACTCTGCTGACATGGCTCAACTCCTTCACAAACTCGTTTTTAACAATGTTGTAAATAGAGCTTTTCATTATGGTGTAGGGTTTAACGGTGCTAAACTTTGTCCCCCATATCCGGCCTTATTGATTGTTAGTAAAGATTTTTTCAAGGGCAAATCTCGGCCTTTGATTATAATTGACATTAAATTGATAAAGTAATCAGGTGAAGGGTAGTCTTTGTAGAAAAGGCCAGGTGTCTTGTCTGGGTTCACGATGAGCTGTGTGTAGAGAAGAAAAACCGAGACATCTGAATGGGGGTTTGAAATTATAAGGTTTATTTTCAACTATTACAATTCCTTTTGAATTTGTAGATGGGCTTAAACAGATTGCGAATTTCTTGGGTAATTTATTAATTGGATTGGATAAAAAAGAAGGGAGTGAAATTGGGCTGCCGTTAATTCCAAGGCCCATTATGCCTACAACTCCATGGGCCAGGCCCTCTAGAATTGAAGTGATGCCACAAGCAAATATCAGGGCCGGGACCGAAACGGTGCCGTTGGGGATTGGAAGGTGGCGACATATTGGCCGAGCTCGCCGCCGAGGAGGTGGTTGGTCATTCGGTTGGCGACATCGGTGGTGCACAATTTGGGGTGGCAACCGGGGAACGGCGGCGCGTGACATTTGTGGCAGATACCGTGGACGAGCTTGCATGGGGCGGTGTTGCAGGTGACGTGGCGGTAGGAGGTGGAGTTGAAATGGGGGCCGCCGCAGATTAGCCAGGAGTTGTTACCACCGAGGTCGAGGGTGAGTTTGACTGGGACTGAGTGTGTTTGGAGGTTGGCGGTGGTGGTGTAGTGAGGTGAGAGATCGAGAGGATGTGCTTTGGTTATAGGAAGACAACGCCGTGCACGGCAGCGTTAGGGGTTTTGGGTATGGAGAGCATGATAGTGATAATTGTGAATAGGAATGATGTGGAAGCCATTGATTAGAGTGGTGGGTATTTGTGAAAAAATGTAGCTCGGTATTTCTATTTATAGTAGAGAAAGCATGGCTAATTTTAGGTCAGATTGAGTTTAATGGTGTATGCGTATATTTTATGTCTAATTTTTTTATATGTGTGGAGATCGCACACAATATATTTTATCAAGTGAAAAATGTGGTCACTGATATTGTTGAAATAGCATGATAAAATTAGCAAATTGATGCATGTTAAGAGTATGGGTTGTTTTTGTTTAGATTTGTGCAGTTTTATAGTATCAAGAACCGAGTACGTATAATTTTCGCAACCGGGGGTGCGGATGGAGGTCGGGGTAGGGGTTGGTGGTGGGGGTGGGGGGGGTGGGGGGCAACATTTTTGAGGTAATCACAAGTTTGACTATAAATAAGTTCAAATCTAAGATGCAGGGGACATAATTGACATGTCATTTACTATTTCTGCAATTCTGCAACCATAAAATAGATAAAGATCACCAAAATCTCATTAGATAAAATTTATGTTTTATGACGGACGAATTCTGCACCATAAATTTTGAAGATGAATTTCTAAGATATGCAAAGTAATAGTGTTGGAAAGCACGTCGATAGTTTCTCCGGTGTTGGCCTTCCGATTCTCAAGTCAAAAAAATAATTTTAGAGAAATATACGTACAATGTAAAAGAAATTTGTCAGACCAAGACCTGTTGGTTTAGTGGTATCTACCTCTCACTTTATGTGAGAGATTCTGTGTTCGAATCCAGATTGCCACAAGTTGTGGCTCTCCCCTCCTTTATGGAGCTAGATAGAGTTTTTATGGCTCAAGATTATAACTATCAACCCGAGTTTATCGGACTAGATATATAGGGTATCCCCCTCCCTCTTGAATTAAAAAAAAAGAAAAGAAATTTGTCCAAAATTCCCCCAAATACTCTAAAAAAAGTATTTATATTTCATAATAATAGGTTATAAGAAGCCCTATTTATCATAAGATTGTTGGGCCATATGTCCAACAAGGTTATGAAACCCGGCCCGGACCGGCCGGTCGAACCGGTAAAAACCGGAACCGGTCACTAGGCCGGTCCGGTTATGCCAAAAAAACGTTCGGAGCTCAAAACCGGTCAAACCTGGTCAAACCCGGCCAGAACCGGTCAGACCCGCGGTTCAACCGGTCAGAACCGGTTGAACCGGACAATTTTAAAAATAATGCAATTCAACCCTTTAATTTCTAAAAATCTGAAATTGACCCCTTTAAAATCTAAAAATATGCAATTGGCCCCCCAAAATATAGGAAATACAATTATTGTTTTCATATTTTCATATATATATAGAAAATACATTTTTTTTTTCATATTTTCATATTTTATATATTTAATAGTATATTAATTATTATTTATTGCATAATTATGACATCACCGGTTCGACCCCGGTTGACCCGACGGTTGAACCGGTGACCCGTGACCCGGTCACTTTTCCGGTTCACTGTCCGGTCCGGTTTTCAGAACATTGATGTCCAATTGTTCAATTCGAATTTCGATCCAATAAAATATATTTTACCTATATCAATATTAAAAGAACTTATAAATTATTTTTCAATTCAAAATACTTATTTCCTCCATCTTTCATTCGAAATATTTCAACAATTAGTGATTTTTTTTTTTATCAAGATTGTATGTATCTTTTATATTCTTCATATACACATCGAGTGTTCATCAAATACTAGTATATACTCTTCGAAAACTATGGATAACAAGAAACAAGTAATAATGTAATTAGAATTATTAATTAATAATATGTTTTGAGAATATATAATTTAATGACAATATAAACATAGCTATCACTATGTTTGTGGCGTTTCCTAAACATGAATGATGAGTTATCACAACTTAAAAGACTCATTATTAGACATAACAATAAAATTGCTATCTTTAATTAAGTGTTTCTAGTAACTTCCATTAAATTGTAACTCATCACTAACATTTACTACAAGAAAATCAGACATTAATGATAAAATATCAAATAACAATGTCAAAATTGTCACTAATTATAAATTTTCAATGACAAGAATTTTTGTTTTGTCATAAAGATAAGTTTTACATGTTTAGTAGTTACAAAATTTATATAAAAGTTGTCACTCTTGTTAATTAATGACAAGAAAATTGTTATCACTATTGACAATTAGTGACACATGTATAGTAACAACTTAATGACAACAATTATAGTTGTTACTCTATTTGTGTTATCATTATACATGTGTCATTAATTGTTAATAGTGCCAACTTTAAAAAAACTCTTATTACTAAAAAAATTTTTGGTGACAAAGTAAAAGTTACCGTCACTCATTTTGTATATATAGTAATATTGTCATTTTAAATTTTGTAACTTATATTATATTTTGTTGTAGGGATTATACTTAGTGGTAATGACAGGAAGAAGAAGAACCACTCAGGCTCCAAAATAAAATTAGAAAGTAGACATGTGAAATTATGGGCTGTCTGTAGATGTTGGTGTTTGTGCATGCCTCGGAGTTCCATGGGCAGTTCTATGCTGTTCAGAATTCATTATTGAATCCCTCAATAGGGGAGCATTTACTAAATTACCCTCGGATCTAATGGTGAATTCTGATGGTTTCGATCCAGCATAGAATTTCACGAGTTCTATGAACGGGATGGGCGGAAGAAGAAAACTAGATTTGTTTATTTAACAAGAAAACAGAAAATAAATAAGAACATATTTGAATTTGAGTGATCCGAATTAAGCAAAACATTATTAACCCTAACTGTAGCCTGTACAGGGTTTGGTAAAACCAATTTAATACTACCCATGACCTATTGGTGAAGTTATATCCACATTCCATATTATTTGAAACGTACTGATTTCGAATTCAGGCTGCCACAAATTGTGACTCTCCCATTTTTTATGGAGCTAGATAGAGTCTTTATGGTTTAGAATTATGACTATTAACTCAGATTTATCGGGCTAATATATCTAAGGTATCCCTTCATTTTGAAACAAATTTAATATTGTCACAAAAGAATTATGTACCAAATTAATGTTGGGGTTACAAGTCACAGCTTGAGTCATAGCACTTTTAGAAATAAAGTATTAAATTAAATATCAGTATTGAGATAGATTCTCAGAATACTAAATTAATTACGACAATTTGATAAAATTATATTTCAAGGTTATTCAAAATTCTAATTTCGATTTTAGAGAAATTTTGAAAATTTATTTGAAATTGTAAACGAAACATTAAATATTTTTAATTAACACAATTATGCATCTTTTATATATTAACAATATTATATATATGTGATGTATAACTAGTATGTTTTGTTAAATATTATGAGTAATATTTATTGTGGGAAATATATATATATATAACACTACATGGAATTCCTATGAGGACAAAAAATTGTTATAATTATTGATTTATTTTCCACCTTCATTTTCATACTGAATAGCTGTGTTCCTTAAGAAAAAATTTAACATAAATATCCAAAATTAAATTTTAAATTCATTGTTAAACGTGAAATATTTAAATCAATCAAACATAAATCACTTTATTATCATTTTTACTTTCGGGAAATCTTTGCTTTTTGAATGATATTTTTCATTTCGATGAACATTTTGCAAAATTAATTAAAAGAGGGATTTCACTTTAAGAAAATACAAATTTTTGACTTTTATCTATATATCATCAACAAAAATGTTGTCATTGTTAGGAATGTGTTCACGATAGGAACATGACATCATGACATAAGTTGCAAACTGCGTAAAATTAAACAAGAATCAAAGAAGCATAAAAAAGACATAATGAATTTTAACATGGTTCGATCATAATGCCAACATCCACGAGCCAATTACACTCAATCTCACATCTTTATTTTTCAAAGTTATTCATCAATTGTAATGAGCAAGTCCATATTTATGGAGTGAAAGACATATACACCAGCAAAACTAAAACCAATTCCAATAGGAAATACAATCTTATTTCTACGCAATTACAAAAAATAATCATAATACAAGTCAACAGCCAAATTTGAGGCAAAACCACATAGGAAACACAATCTCATGCTGCTCCGCTGCGAATCCCGCAATCAAACCCGCATGACCACATTCAACCCTGTGTTGATTGTGGTCAAACTTAGTTTGACCATCTCCAGGGCTGTTTTTGGATTCTCTTCGTCCTTTTTATCAATCTGTCTCCACAAATGCATAAATTTAAATGATTAATTATGTTAATCTACTAAAGTACATAGTTGACCGTTGGAGAGTAATCGCTTTTGATCAATTCATGACACGCGCAACTGATATAGCTGACCTATAGCATGAATTCATCAGCTAGCATGACTGCGCTTGAATGTTGTCATTCCCGCCACCAACTTCGTGCATGCTTCTCTATTAAAAAAGTAAAGCCACTAATAAATGTCAACTTGACATTTAATCACGCCACTAAAAAACTCTATTCTTTGCTTGCTTCCATTGAAAAACAAAATATATAGGTTATGTCCTGCATATGTTTCCAAATCCAATTTGGTCCAAAATTTTGTTTCGTTTGGTTAACACAATTTTGGGCCAAAAATATATAACTTTTTTGTCAAAAAACAAAAACATATTGATTATTTATTTAAAAATCTACAACCTATGTATTGTTCCCTACTTTTGCCTCTTCCTTCTCTTAACTTTCAATCAATAACTAATTATTAACAGACAAAAACTTCGTGATTTAACTGCTACAGAAACTTTTGTTCCTTCTGAAAACAAAACCAAACACTATTTCACAAAAAAAAAAAAATCAGAAAACCAACTCCTAAAATAAAACCAAATGCAATCTCATCAAATGTGCACGTGTCCCTGTAAGTTTCTCAAAAATAATTCTCACTAAAATATCATCCCAAAACATAACCAAACATAACTATAGTTTCTATAGAAAATCCGTGCAGAACTCATATAGGAAAGAAATCTTTAAACATATGTGTGCTATATTAAGTAATGCAACTATTCGAATACAGATTATTTTTAGAGGGTTCTCAATTTAGATTTCGAAGACAATTGATAGCCATAAAAAACCTAGATCACACATTCAATAGATAAATTAAACAGAAAAAACAAACTGATAAGCTTCTTATAGTCCTCAAATTGAAATTTTTATATGTATATATAAAGACGAAACACTGAGTTTTAAATGACTATACAGTATATATATATATATAGGAAAATTCTAGTATGGCATGCAATTAGTACGTAGAAATTTGATTAGATGTTTGACAGTGGAGATGAGTATATGTATTAGCCATCATATATATTTCCAGGGATTTGAGTGTGAAGTAGAGTTCTCCTGTAGCATCTGCACATCCATGGCGCTTAAAAGCTCATCTGTAGAGGCAGGAAGAGAGACATCACACAAGTTCAGAAAATCTGTATTAATTCCACTCTTCTGCCACTCTGGATAACTATCGGGCCGCGACGGGTTTAATAAGCCATCTCCAATCATATTATTATTATTACTCCCCCATATTTGAGATTCAAATGATTCCAATTCCCCTCCCCCCAGCACAAAATCAGCCAATTTTTCATAACCAAGTCCATCTAAACTTGGATAATAGCCCATTTCAAGATTCTTCCCCTCCGAACTGTTATTATTAACCCTATCCCGGATCAAATCTTCTTCTCTTTCATCAGAATTATTAATGGCGCAAATGGGAGATATTAGGGGAGATGTCGAGGCTCGTCCCGGTTCAGCGTGACCCGGGTTTTTGTTTCCTGAGAGGAAGAGATGGGGGAAGTTGAGTCGCGCAGTTTCACCTCTGAAGCGGAAGGCCTGGCGGTCATAGGCCAGCGCCGCCTCTTCTGGAGTCTCGAAAGTGCCTAACCAGAGACGGGTTCGGTTGCGGGGGAGCCTAATCTCAGCCACCCATTTACCCCAGTGGCGCTGCCTCACTCCCCTGTAAACCTTAGGGGCATTGAGGGAATTTCGCAGACGATCAACTCCATTTTCAGTTTTTCCGAAGCCGTGATCATGATGATCACTTTGATGAGCGAAAGAAATCATGTTTCGATCATTATTAATCTGTTCATGTGGTGGTGGTGTGGAAAATGTTTTTGGTGGAAGATACGAAGTCATGGCGGTTTGAAGATCATCATCATCCAGGGCAAAAGGGAAGACTAGTTTGGAACGAGGGAGATGATTTGGACTCCGAATTTTCTTCAGAGGCCTCTTGGGAATAATTGTTTGTTTTTGATCAGGTGAAAATTGCGGTTCATTATTGTTTGGGGTGGTGGTACAAGATTTTGTGGCGTGATCAGGCTTATTTTGATGATTTAGGTTTCCATATTCGGTTTGTTTGTTGGTGTTAGTAAAGTTGGAAATTTCCATCGATGATGATGAATGAAGGTATAGAGAGCAGAAATTGAATATATATCTATATATATATGGATGCAAAAAATAGAGTTGAATTTGAATATTTGATATAGCAAAGCATATTTTAAAGCATGCTTGCTGATGACAAATGACGATGGCAATATAATGAATGGCCTGTGTATGACCTCAAGAGTTACCGTGTGCTGACTTAAATTAATGTTTCGTGTTAAGAAAGTTTACTGACTTTATATATATATATATATATATATATATATATATACCTGGTAAAAAATCATGGTTTGAAGTCTTTATTTTGAACAAATCATGGATTAAAGTCTTGTAATCAGCTATACATGTTATTCCACGTTAATTACAGGGTAGGCAAATGCTAGACCATATATATCATCAAGAGATGCGGAATAAAAAAGTGTTTTTAGAATGTCTCATTTTTCTTAAAAAAGTATTAAGTGTATACTTTTTTTTTTAATAATTAAAATCACTAGATAATAATCGAAACGGGCATAAACCAATCAAGATTACAACCCTGGATTACAAAACACAAACAATCTAACACAATTACAATCAAAATTAGGACAAAAGTCCAAAAAGGAAAAAAAAAAATAGGAAAATGATTCAATTCGATTCCTAATAAAGAGGACGACCAATTTTTTCTCAAAAAAGCTTGAACACCAAGAGAGCAAAATAAACGAACAATTGTGTGTCACACATTTTTTTTATTTTTTTTTGGGAAACCGAAAATATTATTATTGCCACCAAAATTCAACATTAAATTTATGTCTGTACAGATGAATGAAAGAGTGAGAAGAATTGATGACGGCTCTTCCTTATATAATGAGCCGGTATTAATTAATTTCGTTCCTTGCACGTACGGTTTAAACTGCGAAAACAAATGTCCCAGTTGATACCGTCTACAGTACCATGCATGAAAAATGAAGCTGATTCTTTATACAAATATCAGGCGTGACACAATAATCAATATCTGACACTAGTAAACGGTTTAATATTTCTCCAACCTCAACAAATTAGTTGACAAATTGATACACACGATCAACTAGTAATTAATTGCATGTATGTTGATTATATCGCCTGCCTTCTAAATTATATTAGAGTTCGTTCAAATCCAATTTAAACTAGATTTGTTTCAGTAAACACCATTTGGTTATGGCATTTAAGTTGCTTAATCAAAAGTACTACGTACTATTATTCATGTTGCCATAAATTGGCCATAGTAAGTAATACTACTATATTGCAGTTTGAATCTTGATGAATACGTTTCATCTGTTACTCCATTTATTACATGCACGTCGAGTGTATAATTTTTATCATCAAATATTTAAGTGACGTAGATTTTATACACATGTTACGTGTGTATCGAATAAAATACGAGATGAATATATAATTTTTGAATGAAACATCCTGCGCGAGTATAGTTGCCATGGATCCTGGACCCTAGTGTTTGACAAGTATATACTGCTAAATGCTAATCCTTAGTTAATTTTGAAAAAATGGTTAGTTCCTACGCCATTAATTCTTATTTAAATGTGACAATTGTAGAAGTAAAATGGTCATGATAAAATACAATTATATATATATATATATATATAAAATGTATTCTAAAAACTTCTAGAATTACTAAGATTATCAATCTAAACTAGACTCCCATAACATGAAGGGAACAATAAATTAACTAGGGCTTATAAAAAAAAAAAAATTAAAAACTGCCTAGCTGACAACGCCACACCGAATTTGTCAATTTTTTGGACAAAGGACAAGTTCAAAAATTAAATAAAAACCGCACCGCAATATTGATTTGATTTTAATTTTACTTATGAAAAAATCGCACCGCCTACCTATATAAATAAATACACAGACTGATATACCCATTGGGCTTGATGTCAAGAGGCCCAAAAGAAGTTTTAAGAAACCCAGTTGAGTCAAGGACTTTATTGTTTGAAGAAGCCCATGTCGTGTTATTTGACATTCTGCAATTTGATTTTATTGTTGAAGTCCAGTACGTGTTTTATTTCCATTCAGCATATTTATTATTATGGTTTTAGAGTTAGTCAAGTAGTCTAACCTTAGTGGTTGCTATTTATTAGAGTAGTGGTTAGTGGGTCTCATAGTTTTTAGAATTTGATCAGTTTGTATTTATCTTTGCAAAACTTCAGAGGAATGTACATTTTCTGGAATTAGTCTTCTTCTTCTCCCTTGCTTCTTAGGAGTGTGTTCCGATTAAAGAACAACTGAACAACTTATCACACACACGCGCGCGCGCACACACACATATATATATAAAAAAAATAATTTAAAAACCTGCCCAAACCGACCTCATCGCGCATCGACTTTGTCGAATTTTTGGACAAACCACCAGTTTGAAAAATAAATAAAAATCGCACCGCAATGTTGATTTGGTTTTAATGTTACTTATAAAAAAACTGCACCGCCTACGTACAGAAATAAATACTCACACACACACACACATATATATATATATATATATATATATGTTGAAGAATGGCTCTTTCAAAAGAAGAGCAAAGAATCCCACATAGGAAAACATTAGAAGTGATGGGCTCATTTGTTGTATAAAAGGAGCCCACCTCTTCACTTTGAAAAATATCCCAAATTGCCTAAGTCTTTTAGCAATTTCTTCTTTCTTCCTCTATAGTTTGTAATAGTTTCACTTTAGTCCTTTAGTGAAATATTTTGGTGAGGGTCCGAGGACGTAGGCTAAATTAGCCGAACCTCGTTAAATTTGGTGTTCTTTATTTTGTGCTATTCTTCAAGTAGCCATTGTTAGTTATAGTTGTAGTGTTATATTGTGCTATTAAATTCGTCTAGTTAATTCTGTCTAGGAGGTTGGGTTTTAAGCGCGACCGTTGTGACGCCTCCAATCTTTCCTGGGAATTAAATCTAGTGTGGTTTTCTAGTACAATATTTCCCTTGCTATTTCTATATTTGGTGGAATATGACTCTGAGTTCCACAACAAGTGGTATCAGAGCTCGGGTATTCTGAGTATGCTCTGTGGTCGCAGTTTAATCTGATCTTCCACATCAGAAAAGTTTTCCCGGGCTATTTGGCTTTCGCATTTGGAGGGCTATTGAAGAATAATTTGTAAACCAAAAATGGAAGACACCTCAAAAGCATCGTCGTCGTCCATTTGGGCGAGAACCACTGTGGCGAATACGCGATTGGCAGTGGAGTCTTTTGATGGCACAGGCCATTTTGGTATGTGGCAAAGCGAAGTTGTAGACGCACTCTTTCAACAAGGTCTATACTTAGCTATTGAAGAGAAGAAACCAAATGATATAGAGGAAAAAGATTGGAGTATGATGAATCGGTTGGCATGTGGAACAATTCGTTCGTGTCTATCCAGAGAGCAGAGATATGCGTTTTCGAAAGAAAACTCGGCATATAAATTGTGGATGGCACTGGAGGAGAAATTTCTGAAGAAAAGCTGTCAGAATAAGCTCCATTTGAAGAAGCGGCTCTTTCGCTTCACATTTGTTTCGGGTTCCACTATGAATAGTCACATTACCAGTTTTAATCAACTGGTTACCGATTTGATCAATTTGGATGAGACTTTTAAAGACGAGGATTTGGCTCTGATGTTGCTGGGATCCCTTCCTGAGGAGTTTGAGTTTCTTGAAACAACTCTACTTCACGGGAAGGCTGCTGTATCTCTTAGCGAAGTTTGTGCTGCCCTGTACAGTTATGAACTGAGAAAGAAGGACAAGCAAGTTAGTTCAGGCGGAGATGCAGAGGTTTTGTTCGTCAGAGGTCGTTCACAAAACAAAAACAAAGGAAAGAAAGGGAGATCCAAGTCTAGGCATAAACTAAGCAAAGACGAGTGTGCCTACTGTCGAGAAACAGGACACTGGAAGAGAGATTGCCCAAAGCTGACAACTAAGGGCAATTCTAAGGCCGTGGCGGAATCAAATGTAACTGCGTGTGATGATGCCGAATCGGACTTCTCATTGGCGACATCATCCAGCGGTGCTTCTGAAGTATGGATGCTGGATTCAGCATGTAGTCATCATATGACACCACATTTGGATTGGTTCTTTGATTTCAAAGAACAAAATGACGTTGTCTTCACAGCAAATGAAGCTCCTCTTACTACACTTGGGATTGGTTCAGTTCGCTTGAAGAATCACGATGGATCAATCATAACCCTAAAGGGTGTTCGGTATGCACCAGAAGTGAGGAAAAACCTTATTTCCGTTGGAACTTTAGAATCGAAAGGTTTTGAAGTAAGAGCTAAGGATGGGTGATGAAGATCATCTCTGGTGCACTTGTGGTAATGAAGGGAATTCGGAAGAACAACAATACTTATCACTACATGGGTGGTACAGTTGTGGGTGCAGTAGCAGCAGTTACTGTTGATGATCGGAATTCAGAAGCAGTTAGGCTATGGCATATGCGCTTGGGACATGCAGGTGGAAAATCCTTGAATCTCCTCATAAATCAAGGATTGTTGAAAGGAGTGAAATACTCCAAATTGGAGTTTTGTGAACATTGTGTTCGTGGGAAACAAACAAGGGTTAAATTTGGAACAGCAATCCATAATACTGAGGGTATCTTGGATTATGTTCATTCGGATGTATGGGGTCCCTCAAAAACGAGTTCTTTGGGAGGGAAACACTATTTTGTAACCTTTGTTGATGATTTTTCCCGGAGAGTTTGGGTGTATACGATGAAGACGAAGGATGAAGTGTTTGAGGTATTCCTCAAATGGAAAAAGATGGTGGAAACTCAGACTGATAAAAAGGTCAAACGTCTCCGTACAGACAATGGTGGAGAATTTAGGAGTGGTCCATTTCAAAAACTTTGTGAGGATGAAGGCATTGTCAGACACTTCACTGTTAGACATACACCACAACAGAACGGAGTGGCAGAACGCATGAACCGGACTTTGCTGGAGAAAGTTCGGTGTTTGTTATCCAATGCTGGGTTGGGTAAAGAATTTTGGGCTGAGGCTGTGACATATGCGTGTCATCTCGTTAATCGTCTACCATCTACTGCTATTGATGGAAAAACACCATTTGAGAAATGGTTTGGAAAGCCTGCTGCTGATTATGATTCCTTACATGTGTTTGGTTCCACTGCATATTATCATGTTAAGGAATCAAAGTTGGATCCTAGAGCAAAGAAAGCAGTGTTCATGGGGATCACCTCTGGTATAAAAGGCTATCGCCTTTGGTGTCCAGAGACAAAGAAAATAATCTTTAGCAGGGATGTCACCTTTGATGAATCTACCATGTTGGAAAAGGTGAATGCAGAACAGCAGGATGGTACTCCCAAACAGGTGGAGTTTGAAAAGTTTGTTGTCCCAGCAGATCAAGAAACTCTTGATCATTCTCCTACGGTAGAAGGAGATTTTGAAGAAGAGGAAGTTCAACCCCAAGAACTTCCACAGCAACTTGAATCAATTGCAACTAGCAAGCCAAAGAGGACAATCAGAAAGCCTGCTCGCTTTGATGATATGGTGGCTTGTGCATCTGCAATTGCCGCTGATGATGTTCCTACCACTTATATTGAAGCAGTCAAAGGACCAGAGAAAGATAAGTGGAGGATTGCCATGAGTGAAGAAATGCAGTCCCTTCATAAGAATCAAACATGGGAACTGGCCAGTCTCCCGAAGGGAAAGAAGGCAATTGGATGCAAATGGGTATTTGCAAAGAAAGATGGATTTCCTAGCCAAGGTGATGTTCGCTACAAAGCCAGATTGGTGGCCAAAGGTTACGCTCAGAAGGAGGGCATTGATTATAATGAAGTGTTTTCTCCAGTTGTAAAACACTCCTCCATTAGAATTTTGTTGGCTTTGGTAGCACAGTTGGATTTTGAACTAGTTCAGTTGGATGTAAAAACTGCATTTTTACATGGAGACTTGGAAGAGGAAATCTATATGACTCAGCCAGAGGGATTCAAAGTTGCTGAAAATGAAAATTTGGTTTGTAAACTTCAAAAATCGTTGTACGGATTGAAGCAATCTCCGAGGCAGTGGTACAAGCGATTTGACAAGTTTATGATGGGAATTGGGTACACAAGAAGCAAATACGATCATTGTGTGTATTTGCACAAGCTACAAGATGGATCCTTCATATATCTTCTTCTGTATGTTGATGATATGTTGATTGCCTCCCCGAGTCTAATAGAAATTGAGAAGTTGAAGACTCATTTGAAAAGGGAGTTCGAGATGAAGGATCTAGGTGAGGCGAAGAAGATTCTCGGCATGGAGATTTTCAGAGATAGAAAATTGAGGAGGCTTTGTTTGACTCAGAAACAATATCTAAGTAGGATGTTGAGGCGTTTTGGCATTGATGAAAAGTCAAAACCAGTTAGTACTCCGCTTGCTCCTCATTTTAAGCTTAGCGCCGCTTTGTCACCGAAATCTGATGCAGAACGGGAATACATGTCAAAAGTACCGTATGCAAATGCTGTTGGTAGCTTGATGTATGCTATGGTGTGTACGAGGCCTGATATTTCCCAAGCAGTGGGGGTTGTGAGCAGGTATATGCATGATCCTGGAAAGGAACATTGGCAAGCTGTGAAATGGATTTTGCGATACATCCATGACACAGCTGATGTTGGTTTGATATTTGAGCGGGAACATAGTCAGTGTGTAGTCGGATATTGCGATTCAGACTATGCTGGTGATTTAGATAAGCGTAGATCAACTACAGGCTACGTATTTACTCTTGCTAAAGCACCAGTCAGTTGGAAGTCTACCTTACAGTCAACGGTTGCTCTGTCTACTACGGAAGCAGAGTATATGGCAATTTCAGAGGCTGTAAAGGAAGCAATTTGGCTTCAAGGGTTGCTTGGTGAACTAGGGAATGGACAAAAGTATGTCAAAATTCATTGTGATAGTCAAAGTGCTATCCATTTAGCAAAGAACCAAGTTTATCATGCAAGGACGAAGCACATTGATGTTCGGTATCATTTCATAAGAGAGATACTCGAAGAAGGTGGAGTCAGAATCGAGAAGATCCATACTACTGAGAATCCTGCTGATATGTTGACAAAAGTTGTGACTGCAATCAAGTTCAAATTTTGTTTGGACTTGATCAACATTGTCAAAGTTTGAAGATTGGTTTTGGTGACCCCGTTTGACGAGGAGATTGAAGATTTTGAAATTCGCCAAGGTGGAGATTTGTTGAAGAATGGCTCTTTCAAAAGAAGAGCAAAGAATCCCACATAGGAAAACATTAGAAGTGATGGGCTCATTTGTTGTATAAAAGGAGCCCACCTCTTCACTTTGAAAAATATCCCAAATTGCCTAAGTCTTTTAGCAATTTCTTCTTTCTTCCTCTATAGTTTGTAATAGTTTCACTTTAGTCCTTTAGTGAAATATTTTGGTGAGGGTCCGAGGACGTAGGCTAAATTAGCCGAACCTCGTTAAATTTGGTGTTCTTTATTTTGTGCTATTCTTCAAGTAGCCATTGTTAGTTATAGTTGTAGTGTTATATTGTGCTATTAAATTCGTCTAGTTAATTCTGTCTAGGAGGTTGGGTTTTAAGCGCGACCGTTGTGACGCCTCCAATCTTTCCTGGGAATTAAATCTAGTGTGGTTTTCTAGTACAATATTTCCCTTGCTATTTCTATATTTGGTGGAATATGACTCTGAGTTCCACAACAATATATATATCAAATATTTGAATTAATAATTATATTTTCTATTTGAAACCAATCTAGTTGTCAGTAATCAGTAGCCATACACATTACACAAGAGTTATAAGAATGAATTTGTACGTCATTATCTTGGTCATGATGATTTAATCCATTAGTTTAGAGCTCTATGAAAAATTCAATTAGTTTAGAGCTCTATGAAAAATTCAAGTATGCTAAATTAATTATAATATGTTTTGGATGTTATAAGAACATGTTTGTATGTCTATCAAGATTTGTTAGTCTAGTGGTATTAATTTTCACTTTCATGCGGGAGATCTTGTGTTTTTTCCTTATTTGCAGTCTTATAGGGTTTGTGTGCCCCATGATTAGAACAGATTTGTATGTCTCGTATTTACCATCAATTGTGTATAGGAGTGTTGATAGTGCATCTCTTCCTGTTAGTTTTAATAGTAAATAAAGTTCACGTTGATTTCTATCTGCTAATTTAGATCTTATATTTTAGTAATTTAAAGTCACAATTTTTACAAATATAGTTACACTTTTTAAAGTTTTTTTTGGTAAAATTACTTTTTTGGTCTTGTAACTATAGGGTGTCGGTACTTTTCGTCTTGTATATTTTATAATTACACTTTTTATCCTAAAATTGACACTCCCATTTCACTTTTAGTCCCTTTTTCACTATTTTGGTCCTGAGTCGCACATGTAGTCTTATTTAGCTATTTTTTTCCACACATTTAATCCTGCTACTGTCAAATTAACAATTTGAAAAAGTTTCGGCCAAATGTTGAAGGGAATTGAAGAGCAATTGGTTTAGTTTTGGATGAATGAATTCGGGAAAAAATAGGCTCTGAACATGTGTGCCTCACGTGCGAAGTTTCAGCCATTAATTTGGCCGGATCTTTTTTAATTTTTCAATTTGACGGTGGCAGGATTACATGTGCAAAAAAAAAAAATTAGATAAAGCTATTTCTATTATAAAAATATGTGTGGTTTCTTAAAACTTTTAATATACCTAATATATCCCTTTATAATTCACTTTTTTAATGGTAAAAGAGTCAAATAATAAATAATAAAAATAAGTTGTATATATCTACAATAATAAGGTATATACTTACATTAGGACTCTATAATGAAAGTACACATGTAGTTACATAAAAACTCTACAAGAAAATTATATAAAGAGGATTTTACGAAAGAATTATCTATAAATTTACAATAATCAAATGTAAATTTATATATATAGAATAGAAATAGAAAATTTATAATAGTACGAGTTGTTTCAATTTATTAATGGCAAAAGAGTCAAAAATAAATAATAAGAATAAGTTTCAAATATCCCATGTAATTCAATTTTTTAATGACAAAAGAGTCAAAAACAAATAATAAAAATAAATTTTAAATATCCACAATAATAAGAAGTATAGTTACATTAGGACTCTATATAAAGTTACTCCTATTTATTTATTCGTTAAAAAAAGAAAATCTATTGGAAGTCCAATATCCCAACATATATAGTACAACAAAATTACAACAAATTTACATTTAACATTGAATTCCAAGAAATAGGAAAGCATATCCAATCAACTTTTTATTTTATATTGTAAGTTAAGATGGATATGAATGAAAGAACCTAGCTCAACAAACTAATCTATTCTAAATTTATTTTTTGTAGCTCATTTGGCAGAAATTTTGGAATCTTAATTTTAATCATACATAAATTTAGTGATTTTTGAACCTAAAATGTCCCTATGTAATTAAAAATAATGGTTAAAGAGTAAAAAACAAACAATAAAAATAAATTTTAAGTATCAATAACAATAAAAAGTATAATTACATTAGGTTTCTACTATTAAATTACATGTAGATAAAGATTACTCGATCCTATTTATTTATTATTAAAAAAAGAAGATTAAAAAGACTACTTAATCTGCTTGAACTTGGATCAAACAAATCTATAATACAAATAAACATAAACTATTCACATTGTTGTTTATATTTTAATTTTTTAATAATTATATGAATATTACATGATCGAGAAAATTAAATATCATCACAAAAAACATACAAAAAACAACTTAGTAAAAGAGGCTTGGAAAAGCTTTGCAGTCAGGCACCAATTTATTATCTATTTTTATTACTAATATTAATTAATTAATTATAATAATACAAAAAGAAAAATAGTAAACCATTGTTCCTCATGGTCTTGGGAATATTAACATTTGCTATTGTAATTTAATATTTGTCAATTTCATTTAGTGATGACTCGCACAACACTGGCTTTCAATTTACACTCTTGAGCTTCGCTAACCTTATTTGTGAAGAGTTGATTTCATTTTTACCATTCAACTTATTCGTTTTGGCATTGCATCAACTATAATCTCATTGCTATAAAAAATTTGAGAAACAAAAAAAAAAGAAGCCAAAAAGACTACACAAGTATCCCGATTTTGAGCCATAACGAAGAGATTATTATAAGTACACATGACTCAGTGAGAGAAAAGAATTAAATTTTTTTTAATGTATAAAAAATCTATAAAATTAAACAAGATAATGTATAAATTTTAATATTTTTTTTTATGGTGAAAAGTTTAGGTAGGATCGGCTCCGATCACTACCAGGACCAGGGCATGCCTCCGGGAACTTACAGAGGTGCTTACAAATTGCCCCTAATACAACCCTCACGTCGGCAGAGGTAATCGAACACACAACCTTTTGAGGGGAAGTGACCCTTCCTTACCAACATAGCCAACTTGTATTGGCGATAATGTATAAAATTATATATTAAAAAACCATAACTTTACATAAGAATTTATTTAGTGATACTAGTGACACGCTAAAAGCTAACGTGCTATGATAGCAAGTGCACTAGACGTATGTAGTAATAAGTGGACAAAAAGTCCGGGTTGTCGAACCACGAAAACTTGAATTTTAGTTTATGATTAATGAAAATGGACAAAAGTAGATTGCAATAAAACGAGTAAACAAGTGACGAACCAAAAAGAAACGAACTATAGATTAAATCTCACGTATGATAAAATGACTAAGGCACATGCTACAACCGAATCTACTCGTCAATATAGATGAGCTACTCTTCGAATTATTAGACTCCTATTGCTTTGGTGGAAATTCCTTAGATAATTATCACCCGATGTCTCGACACATAATAATCCTATGATTAATTGATGGTTCTCTAAATATGTCTATCCGAGAATTTAATCAATAACCACGCATTAACGTTCTAGAGTTTCCCCGGATAAATCCGGCTAACCGCACCCGGAAATCTTTACCTATTTTTAGGAGCAATTCCACATTAGTTTCGGATGATGTGTTGATTCATTTGAACCCTAACCTATCTTCTCTCGAATGACTAGATTAGGCAAGAAAGCAAGCATATGGTGATCAAGCACATGATTGTAATAAAAGCTCAAAATCAACACACAAAGCAATATGAGAATTAATACGAAAATTCACTTCACATATATTGATTCATAAATTGGCTTTCACATGGCCTTAGTTCTACAATATTAGCCTCTCATCAAAGCCTTAAGAAAATCTAATACAAACATATACATACTCATGGAAATAAACATGTAAATGTAAATAATTAAAACTCTCTCAATTGATTGATGATGGATCCTTGCTTTTGAACTTTAATCCTTAACTCCTCTCTCTTTGTTCCCCTCCAAAAGTGATGAAGAATGGTGATGAATGATGATGAGTGAAAAGTAATGGCCAAATGCCTCCCTCTCCCTCTTGTGTTCGGTCCCAAGTCAAGAAAAAATGCCTTAAGAAGACCACCAAATCTCAGCTCCTAGTGTCTCTCCTCCCTAGTGTGTCCTCCACTACTCTTAAAGTGAGTAGTATAAAATTCCATAAAGTAGATCTACTAAGAAACATACTTATGACATCCCTCCCATACATGTGATGACCTCTTGGCTTTAAATGTTCCATTCCCCCATCAAATGATGATCTTTTGGCTGAAAGGAATCAAAATTCGGGTGTGGACACGCCTAGGCGTGGCATTACGGCGCTTGGGCGCCGTAATCAGAATGCTGAAATTAAATGCAACGTGTCCTGCGCAGCAATCGTATTTCATTCATAACTTTCTCCACGAAACTCCGATTTGGATGATTCAAGTCCTCATTTGAAGCTAACACATAGTTCTACAACATTGTAGAAGGGAATTTCATCCAATTCGGCCTCTAAACTTACGGAAATAGCGCTCGAACGTGGAAAGTAGTGTAGATACGGCGCCCGGACGTGGACAGTACGGCGCCTAGGCGTGGACAGCAGAATGTTGACGTTATTTGCATCTTGTCCGGCGCCTGGGCGTGGTAATACTGGCGCCTGGGCGTGGACGACAAAAGCAAATTGGCCTGAACTTGTTTTATACGTCGTTTTTCGCCTCGTTTCTTCGTATGCTCAAATTTATCACCTGTAATCACTTAACACCCCGCTTAAACGCAAATGTGGCATGATTTTGTCAATAAATGAATCCATAGCATAAGTCCCATGGGCTTAAAAACACGTAAAAATGCCTCTTATCAACTAGTCTTAATTTTCAATTAACTGAATTTTTTCAAATATTCATTCAATTTTTCATGTTAATCAATATTTGATTTTTTAAATAATTATAGTTTATTAATTAGTAGTTCATTAATTAATTTTTTTTAGGAGTAGTTATGTTATTGTTCAAGTTTTGGATTTATCAAGTTGAACAATATTTATGTATATGAATTGCTTTAACTAAATCACATGATTCACGTGCGACGCAAGTGTTGTTTACTAATAGGACTAAATGTGTAATCCAAGACTAAAAATGTGAAAAAAGGACTCAAATTGCAATGGGGGTGTCAATTTTAAGACTAAAACTGTAATTATACTACATACAGGACGAAAAGTGCCAACGCCCTATAATTAAAGGATAAAAAAGTAATTTTCCCTTTTTTTTATTCAATAAAAAAAGGGATTGATTTAGTTTATTAATACTTCAAGATACAATTCTAATTCTTTAAGCTAATGTAAATCAATTTAAAAACCGCTAAAACAAAATCACACAATCAATTTTGAATCTCAAAACCGCAATTTGAAATTATTATTTGGCAAAATTGCATTTGACAATTCGATTTGAAAATTGGTGAAAAGAAATCGAAACCAAACCGCGATCACCCCCAATATTAACCATAATATTCTGGAATCAGAACGATCTCTTAATTGTATGGTGCCATGCCAACTCCAGCTTCTCCTCCTCCATAAGGACTGAAACTTCCCGTAGCATTGGAATAACTAACATAATAAAACTCAGATAGTATGCCTGTGAAGAAAACGAAAGCTGCACCTGCTGCAAAAACTCCCTTTCGCGCAGTCTCACAAGAAGGCGGATTTTCGAAAATCCTCGTCCTGTACTTGGTGTGATAGCCATTTCTCACCGAACCAGCCAACAAACAAATTTCAGCAATCAAAAATGTCACCCTGCATCAACCAACTATAGTATTTTAATCTTCAATAATTTGATCAACATTTCAAAATTTGGAATTCCGTTTAATTTAATATACCAGGAGATGATGAAAAGAAGAACAGCACAAGCCCTGGATCCTCCTGGTTTCAAAGGATTTCCAAAGCAGAAACATTTGCTTGCAACCATTATAAGTAATTGATTGGACATTAGGAATAAAAATGCACCAACACCATATCCAGTTGCAATATCCGAGTCATAAACACAATAGTTATATTTATTCTCTGTATCTTGCTTTGATGTGGCCTGTCAAGTGACAAAATTAATGACGTAATTTAGATTTTATATGTTAGAAAAATATTTACTTTTTTATAATGAATTTCTACGGATTAAATTTATAGTTTACAGTCCAAATCAAGAAGGGGGAAAATTAAAATCAATAATTACATGAGTTAAAGAGACTGACGAGTTTAGCGATCTGGGTAAGTACTTGTAATTTTACAATGTGGCTTATCCTTCCTTTGTTAGGTAATTTATCTAACGCTAGGATTAATTTTCAGCAAGTAATATAGCGGGAATGTAAGTTGTTATTGAAGCAGAGAGTGAAAAAATGAAGAAGAAAATTAAACTTACAGTGCTTCTTCTCTGCTCAGCAGCAACAGCCAAAGCAAAAGCAATAAGATCGAAAATGAAGACAATGATCATTAAAAGTTTGGAAGCCATTGAAGAATTATCACACATACACCAGAGAGACCTAGATCTTTCACTTCTAATTCCTTGCTCCATAAATATACATTTTAGTGGGCACTAATTGAGTAATCAAGAAGCAGAGAGAGAGAGAGAGAGATTATGACAGCTTAACGCTTCACCTGCAAACCAAAGGTACCGACTACCAAAATAATTGGGCTATTTACATTTTTCATCCGTTATATTTACCACTTTTGGATTTTGGTCATTTTAATTTTCGATTTGCGAAGTCGGCCGGTAACTACCAAAATTTTGGCAATTTTAGTCCAATTTTGACAGGAGCAGTCAATTTGGCTGGAGACACGTGGTGCTGACATCAATGTTTTGAAACTCGGACCGTTCATCAAATCGGAAAATTGATCGGGTCAAGGGTCACCGGTTCAACCAGTGGGTCAATCGCGGTCGAACCGGTGACGTCATAAATATGTAATAAATAATAATTAATATACTATTAAATATTATAACATATAAAAATATGAATAAAAAAGTATTTCCTATTCTTTTCAAGCATTTTGGGCTTGTCCATCAAGATCACAAATAGAGTCCAACTACGTTCATGAACCAGGCCCATGTTCAAGCCCATCCAATTTGCAACTTTTGGGGTCCCATATGTTTGACCAATATTTCAGGGGTTGGTTTGCAACACACACATATATATATATATACACACACACACACACACACATTTCCAGCAAGCCCCAAATTCAATATACTGCTCAGATTCAACTTTCTCTTCCTACAAATCAACATTTTCTCTTTCAAAAACGCTGCTGCTAATTCTTCTCTCTTTGAGAATTCTTGTTTGATCATCTCTTCAGAAATTTTTTGCTTCATTTTTAATCCTTGGTATCCTAACAGTGGTTAGGAAGATAGTTTCTCTCTTTATTCTTTAATCTTTAGGAAGAGAGCTTTATGACCCGTCCGGTTTAGATAACCTACCACTGGGTCGAACGGTTCAGCAGTTGAACCGCTGGGTCGAACGGTTTTCACTGGTTTTCAGCCCCAAGCGGTTTTGGAGGTTACCCGAACCGGTTTTAGGACCGGTTCCCGGTTCTACCTGTCCGACCGGCCGGTCCGAGTTGGGTTTCAAAACACTGGCTGACATGGACAAAAAAAAAAGGGGATTTCCAATTTTCCCGCCACCTCATCATTTTTGTCCTAGTTAGCGTCTATTTAGCATGCCACCACATCAATTTTGTCCAGTCAGCATCACACAAGGCAAATTCCGACCATATTGGTCGGCTCTGGTCAAAATCGGACTAAAATTGCCAAAAGTTTGATAGTTACTAGACGACTTAGCAAATCGAAAAAATGGGACCAAAATCCAAAATTGATAAAGATATAGGACGAAAAATGCAATTAGTTCCAAAATAATTTATTTCCAAATGACTTAAAATTATCTGTAATTCAGTATTAGCATGAGTATTGTAGTATATTGCTTCTTTTGTACATAATAGTTTGGTTTTTGAGTTTTCTTATGTTAAGTGGATCTTAAGAACCGTTGTTTGTTTATAAAAGATTTACGGAAAATGCGTACAAGAATATTATAAGTCAAGTTCTTAGCTTGACTTTGATAGTAGTAATTAATTAACATGTGAGAATGAAGTTTGTGTTAGGAATCAATGCGCATAAAACGAATAAAAGTAAATAAAAAGCAAGAAAATAGAGACACAAGATTTACGTGGTTCGGCCAAAAATGCCTACGTCCACGGTCTACACTAGAGTTTTTATTGATTGTATGATGATAAATTACATATTACAAGAGAAGAGTATGTATATATACTCTTATAGTGTCTTGAAAGACTTATAATCAGATAAGGAAACAAAATCCAGCCTTAAACAATTCCAAAAGGCGTCTTTTTACGAGTCTTGGTCAACACGCCAGTCAAAGCCGCCGGAACGCCACGGCGTTCGACCCTGAACGCCGCGGTGATGACTACTGCCTTTGAACGCTGCGGCGTTGGAACCTGAACACCGCGGCGATGCCTGTTGTTCCTTCCTTATACTTCAAATCGCTTCCAATCAGTCTACATATCCCATCAATGTCCCACTTGGAGACTGATCACCTCAACTCTTGTTATACTTCTTCACCACCCCAGTGAAAGTATCCTCTAGTGCAGACTAGCCTCTTTCATCACAGAAACTCGAGGCCAACTGAGGCCATGCAAAATCTCACTTTCTCGGTGGTAACTCCCTTAGTTAACATATCCGCCAGATTCTTTGTACCAAGCACCTTCTTCAACTCCAAAGTTCCATCATCTATCATCTCTCGGATATGATGATACTTCAATTGAATATGCTTCGTCCTTGAGTGAAACACTGGATTCTTTGCCAAACAAATGGCACTTTGACTATCACTATAAAGTGCACAATCTCGTTGCTCCTTATCAATCTCCCTCAGAAAGTTCTTCAACCAAACCATCTCTTTGCCAGCTTCTGAAATGGCAATGTACTCAGCCCCGGTTGTGGAGAGTGCTACACACTTTTGTAGCCTAGAAGTCCAACTTATTGCCGTGCCACCCAAAGTGTAAATGTACCCCGATGTACTCTTCCGACCATCTTGATCACCACCTAAATCCGCATCCATGAAGCCCTCCAAAGTCACGCTACTACTCAAAAAACACAAGCACATGCTCGATGTACCCCTCAAGTACCTCAGTAGCCACTTTATCGCTTCCCAATGCTTTAACCCCGGATTAGCCATATACTAACTCATAACTCCCACTGCATGGGCTATATCCTGCCTTGTACATACCATTGCGTACATCAAACTCCCAATGGCAGAGGCGTAGGGAACCATTGCCATTTGATCTCGCTCTTCCTCAGTTTTAGGTGATTGTTCCTTGCTCAACTTGAAATGACTCCCTAAATGTGTACTTCTAGACTTTGCATTTGAGATTGCAAATCTAGCAAGTACCTTTTCAATGTACTTCTCTTGAGTCAACTTGAGACTCCCACTCGACCTATCTCGAATGATCCTCATCCCAAGGATTGTATTTGCAGCTCCCAAGTCCTTCATCTCAAATTCCGTGGATAGTTGCTTCTTCAACTTATCAATTTCTCTCATGTTAGACCCAACCACTAACATATCATCCATATACAGTAGCAATATTATGTAACAATCCCTAAACTTCTTAAAATAACAACAATGATCCATTTGACACCTAGTATATCCACTACTAGCCATGAAGGTGTCAAACTTCTTATACCATTGCCTCGGAGCTTGTTTAAGTCCATACAAGCTTTTCCCTAGCTTGCATACAAGGTCTTCTCGTCCATTCTCCAGAAAACCCTCTGGTTGAACCATGTAGATATCCTCCTCCAAATCCCCATGAAGGAATGCCGTTTTTACATCTAATTGCTCAAGATGCAAATTCTCTGCAACAACAACACTTAGAACCATCCTAATAGTAGTTAGCTTGACAACCGGCGAAAAAATTTCAGTGTAGTCAATCCCTTCCTTCTGCTGGAACCCTTTGACCACCAACCTCGCCTTGTACCTTTTACTACCATCTGGTTCATCCTTAACCTGGAATACCCACTTGTTCTGCAAAGCCTGTTTCCCCTTCGGTAACACAGTCAACCTCCAAGTTCTATTTCTTTCAAGCGAGCTCATTTCATCCTTCATGGCTAACTCCCACTTGAGAGAATCTCTCACACTTATCGCCTCTTTGTACGACTCGGGCTCACCCGAATCCGTTAAAAGTAAATAGTGTGAGGAAGGGGAATACCTCATGTTTGGTTTACGAGTTCTACTCGATCTTCTCAAGGTTGGTGGTGGAGTCTCCGGATCATCCTCGATCCTATTCTCAGTGTCATTCCCAGCAACCTTGTCTAGAGTGATCTCTTCCAATATCGCCTTTGGTTTTTCATTTTCCTCAGTTTCCGCTCCAAGTCTATCTTTGTAAAGCACCCTTTCGTTGAACGTGACATCCTTATGCCTTATGATTATGTTGTTTTGGTAATCCCAGGATCGATACCCAAAACTCTCTCCTCCATAGCCAATAAAGATGCACTTTTGTGCCTTAGGATCCAACTTATCCCTGTCATCAGAACTTCGCAAGACATAAGATAAACAACCGAATATTTTTAAATGCGATAAATTTACCTCCTTTCCAGACCAAACCTCCTCCGGTATTTTGAAGTCCAACTGTACAGAAGGTCCCCAGTTGATGAGGTAAGCTGTCGTGCTCACTGCATCAGTCCAAAATATCTTTGGCAACCCGGAGTAAAGCCTCATGCTCCTAGCTCGTTCGTTCAAGCTTCTATTCATCCGCTCTGCAATCCCATTCTGCTGCGGAGTCCCCGGAATGGTCTTGATCATCTTGATCCCATTCTCTACACAATAGTCTTTGAACTTTTGGCTATCATACTCCCCACCATTATTCGACCTTAGACACTTCAATGTCATCCCCGTTTCATTCTCGACTTCTGCCTTCCACTTCTTAAAGGTATCAAACACATCTGACTTATTTTTTAGAAAATAGACCCATACCTTTCGAGTGGAGTCATCTATAAAGGTGACATAGTATCTCGACCCTCCAAGCGACTGTATGGGAGCTGGTCCACATACATCAGTATGCACAAGCTCCAACTTCTCTGCCTCGGTTCTCTACCCGTCTTGGAAAAACTCACATTTTTTTGCTTTTCAAGCACACAGTCTTCGCAAAGACCCAATTCAACCGACTTTGAGATTGATAGCTTCCCCTTGGATGCCATGATTCTCATTCCCTTCTTACTCATATGCCCAAGTCGCCTATGCCATAAGTGAACATCCTCTATAGCCTCGACTGCAGCAAACGAGTCCTTCTTTATTTCTGTGGTATACAGAGTCCCCGACTTCTTACCATGAGCCACCACCAGATTACCTTTGGTGATTTTCCATACACCACCACCAAACACCGTGGTGTACCCATCGCTGTCAATTTGACCCATTGAGATCAAATTCTTCCTCAATCCCGGAACATGTCTCACATTATGCAGTTTCAACTGCATTCCCTGTGCCGTCGTCACTGTGACCTCACCCTTACCAACTATTTCCAAGGGTTCGTCATCTGCAAGAAAAACCTTTCCAAATTTTTCAAAAACATAATTTGTTAGATAATTCTTACATGAAGTAGCATGGAACGACGCACCTGAGTCCAGAACCCATTGGTCGACTGGACTGTCAACACAACAAACCAAAGCATCTCCGACGTTGTCTACTGCTGCGTTTGCTTGTTGATGTTCCCGGTCTTGATTTTGACCCGCCTTTTCAGGACAATCCCTCTTGTAATGGCCTTTCTTCCCGCAGCCCCAGCAATCAGCCTCCTTGCGCGGTTTTGACTTCCCTCGCCCCTTATACTTGGATCAACCTCTACCTTTCTGACCACCTCTTTGAACACCTCTCCCTCTGCTTTCCGCACTCAATGCAGCAGATGTGAGTTCTCCTGATTCCCTCCGGAGAATATCCTCGCATTGAATCAGATCCCGAATCTCCTTTGGCCAGATGAACTACTCACAGCAGTTACCGTCGCACTCCAACTTTCCGGCAAAGAAGACAATAGAATTAAAGCCTTTACCTCGTCCTCAAAATTGATATCAACCAAGCTCAACTGAGTGATGATCACGTTGAATTCGTTGATATGATTTGTTACGGATCCTCCTTCAGTCATCCTTAAATTGAATAAACGTCTCATCAGATAGACTTTATTCGACGCCAATGGCTTCTCATACATGTTGGATAGCGCCTTCATCAAACCCGCAGTGGTTTTCTCTTCCAAGATGTTAAACGCTACGTTTCTTGATAACGTCAGCCGAATAACCCCCAAGGCTTGCGTATCCAACAACTCCCAATCTACATCTGTCATCTTTTCAGGCTTCTTCCTCGACAACGGTTCATGGAGTTTCTTCTGGTACAGATAATCCTCCATCTGCATCCGCCAGAATCCGAAATCCTTTCCATCGAACTTGTCAATTTTTACTTTTCCATCTTCAGACGCCATTGATTCGCACAGGACACTATAGCCTTGCTCTTGATACCAGTTGTTAGGAATCAATGCGCATAAAATGAATAAAAGTAAATAAAAAGTAAGAAAATAGAGACACAAGATTTACGTGGTTCGGCCAAAAATGCCTACGTCCACGGTCTACACTAGAGTTTTTATTGATTGTATGATGATAGATTACATATTACAAGAGAAGAGTATGTATATACTCTTGTAGTGTCTTGGAAGACTTATAATCAGATAAGGAAACAAAATCCAGCCATAAACAACTCCAAAAACGCGTCTTTTTACGAGACTTGGTCAACATGCCAGTCAACGCTGCCGGAACGCCGCGGCGTTCGACCCTGAACGCCTCGGTGATGACTATTGCCTTTGAACGCCACGGCGTTGGAACCTGAACGCCGCGGTGATGACTACTGCCTTTGAATGCCGCGACGTTGGAACCTGAATGCCGCGGCGATGCCTGTTGTTCTTTCCTTATACTTCAAATCGCTTCCAATCAGTCTACATATCCCATCAGTTTGTCCATTGTCTTTTTAGACATGACGAAAATCGAGTTCACTATTTTTCTCAACAAAAATCAACTGTTCTTGTAACTTTAAACTCAACCGAAATCAAGTTACAAAAACTTATATACCTTTGCGTGACTATATATACGAAACGGAAAGTTATTAAGTCAGCGATTATTGACAATTGAGCGTCGGTGGCAGATCTTATTACTTGAAATTTTAGGGTCATATAGCGTAGTTATGCGGTAAGGACTCTTGGACTACGTTTAGTATATATTATAGCATACAATATTGAATGAAGTTCATTTTGTTCATTATTATATAACAAAGTAAAAACGGAGAATGAGACCTTGGGTTTCTATGGGCCGGTCTAAATATTTAATGAGTTATTTATAATTTGATTGAAGGTAACACTAGAATAGCCCAAAATGGCCCAATGGTAATTGACCGTTGTGACTCACGATGGCTTTACAAAATGGCCCAAAAAGGATGTTGCATATATATATATATATATATATATATATATATATATATATTATTACATATTCATATATATGTTAGTGTGTTGTTTTATTTGTGTATTTGGCAAATGTGTAGCATTGATACAATTGTACATAAGTATATACAAACGAAAGAGGCCCCAAACTATACAATATTGGCCGAACCTATATATAATAATATACTGAGACACACACACATATATAACCTTATTATATAAGCGTGTAAGCTAGATGAACAGTATTTTTGGTCGTAAAAAATATTTTCATTTATTTTTATTACAACCGCATTCAATGAATAATTTCATTTAAATTCTATTTTATTTTTATTACATTTTGCGCTTTTATTACGCCGTGTTGACCATTTCCATTTTCCCAAGTTGGCCATTTTTTCCCCTCCAAAACGACACCGTTTTCCATTTATCATTTAATGCTTCTTTGCTTTGCAACTTCATTTAACTGCCTATAAATGCTTGTCTCTTTCATCTTCCATGTCACAATTTTAATCCTTAGCTCACTAAAGAAAAACCCCCACGGTGCAGTGTGACGAAGCGGTTGGCGGTGTGGTGGGCGGTGAAGTCGAGGGTGGGGTCAAGGGTGGATGGGGTGGTGGTGGTGCATGGAAGGGAGTGGAGGAGGGTGGCGGAGGTGGTGGCGCCGCCGTGCTGCCAGCTTCCGATTAGATAGAAGATGGAACAGAGGACGGTGGTTAATGCCATGTAGTAGAGGTTGGTTTTCTTTGTTTTCAAGGAAAAATGGCAAGTTAGGTTGCACCATTTCACCATTTTTTTCAACGAAAATTGACAGGAAGAAAAAGAGAGAGATATATATATATCTATATAATATATATATATATATATATATATATATCAATAGTCAATACATAGATTGAGAGAGAAAGAGAAGCGAGATTAATTTATTTAGTTTATCAATGCAGTTAAAATTCTCGAAATTTATAGATCACTTGTTTTTGGTTCAGCACAATAAAATATATCAACCTCATTTTAGTCATAATTATTTAATTTACTCAATTATCATTCGCTAAAAAAAATTAAAAGCTTCTGTGTTCGTTTATAAAATTAAACTAAATAAACAAATTATACCCGTTGCTTGTTGAAAACCATGACTTATGCATGAACCTTGTCTTGACTGAGGATTGTTCATCGGACCACCTTATCTTGACTAGGATTGTACTGTATCGGACCCAAACTTTGCACATGTGGACGTGGTTTTAGGAATTTGACACACAAAATCCCAGCAAGTGTACTAGGTCATGCAAGTAATATAGTGGATGTAAGTCCGGATTATCGTACCCTAGAGACAATTGTATTTAAGTACTGAAATTACTGTGTTATCTAATTCTAAGTTAAATCAAGAGATAAAAATATGAATTATGAATTAAAATACTAAATAACAATTACCAACTAATGAGAGAAATCAACTTTGAATTAAATCAATGAGAAAAGTGATTAAGGCACATGATTCAACCAATTATTCAATTTGACTATGATTCTATATTTTACCGGATTATTAGATTGATTAGGTTAAGGCGAAATTCCTTAAATTACTTACTATCCAATCTCTTGGTATAGCAATTCTATTTTCATTAACGATTGCTATATCTCTATATGAAATTCAAATTAATGAAAACGCATTACACAGATTCATGGAATTTCCCGTTTTCACGGAGAGCACACACAAGAAAATCGAATCTATCTCTAGTCAATTTTACGTTGTGGTGTTTAATACCTTGATGCATCCCTAGTTTATCTCCTCTCGGTCTCAAAACTAAGCACAAATTCATACAATTAGTAGCTAAGCAATCATAAGCATTAAGAACAAGTATTAAATACATAACCCAAAATAAATTTAATCCGAAAAAATAATACTCATAAATCAAACATAGTAATTGGATTTCACATGGCCTCAATCAAAGGAAAATTAAGTCATAATTGTAAAAGAAAAGCAATAATTCATCTTGAAAGACATGTTCAGTGAAAACAAATCTAAAAGCATGAAATTAAAACTCCCTAATAACGTTTTTTGATAGATCTTGCTTGAATTCTCCGTCTTCGTAGATAAAGATGGAGTATCCTCACGTTCTTCTTCTTCCCCAAACTTCTCTCAACCCTCCTGGTGTGTTTCAAAGTGTCTAAACCCTCAAAAGTGGGCAAAAGTCCCAAATTTTGACCAAATACGCGTATTTATAGATGCTGAAATTAGTCCGTAGCCGCGGCTAAAATCTGTTGTTCACGTTTTTTGCCTATTTTAGCCTTGGTAACTTCATATCTTCAAAGCACAAAGGTTCTTTCATGATCACCATGGCTAAGGGTCTTCATAGCCTTGGCTAAAGGAGTATTTTGAGAACTTCTTTGATCTTTTCATTCATTTTTGCTCAAATTCTCAAATAACCTATAAAAACACAACCAATCACAAAATCAAAGCATATGTAACATAAATAAACTCAAGAACGCATCAAAATATAAAAAAAGAGGCGCTTAAAAAGGTGTAAAATACGAGCTTATCAGAATTGGACTTTGATGTAGGCATCAAATTGAACATAAAGAAACTTTTTTTAGAGAACCATAATTTGTTCCTAATTGTAATCTTCTCAAGTATTCGCCTCTGTTAATTTGGTGGGTTCCGGATTTAGTCGAGCTTGGGCATGTATTATTTTTTACATTTTTTGTTTTGATGCTCTTAAATTTTTTCTTGTGTGTTTTAGATTTGGATTTTTTCTACTGTACTCATAATAATAATTGTAGGGGTTTATTTGCTATCAATTTGTGTTTTAGATTTGATTTTGTTTTACTATACTCATAATAATAATTGTAGGGGTTTATTTGCTATCTATTTAGGTTGGGTTGTTTTAGGGTTTTGGTTGTTTTAATATTTAGGTGAGCTTAGTGTGGTTGTTCTTATGGATGGAGATGCGAAAAGAAAATTGAGCGGATTTGGTTTTTCTCAAAATGATTCTGAAATGCACGATGAAAGTTTTCCTCCCTGATATTTGTTTTTGCATATTTTGATTACAATTACAAAGTTATTTTCTTTTTTTGTGTAAAGTTTAAGTCATTTATTTCTGCATTGTAGGTTGTTGACATTAAAAGATGGCTACTACGAAGAAGAAATGGGAGGTTTGGTTGATAATATGCTTCTCCAAGTGCACGTAATGGGCACAGGGTAAGAAGTAAATAAATGTACTTCTCATTTCTAGACAATATTTTTTTACCTCAATTATTGTTTCCTTTTCGAAATTCGAAAAGAATGCATAACTGCATATGTAAAGTACATATAATTTTTTTTTCTTTTTTGGTTGGTTGCATTGCAATTATTCACTGAGAGTAAGTGAAGTAAATATTCGTGATGCAGGGTAATTGGTCAAGCTGCATTTACTCAAAACCATCAATGGATGTATTCAGACTCCCATAATCAAATTCACAACAATTCTTTTGTGTCTTTTGAAAGTCTTCAGACTCCCATTTATTCCCTTTAGTCTCACTTATTAGTGTATATGTGTTCAATGACATTGTTTCAATTTCCTATCATAATTAATACTTTCCAAATAATCTAAGCTCTATTTGATTTTGCAGACTATTGTTTTAATCTCAGTCGAACAAGGGGGGTGTCGTGCAATTTGGATCCACGCACAATGTTAGTTAGTATTGCTCACAAATATGTCATTTGATCTTACTCAATTTTTGTCCTTCACTAACCGTCGAATTCTTGGCTACAGATTCCTGAGAGGATAGATTTTGTTGATCACCTAAAACAACCCTTACAAAAATGGATTCACATTATGTGACTCAGAACAATTAATCATTGGGATTTTATTTTTTAATAAGAACAATTAATCATTGGGATTTTATTTTTTATTGGTTATTTATGGTAAGATTTGAATGGGATTTTTATAGTTTCATGAGAATTTTAAATATCTAGTTAAATTATATACTATATACGGATGCAAATTTCCTATTTTATTTGAATTGAGATCATTCTTTTGGGTAAGTTGATAAATTATGATTCTTTAAACATTTTTTGTGAGTTATATGTTGTTCTTTTAAATTTATTTGTTAGTTTTGATTTTTAGTTTCAGGTGTTTTGGGTTTTAAACGGAGAAAGAAAACGGTTCGAAGAAGTTATATGTGATTGTTATTTGGGTATGGACAGATTTGTTATTTGTTTTAATTTTTTTTATGTGAACTATATCTGATTGAAAATTGTCAAGATAAATATTGCTGATTCAACTATGAAATGTGCATCAAATTTATTTTCATGCATTTTTATAAAAGTGTATATGTTAATGTTGAGTTTTTACACCTTTGGTTATGAAACATCCCAAATTGGAAGGAATCTTCTTTGTACTCTAATTAATTAACTTTTTTTAATTGCTGTTCAAACAAAAAAATATGTGTAATTATTATTATAAAAGCAAATTATACATACATACATTTAAATATATAAATATAAATATATGATTATTATATAATGTATAATATATAAATATGAATATACGCGTGTTCGTCACACGTCTTGTTTGTCTTTTATTAGAAATAAACTATAAAAGAAAAAAAAAATAAGGACACTTATACAAAAATGGATCCCAAAATTAGATAAATTGTGTTTTGGATTTTTTTACCAGCAACTTCATAAATGATCTCTCTATAGCCTATAGAGCGGCTATCATAGCTCCTAGGCAAGCAACTTGAAGATTTGGATATCTTGCAAGATATAGGAAGATTTTGCAAGATTTACCTGCAGATTGTATATTTCAACTGCTCCAAGTGAGCGATACTTAGTGACTCCGGTAGTCCAATTCCCGAAAGTTATCCACCACACAAAGTGTTAATATACAATAAACTATATATATTTTGATGGATCCCACATATGTTTTAATACTGTGTGTTACAATGATTCTATTCAACCCAAATCATAGTGTGTATGTACATGAATATTTATAACAAGAGAAACCTAGACTAAGAAGGTAATATACTGGACATAGGAAAACTATCTACAATCAACGAAATGTATCAAAACATAATCACAGCAAATCACAAAGAATATATGGAAAGATATGGCTCGATACACCCCCGCAAGCTCAAGGTGGACGAGGGAAGACATTGAGCTTGTCCCGTAGAAACTCAAACCGCGTGAAGGAAAGTGGTTTGGTAAAAATATCAGCCGTCTGATCATCTGTGGAAACAAAGCGAACTTGAAGATCATCGTTGGCTACCTTTTCGCGTACAAAGTGATAGTCAATTTCCACATGCTTCGTGCGAGCATGGAAAATCGGACTCTTCGAGAGATATGTAGCCCCAATATTATCACACCACAAAATCAGGGGCTTATCTAATGAGACATGAAGTTCAAGAAGAAGAGATTGTAACCATGTGAGCTCGGCGGCAGAATCAGCAAGAGCCTTGTATTCGGACTCAGTAGAAGAGTGAGCAACCGTGCGTTGTTTACGAGAGCTCCACAAGATAAGATTAGGAACAAGAAAGATGGCGTAGCCACCTGAAGAACGACGATCATCAATACTACCGGCCCAATCAGCATTAGAGAATGCGGTAAGGCTGACTGAGGAGGACCGACAGAAATGAAGACCAAAATCAACCGTGTGCTTGAGATAATGCAAAATGCATTTGGCAACCGTCTAATGGATTTCCGAAAGTGCATGTATGAATTGACAAATCTTGTTAACAGAAAAGACAATGTCGAGCCGAGTCAGAGTAAGATATTGAGAGCCCCGACAATCTCACGATACTTAGTCAGATCAGAAAAGGGGGAACTATCATGTTTCGAGAGCTTGGTTGAAGTGCAAAGAGGGGTGTGCACAAGTTTCGACGTGTGCATGCCAGCCCAGAGAAGAAGATTGGTGATGTAACTTCGCTGTGAGAGAATAACACTGTCGGACATAGGAACAACTTCAAGGCCAAGAAAGTAGTTGATACCACCGAGATCGCGAAGAGCAAATTCATGACCTAACGAGGAAATAAAATCTACGACACTTCAAGAATTGTTACCTGTGACTAGTATATCATCAACATAAATGAGAATGTAAATGAGAGTATCACGAGAAGAGAGAATAAATAACGAGGAATTGTTTTGAGAAGCACAAAACCCAGATTTTAGCAAAAAATCTCGAAGGCGATGAAACCAAGCTCGAGGAGCTTGTTTCAGACCATAGAGTGATTTTTGTAATTTGCAAACATGATATGGTTTAGTGGAATCCACGAACCCGAAAGGTTGAGACATAAAAACATTTTCATTAAGAACACCATTTAAAAACGCATTCCTCACATCAAGTTGTCTTAGAGTCCAACCGTGTGATATAGCTAAAGAAAGAACAAGAGGAATGGTTGTGGGTTTAATGACGGGGCTGAAAGTTTCATTGAAATCGACATCTTCTTGTTGATGGAAGCTCGTAGCAACTAAACGGGCTTTAAACCTTTCAATGGAGCCATCAGGTTTATGCTTGATTTTGTAAATCCATTTAGAGCCAATGACATTCATACTTGGGTGAAAAGGAACCAATGTCCAAGTTTCATTTATAACCAGAGCGTCAATTTCTTTTGCCATGGCCTTGCGCCACCTTGGATCTTTATTAGCCTTGGAAAAACAGGTTGGTTCAATAGAGGTGGAAGTAGGAGGAGAGGTAAGGGTGGAAATGTTGGCGCAGTAGCGTTTTGGTGGTTGAGGGGGATGAGAACGAAGTTGCATGGGATGAGTGGAAGTATTTAATATAGGGGCACGGGGTGGAGTGATTGCGGGAGGTGGAGATAGGTTATATGGGATGAGATTGATACATAGAGGTAGGGTGGTGTTTGATGACGAGGTGGATTGAGATTGTGAGGATGATGAGGACATAGTGCAAGTCGGTGATGTAGGTGAGTGAGTAGGGGTGAAAGAGGGATTAGGTGGGAGGGTAGGCGTGTTATGGAGAGGAAGAGAGAGCCAAGTTCCATGATTGACAACAGGTGGTGATGACACGAGTTGCGATTTTTCAAGAAAAGGAAAAGAGTGTTCGTCAAACTTAACATGCCGAGCAATGTATAGGCGTTGTGATTCATTATCCAAGCACCGATATCCTTTATAAGAGGGGCTATAACCAAGAAACGTGCATGGTTTGGACCGAAAATCAATTTTATGTTTATTATAGGGTCGCAAAAAAGGAAAACGCAAGCAACCAAAAACTTTTAAAAAATTATAATCAGGATTTGATTTGTAAAGTAGAGTGTGGGGACTTTTGTTATTAAGTAAAGGGGAGGGGAGTTGATTAATTAAGAACACAGCCGTGTCAAAAGCAAAATTCCAAAAACAAGATGGAACTGATGAAGAAGCAAGTAAAGTAAGACCAATTTCAACAATATGTCGATGGCGATGCTCGACACTACCATTTTGAGCATGAGTATTTGGGCATGTAATTCGATGTTGAATACCATGGGAAAGAGAATGAGGGCGCAATTTATGATACTCACCACCACCATCAGTTTGTATTGACTTGATTTTAGTATTAAATTGATTTTCCACCATTTTTTGAAAACGCAAAAATACACAATAGACATCAGATTTATTAGATAGAGGATAAAACCAAATAAATTTAGTAAAATTATCCACAAAAATTACAAAAAATTTATGTCCCTCAGAGGACAGATAAGGAGAGGGACCCCACACATCAGAAAAAATAAGTTGTAAAACAGACGAACTTTTAGAGGGGGTAGGGGGAAGGAGCAAACGAGATGACTTACCTAGTGGACAAGAACGACAAAAAAAATCAGCAATATGACTAGAACAAAGTAAATTATTTTAACGAATAATAATACTAAGGGTACGGGGATTGGGATGACCTAAGCGTTGGTGCCAAACTGACACAGGTGCACGGACATCCAAGGAAGCCGTAGGAGTGGAGGGTGCGGTGGAGGAGAGTGAATACAAGCCATTAGTGCTCGGTCCGGAAAGTAGGACTTTCTTGGTACTCCGATCCTTCACAAGAAAAAATGAGTCGTGAAATTCAAAGAACACCGCATTGTCAAAACAAAACTGTTGGATTGAAAGTAAATATTTAGCAATATCAGGAACATGGAGAATATTATTTAAAAGGAAGGTACCCATTTTTGTAGTAAACGAGGAAGAACCTGTGTGATGAATGGGTAAGCTTTGACCATTACTGATTTGGAGATTATCCATGCCATGATAGGGAGAAACCGAAGATAGTGACTGGACATCAGAGGTCACACGGTGAGAAGCCCTCGTGTGAGGAAACCAGTTAGCCGAGTGAGGAGGATCCGTGTACGCAAAATTGGCGGATGGAGTAGAGGGAGCAGACGGGTGTGGTGGTGTATAGGAAGGCAGGTACGTATATGGCAAATATGGGGTGGGGGGGGGGGAGGTATATGAGGTGAGGTATTTGGATAATGATGGTAGTATGATGGTGAGTGGGATGGAGGAGGAAAGAAGTATCGGCCACCCCCACGACCCCGGCCTTAACCACGGCCACGGCCTCGTCCCCGATAATTATTACCATTGTAACCCCCACGGTGATGAGCAGAGGGCTGGCCTCGTTGAGAATAATTGGCAGTGGGTTCGGTGGGAGGAGAAGGGGACGGGTTAGCAAGGGTGAGATTAGAAATCGAGTCTTCTTGGAGAAATTCTTGAGTAAGGAGAAAATTGAAGAGCTCGGAATAGGAGGGGGGTTCGGCTTTAGCAGTGAGAGTGGTGATGGAGTCACGAAATTGAGAACATGGGCCTTTGAAGATGTACAAATTGAAGTCAATATTACTAAGGGGTTGGCCCGCGGCGGCGAGTTCGTCGGCTAGAGATTTGGCTTGTTGAAGGTAGGACTGAATAGAAAGATCACCTTGTTTAAGGCTTTGAAGTTGGAGGCGAAGTTGCATGATTCGAGCTTGCAATGGAGAGGCGAAGGCGTGTTCTAGGGTTTTCCATATTGCATGGGACGTAGTGGCACCTACAACCAGGCGTACGACTTCTTTGGTTAAGGAGTTGAGTAATGCACTCATGAGGAGATTATCCTGTTGTTCCCATTGAGAGAAAGTGGGATTGGGAACAATTTAGTTGGAGTCGGGGTCAAGGTGGTGAGATGGGGAGGACGGATATGTGCCATCAATGTATCCAACGAGATGAAGTCTTTTAATAAGGGGAAGGATTTGTGTGCGCCATAGGAGGTAGTTTTTAGGGGTGAGTTTGAGGGAGAGAAAGTGTTGAATTTGGGAGAGGAGATTGGTGGTAGTGGCTGCTGGCGGCGGCAGAGGATTGGTGGTGGCTGAAGTGGCCGAGTCCACGGCAGTAGAGATGGCTGGCTCTGATGCCATATTAGAGACTTGAGAACAATGATTCTATTCAACCCAAATCGTAATGTGTATGTACATAGATATTTATAACAAGAGAAACCTAGACTAAGAAGGTAATATACTGGACATAGGAAAACTATCTACAATCAAGGAAATGTATCAAAACATAATCACAGCAAATCACAAAGAATATATGGAAAGATATGCTCAATATGTTGGATATTTCCCGGGAGTTGAACTTCAGGGAGCCACCAAATATCACCCGCTGCAAATTTAGTTTACATCTTGTCCAAATATTTAATGCTTGGAAATGGGTAGGTGGTTGTTGAAATTTAATGTGTTAATTCATGCAATGGTTAAGTTTTTTATATTATCATTTAGTTAAATGACCGAATACATATGCATTATGTATTGTATATAAAAATATATATATATATATATATATAATTTATGAATCATATATATATATAATATTTATGTTTATATATACTAATCTCTGCTATATATATATATTTGGTATATGAATTGGAAAATGCTATATACCACCCATTTTATGTCACCTATGGATATATTTATTATAAATCTATAATTTGTACTAATTGCAATTTCTTCTTTTTTTTATTATTTCTTCCATTTTTAGAGCTATTTAGTAAAGGAAAAAGATATTCAACTGAAAAAGAAAATAACTTCAGTTTCACTACGATCATCTCTTACGATAATACTTCAATGAGGAATTTCTTTAGTGGAATTCATGGATGATGAGTTAATTAATATACATAAGTGTTCATCGCGTGCGTGGCATAGATATGGTTTACTGAAGAAAGGGTTTACCAAATTTTGGATCAATGGGGTATAAAGTAGAGATGAAACACAAGGCAAAATGGGAAACAAGCAGCCAAGATAATCAATGACACTCTTGGTCCAACAAGGGAAGGTGGGATTTTGTCTCTACAAATCAAATAGAGAAGGGGATAAATTGACATTTGTAATTACTAGGGAAACAAAAAACAAATTAATGCTGATTGTTTATGTTTCCCATTAGTTTAGAATGACTAATATCTGTTTTGTGGATTGGACAAATCTCCTTTTTAGTTTGAACTTTGTAAACGCATATGATTTTGATCTTGGTTTGAAAATTATTAGTCTGGGCATTAGCCACCGCACATCGCGCGGTGCTTACTTATATATATATATGTAAGTGCGTGTGTGTTTTAATAATTAAAAAGGATGTGGCTGGTGAAGTTCAAAGTTCTTTAATTTACGTGCAAATTTTTTATTTCGTTTGACCTCTGGCAACTGGCAAGAGCTTTACTAATATAGGATCTATGGACCAAATCTTTAAGTTTTAAGACCATTCTATACTGAATAAAATCTTTGTTATTACTGCATAAATGTGTACAAAAGTTATATTTGACTTTTGAAATTTGGGTTAACAATTCATACTTTATTTATTTTTCCTACCAAAATCCTTGGTGATTTTGAAATTTGGGTTAACAATTCATACTTTATTTATTTTTCCTACCAAAATCCTTGGTAGCACCAATGTTATGAAAACCGGACCGGATCGGCAGGTCTGACCGGTTAAAACTGGAACCGACCATCAAACCGGTCCGGTTATGCGAAAAAATCGTTCAGGGGTCAAAACCGGTCAGAACCGCGGTTCAACCGGTCAAAACCGGTTAAATAGGGCGATTTTGAAAATAAATGAAATACAACGTTTTAAATTCTAAAAATCTAAAATTGACCCCCTTAAAATCTAAAAATATGCAATTGGCCCCCCAAAATATAGGAAATACATATTTTTTTCATATTTTCATATATATGTAGGAAATACATATTTTTTTCTTCATATTTTCATATTTTAGATATTTAATAGTATATAAATTATTATTTATTGCATAATTATGACGTCACCGGTTCGACCGCGATTGACCCAACAGTTGAACCGGTGACCCAGTCACTTTTCTGGTTTGCCGTTCGGTCCGATTTTCAGAACACTGGGTAGCACAAAGGTTTTAAAAGCAACTCTTTGTTAAAGAGAAGTCAAAGGTAGTTGATTTAGGTCTAAAATGAACGCGATCCTCTTCAGTGAAGGTCGGCTCGAACACAATCTCGAAGCTCCTACACTGGAACTACCTGAGACCAAAGGACTCTCGTTAAGGTCAAGCTGGGGTTGATCCCAGCGTAGACCCTCCGACATTCAAGTCAATAGGACTAAAGGATGAAAGTCGTTATAGAGAGAGAATTATAGTATTGGCAGCATACATGGGAGAGTGAAATGAATGAGGTATTTATAGAGTTTGTCCATGATATATGGTCAAATGATGGGCACTTGGAATGATCCATGGTGACACGTGTACTTGATCTATGGTGGTAATGGCAGGTCATTGAGTCGGTTAGGTTTGGGTCAACCCAAACCCGAACTAAAATACGTGGATCCTTAGGGCTTTTTGCCAATATTGGGATAGGCGGTATTTTTTTAAAATGAAATACCACCCATATCAGTAGTAAATAAAGGTTTCTATACATAGGGAATATAATATCAAGTGCGTGTGCAAGGGACAAACTTGTCACTACCTTGTATTAGTATATACACTAAAAAAAGGACTAGTTAGTTAATTTATAATTTATTTATCAAAAAAAAAAGAAGTTAATTATAATTCAAACCAACACGTTTTTTTTTTCTGGCTAAACATAGTCAAACCAACAAGGGTATCATACAATTTGACTTGCTCCCGAGAGGATGTTTTACTACGTAGTACGCACTGCAAACATAAATATGATACATATATAATATATAATTAATATTCGCAGGTATTACAAATAAGGAAATGATTATAATTTGTTAATGTATAAAATCTAGCCCCAGGCGTGAAGCCAAGACCTCGGCTACCTAATATTGCACGGCGTGACGGAAATGGTCGTAACTTTTTATTTTATTTTTTTTGGCGATGGTTGTAACTTGTAAGAATTAGAGGAAATCACAATAAAATAAGGGAGTTGATATTAGCACTCCCAAAAGTGATAACCACACTCCCTACCAACTTTATGTTTAACTAAATGACCAAAGTGCCCCTATATTAATTGAACACACAATTTCTCTCAATATTTAAGACAAATATAACTTCCACTATATTATTCATTATTTTTAAGGTTTATCTTTACATTTCTAATTTTTGAACACCGTTATTAATTATTTAAATTATAATCAGAAATAATATTGTTAGCTTTCTTAATCTTCTGGCCATATTTTCTCCATTGGCATCCATCATTCATCTAATAATTAATCAAAACCAAGCTTTCCAATCATTCTCAAGTCTTATTAATTAAAAAATTCACCACATATATGAAATTAATTCATAACATTGCTATTAATTGAAGAATATTGATGATTTAGACCTTACAGTGGCTGCTTCACATCTTGCCCCGACAGAAAACAGCAAGTTCTAAATCATCAATATTAAAAGTTATGCTCACATCTTTTAATTGTCTCAAGTAAAATAGTAATTATCGTTGCACAGTAGCTTCAGGATGCCCCGTGAGAAAACAGGTACAACTTGCTTTATTATGCCAAAAAGAAAAAAACTACTTAAAATTTTATTATTAATCTTTCTATCATATATGAAGTAAAAACTTGATCCGGTGTAAGAATACTAATATTGTTATTTTAGACAAATATTCTTGATAACTAATATTATCTTTTTATCTAATGTTTGACCTGATGTAAGAAATTTTGACCTGATTTCAACTATTTATTGATAAATATTGTAGCTAATTAATATTATTTCCCCCCCTAATGTTTGACCCCATGTAAAAATATAAAGAAAAAACATAAACTGATGTAAGAAAATTTGACCTAATTTTAACTAATGTATGTAAGAAAGCTAACAGTATTAATTTTGATTATAATTTAAATAATTAATAATGGTGTTCAAAAATTAGAAATGTAAAGATAAACTTTAAAAATGATGAATAATATAGTGGAAGTTATATTTGTCTTAAATATTGAGAGAAATTGTGTGTTCAATTAATATAGAGGCACTTTGGTCATTTAGTTAAAAATAAAGTGGATAGGGAGTGTGGATATCATTTTTGGGAGTGCTAATATCAACTCCCTAAAATAATTATGCATAATATATAGGAAAAGAAAGATATTAAGCATATTAAGCGCCAACAACATACATATATAACACATATTTGGATCGTAGATCAATTTTTGTATCTAAAAAATTAGATGTGTTTATATTTCTTAAATCTAAATATAGATGTTTACTCATCTTCTATACGAAAATGTTGAAGATATTTATTTGGGATTCGAAAAAGGGTATTACATTTTGTGAATAAAAATCCAAATCAAGTAAGCTAAACCTTTTTTTATACCTATAAGTTTACCTTATATATGATAGTTGTCTCCGTTTTCCGTTGAAATTCTGGATTATCATGATCATCTATAAGTATAACTTTCCTATTTGCATTAAAAGTTTTTTCTCCTCAAACCTACCAGTGGACTAATTTTCTAAGTTCTTATAAATAACTCTTTTCATTCACCTTAATTTGTTCTTATTTTCATCGAAAAACAAAAACCACGACTTTAATGAGTTTCTACATTTTAAAGCAATAAATATTTTTGTAAAAAATACGTCGGGACGCGTAGAGTTTCTTGTTTTCCCCTTCTCTTATTAGTTTCTACATTATGTAATCGATCAAATATGCATTAGACAAATTCATTCTTCAACTGTAAAATTCAGCTGAAACTCTTCTTTACTTCTAGAGTTCTAGTCCTCGACATTCTTATAATTATTTACATGGAAACAAACCCGCGACCATGATTCATTCCACAGTTAAAGTTCAGCTTTTTTTGGTTCAACGAACACAACAAGTACATTCTCCTTTGACATTAACTCATGTTGAATAAACTATAAAGCGCAATCTTTGTCTGCCTATGTTTCATTATTTAATTTGTCTTATTATATAGTCTGCCATTGTATGTAGAGACAAATTATTGCGTATTGGAAGGGTTAACCAAGACAAGACAGCTCCATTTCCATATCAAGAGTCATAAAATTCAAAGGTCTGTCATTCTTTATTCTACTCTCATATTCGAGGCTTCAACTTTCAAGTCACACGTTTTAAACTTTTAAGGGAAATTTCTCCATTTATTGGATCTAATTCACCGGTCCATGTCCTTTATTTTATAGCGTATAATACTCCATGTTGCACGTATATATTTGCGATAAATATAATTTGAAGAGAATTAAAAACTATTTTTTTCTTATGTGTTGCTAACCATCAGTGTATACATTTATACATATAACATATAATAGGAAAAATTACTTAAATCCCCTTAAAAAAATTTATATCCAAAATTTTCATGAAAATATTTTTCAATCTCAAAAAATTATTATGCAAACTTTACAATAGAAGAAACCCAAAAGTTAATATTAACAACTTTTTGGGCTAAATTGTCATTCATTTCTCAAGTTAAGAATTGATTAATTGATTTTTTAGTGAAATCTTTTTGTTTTTTAAAATTTTAAAATTATAAGCTGTATAATACTTATTTTATTGTTTAATATTAAATATTCTAAGTATTTTTTAAATTTAGTTTTGATAACATGGTAATATCTTAAAATACATTTTTAAAATATTAAAAAATCTAAAATTAAAATCATAATTAATATCAATTATCAATATAAAAGTTCTATATAAGTAAATTTCCATACATAAGCACAATTGATTATTTCTTAATCTTCAAGGCTAAAGTCATTTAAGTCTAGGATAAAAAAAAAAAAAAGAAGTCATTTAAGTCCATAAATTTATTAACTCTAATTGTCGAGTTATTTCAAATGAAAAGTTTATGGAATAGATTTTTTGATTGAAAATTATTTGTTTTTGGGTTTTTAGGGTATAAAAGTTTATTTTGATAAATTATTTTGTTATTTAACATATGATTTGACAGCTAATTCACCTCAACTCTTGTTGATCATATATATATATATATGTATATATTTGATTATGACTAATGTGAATCCCATATGTCCCATAATAACGCAACGGTTATTGGTGAATTCAGTCCAATAAGTCGAAACATTTCAATTGTTCAACATTTCTACCGCACAAGAGTTTTACACTATTCTTTCAAAAATCAACGTCAAACGTTAAAATTGGTCGTAAACTCTCACATATGTATTCTCCTTTTCAAAACCTCCGATCTATATAATACCAACACAACAACAAGAAAAAAAGTAACCACATCAATTAGAATCTGTAGCTTTCAATCAAAAACAGTGAACAAAAAATATATATTATTTTGATTAAGAAAATAGATAGCAAAATATTTATCGCCATGCAACGTTCAATAGCCATGAATTTATTGCAACGTCAAGCCATCACCCATAGGAACAAAAACCAAATATTTCCGAAAATCATCAGGCAGCCATCCTATGATGTTTTCATCAACCATAGGGGCACAGACACGAAACGACACGTTGCCTCATTGTTGTATGATCATCTCTATAGGCTTAAAATTCGTCCATTTTTGGACAACAAGAGTATGAAACCAGGTGACAAATTATTTGAGAAAATTGATAATGCAATAAAGGGGTGCAAGATTGGCGTGGCAGTCTTCTCCCCACGCTATTGTGAGTCGTATTTTTGCCTTCACGAATTGGCACTGATGATGGAGACGAAGAAGAAGATGATCCCGATCTTTTGTGACATTAAGCCCTCTGAACTACACATCGTGAATGACGGGAGTATGAGGGTGGAAGAGGTTGAGAGGTTCAATATGGCTTTGGAAGAGGCTAAGCATACTGTGGGGCTTGCCTTTGACTCCCAAAAGGGGTGAGATTTAATTAATATTGCAATTTGCTAAAGTTTTGATTTGTCTTGTGGCGTCGTATATTATACTATAAGTCACAGAAATTTCTTGGACACACTTGATCAGCATGGTTTGATATCCAATGCATTTAGTAGCATAGAACTATTCATGTTATTGTTATTTGACTCTTCTATTTTAATTTGATGTTTCTTTTATCACATATTTCATGTTACAAACAAATGTCAAGTGTATTATGTATACTTTATAATTCTATGCTACTAATTAATGCATTGTATATCAAACCATGCAGATCAAGTCTATATTTATACACTTGGCATGAATACATACGCATGACTTACAATTGTGTGATATGATATACAAAATGAAAATTTACTTTTAAAAAAAATAGATATACAAATGAAAATTGAAACGCACAATTGCTACGTAGGATTACATATTGGCATTAATATATTCTTAGGTATGTAATTGAGCCGCCACCCACAATACATTGTTATGAGTATGCCACATTAATATAATGTACATTCTTGCTGATGACGTAACATTGTCCTAATTACCGCCTGATATGAGAACAATTTACGGTGCCGGTAAGAATTTGTCACTTCAAACTCATATTTATAAGAGAGATGCTATCTACCATCTTTTATATATCACCGATTTTTCACTCCTCCTGCTTTTGGCAAGAAATCATTTTCAATTAATTGATTTTAATGAATTTAATACATCAATACTTTCTAAATCAAGGGGAGGTGAAAAATCAGTGGTATGAAAACGGTGGTATATAGCGTTTTTTTATTTATAAACTCCTAACAAATACAGCCTAAGTTAAGTTACCATTTGCGAAAACCAAACAGTACGGGTTATTAATGCCACATCAATAGTTACATATGTTATGTGCTAATTGATGTATGTCGCCATTGATGCATATTAATTTTGCTAATTCCTGTATTAAATCGGTGACAGGAACTGGTCGGACGTGGTTAAAAACGCAGCAAAAATCGTAATAGAAAGCTTGATAGAGGTTGAGGAGGATGAAGAGAGAATGCTGCGTCATAGTAATCATTTTTCATTCTACACATCCCAGATTGAATAAATATTGACACTCTGCAGTAATACTGATCATAGTGAAACCCCTCACATTTTAAATTTTTACAATTTCTTATTCCGTTCAGAGTCGTTCATTATTTGTGTAATAAGCCAGCAGTACTCCATTTCATTGATATTTAACTTCTTTTTATTCTTTCCACATAAATAATTAAGTATATTTATTGAGAATCCTGACAGGTTTGTAAAAAGTAAACAAGAATTTTGTTTGTTTTTTGACTTGGTCATCGTTTACTGGATCTTGTAATTCTGAATCTCAATACGTCTCAATGAAAGGCCAATTGTTTTAGATTTTGCTAGTATCTTTTCGTGTATGTATATATAAATCGATTCTCTTATTTATTTTATAAATAATATGTCAAATTCAACTAGTTAAGGGAAAATTGTTAAACCGGTAAGAGGTTTTCATGCATTTGTTCCACTGATCTTATGCTTTTTCAACAGAACTGGAAAAAAAAATGTATAAAATTTATTAGCATGTCAATGAAAGAAAAGTGAAGTACTGCATCTTATTATGCAATAAATTCAATTTCTTCCCCAAAATCATATTGATAAAAAAAAAAAAAAAGGACATCCTCCTAGCATCTTCTTCTATAATCAACCATAGATTTTAGTGAGAAAAATGGGGAGTTAGAACAACAGGAAGAGGGTTTCTAAAACCTGATAAATATTGCTTGTTCCATGAATTCTATCATTTCTGCTGCAATTATTAAGAGCTTTTGCCTCAAAGAAACTGCCCAAAGCCCCACTGCTGCCATCATTATTTCTCCAATCAAGCTCATTTTGCCTCTGTTTTAAATATTATTCCTTAAATATTTAATCTCTCTTAAATCTCTCTACAAAGTGTGTATGAATTTACTCCTAATTTATTTGCACCAAACCTCTACGGTAGAGGCTCTACCTGACTTGCATATAACCGCCAGTTAGGTATCAGCTCATCTTAACTTGTGCATGGCCTTACAGCTAACCACCGGTCAATGACACTGATTTAAGAGTGACACTAAAGAAAATTAATTATTGACAATGAAAATATACTCATGTGTTAAGAAGACTATTTCTGTAATTTCCATAATTTAGTTAACTTTCTAAATTGGGAAAGTTAGTTAGTTAGGACTAGTTATTACTAATCTAGCTGTTTAGTTTGTTAAGTAGTTAGTTAAGCTCAACTAAATTTGTTGTATAAATACCCTTCTTCATTTTGTATCTTGTATTCAATATTCACTCAATGGAAATGCAAGTTTATACTTATTAATATGGTATCCAGAGCTAGGGTTAATGCTCTCTGAATTGTCTCCATCAACAGATTCGATTTCCTCAACCAAAATTAAGGGGTAATTGCATAAAATTCCCCTGTGTGATTTTGAAAATGCTAAAAACCCCTCTGTGTTAATGAAATAGGCTAATCACTCCCCTGTATTCTTAAAAAGTTTGCAAAAAAACCAAATTCCATTAGAAAGCGAGCGTGTTTTTTATGTTTTCACCTTTATTGATATGCCCATTTGTCATTTATATACTCTTCATACAATATAAAAGGTAAGTAGTGTTAATTCACCCAAAAAACACATATCTTTTTCCATCTTTTTAACAAAATTTGGCTTTTTTGCAGACTTTTTAAGAACACGTGAGGGGGGTGGGGGGGTGGGTGATAAGCCTATTTCGTTAACATAGGGATTTTTTTAGCATTTTCAAAATAACACAGGGGGGTTTTATTCAATTAACCCCAAAATCAATTTCATTCTTCTCGATTGAAATCTGCTTTGCTGATTTCAGTATCAGTTTTTTTCTGATATATTTCCAATCAATCTTCTTCCATTTCCGATCAGATTCATGAATTCTGATTGAATAATCAATCAATCACTTGATCATATGATGAATGCATCAATAGATATAAACGACTCGCTGTATGTATACCCCTCATATGTCCCGAATTTACATATGGTACCTCATAAGCTGCATGAATCCAAAAATTTTGGCTTCATCAATGGCACCTGCCAGGGGCCAGAGTAAAATTCACCACTGTTAGAACAATGGAAGAAATGTAATGCACTTGTGCTTTTTTGGATTCTCAAATGTGTGAGTAAAGAGATTTACGATGGTTTGGTGTATTGTGAAACTGCAGCTGATACGTGGAGCGATCTATATGAACAATTTAGTAAGACGAATCGTGCGAGGATATTTGCTTTGTCTAGAGAAATAGATTTTCATACCTAAGGTACCAATTCTATCATAGTTTACTACACTAGGGTAAGACAAATGTGGGAGGAATATGATTCACTATTGAACCTGCCTAATTGTGAATGTGTTGCATCTAAGGCTTACTCTGATTACACTCATGAACACGAGTTAATGTACTTGCTCGTGGGGTTAAATGACTCTTATGCTGCATTGAGATCTCAGATTTTAATGATGATGCCACCTCCTAGTCATAAACAAGCTTATTCCATGGTTTGCAGTGAAGAATCACAAAGATCAATTCAAAATCCAATTACTCAATTTGAAACAGCCATTGGTTTATACTCAAACTCCAACTCTAATGGAAACCAGAATAGAAGGTCAAACATTGTGTGTGATAATTGTGGCATTACTAGCCACTCTAATTATAAGGACTCTTGTTACAAACTTATTGGTTATCCAAATAGAGGAGGTGGATAAAATAGAGAAAGAGGAAGACAAAGACAATACAAAGGAAATGGAAGAAACTACAATGCTAACCAAGTCTGGTGTTAATCAAACTCAGATAAATTATACTAACTACACAACACAACTGCATCTGACACCAACTCTTTTTCCGCTTCAATATCAGCAGCTCATGCAATTGTTGAATTCCACTAGTTTAAATTCTCACTCCATCAGTAATCAGACACCAGAGGTGAAATATGCCAACACTACAAGACAATCAGGTACTGTTGATAAATGTATGATTTTATTAGCAAATACCTCTAATACTGAGTAGAAAATTGATAGTGGAGCAAACCAGCATATCTGTTATAATCTTGAGATGCTTGACTCTTCTGCCCACAATCCACCTTCATATGCATCCGATGTATGATTTTTCGTGCTCTAATGCTACCATCCCTGACAACTGGTACCAGAGCCATAGGTTGTAGATTTAGGAGGTGTCTTAGATCTAGATCTATGGGGAAATATTTTTGGCTAAACACGGATTTCATCGTGGGAACGATGGTAGGAGATGAAAGAATAATCAAGCTCAATGATTTCGTTGCAGAGAGCACGAATTGAGGTCGTGGTGAAGTCGGAGAAGATGAGAGAGGAGGATGAGCTAGGGTAGATCGTCAAATAAAGAAGAGTAATCCCGTTGAACATTAACGAGAAAACGTTGAAAAATCGTGGTGCCAGCAAATAGGCATATTCTTAGCCGCAGAGATAGGTTTGTGTTTCTAAGTGGGTAGACACGAAGCCAGTGGGAGCAATTGTGGAGTCGGAGGCAAATCCGTAGAGCTAGAGGTCAGAAAGAAAATTACTGTTTTCTAGAGGATGAACGAGTTGCTAGAGATTGAGGGGGCAGAGCTATGGTGCCAAGAAAGCAAATCCACAGAGCCAGAGGTTAGAATGATAGAATCGGTAACCGAGAAGGTAGAGCCATGTAGTCGAGAGACCAGAGGGCAGGGTTGTGGAGGCATGACAACGTAGAGAGAAACCATGAAGACAGGAAGCGGTGCCAAGAGGGGTTGACCATGGAGTCAGAAGTCATAGAGGCAGAATGCAAAAAATCGGGTAGGTAGATTCGTAGAGCAGCGAGTGTATTGGCAGAGGGATGTGGCATAGCTAGTAGTGGGAGCTCGAGCAGATATGTCAGTGGCCAGAGCAAATATGTGAGGGATCCGAGATTCCTTAGTGGAAAGATGTCAGTGGACGGGTTGATCGAGCAGTTTGGGTTGTGACATGTTCGGGTTTTAGAGTAACCTGTATCCGAGGGTCAGATGGACCGAGATGGATATGCCATGGTATTCAGGAATTGGCTGATCACCAAAAGAATGGGGTAGTGGCAAGGGTTCGAAGAGAGAGAACGATGTTCATAGAGAGAGTTCGTCAAGTGGGTGACACTAGAGGACGAATGAATTGAAGAGACATAGAGAGGTCCCGAGATTTGATCTCCATTGGGTTTGGGGATATGTTAACTAGATGAGGTTCACTTAGAAAAAGTAAAGAGGTGGTTCAAATTGAGTTCGGGTTATTTTGATCAGTCTCCAAGTGGGAGATTTTTGGGATGTGTGGAGTTGGATCAAAATAGGGTCAAGAAGAGGAGCCCAAATAGAGCAAAAAGGGTCGGAGTTGACAGGGGTTGTGAAATAAGCCAAAAGGCAGAAAATTGGAGCCAAGATTCTGGCTAAGTGGTGCCACGACATTGGATTTGGCGCCACGGTGCCAAGGCAAATTTAATCACTGATCATGTGGCACCACAGCGCCACGGGCGCAGACAGCTTTTTCAGTATGCATTTTTTGATGGGTTTTTTGCATTTTGGATGGTTTTTGCAAGTTTTGAGTCCTAATTTGATTGTAATTATTTTCTATTGTGTTAGAAATTATTCCTTAGTTGTTTAGGATTGATATTCCTTATTTGTTAGGGTTTAGGCATCTCCACTAGTATAAATATGAGAACTTTTCTTGCAATTCATTGATGTACTCTGATTCACTCATTGAGAAATAAAGATGTAGTCTAGGTTGGCTCGTGGATGTAGGCAAATTTGCCGAACCACGTTAAAACTCTCGTGTTCTTATCTTTATTTTTAAGCTTAGATTTATTATTTCTTGATTATTTTTCATGCTCTGATACTACCATCCCTAACATCCTCTACATCCTTGATCCATTGGCTACCACTTGTGATCTTCAAGCCCTTGACTATTTATCTTCTGTTTTACATAAATGTAATTCAACTCTTTTCCAGAATTCTATTTCTTCATCTCATTCTAATAAATTTCCTTTATAAACAATGTCTTGTAATACTAAACCAGTTAGTTGCTTAACATCTATGGATTCACAGTTTTGGCATATGAGAATGGGCCACATCTCTTATTCTAGATTGCAGTTTTTATCTCGTATTGGTAAACTTCTTACAAATACTCCTACACATTGTTCCATATGTCCTAAAGCTAAACACCCTGGATCATTATTTCCCCACAGAACTCACTTTATAACTTCTCTATTTGAATTAATAGACATGGATATTTGGGGACCTTTTAAAATTGCCACTCCTACAAATGAAAAATTCTTCCTTACTATTGTAGATGACTATTTTAGAGCCTCATGGGTGTTTTTAATGCAACATAAATCAGATGTTCTACCCATTCTGAAAAAATTCCACCTTTATATCAATGCTCAATTCTCTACACAAATTAAAATTATCAGAACCGATAATGCCTTGAGATTTTTTTAAATCCTCCTGCATTACCTTTTTTCAAAGCAAAGATCCATCAAAGTTTCACTACCTACACACCTCAACAAAATGGCCTAGTAGAAAGAAAATATAGGCATATCCTAAATGTGGTCAGGGCTCACATGTTTCAGTCTCATACACCTATTCAATATTGGGGTGAATGTGTCCATACTGCTGTTTACCTTATAAACAAAAGTCCATCTTCTATTCTTCAAGGGAAAACTCCCTTTGAAATTGTTTAAAAGACCACCTGTTATTTCTCATATCAAAATATTTGGTTGTCTCTATTATGCTAAAATCCTTCCCCCAACCTAACAAATTCTCACCAAGGTCCAAACCTTATGTTCTTATGGGCTATGCTCTCACACAGAAGGGTTACAAACTCCTTAATATTACTACTAACACCTTTTTCATCTCCAGAGATGTCATCTTCCATGAATCCATCTTTCCTTTTTCCATTTCTAATCCTACCCCTTTAGATTCCCATTTCATAGATGATTCTCAATCCTTTTACTTTGACTTTATTGTCCCATAAATTTCTAATCCACCATCTCTTGTATCATATACTCTTTCTATTCCTTCTACCTCTCATCCCTTCTTACTCACTCCTTCTCCTGATTTTATCGCTTCTGCTTCTAGAAGATCTCAAAGGGTTCCCTCCAAACCTCACTAGACAAAGGACTACATCTGTTCTTCTTTATCCCAACCTCATTGTGCTGTCTACCCTATCTTTCTCATTTGTCTTATTCTCACCTTTTTGCTCCATATCAAGCTTTATATGTTCCTTGGAAACTTACACTGAGCCTACTTGTTATCAAAAGGCTATAAAGATGTTAGATGGAGGGATGCAATGAGTGCAAGATTCAAGCTCTTGAGAGAAATAACACTTGGACTTTAGTTGACTTGCCTCCTGGAAAATAAGCCATTGGCTGTAAATGGGTATATAAAGTGAAACTTAAAGGTGATGGCTCTCTGGATAGGTTTAAGGCAAGGTTAGTAGAAAGGTTACACTAAAAAAGAAGGGTTGGATTACCATGAGACATTCTGTCATGTGGTTAACATTGTCACTGTTAGAACTGTTTTAGCCTTGCTGCTATTGACAATTGGCCCTTGTCTCAACTAGATGTCACAAATGCCTTTCTTCAATGTGATTTGAAGGAAGAGGTGTATATGATTGTTCCTGATGGCTTTAGCAATTAGGGGGAGAATAAAGTACGTAAATTGTTAAAGTCCCTTTATGGTTTAAAACAAGCATCAAGACAATGGAATTGCAAATTCATTGATTCCTTAATCAAGACTAGTTATATTCAGTCTAAACAAGATTACTCTCTTTTTACAAAAACAACAAATGGGAAGATAGTGGTTCTTTTGGTGTATGTGGATGATATAATAATCACAGGAGATGATGATATGATGATTAAGGAACTAGAGACATATTTACACAAACATTTTCATATCAAAGATCTTGGGGAATTGAAGTGCTTTCTAGGCATGTAATTTCCAGAAACAAGGATGGAATTTGCATGAGCCAAAGAAAATATGTGTTAGAACTTTTAAAGGAAGCAGCATTGACTGGTTGTAAACCAGTGGATACACCAATTGAACAAAATTTGAAACTAACAAGTAAGGAATATGATGATGGAACAAATAGCATAAACTTATTGAGAATATTAACGAGTATTAGAACTGGCTGGAAAATTGATATACTTGGGGATGACAAGGCCAGACATTAGATATGCAGTACAGTTACTCACTCAGCTTATGCATAGACCTAAACACTCTCATATGCAGGCAGCTGCTAGGATCCTAAAGTATTTAAAAAGAACTCCTGGAACTGGGATTTTTTTGTCAAGTAAGAGTAAGTTGGAGCTAGTAGCCTACTGTGATGAAGATTAGGCTTCATGTGTTATGACTAGAAGATCATTAACAGGTTTCTTTGTTAAGCTTGGAGATTCATTAATCTTATGGAAAACAAAGAAGCAAAAAGCCATATCCAGGTCATCTTGTGAAGCTGAGAATAGATCAATGGCTAACACAACTTGTGAAGTAATTTGGTTGATTGGATTGTTAAAGGATTTAGGGATAAAAATGAGGAGTCCGGTGAAGCTGTATAGTGACAGTAAGAGTGCAATGATTATTGCAACCAATCCAGTATTTCATGAAAGAACTAAGCATATTGAATTGGATTGCCACATGATAAGAGACTTGATACAAAAAGGGACAATTCGTACTGAGTATGTGAGAAGCCAAGACCAACCAGCAGATTTATTAACCAAAGGGCTTGCAAAAGATCAACACCAATACCTTCTTGTCAAGTTTGGTATAATTGACAATTTGACATATTCAAGGTGAACCAAACTTGAGGGAGAGTGTTAAGAAGGCTATTTCTATAATTTAGTTAACTTTCTAAATTGGAAAAGTTAGTTAGTTAGTTGAGGTTGTTATTGCTAATCTAGCTGTTTAGTTTGTTAAGTAGTTAGTTAAGTTCAACTAATTTTGTTGTATACATACCATTCTTCATTTTGTATCTTGTATTCAGTATTCATTCAATGGAAATGCAAGTCTATACTTCTTAATATCATGGTTTAAAGTTGTAGTCTATAGCAGCTTAAACTCATGGCTAATATGATCATGGTACACTTTTCATATTGTCACGCTGACGTTAACCGTGGTGGAAAAGAAGTTTAACTATTTTAAGCTCTAACTAGCTGTTGTAGAAGAAATGCTAACATAACACTTTTTTTTACCATGACTACAAAGTCATGATCTTTGCAATGAACAAAACATTGACAATGGTTATAAGACATTGACAATGGTTATAAACAGTGGGCAATGTTTTGGCCATGCTTGCAGCAAAGCCGTGGTCAATTGATTTTGATCATGACAAAGGGGCTTTTCACCATAACTAATTATGGGCCAAAGTCAAATGTCTTTTAGTGTGAAGCCATACATATAATGAAATATCTGTATCTTATGTATTGTATAACATAATGTCAAAAATAGTTACGAAATAGAATATACATGCATCCATATATATGAAATACAAGAGAGAACGGGGCCTATGCAAAATGGACATACATAATTATACTCTCTACACTATTTAATGTACGACGATTGACCTAATAAAGTCCGAACACAATCTTTAATCACTTGCATCTTTCCTATTCCTTTTTTTTCTACTCTCCAAGTTGTGGAGATAATGATGCTTTTGAAGCTAAGCTTAAAAGTAAATACTATAGGAAATAATAAAAGATTAAGCAAAGGGCTTTTGAATGATTAAGCAAAACATTTGGCGGGCCAGGCCCGGCTAAGTTTAAAGAAATACATGGGGTGGGGATTAGGATAAGTGGGCTACGTCTTGCCTAAGCTAAATTCCTATATTGGGGCCGTGATTCTCTACATACGTTTTTCAATTAGAAGGCCGTAAAAGCGGCAAAGACTACAGAAAGTAATAATAGATGATTATTTTAGGAGTCTGATTTTAGAGTGTTTGCATACTCTTAAAATTAATAAGTGATTATTAACTTGTAACTTAAAATAATTTATTTAGAAGTGTCTGAAAATTTAATTTTTAATTTTAGTTCTCTTAATTTAAGTGATAATAATCTAATTTGTTAGCTGGTAAAAGGGTGTTTAAAACTGATTATGCTATTTTAATAATTAAATAATTTTATTTAGATGTATTAATCACTTTTTCTTACAAACAATCATCTGCAATTTTTTTTTTCACTTTACACTTGTGTTTGAAATTAGAAGTTGAAAGTGTTTGCAAACACTATCAACTTTTAATTTTTTTTTTAATCAATTTTAGTTATTTCCCTTTATAATCACTCTTCTACAATCAATTGAGTTTACAAATATATTTCAATTGAATCCTTAATGAGATTTTTTATAATCAATTTTAGTTATTTCCTCTTATAATCAATTTTCTACAATCAATTGAGTTTGCAAATATATTTCGATTGATCCTTAATGCATCAACGTTGGCATAAATTGCACTTGTGAAACACGAAAAACCAAAACAAACCACCTTTTTTTTTTTTTAATGAATCAATTACATGATATATGTCATGAATATCAGATTACGTTAGATTACAGCCAACTAATAATTATTATAATCAGCTAACAACTACTATCAAACTAGAGAAAATCTCACACGTTTTCAGAGGGAGTAGTACCCAAGAACTCTAACATCTTGGTGTCTCAGCTTCGTGAGTAGAGCTAGCTTTATCAGCAAAACCACCTTAGTTCTTTGACACACACTACAAAAAAAAGACATTAATGACAAAATGTCAAGTGACACTCTAAAAGTTGTCATTAAATTTTCAGTAATAAGAATTTTTGTTTTGTCACAACAATTGGTTTTACATATTTACTAGTGACAAAATTTATATAAAAGTTGCCACTCTTGATAATTAGTGACAAGAAAGTTGTTATCACAATTGGCATTTAGTGACATGTTAGGTCTTAAAAGTAACATTGATTTAGTATGTTTTTATCTCACATTTGTCTTGAATTCATACATTGAGTTGATCTTTTTAGTTGTTTTTATTTGTATTTGCGTATTTTGGCTTCTAAGTCGTTTAAATGCTTTTATAGGCAAAGGACGATTGATTTGGCAAGTAAATGAAGGGATATCTAAGCAAAGTGAAGAAGTCAACTAAGAAACTTAAAGAGGAGCAAAGAAGAGTCCAAACGAAAAAAGTTGGGTTGAAAAAAAAGTAAGGAAAAAATAGTGGATAGCAGAATTGGCACAGTGGTGCCAATATTCGGCACCACTGTGCAGCGCGCAGAAATCAGAATTTCTGGTTGGGCTCGGATTTTATTTCTTTTGTTGGGCTTTTTGTAATTAGGAATCCTATATAAATATAAGAAGTCAGGAAAAATAAGAGTTTTAGATTCTTTAAAGAAAGAAGACGCTTTGGGAGAGAGAGGAAAAGAGAGAAAACTTGGAGAGAAAGAAAAGGAAGCCATTGAAGAGAAGAAAGATAAATCTTGATTCTTGCCATCAACATAAGGGTTCTTCTTAGTTTTTCTTGAATTCTTCTTCTTCCCCAATTGTTCTTATTATTTTCCACCATTGTTAAACATGAGAATTCTTAGTTTTATGCAAATTATTGCTTCTTCTTGTTTAATTATGAGTAGCTAAATAATTTTCTAGGGTTTAAGATGTAGTCTTGAGTATTATTATGGATTGTTGATTTTCATTAGGTTTTTTCTTGCTTTAATTAATCTATCAATGAGGGCTTAATGCTTGTAGATGATTGGCCACCAAATACATGATTTAAGGTGAATTGAGAAGTATCGGGAGGTGAATTAATTCATTAGTTCAGATTTGATAGACGTGTTTAAATTACTCAATAGGGATATTAGTAATTGTGCATGAGGCTAGCTAACGAATTTCATGGAAATTAATGGATTCATCTAGATTAGTTATTGATCATGGGAGTGACGAGAACGAGTTTAGTTGGGTACTCATGGAGATCTCGGGAGAGTATCCATGTAATTAAGGAAATTCGGGTCTTTAATGAATGCAAGAATTTACAATCCAATGAAGTTCAATATCCATAGAAATACCTTGATGAAGTCTTAATCCCTAGGTTTTCCATTTATTGAATTATTGTTTATTAATTTTGTTATTATTTATTTCTGTTTTTAATTAGTTAAAATCTTAAATATTGCAAATCAATAGTCTAAATAATAGGATAAACTTTGTTTGGTACTTGATAACCTTCCCTGTGGAGACGATCTTACTTACTCTATATTATTTGTCGATACCGTGTTGTTACGGGTGTTAACAAATTGGCGCCGTTGCCGGGGAAGGCAACAAATAGTCAATATCAATAACAAGTTGATTCTTATTAATTTAGACATTTATTTATTTATTTATTTTTATTTTGAATTTTTTATCTGTTTGAATTTTGATACTTGATATTCTTGTTTCAGAATGGCTGAGGAACAGAGAACTCTCAGGGATTATGCTACACCAACATATCAGAGTTTTACTTCAAGCATAGTTGTGCCTAATGTTCGGGCAAATACTTTTGAGTTGAAGCCAGCCATCATTCAGATGCTACAGAATAATGCTTTTAAAGGAGACATTGAGATGGAAGATCCTCATTCCCATCTGGGGAATTTCTTGGAGATATGCAGTACATTTAAGATGAACGGAGTCACAGATGATGCCATACGACTGCGGCTGTTCCCTTTCTCTCTATCCAAAGGAGCTAAGGAGTGGTTGAAAAACCAGCCGGCAAATAAGTTCACTACTTGGGCAGATTTGTCGACTGCATTTCTCACCAAATATTTTCCACCGGCAAAGACAGCTCAGTTGAGAAATGCAATCACAGGATTCATGCAGGGAGATGGAGAAACACTTTATCAAGCATGGGAAAGATATAAAGAACTACTAAGAAAATGCCCCCATCATGGTATTCCAAGCTGGATGCTTATACAAACCTTCTATAATGGTTTGTCATATGACATCAGGATGACTATCGACGCAGCTGCAGGAGGTAGTTTCATGGGAAAGAATCCAGATGATGCACTCGCGCTCATGGATGAGTTGGCATCCAATAACTACCAATGGGCGAGTGACAGACGGTCCATAAAGAAAGTAGCTGGTATGCATAATGTTGATGAACTCACCATGCTCAATGCTAAGATGGATGCTCTAGTGAAGAACTTCGAGGGACTCAAGTGCAATATCAGTATCGTGTCTCAGCCTACCATAACCTGTGATGTTTGTGGAGCACCTCACATGGCTACAAACTGCCCACTCATGGAGCAAGCTCAGTATATCTCCAATCAGAACAACCAGTCGGGAAATACATTCTCCAACACTTATAATTCGGGGTGGCGAAATCATCCCAATTCTTCTTGGGGAGGTCAAGGAAACCAAGGGGCTCAAGACTTGCCTCCTAGGCATCAGTTTTCCCCAGGTTTCCAACAGGGTCCTCAAAATTTTCAACAGCAACTTCCACAGCATCAAGGACTACCACCTCAAGAAAAAAGACAGCCAGAAGCTTGGGAGCTTGCTATTGAGAAGCTCGCTAATGGAACAGCAAAACGGTTCGAGAATCTTGAAGCAAAAATTGATCTGGTAGTGGGAGCAACAAAAAATTTGGAAACACAACTTGGACAATTGGCAAGTTCTGTGATTTCGAGGTTGAAGGGTACACTACCTAGCCAAACAGAGGAGAATCCGAGAAGACAATGTAATGCAGTGACTTTGATAAACGAAAATACAATTGAAGAATTTGAGCCATATGCTGAACACAGAGATGAACTTGTGACGAAGGATAATTCAGTCTTTGAACCTTCAGACAAGGTTGAACCGGAAAAGGATACCCCAAAGCCATATGTGAAGCCATATGTTCCTCCGATTCCATTTCCCCAAAGGTTGCAACACAAGAGGTTGGACAAACAGCAAGAGAAATTTCTCCAAGTATTTAGACAGTTGCTCATAAACATTCCATTCGCAGATGCTCGAGCTCAATTGCCTGTCTATATGAAGTTTCTCAAAGAGTTGTTGAGCAATAGAAAAAAACTGGAAGATGTGGAAACAATCTCGTTGAATGAAGAATGCAGTGCCATAATCCAACGAAACATTCCTCCAAAGCTAAAGGATCCAGGGAGTTTTTCACTTCCTTGCACTATTGGCAAATCTCAATTTGATAAGGCACTTTGTGATTTAGGAGCTAGTGTTAGTTTAATGCCTTATTCAATTTGTAGAAAGCTAGGATTTCAAAAGCTCAAACACACAAATATGTCCTTCCAATTAGCAGATAGGAGTATAAAGCGCCCCATGGGAATCTTAAAAGACGTGTTTGTGAAAGTGGACAAGTTCTACATCCCATGTGACTTCGTGGTGCTTGAGATGGATGAAGATTCGAAAACACCAATCATCCTTGGAAGACCATTTCTTGCAACTGCGGGAACCACCATCGACGTACGTGCTAGCAAGCTGACGTTGAATATCGGAGATGAGAAGGTAGAGTTCGACTTAAATAAGGTGATGCGATCTCCATCTTTCGAAGAAGAATGTTGTTCGGTGGATGTGTTTGGAGAGGCCATCAAAGAAGAAATTCCTCAAGGTAAAAGAGATCCATCAGAGTCATCTCCCGTAATATCCTCTACACCGAAGGTAAAACTTAAACCTCTTTCTCCACATCTCAGGTATGCTCTTCTTAGCAAAAATGAATTTTTACCTGTTATCATAAATACTACACTTTTTACACTTGAATTGTACCAATGGTTTAATAATTTGCAATGGAAGAAAGAGGGAATAGGTTGGCATATGTTTGATATGAAAGGGATTAACCCTACTTTGTGTTTTGTAGATGATGATATTCCTCGAGGGGAAACGATTTCCCTCACCGACCCTCAACATTGATTTAGTCTAAGTCAAGCTAATGACTTTAAACAAGCGCTACTTGGGAGGCAACCCAAGAGTTTCTTTAATTTTGTTTTCGTTTGCGTTTCGTTGTCTTTATTTTATATTTGTTTCTGCTAAATTTTTCTCGTATTTTCTTTTTTATCAAATGCCACTCTAATGCTTTTTATGTATGCTTTCCGGTCAATTCAAGCATATGGTGGTGCTAAAAAAAATAAAAAAAAATGACAGAACAGGCAGTTTGGCACCACTGTGCCGAATCCCCTGCCTTTTAAAAAAAAATATATAAAAAAATGGTGTGGCTACTGAGAGGTCAACATTTATTTCCATTGGTCGACGCCACCTCACTCAACCATTATCCACCGCCACCTCCTTCCACATGAAAACCACCTGCTCGACTCCCGAGACATCATACTTATTTATAGGGGAGTCTCTCTTTCACCCTCTTATTTTATTTCAATATCATTATGCTTATGCCTCTACTTATGTGTGAGTCCATTGAGGACAATGTCATGTTTTAAGTGTGGGGTGTGTGCGTGTTTATATTGTTGAATGATTCAAGTCTGGGGTGGTGTGATCGAGAAAATTGGTGAAAGAAAGGACATGTACGTATTTTTGTTGAATTGTTGATTGATTTGGTGACTTGTTTGCAACACTTTAGTTCCCACATTAGAACGATAGATTGAAATGAACAAATAGACCTATTTTCTGTGGGAAAATTACACTTTTCGTCCCTGAAGTTGAAGCCAAAAACACATTTGGTCCCTCATGTTTCGGCCTCAACACATTTGGTCCCTCAACTTACAAATTTCGAACAAATGTGGTCCCTGCCGTCAATTTACCGTTAGAACTAACGGAATCCGCACTGTTCATCATCTTCCCCAACTCTAAAATCCGATTTCAAACTTTAAATTATGATATCTCACTCATTTCAAGTCCATTTTTAACGAATCTTATATGGTTAGAATCGTCTCAACGAGTAGAATCCATCCATGTAAGTTTTGTCCCAAAATACGCTGATTCTATTGACCCGAACCGCACAATTCGAAAAAATCCGTTTTTTGAATCAGCCTATTTTGGGACAAACTTACATGGATGGATTCTACTCATGAGACGATTCTAACCATATAAGATTCGTTAAAAATGGACTTGAAATGAGTGAGATATCATAATTTAAAGTTTGAAATCGGATTTTAAAGTTGGGTTAGTTGGAGAAGATGATGAACAGTGCAAATTTCATTAGTTCTAACGGTAAATTGACGGCAGGGACCACATTTGTTCAAAATTTGTAAGTTGAGGGACCAAATGTGTTGAGGTTGAAACATGAGGGACCAAATGTGTTTTTGGCTACAACTTTAGGGACGAAAACTGTAATTTTCCCATTTTCTGTAATATGGATACTTTTTGCGAGTTACTCATTTGTTCTAAATTTTGTGAAATTTGATATGCATTCTTGCACACTACACACGGGTTTTAGTAAAGGGAATTGATCGGTGAGATAAAGCAATTACAAAGTATTTGGATACATTATGAAATTGTGAAGAAAAAAAGAAAAAAAAAAGAATTGCTATAAAAAAAAAAGATGAATGAAAAAAAGAAAGGGGCAATGAATTGAACAAATGCCTTGATATTGAGGAATAAAAACCTAGTTTTGTTCTGTGGCCTTTGTCACTCGAGTGATTCAGTTCTTAGGGGTGTCTTGACACCTAATGCCTTAAGACCGTCTGGTTTGAGAGTCATTGACTTAAAACTCGTTAAATGGGTGTCATAGAAAGCCTAAAAGAACAAAACATTGCACAGGTTAATGAGTGTTAAGTGAAAGAAGGAAAGGAAGGATTGTGCTATGAAGAATGTTTGTGTTTGCTTGATGTAGCTGAGAAATTCCCTTGCTAGAATTCATCTTTTCACGTGGATGCATATTTAAATTAAACTTGGTTTGAATTTGTGTGTTAACTTTGAACAAAAGTATTTATATTGTGGAAGATACTAATTTGTGCGTTCATGTTAGATCTTGTATGATAATTGTGGGGATGTCCAATTGTTGTGGCTTGTTGCTAGGTTGAGAAACAATGAATCAAGTAGGTATATGTCGAGAATTTTGTGGGTATATTCACTGCAAACCCTCACGAGACAAAACTCGTCCACTAGGGGAAACCTAGGGGTTTAACGGCTTGTTGCACGTGCTAAGTGCAATCGTGTTCCCTACGAAAGTGGGGTTATTTTATTTTGTTGTTCTTTTCTTTGTTTGTTTTAGATTTACTCGAGGATGAGTAAAAGGCTAAGTGTGGGGTGTTTGTTAGGTCTTAAAAGTAACATTGATTTAGTATGTTTTTATCTCACATTTGTCTTGAATTCATACCTTGAGTTGATCTTTTTAGTTGTTTTTATTTGTATTTGCGTATTTTGGCTTCTAAGTCGTTTAAATGCTTTTATAGGCAACGGACGATTGATTTGGCGAGTAAATGAAGGGATATCTAAGCAAAGTGAAGAAGTCAACTAAGAAACTTAAAGAGGAGCAAAGAAGAGTCCAAACGAAAAGAGTTGAGTTGAAGAAAAAGTAAGGAAAAAACAGTGGACAGCAGAATTAGCACAGTGGTGCTAATATTCGGCACCACTGTGCAGCGCGCAGAAATCAGAATTTCTGGTTGGGCTCGGATTTTATTTCTTTTGTTGGACTTTTTGTAATTAGGAATCCTATATAAATATAAGAAGTCAGGAAAAAATAAGAGTTTTAGATTCTTTAAAGAAAGAAGACGATTTGGGAGAGAGAGGAAAAGAGAGAAAACTTGGAGAGAAAGAAAAGGAAGCCATTGAAGAGAAGAAAGATAAATCTTGATTCTTGCCATCAACATAAGGGTTTTTCTTAGTTTTTCTTGAATTCTTCTTCTTCCCCAATTGTTCTTATTATTTTCCACCATTGTTAAACATGAGAATTCTTAGTTTTATGCAAATTATTTCTTCTTCTTGTTTAATTATGAGTAGCTAAATAATTTTCTAGGGTTTAAGATGTAGTCTTGAGTATTATTATGGATTGTTGATTTTCATTGGGTTATTTCTTGCTTTAATTAATCTATCAATGAGGGCTTAATGCTTGTAGATGATTGACCACCAAATACATGATTTAAGGTGAATTGAGGAGTATCGGGAGGTGAATTAATTCATTAGTTCAGATTTGATAGACGTGTTTAAATTACTCAATAGGGATATTAGTAATTGTGCATGAGGCTAGCTAATGAATTTCATGAAATTAATGGATTCATCTAGATTAGTTATTGATCATGGGAGTGACGAGAACGAGTTTAGTTGGGTACTCATGGAGATCTCGGGATAGTATCCATGTAATTAAGAAAATTCGGGTCTTTAATGAATGCAAGAATTTACAATCCAATGAAGTTCAATATCCATAGAAATACCTTGATGAAGTCTTAATCCCTAGGCTTTCCATTTGTTGAATTATTGTTTATTAATTTTGTTATTATTTATTTCTGTTTTTAATTAGTTAAAATCTTAAATCTTGCAAATCAATAGTCTAAATAATAGGATAAACTTTGTTTGGTACTTGATAACCTTCCCTGTGGAGACGATCTTACTTACTCTATATTATTTGTCGATACCGTGTTGTTACGGGTGTTAACATGACACATTTTTAATAACAATTTAGTGAACAATTATAACCGTTACTCTATTTATTTTATATTATTATTATACATGTGTCACTACTAATTGTTAATAGTGACAACTTTAAAGAAACTTTTGTTCCTAAAAATCTTCATTGTGACCAAGTTAAAATTATTGTTACTCATTATGTATATCAAGTGACAATTTTAACATTGTTTATACTTTAAATTTTATTACTAATATTATTTTTTAATTTGTTGCAGGGACAATATTGCTCTTAAAATTTTTGTGAATAAGTTGGATTCTAACCTTTTAATCTCACAGGGATAAAATTGAATTTTTGTTCCAACCAGTGCTTTGAAACCCAACCCGGACCGGCCAGTCGGACCGGTAGAATCGGGAACCGGTTCATAAAATGGCTCGGGTTGGAAGCCAAAACCGTTCACGCCAAAAAACCGTATTTTTTAGAGAAAAACCGTTCGACCCAGCAGTTCAACCGTCGGACCGGTAGAACCGGTGCTGGGTCGACTGAACCGGCCGGGTCATGAGCATTATAAAAAAGGAGGGCTGATTTCACTTTTCAGGATTTGCAAATCAGGCCAATTAATTCCCCTCTTCTTCTCTTTCACGTCTGCTGCTCCTGCGCACGATTTGCCGCTGCTTCTTCCCCCGATTTGTCGTTGGCCCGCTGCTTCTTTTCCCGATTTGCTACTACTTCTTCAAACTCTCAAGAGTCAAGACCCATCCAAGGTATTTTTTCTTCATATTTTTATGTTTTATAATTTTAAATATTATATATATAAACTTTGTGTATATTTCAGAGTTTTTCTATTCTCTTTTTCTTAAGCAGCCGGAAGTGATGATGTATATATAGCAGGGATGAAGGGTATATTTGTCAATATGAAGAAAAAATGTAGGAAATATTTGTCTTCATATTTTTATGTTTTATAATATTAAATATTATATTAATTATTATTTATTGCGTAATTATGACGTCACCGGTCCGACCACAGTTGACCCAACAGTCAAATCGGTGACCCTTAACCCGGTCGATTTTCCTGTTCAATGATCGATCCGAGTTTCAAAACATTGGTTCCAACTGATCTGACAGAGGACATTGCAATTCTAGTGTCAAATTTGGATTAGTAAGACTGCGTTTTAGTCATCCGAAGACAATAAGTACGTGTGATGACAAAAATGCTTTATTATGTTTCTTTATAAAAAATGTGATTAGATTCAAGACCTGGTATTATAAGCAACTGTTGGAAAAAAAAAATTTGGAACTTGTGAGTTGTTCTATATTTTGGCGGGATAACTAGTCTAAGGTATTTTATTATTCAAATTTAATTTAGGATGAACGAAATTCATGTTCAAAGTGAGTCAATGTTTATTGGGCATGTTGATCAAACGGACACATCCATACAACCAGTGACAATGATTGCACGGACGCAATCCACATGCACTTTTGGAGACATAGCTTTTCAACTCTATATATAAACCCTAATAGAATCTGAATTTAATTCACATTCGATATATTTTTAGTCTTTTGTCAGTTATGTACATATTACTTCGTACATCGAGCATTGAAGTCTTTTCTTTGAATAGAGTTCAAAACAAATATTTTATTCACTGTTTTCGAGATTTATATAGTGCTACTATCTCAAATAAAGATGTTATATCTTAATAGAGAATTGTTGATATTCCATAAACACTAGATGCTGGAAATATTGTCTTAAGAAAATGTTAAATTCTTGACTCAATTTTTTTCTTCGCTATCTAAATCATTTGTTGATTTCAAAGTGCCATATATATATTTCTCTCTCTCCCACAGCCACTAAAAAACTGAAAATGCAGCTTTTCCTCTTCAACATTATACTGATGTTTCTTTGAATTTTTGGGAGATACATACAACGTAACTACCGCTACCGCTAATCTTGATATTGAAATTGGGATTAGATTCGAGATTGCTAAAAATAAGTGACTTTTTATTGTTTTAAAGGAAAATTAATCTTATTTATCATTCAATCGAAAGTTTATAACACTTGGAACAATACAATTCATATCGAATCAAACGATGTAGTATGAACATTTGAAACACCAATTATCAAGTTCTTGAAGATCGCAAATTTTAAAAACTCACAAACGAACACAAGAAAATTCTTGTGAAACTCTTATTCAAGGAGAGATGAAACTCTCATTCGATAGAGAAAACAAACTTTCATACGAGAGAGAAAATAAAAGACTTAACAAAATATCTAAAACGCTATATAAAAACTTAAGTATCACCCGTATTTATCTCGTTAGATCTGTCTCCGTCTTTTTAGATCCATATCTTTCTCGTCAAATTTGAAGATATGATGTATAACTTGAAGAAGGATGCTCCAACCTAACCCGCCGACGATGGTAGTTGTAACAGTTGTTTAAGCCATCGCCGACGGAGAAAAATAGAAGAAAAAAGAAAGGTAGGGTTCAGAGATACATGGGACGAGAGAGAGGCGTGTGAAAAATAATCAAGTTAAACATATGGTAAAAGTACATAAGTGACTTAAGTACGTAAGTGACTTAAGTGCTGACTTTAATAGCTATTACGTACGATGGAAAATACAGCTTTGCAATTATATTACTCAACTTTATTTGATTTTCATATAGCTAGCAATGCAAACTTGGCTAACAATAATCTATATTATCTATATATATAATTGGAGGGGAATGAATGTTGGATTGGTTCGTAATTTTGGTGTGGCACTAACTACCACCTAAATTTTAGCAATGGTCAATGTTTCTTTTTTATTTTATTTTTCTTCTCTCCTCTTTTCCCACCCTTCCTTTTATCATTTATTTCACGCTCTCGCATTTTCTCAAATTCTCTTCCATCGATCTTTTTTCTCCATCCCATTTTTAATTACTTATAAATTTCTATATTTTGTATAAGATTAAAATATAAATATTATGCTTAAATAATCAATTAAATATTTTAGGTATAACTTTTAATAGATTAAACACAAGCATTGAGTGTGGCCACACAACTAGTTATCATAACAGAAGTAGCTGCAAATTATGAACATGTAAGAGTGTGTTCGTAGACGGGAAAATTACAGTTTTCGTCCCTGAAGTTGTAGCCACAAACAAATTTAGTCCCTCATGTTACAGACTCGACACATTTGGTCCCTCAACTTACAAAAAATGAACACATACCGTCCCTACCGTTAACTTTCCGTCCAAATTAATGGAATCCCCCAAAAAAAAAAAAAAATTAGGGTTTGGTTAAGTTTTTCAATTTGAAGATTTTCAATTTTGAAGACAAGTGTGCCTAGGTGGTCAAATCTTCATCCGCCACATGGATATTGGACAAAAATATAAAATAAAATGGAAAAATTAATTAAAATTTAATAAAAAAGAAAAAAATAAAAGATTTAATAAAAAATTAAAAATTTGAATAAAGTAAAATTTTTTGAAAATATTTAAAAACTTAAATATTATTTTAAATAATAAAATTGCCTAAAAATAAAAATTATTACTTAATTAATAAATAAATAATATAAATAAATGAAGTAATTAAAAAAATATATAAAATAATATTTATTTATATAACTTTAAAATAATATATTATAAACATAAATATATAAATAAAATTTATTTTTATAAATAAATAAATAAAATAAAACTAATTAAAATGTTAATTTAAAAATACAAAAATACTTAAATAATAAAAAAGTTAAATATTATTTTAAATAATAAAATTAACTAAAAATAGAAAAAAATATATAAAAAAATAAAAAAATAAAAAATAAATGAAATAAAAAAATAAAAATAAAAATTGCTTAAAATGTTAATATAAAAAAATTTCAAAAATAAATAGGTTAAATATTATTTTAAATAATAAAATTAATTAAAAATAAAAATGAGGGACCAAATCTGTTTTTGGGAACAAGTTCAGGGACCAAATCTGTAATTTTCCCATACTGAAACCTAGGTATTTCCCCCAAAAAGCAGCTCACGTGCGCAACACATAGCACTTCCATTAGTTGCAAATGGCAAATTGACGGTAGGGACGGTATGTGTTCATTTTTTGTAAGTTGAGGGACCAAATGTGTCGAGTCTGTAACATGAGGGACTAAATCTGTTTTTGGCTAGAACTTTAGGGACAAAATCTGTAATTTTCCCATTCGTAGACACTAAAAAGAATTGCTTCTAAGCTTTTAATTAGAATGAGTTTAAACCTAGGGAGTGGTAAAGTGGAAATGACTCCTTCTCCCTTAACCAAGTGGCGATGGTTCGATCCTCGGCCTTGGGTATGGAGAGCTATTGAAAACTTTGGGCCAGTTGTCCCACCTTTCGAGATGCCTCCAATCAGCGAAGGAATTAGTCACTGCGGACTCTGAGAAAAATTTAGAATGAGCTAGCTGGCAAAGGGTTTTTTGCAAGACCTGTTTTAGTTTTAACTTGTTCCAAAACAATTGATTTAATGCATGAGTACGAAAGCTGGCCCAAAACAATTGATTTAATACATTTTGTAGAAGTATTAATTTTACTCATTATTCACGTCATCTTATGTCTTCTCTTGCATGATAATTTTTTATTTTTATGTTGATGTCTAATTAATTAATTATGGGTGTTTAGTAACTTAATAATTAAATAATAATTGATTAGTGCTATATACATTTATGTTTGTTGTTAATTAATTTTATTATTAGTGACACAATAATTGAATAATTATTTTTTAAAAAAATTATACCAACAATATTTTATTATAATCTGATATGTCGTACTCGGCATCATTGTCGTGGTCATAGTCGTCGTCATCATCATCATTATCATCGTAGTAGTAGTAATAATAATAATAATAATAATTATTATTATTATTATTATTATTTGTTTTAATCAAGTAACTACTAATATTTTGTGGGGTAAGGATGTTTTAGCCTTTTACCAAATATTCTCAAGCACAATTTGTCTTTATTTCAAAGGCTCTTATCCTGCTATAACACGTAGCAAAATGTCAAACGACAATTTTAAAAACATAAATTATGTAATGATAAATATATATTACAAAAAAAAAAGAGACATTAGTGACAAAATATCAAATGATAATGTCAAAGTTATTACTAATTGTAAATTTTAGTGACAAGAATTTTTGTTTTGTCACGAGAATGGATTTTACATGTTTAATAGTGATAAAATTTGTGTAGAAGTTGTTACTCTTGATACATATATAGTTGTCACTCTATTTGTGTAAACTGTCAGTAAACATGTGTCACTAATTGTGAATAGTGACAACTTTAAAGAAACTTTTGTCACTAAAAATTTATTTTGTGACAAAAAAAATTATTGTTAATCATTATATATTTCTAATGATAATTTTAATATTGTCACTTCCAATTTTATCACTAACATTACATTTTGTTGTCGTGTATTTTAGATTTTTTATTTTTTTTTACATATTTAGTCTCTCATGTGGCACGGAGTTACGTCTAGTTCCTAAGTGCATTAGAGGTGCAATTAGCATGACAATTATATGTCTGAGTGATACAACATACGAAATAACTAATGGTATATAATATTTTTCTCTTGTGTAATTAATGTTTATCTAGATGATGATGAAACGTTGAAACTATAAGATTTTTTCTAATAATTAAGGCATATAACACTCATGTTCTTGCAAAGGATTATGACTAGCTAGCTAGCCTTCATAATCGTACCATTTATCAATGCTAGAACCTACATCATTGGGAAAATCTTTACAATCAAACAAAATCAATCCCCAAATAATTATGTAAAATTTCCACCGCCATTTTAGCATTTTCTCTATTTACAAGTGTAATAAGTTTGAATTTTGTTCTTCTTGGCAATTTCCAGAAGTTAGTTCACAGTCTATTTAGTATTTATAAGTGTAATACGTTTAAATTTTGTTTTTCTTGGCACTTTTCAGTTAGTTAACAGCCTATCTACAAGTGTAATAAGTTTGAATTTTGTTCTTCTAGGCACTTTTCAAAAGATAGTTAATAGTCGGGAAAATTACAGTTTTCGTCCCTGAAATTGTAGCCAAAAACACATTTGGTCCCTCATGTTTCAACCTCAACACATTTGGTCCCTCAACTTACAAATTTTGAACAAATGTGGTCCCTGCCGTCAATTTACACTAATGAAATTTGCACTGTTCATCATCTTCTCCAACTAACCCAACCCTAAAATCCGATTTCAAACTTTAAATTATGATATCTCACTCATTTCAAGTCCATTTTTAACGAATCGTATATGGTTAGAATCGTCTCAACGAGTAGAATCCATCCATATAAGTTTTGTCCCAAAATAGGCTGATTCAAAAAATGGATTTTTTCGGATTTGTGCGGTTCGGGTCAATAGAATCAGCGTATTTTGGGACAAAACCTACATGGATGGATTCTACTCGTTGAGACGATTCTAACCATATAAGATTCGTTAAAAACGGATTTGAAATGAGTGAGATATCATAATTTAAAGTTTGAAATCGGATTTTAGAGTTGGGGAAGATGATGAACAGTGCGGATTCTGTTAGTTCTAACGGTAAATTGACGGCAGGGACCACATTTGTTCAAAATTTGTAAGTTGAGGGACCAAATGTGTTGAGGCTGAAACATGAGGGACCAAATGTGTTTTTGGCTTCAACTTCAGGGACGAAAAGTGTAATTTTCCCGTTAATAGTCGCCGCCTTCCCCTAGAAAATCCTAATTTTTTTTTCTCTTCTTCTGCTTCGACAATGATTTGGTCAATCAGTCGCCTCTATCACTATTAATGTCGTCACCATCGTTGGCGGACTAGGTTGGAGCACTTGCTTCAAACTTTGTCTCCCAACTTCAAATCTGATAAGACAACGATGAATCTAACTAGACAAAGATGTATATGGCGATATGAAAACGAACGATACAATAGTTTTTATATAGCTTTTTAGATATTTTATTATATTTTATTTTCTCTTTCAAATGAGAGTTTTATTTCTCTCTCAAATGAGAGTTTCTTCTCTCTTGAATAAAACTGTGATTTTTTGTACAAGAATTTTCTTGTGCTCGTTTATTAGTTTTTAAAATTTGTCATTTTGATAAAAATTGTTATTAATACATCGTTAAAGACAATTTAAATTGTATTATTCTAGATGTTGTAAACTTTTCATTGAATAAAATAAAATGACGATATTCCCTAAGAGAAAAAAAAAATAGTTAACAGTCGACATTGATGATAAATTTATAATTGATGTCTAAGAATTCCTTAAAATGGACTATTCATCAATTATTTTTATTTTGAGTAAATTAATTATATATTTCATCACAATATTAATGTCATGATCAATTCTTTTCACATTCAACAACCCTTATCAATCAAAAATAATTTAGAAGCAACTAATAATTGGTGTGAGTATGACCCACATTCTTGGTGAAATTCGAATCCAAGACATCACGGTCTTTTAGTTCAATGAAAGATAATAAACGGAGACAAAAAGAAGAATAGAAGAGTTAAAACAAAATTAAAATTGATTAGAAAGGAGAAAAATTAGACACAGCAATAAAGAGAAGAAAATGTTAAAGACATAAAGATAGATGAAAAAATATAGAGAGCGTGAAAAAATTAAAATAAAATATTATTTTGTCATATGGATAATACTTTTCTATAATAACTTTTATGAACCATATAATTTTCATTACATCACATTATCAGAATTATAACAATTCTAAACCAACAAGCAGTTGAAATGAGTGGATCGACACTCTCATCATTTAAACAAAAGTTGATGATTCCTTAAAGTTTTAATTGTTAGAGCACTTTACCCCTTTGTGAGTTGACCTGATGCGAATAGGATTGCTCTAGCTCAATGTGGTCAAGGGATACCTATGGTTTAGAATGAAAAAAAAAAAAAAAAAAAAACAATTCTAAGTGTGTAAACACCTATTTTATTTGAGAACTCGCCGTACCAACATTTTGTACCATAACAGGTATTCTTGTATAAACGCACATTGCGTGTTGTTCTGAACACTACTTGCTTCATCTAAGCAAGATTAGCTGTAGATGAAAGCACAAACTGAATAAACGATATTGGCAAGAAAAATTTGGCAAAATTTTGTGAGTAACTAAAATTTATTATTAGACAATCATGCCCCTTTTGTTTTTAAGAAACCCAGGCTGCCATGTAGTCATTGATACAAATCCTACATGCTCCATGATAAACTACCCCTCCACTAGAAAAATACAATATTAGTCCCATAACTCATGAAAAAAAAAAATTTTGGTCACAAACTTGTTAAAATGACAAAAATAGTCCTATAATTCAACTTAACTTTACAAAACTAGTCTCACCGTCAATTATGGACTAAAAAGGCATGTGACTGTTAGATCTGACTCCCCCTTTGATCCCTAAAAAATAAACTTCCATCCTTTCAGAATTCAGATACACAGAGATCCCTAACTTCCAATAATCCAAACCCTAACCTCTTTCTTTGCAAATATTCCAAAATCCACGAAAAGTTTGAGCTTCCAAAGAAGGTGATTAGCTTAGCAAAAGAGAAACTGAGTCGATCCTTCATTCAATCGAAAGAAGGCTATTATGTTGCGGCCACATCATTTGGTCATGTTGTGAATCCCGGTTCATGCGCAACAGAAAGAAAAGACATTCGGATTCACAAATCAGATCACTTTTGGGGTTTAATGATTTTTGATAAAAGATTTATGAGGTCGAATTTCATCTAAAACTAACCTTGTATGAGAAATCTGATCTATTGAATTATCACAGTAGCAGCATTCTTGGATTCTTGCCTTTAGATTTCACGTCGGAAGAAAAGTTTGAATAGAAATCCACTTCCTCTGGCTCAGTAGATGCCGACGGCTAGTGAGGGAAGGGAGAGGAATTTTTTTTCCTTCTCTTTGTTATGATGTGTGTTATGATTCAAGTTAATCACTTAGGTAGGTATTTAAATGAGATGATGAGTTTGGAATTAATTAATTCCTTGATCCCATTATCCTGATTATACATTCTTACTTATACTCCTAGTGACCTACGTTGACTTTTAATTTAGTCCACTTATTAATTAAGTTCAACATATAATAATCTAATTAATATATGATATTAATTAATAATTAGCTAAATTAATTGATTCAATTAATAATTTAGGCTAATAGGAATAAATATTAAATCAATCTAATTATTTATTTTTCAATTTATTTCATTTAATTTAATTAAATAAAATAATTTGTTCATCAGATGATAAATTACTAGATTAACCTTATTTAATAACTAGAGATTTTCTTCGCTTATTTCCTTGAGAGCGCGACTCTCTATACTCGTCTCAATTGACAATAGGAGAAAAGTAAGGATGTAGGTGCCACCTAGCCAGTCACGTCGACCCACATCAAAATCCAATTGAGATTAAAATAGTTTAATCAAAACGAAACTTTAGGTCATAAATACCATGTGAGTATAAACCTTTCACTGTGATGTGGTTCCATTTTCACACCAAAAAATTAAATACATGAAGATAATAACTCCTTTAAAATAATAAACTGAAATACTCTTTATTTTATCATTGAGATTTTCGAAAAAATGGAGAAAGAAGAAGAAATAAGAACACAGTAAGAGTTTTCATTATTTTTTGAGAGAAGAGATAAAAAATTCTATTGATTTTTAAACATAAGTGAAAGATAGCATCAAAAATGAAAAATCCTATCTTATACCCCAATTGGGCGCCCCTTAGTCTTCTCTCCGAGCCAAAGTGGACTTTTTGGTAGTTGAGAAGAAAAGGAAAGAATCTCTTGATTTTAGGGATATAATTTGACTATATATTAGATGCAATTTCCTTTTGTTGTTTATCAGCTTTACTGCCAGGCCTCCAACCTAACTATCCTTGACCTTTCCTTTAAGTAGCCCATGAGCTTTCCTTAAGGTAGCCCATGAGCTGTTTTGGAGACCCACTTTTCCTGAGCCCAATTGTGGAAAGTGATATTTTACGCCCACATCATAAGTCCCCCTACTCTAGAGAGTTTAGAAGGATTTTAAAGCTTCGAGGGTATCAAATTACATGTGTATCGCAGCATTTGGATCAAATAGGAGCTGACTCATGAGGTGACCCGTGACATATCCACGAGCCAGCTCACGAGCCCACTGACAGCATCGCGCGAGCGTGTGAATCAGCAAAAGAAAGAGGGGGAGGGGTTCCCCTTCCTATTTTCTCTCTCCATCTTTCTTTCGAGCAAAGTTTTTATTCACTCTCCTAAACTTCTTATAGGATTAGAGAATTTCCCTTTTTATGATTCATTCTTTTGATGGAATTTGTACATCTTTCCTTTAAAGCTTCTTTTCACTTGCGCCTTTTTAGTCTTCAACTTTTCCCTCTACATGCATAATTTTAAAAAATTCTAGGCATTGAAATCCTCCATCTTCTTTCTTCCTTTCTCCAGCAATTACTTTCCCCATAGTTCCTCGCAGCTAGCTCACTTTATCTGACTCAGGGAATCTAAAAAGATCTGCATACATGCTACGTTCATAGTTACATACATTCATATGTACACATGCATACATATACATGCATATAGGCACACACACACACACACACATATATATATAAAGGATATAAACCATTATTTATTCAACTTTTTCTATTATCTCAATTTTTTCTAGAAAAATATACACATACACACACACACACATATATATATATATTTACATATTTCATTTTTGCAATGAATACGTCTACCTTGATTTCTACGTTTTAATGTTATTCCACATTTCTACGCAGACATGACTATGTTTAGATCTTTTCTTAATGGAAAGGTGGGACAACCTACTAGTAGAGAGAAGATAGTTATTAAGCGAGACAAGCCCCCCCACTTCAAGAAGCGTCTGAGTATGTTCCTTCTTCTCCTACAATGGAGAGAGTTGTTAGTAAACGTGGTCGGGAAGCTGGTGAGACACCTGGTAGGAAAGCTGATAGTAAGGCTCCTGTATGAGCTTGCGGGAAGCCTCTTACTCAGCTATTGCACGAGCACCCACTTCAGCATTCCTCGGATGTATCAGCGCCGCCTTCCAAAAGCGACTACCAATCTTATCTCTATTTTCTGCATCTGCTACAAAGGTTTCTTACGATCTTGTAGCAGAGATGGCATCTTCCCGAGATCGTCGGTACAGGATGACCTTTCTAACTCAGCCCTTTTTGAGGACTTTTCTTCAGCTATTCTACAGGTGACCACAAGAGCTTTTTCCTTTTGTGATCCATTATTTTATGCATATATTTCTTTTGTATATATTTTCTTGATCATTTTTCGTAACTCGTTTTTCTTTTTCTTTTCTAGGTGAATCATTTAGGTAAGGACATGATGAGCCATATTCGTGCCTGCGTCTTTATCTTTATTAACAACTCCAAGAAGTTGAGTGAGTGGGAGAAGCAAGTGCTTTTGGCTAAGGAGCGAATCCTACGGAGTGAGCTATCCTAAGATTTAGGAACTGAGAGGTATACATGCTCAACTAAAAGCTGAGCAGGCTGATGAGATCGAGAGAGCTTGCAAGTCAGTCTGTGGAAAGACCAGTGAGGAAGCAGTGTTTAACTCCTCTCATTCGTTCAAAGGCTTAGTAGTACTAGAAGCTGACTACTACAAGTGTCTCCATGAGGCATTTCTCTAGTCCCCCGAGTATTGGGACGGGCTCGCGAGCACAACTCTCGAGTATTATTATCATGGTTTTTGCACTTGTATGAGGCAGATAGTCGCCTATTTTTTGATGGGGATATTTCCTTTCTACACGAAGGAGTAGGTTTGGAGGATGCTCCTGAGCCGGCCAAGAAGGCGACTGCAAGCATTCTAGCTAGTGGTATTATAACTGATGATTCTAATACTATCCCTGCTATGAGGGGTGCAGATAAGCAGGCTGAAGAGCTAGTTATAGACGATGTTGCCTTAAGGCTATTTTGAGTATGCTTATGGATGAAGGAGCTGACGGTGAGGTTGCTGAAGGCCAAAGTCATTCTTCGAGGCCACTGAGGAGGTTGCTACTCAGAGTACCCTCTAGGTTTCTTAAGAGCTTTCCTTTAAGTTGTTCTTTGTTTTTGCTAGCTTTGGACTTTTGCCATAACTTAAGATAGTTTGATGTTTCCCTTCATATTTCTTTATAATGCCCACTTTTGAGCCATAGCATCCTTGTTTCTTTTTGCAAACACTTCTTTCTAATTTATATTGCATCATATTTCTTTATAATTTATAGAGTTGGATCTCATTTGCTCAAGTAGAATAATGAACATTAAATAATATCATTAAGTAATTTGAAAATATTCATGTAAGTAAATCATACTTTAATCGAACGCAGCCCACTTAGAGCATACCTTTTTGCGGGGTAGCTACCAATTAGGGTTAGCTCATGGCTTCTTACACATTTATATTTTTTTTTATATATAATTAGTGATAACTCTTCCTTCAATCTTCATGCACAAGTCTATCAACATATGCCTAATTTTCCATAGGGCTTTTTAATAAATAATGCTTGAATTCTTTCACAGAGCTTTGTATTATATGGTGCCTGAATTCTTTCACAAGACTTTTTATTATATAGTGTCTGAATTCTTTCACAGGGATTTTATTTATAGTGCCTGAATTCTTTCACATAGCTTTTTATTATATAGTGCCTAAATGTTTTCACAGAGCTTTTCATTATATAGTGCCTCAATTTTTTCACAGAGCTTTTTATTATTAATCTCGTAGGACTTTGGTCTGATTTTTCACATGGCTTCTGCTTGGTTTTTAATAGCGCTTTCGCCTGGTTTGTCACAGGGCTTTCGCCTAGTTTTTCACAAGGCTTTCACTTACGAGTCTTCCTACTAATAGGATTTTGACCTGATTTCAGGGCTTTCGCTTGATTTTGCACAGGGCTTTTGTCTGGTGTTTTACAAGGCTTTTGCCTAGTTTGTCAAAGGGCTTCTGCTTGCTGATAGGTAATTTTCCATCTCGGAGGTAGCTCATGATTGGAGCTCTCCAATCGCTTTCTTATCCTACCACGTTAATCTCTTTATCCCTATTCATCATAATTTCCTTCTCTCTGGTTTCAAAGCCTTCAAGTAAATCTACCTCTATACCAGTGGCTCGCTCTCCTATTTTTATAGCCTTTATGTATCACTTTTGGGCTACGTGCTGGTTGCCCTTAATCTCTTCTATACCTTATCCTACTGGGGATTTAAATTTCATGAGGTATGTCGAGACGATGGCTTAGAAAACATTCAAAGTAGGCCTCCCTAGCATAGCATTATATGTTGACGGCAAATTCAGCATTAAGAATTTGGTCATCTCATTTCTTCGTCAAGGCTCCGTTCCTAAAGACAGGGGTAACTGTATACGACCCAAGGGCCAGACTACTTCTCCCGCAAAATCCGAAGAGGGCCATTTCCACTAGATTCATTGTTACATCTCCTAAATCCATTTGCTTATGCGCAAAGTTTAAGATCACATCCACCTAGCTCCCATTGCCAATAAACACTCGATCTTATGTCATAATTAGTGATGGTAGGAGTGATAATTAATGTGTCATGGTGAGGCTGATAAAGCGTATGAAAATCCACCGATCCAATTTAATAAGTGGTTCAACATTTACATCAGCTAACTCTAAGCAGGCAGGCTCTCGTAGAGCTTTGATGTGAACTCGCCTAGATCTATGAGAATCTCCATCAGTGGGTCCTCCTGATATCATGCTAATAAAACCTTTGCGACTTGTATTGATGCCCTTCGTAGGATCATTTTGCCTCAAGTTGAGCTTTAGGAGCTCCGTAAAGGAGTAGCGGCGGACTCTCATCTTACCTTCTCTCTCTATCCTATTGTTCCCTGGTGATAGGCTTATTTTGAACAACCTAGTGTTTTTTTCGTGATCTCGACATATGAGCTCTTGTAGATGTCCGCTTTCGATCAAGCGCTCTATCTCATTCAGCAATTGTCGACAGGTGTTATTGCGTGACCATACTCTTTATGAAATCGACGATACCTATTAGATTTAGGATTAACAGGTCCCCGAAAGGAGGTTTGAGGCCACCTTATGAATTCTTGTGCTCTATCGCCATGAGCGCTTGAGTAGGTATTACTTTCAAGGGTGTATGCCAGTTATACTGGTGCTTCCATCGGAAATTGCTTTCGATAGGAGGTCTCCTAGGTGCTGGCCCTATCTCTCTTTTTCTCTTGTTGGTTATGCTAGCTCCTGCTCCTTTCATGGTAGCTTTATCCATATTTACGCATTTTTTCTGCCCTAGCTAGCAAGCTATCAAATCTAGTAGCTGGTTTCTTAGCTAGGGACCTAAGAAATTCGTCATTGTTCAAATCTTGGGCGAATGCATTAGATAGCACATCTGCACTAGCTGAGGGGACCTCGAGGGCAGCAACATTAAATATCTATATATATCCTCGTGAGGGCTCCTTGACTCCCTGGTGTATGTTGAATAAACTTAAAGGTGTCTTTCGGTACTTTTTGCTATTAGCAAATTAGTGAAAGAACATTGAGCTATAGTCTTCAAAAAAATGGATAGAACTAGGGGCTAATTGATTAAACCATTGTTGTGCAGCTCGTGTTAGGGTTGTAAGGAACACACGACATTTTACCCCATCTGAGTATTGGTGTAAAAATGGACAATTTTCAAACTTCCGTAAGTGCTCTATGGGATCCAAAGTACCGTCTTATTCTGTCATGTTCGGGGCACAAAAGTTATTAGGTAGATCATCAACTAGTATGCGGGGACCGAAGATGACTCTTCTTGGAGGGTCTCCACATTTCCGCCAAGGCATTGTTTCATCTTCTTTCCCATGTCCTCGAATCTTTCAGCCAGGCTATCCTAAGGTAGCCTAGGAGCTCTATACTCAAGGTTACCTGGTCGTAGGATATTATTATTCCTATTAAGGGTATTGGACTCTCCCACATCATAGTAGACCTCTCTTTTACTAACTACAAAGCTAGGGTTGCCCCCATGAGCTTGTAAGGTCATTAGTGTCGGGCCTAGAGTGGTGGCATGCTAATGAAGAGGGACCTCGGAGATAGCTAGAGGGAGAACCGATGGGATTTCTGGCGCGATAGCCAGTGGGACTATAGATGGGATAGTCCCATGTGTACATGTCCTAATTTGGGAGCCATCCCACTGGAGATCTATCGTTATGCATTTGGAAACAAACGACCTTTTTGGTCAGCCGATGGTGGGGTGACCTCGTTAGGTAGCATGCTAGGAGGCACCCGAGAGGGTGCGAATTGTGCTTATACTGGTATTTCTCCTTCAAAGTGTGGATTCTCTCTTGAGGTGACTATGAGGTCCGACGGTGGAGGAACAGGCTCAAGGGTATATTGATTTATTATCACCACTAGCCCAAAAATAGCGGGACCAGAGAGATCTTGAGTTATTTTCGGAGCTAGCCTGGAAATAGCTAGACCAGACAACTCTTGAGTCATTGTTAATATTGGCCCAGAAATAATAGGATCAGAGAGAAAGAAAGTTATTGGGGATGAACTAGCTAGATTTTGTGCCTCATGCCCTACACTATTAGTAGAGCCACAAATATAATTTCTTGAGAAAAAGCCGTCTAAAGTACTTCGACCGAATCAGACAATTTTGCGCTCTTTTGGAAAGATCGACCTATTTAGAGATACTTGCATCCGTTTTTAGTGACTCTTATATGGATGGAAATGCAAGAGAAATACCTACAACTATTGTGAAGACATCCAGACCTAATTCAGAATTATTAAGGTCTAAGAATGTTCACCAATATAAAGCAAAATTCGACCACAGACTGGGCTGCTCAATTGTAGTGCAAATATCATAAGTAAAGCTACGGGTCTTGGATTCGATCAAGGTCAGTTGTAATGACAAGATCACAACAAAATATACAACTTTCTTGCAGGAAGCAAAGTCAGATTCGGTTGGGATTCTTCACAAAATAGCACTAAAAGGAACTCAATCTGTTGCTCAGAATTCCCACAGACGGCGCCACTTGATGTGGTTCGATTTTCACACCAAGAAATTGAATAAACGAAGATAATAACTCCTCTAAAATAATAAAATATTTATCATTGGGATTTTTGAAAAAATGGAGGAAGAAGAAGAAGAAATAAGAACACTGTAAGAGTTTTTCATATTTTTTAAGAGAAGAGATACAAAAATCCTCATGATTTTTTACATAAGTGAAAGATAACATCAAAAATGAAAAATCCTCTCTCTTATACCCCATAGTGGGCGTCCCATTGTCTTCTCTCCAAGCTAAAGTGGTCTCTTTTGGTAATTGAGGAGAAAATGAAGGAATCTTTTGATTTTAGTGATATAATTTGAATATATCTTAAATACAATTTCCTTCCATCTTTTATCAACTTCACTGCCAGGCCTCCAACTCATCTATCCTTGATCTTTTCTTTAAGGTAGTACATGAGCTTTCTTTAAGGTAGCCTATGAGATTTACTTAAGGTAGCCCATGAGCTCTTCTTGAGGCCCAATTTTCTCGAGCCCAATTGTGGAAAGTAATATTTTGTACCCACATCAAACTGTAACATCTCGATTGAGTGAGAGTCATGGAATGTGTCAAGCTCACAAGACTTGATGATGTGCTTAATAAATCATAGTAAGATGAAATTACCAAACTACCCCTTGTGTTCCACATGAGCTAGTTTTCCTGCTTTGGCCAAAGTCTTAAAATTTCCTTTACCTATGATCGCACAGGACCTTGACTCGTTTACTACTCATGACAGTGAATCCCATATTGAAAGTCACCAAATCATTGCTACGTGTCCACCTAGACTGTACTTCAAGGTCGATCCTATCATAGGGTGAATTGGATCTAACTACTCTAATAACAAGTCCAGTATCACAAGTATAATCTTCGTGAATCCGATCTAAGGATCACGCACACATCGTGACCAGTAATCCAATCATTAACTGTTGCCTAATAAATACCATTAAGATTGGATTACGGCGGGCCATGTTCGAATATGTCAATTACATTGACATATCTATAGCTCACGCTTCCACTAAAACCTAGTGACCGACTGATACTTCTTGTTAGAGCTTATGTCATACAAGTCTGGTCATAATGCCCAATTAAGACTTTTCGACTTGCGAACCCTTTTTAGGTAATCAAGGAATTAACGCTTCTAGTATTCATCTTCTTAATCCTTAAGGAGTAAAAGCTCTCTCTTGATTTTTACTCAGGACTTAAATGTTTAGTACTTATTAATGCCATTAAGATTTATTTGAACAAATATAATTTTCCTTTTATTCCAAAATGAGAATTTTTACAACATAAAGGTTAAAAGCCCTATACAATCTAATTCCTCATTGGCATTGAGGGCATAATCCTAACAATTTTCCACTTGCATTCAATGCCAATCGCTATGGTATCTGATGGATGGCTTGGTGAGTGGGTCAGATACGTTATTTGCTAAATCTATTCTCTGCATGACAATGTTATCTCTTTCAACGATCTCTGTAATGATGTGATATCTTCTCTCAATGTGTTTGGATTTGTTGTGAGACCTTGGTTCCTTAGCTTGTGCTATGGATCCAATTTTATCACAGAAAAGTGGCCACTGGAGCTCTACACCATGAACGATTGAAGTTCCATCACGAACTTCTTTGGCAGCCTCTGAGGCAGCCACATATCCAGCTTTAGTGGAGGAATCAGCAGTTGTGCTTTGTTTGAAACTTTTACAAGTCACTGCTCCACCATTCAAAGTGAATACAAACCCAAAAGTGGACTTACGATCGTCGATGCCTGACTAGAAGTTTGAGTCGGTGTTGTCTTCCACTTTAAGTTCTCTATCTCCGTATGTCAAACACAATTCCTTAGTTCTTCTTAAGTACTTAAAGATATATTTCAAAGCGATCCAATGCTTTTCTCATGGGTTAGCTTGAAACCCACTTACTACGTTCACAAAGTAAACAATATCTAGTCTCATGCATAACAGAGCGTACATGAGACTTCCTACGACTAATGCATAGGATGGCATCCATCCTCTTTCGATCCTCCTCACTTTGAGGACTCATCGATTTGGAGAGGTGAAATCCATGTCTCATGGGCAACAGGCCTCTCTTAGAATCTATCATACCAAACCTTTTTTAAGTAGAGGGTTTGAGAAAGCCTCATTTTCCTATTTGCTCTATCCCTGTAGATGCGAATCCTAAGGATATATGTGGCTTTTTCAAAGTCTTTTATGGAGAACATGCTTGAGAGCCATATTTTGACAGAGATCAATAGGCCTATATCATTTTCTATTAGTAGAATGTCGTCTATGTATAAGACCAGAAATGATATTTTACTCCCACTAGTTTTCTTGTAAACGCATGGTTCATCTTCGTTCTTGATGAAACCATAATTCCTAATTTCTTCATCAAAATGGAGATTCTAGCTCCTCGAGGCTTGTTTGAGTCCATAAATGAATCTATTCAATTTATACACCTTATGAGAATCTTTCTTGGATATGAAACCTTTGCGTTGTTCCATATAGATGTCCTCCTTGAGGAATCCATTTAGGAACGCGGTCTTTACACCTATTTGCTAGATTTCATAATCCAAGTGTGTGACTATAGCAAGTAGAAGCCTAATATATTTGATCATGGCTACGGGAAAAAAAGGTTTCATCATATTCAATGCCCTTCTTTTGACTATACCCTTTCGCCACTAGCCTGGCCTTATAAGTATTGTCACAGGGGGATTTTCGAGCCTAAATTTCTCGCACAAAAGGCCACCGTGTGTCCTGATTCATCCCACACAAACCAATCAGCCATCCCTGAACACGCACATTCTCGTGTGTCCCGATTGATTAGTGTTTCCCCACGAGCAAACTTAACACCCAACAAGCATAACATTCACACTCACGCACACATGCCGAATTTAAAATGCACAATCACATTTACTGGCGAGCAACGCCTAACCTTATATTTTATTGCTCATCAAGTAAATATTAGAAATCCCTAACTCGTACACATCTCTCAACCCTGCTAAAATGGCGTATACAGCCTATTTTCAAGGCACCAGGCGCCTCGAGTGGACATCCCCCACTCCTAGGATTCAGCCTATCACTAAGTTCTAAGTGTCGGGCGGTTTTGACCACTAAAATCGCTTCTAACCGCCCACTAACTCCTGTAACAAGTATCCCACACATCCACTTGTCCAACAATTGGCCTTGGTTAATGCTTCGCCCCAACTGTCTTGCACATGTTCTACACATGACCCCGTCATCCGTACGTCAGGTCACCCGACTCGCCCATCACTGCCCACACAGAGTCGGGCCACCTGCCAAGTTTTCTCGGCCACTGTCCGAATCCCACACACGCCGGGTGCCCAGCTCAAGCACTCGTCGAGTTTTCTTGCATTAATGCCACAACCCACGTCTTGTCTCGGCCAATCTCACATGTTCCGAGTAACTTTCATCTTTTGCCCACATCATGCCCAAATCTTAGCCAATGCCCCCTACTCTCGGCATTCGTCGTCATATCTTGACACGTTGGCCTGCCGTGTCAAGGACCCGACTTTTAGGGGTGTAACAAACCATCCCCACCAAAAGAGTTCGATGTCCTCATCGAACCAACATCAACACCCAAGCCACTGAATTTTGTCACCCGATTCCTGCAATCGTTTGAACCCACATTCATGCTCCTTGTCCGATGTTTCGACACAGAACCTCACCTTCCTGAATCCTCTTGATGAAAATGTAATGATTCAAACCCAGCAACACATTGCACAACAAATTGAAATCATCCCACGCTAACTGAAATTTTCAGCAACTTTCGCTTCATGACTCCGAGTAATTTGTGCCCATTGATGACACAATGAATTTCCTTCATCACTTTCATAGATCTCATCCATTGGAAGAGGTCTTTTCAACAATTGAATATTCTTCCACTACTTTGCCATTTATACCACGAATCCAACAACATCTCTTTGGCTTCAACGTACTCGTACCACCACACGAGCCTTTTTCATCAGCCACTCGCAGCTCTTGCCTTGTTCCCTGAAACTCGCACTTGGATTTTTTACTATATTTATAATTTGGTCAAGATCAAGCAAGCACTCGCATCAATCTTCGCAACCCTTGCCTACGCTAATCTCACGATGAATTTGACGAGCCACTCACTCGGCCAAATCTCCCTCAACTTTCATACTTATGGTTCCCACAGATTTTCCACGCTGAACTACCCCAAACGGCCTACTTAAAGCAAAACATCACCCGTTTCTCACATAACAACAATCTATCATCGTCAAGCCCACACAAAAATCACTGTTACCCACAATTTTCCACGCAGCCCACGCAACCTGCGCACTCACTGTCCTATACTAGCAAGCGTCAACCAATTTTGTGCCATCAAACACACAGAATTTTTACGATCCATGCCTCTCACAAGGACCCAGACATGCGCAATGGATTTTGTGTCTTTTCCGACCGAATCAAAGCCAAGTCCGACTAACAACTTCATTGAAACGAGGCTTTGCTACCAATTGTCACGAGGGCATTTTTTGAGCCCAAATTTCTAGCACAAAAGGCTACCGTGTGGCTTGATTCGTTCGAAACGAACCAGTCAGCCATGTCCGAACACTCTCACTCTCGTGTTTCCAGATTGATTAGTGTTTCCCCACGAGTAAACTCAACACCCCGCAAGCATAACATTCACACTCATGCTCACATGCTGAATTTAAAGGGCACAATCACATATACGGGCGACCAACGCCCAACCTTATATTTTCTTGCTCATCAAGTAAATAAAAAGAATCCCTAACTCGTACACACACCTCTCAACCCTTCCAAAATGGTGTATACAGCCTGTTTTAAAGGCACCAGACGCCTGGAGTGGACATCTCCTACTTCTAGGATTAGACCTATCACCAAATTCCAAGTGTCAGACGGTTTTGACCACCAAAACAACTTCTAACGACCCACTAACTCCAGCAATAAGCATCCCACACATCCACTTGTCCAGTAGTTGGCCTTGGTCAGTGCTTTGCCCAACTGTCTCGTACATGTTTCGCACATGACCCATCGTCGTTTGCACGTCGGGTCACCCTACGCGCCTAACACTGCCCGCCTGGAGCCTGGCTACTTATTGAGTTTTCTCGACCAGTCTGCCTAGAACCCACCCGCTGCCTAGTTTTCTTGGCCACCTACCTTAAACTCGCTCGATAGTGTTTACCCGACCTAGTTTTCTCGACCACTGTCCGAATCCCACACACGTCGGGTGCCCAGCTCAAGCACCCGTTGAGTTTTCTTGCATCAATGCCATAACCCACGTCTTGTCTTAGCCAATCTTACATGTTCATCCATCTTCTACCCCCGTCATGACCAAACCTTAGCCAATGCCGCCTACTCTAGGCATCCATCGTTCCATCTTGACACGTTAGCCCACCGTGTCAAGGACCCGACTCTTAGGGGTGTAACAAATATCCACCTTGCCATCCGGGCCAATCTTTCTTTTTTAAATCCATTTGCAACCTATCTATGCAACGCCACCGAGGTGATCCAAAAGAGTCCATACTTGGTTCAAATACATCGAATTCATCTTTGTTTTCATAGCCTAAATCCATTTCGTAGAGTCAATATCCATCATTACATGATCGTAAGTAGAAGAATCATCTCTATAGTTTCCTTCTGCTATGGCATACAGATTATGCTTTCCCTATATTAGATAACCATATCTCTTAGGTGGTTAAGATGCTCTACTCGATTTGCATGATGGTGGTTGCATTTGGGTTGGTTCAGTTCAAGCTTCTTGAACAATGGTCTCTAAAGGTGTTTCACTTTGTTCTTCCAAAATAATTTTTCTTCTTGCATCACCTTCTCGAACGAATTCATCTTTAAGAAAGTAAACATGTAATTCGACAATGATCCTCTGATTATTGTACAGGTAAAAGAGGTATCTCATTGAATCTTCAGGAAAACCAACCAAACGACCTTTTAAAGATCTTTCTTCCAATTTTTCCATCTTTGTCTTTTTCACATAGCCTGGACAACCCCATACACAAATGTATTTAAGCTTAGGTGTCTTTACATTCCATATCTGATAAGGAGTTTTAGGAACATACTTAGATGGATACCTTTTCAAGATATATGCTGCTGTAAGTAATGTAGGGCCCTACAGTGACATGTGAAGATTCGTGTAATTGAGCATCGAGCGAACCATATCCAATAATCTTCTATTTTAGCGCTTGGCTATCCCATTTAGTTGTGGGGTCGCTAGAGGAGTTAACTGTAACATTATTCCCTGTTCTAATAAGAACTAAACAAATTCCGCACTCATGTATTCTCCACCTCAATCCGATCGGAGTGTCCTAATATGTTTGCCTCCACTAGAGCCTTGAATTCTTTGAAACATTCAATGGATTTAGTCTTGTACTTTATTAAGCATACAAGACGTACCATACCTAAAGTGGTCGTATGTAAATGTTATATATTATTGAAAATCCCTGCGAGCTATTTCACCAAAAGGCCCACAAACGTTAGTATGTATTAAGCCACGGACTTTATTAGCTCTTTTCAAATACCCTGTGAAGGGAGATCTAGTCATCTTGCCTTTGAGACAAGATTCGCAAATGGGAAATGGGTCCGACCCTCATGTGCTTATAAGCCCATCTTTCTCAAGTTCGCGAATCTTTTACTCTCTAGCATGACGTAGTCTTAGATGCCAGATATGTCTTTGGTTTATTCTAGACATACCACGTTTCTTTAGTGTGTACAATACATTTATTTTGGACATTTAAGTAATATAAACCATTTAATTAAGAAGCAGAGCCAACATATTCATTTCCAAAATAAATATTGCGAACATTGTTCATAAAACAAAAATCATATCCTATCTTAACCAAAGCAAGAATTGAACAAATGTTTTTAAGCCAATTGAGCAAAACAAGGTAATCATCTAATTTAACTAAATATTCATTAGATAAAATAAGAGAAGTGGATCCAATAGGCGTGGCTACTACACTATGTCTGCTTCCAACATTGATCATCACTTCTTACTTCTCGAGTCTCCTGCTTCTTTCTAGATCTTGTTTCAAATCACAGACATGAGCACTAGCTCCAGAGTTCAGAATCCAAGATGTGAAGAATACATTCATAAAACAATTTGTTTTTAAAACATTAAGTTCCATACCTGAAGAAGCTCTAGCCATCAACATGGGACAGTAACGCTTTTATTGTCCAATCTCCTTGCAGTGAAGACAGATGTCAGACTTCTTCGTGTCCCTATCCTTAAACCTCTGAACTTTGTGTAATATTTCTTTTCTGATACAACCAGCTAATTTAGACACATCCAATGGCCCTGCCACTGGAACACCTTATGCATCCCATTTTCTTTGTGCATTGATCAGCTTGTCCATAAGCACAACCAATGATCCCTCTATGTCATTGATATCAAAATTTATGACAAAACTTGAGAAGGATTTGGGGAGTGATTGAAGAGTGAGATCGACTTGAAGGTCACAATCAATGTAGTAATCTAGAGACCTCAATTTCTCCAATAAAGATATCATCTTAAGGACGTGTATCAATACATTTTTAATTCATCTTCATGCTGAAGAGCTCCTTGATATGAAGTATCGAACAGTCCTACCATGCTCTCCAAAAAGCTTCTCTAAGTGAATCATGATAGATCTAACATTATCCATTCTTTCATGAGAGCTTTGTAGCTCAATGCTCATGGATCTCAACATATATCCCCTGAATTTTTGGTTATCAGTGATCCAGTCCATATAAGAAATACACACACAGTCGGCCTCATCTTTCCCTAGGATAGGAGGGTGATCAAGCTCAAGTAATTATTCCAATGATTCATCATTAAGGACAATCCTCAACTTTCTGATCCAATTAGCATAGTTCGGTCCAGTGAGAATACTCTTCTCATGCATTTCCTTGAGTGGGTTATTAATCATTTTTCCGAGAGATATACGACTACAAAAAACAAGACTTTTATTTTTAACTTGGTTATTATGGTGTACACCAAGTAAAAAACAAGACTTTTATTTTTAACTTGGTTCCCACTATATTTTTCGAACCATTGTAATCCCACTGCAACATTTTGAAAATCAAATTATTTGTTATTGAATTTCCAATTTATTTCAATCAATGCAAGTAATTAAATAAATAAATTTGTTCATCAAACGACAAATTACTAGATTAAACTTATTTCATAACCAGAGATTTTCTTCATTTATTTTCTTAAGAGTGTGCAGGTTCTTCTCAATTAACAATGGGAGGAAACCAAGGGTGTGAGTGTCACCTAGCCAGTCATGATGACCCACATCGAAATCTAATTGAGATTAAAATAATTTTATCAATATGAACCTTTAGGTCACAAATACCATTTGAGTAGAATCCTTTCATTGTAATCGAGTGAGAGTCATGGAATGTGTCAACTCACAGGACTCGATGTTGTGCTTAATAAATCATAGTAAGATGAAATTACTAAACTACCCCTCGTGTTCCACATGAGTTAGTTTTACCGCTTTGGCTAAAGACTTATAATTTTATTTACCTATGATAGCACAAGGCGTTGACTCGTTTACTACTGGAGACAGTGAATACCATATTGGAAGGCACCAAACAATTACTGCTTGCCCACCTAGACCGTACTTTGAGGTCAATCCCACTTAAGGGTAAATTGGATCTAACTATTCTAATAACAAGTCTAGTGTCACGAGCACAATCATTGCGGCTCCTCAGGTCTAAGTCTCAAGCACACTATTGTGACCAGTAATAATCATTGACAGTCACCGAGTAAATACTCATGCAATTGGATTACGGTGAGTTGTGTTCGAATATGTCAATTCCATTGACATATCTACAGCACAAGTTCTTGCTAAAACTTAGTAACCGACTGACAATCCTTGTCAGAGCTTGTGTCATACAAGTCTTGTCATAATGCCTAATTAAGACTCTTCGACTTGCGAACCTTTTTTAAGTAATCAAAGAATTGGCACTTCTAGTGTCCATCTTCTTAATTCTTAGAAGCTCTCTTTTGACTTACTTAGGACTTATATTAGTGCCATTAAGATTTGTTTGAACAAATGTAATTTGCCTTTTATTCCAAAACTAGAGTTTATACAACATATAGGTTAAAAGCCCTATACAATCTAATTTCTCGTTGGCATCAAGGGCATCATCCTAATAGGTTGATCGTCCCCCACCGCACTATAGTACGTGATTTTCTCCAAAGTATGGTTTCATTCTTTATATTTGAACATGTTTTGAAACTTCTACCCGGATTATCATTTGTCCAGGAAGTTTTAAGTATTGGCAAGTTTCCATAAAAGCAAGTCAAATCGTCCATCCATGTCATTTACGTTGATGAAGATGAAGCCATGTGTGTGTGCGCGCACGTGTCTTCCGTGTGTGTGTGAGTTTGTGTTAACTTTATTTGTTTAAATTTTCTTTGATTTTGACGATGACAAGTTACCTTACTTAATCAATTGATTTACCTTATTTTTCCTTGTATATTCATCCAAGATCCTTCGCTCGTTTATTAAAAAGGGAAGTCTTCATCCTCGTCTCCTCTCCTTATTTAAAGTTTTATTCCATCTCTATATGGCATGTTTGACTTTGCCTTTTTTACATATTCTCTCAACATTTTTAATATAGCTGAAATCTCCGTCGCTTTATATAAGATAGATTCTGTTGGTATCTTATTTTTGGAAGGAGCCGTTCATCTTATTTTTCATTTATATATTCTACTCCTCCTGTTACTGAAAAAATATGAATTGATAAGCACATAAAATAACAAATACACATTATGTATCTTTCTTCTCTCACATGTTCTTTCTTCTGTTAGTTCCATTGAGGAAATATGAGTACCAGCTAAAGCTTGAAGTTCGTCTTGAGATACACGAGTGATAAAAGAGAAGATCTTTGAAGTCAGTCTTACACATATACCTATTAGAGTTGTAATCTTGTGGATTGACCTTTTGGTTCCACAATCATATCTCTAGGGTTGAAGTATAGCAGAGCTTGTCTCTCTTTATCGAGTGTGTTACTCCCTTGTTTCCATTTTTGTTTTGTTCTGTTTTTCTTGAAGTTCCTTCGGGATTCATCTATTTTATTTTATGTGGAACTTATAAGTTCCAGACATTATTTTAATCAAAGTATCTTTAAGTTGAAACCGTTGTTATTAATATGCTCCTCTGTGCATTATGAATTTTTTTTTGATAAATCTACTTCACCCTTCTCTTGGGCAAAACTTGATTTACAATTTGTATGTATGTATGAGCTTACATATAACTAAATGAAGTTTGGCTGTGCCTTTCCTTCCAAAACCAACTCCACCCTTTCATTCATTCCAAAAATATATTGCTATTGATGTGTGTCCGATTCACACCAATGATATTTATATATATATTAGGGATGATATGAGTAATATAGTGAGATATATTGATAATGTAAGTGCAAGAATGTTAATAACACTAGACTTAACGTGGTTCGGTCCAAAATCAGACCTATGTCCACGGGGGTATCAAAAGTTCATCTTCTTTATATTTTCTATAGTTTATATTCTTCATTCATCCCTATGATGGATAGTTATACAAGTTGTAGATAATATTCAATATGGTAGATAAATCAATGCTTGGTCTTTCTTCATTAATTACATAAGGTAATTACTTCTAATCAGGACCTTCTTAATTACGCTAGATCTAATCAAAAGATTAGGCCTAATTAACCAGAGATTGGGCTTGATTTTCTCTTCTTGCTGGGGGAAGTCTTTGACTTTAATTGGATATTGTCTCTAAACTTGCCATATATAGATTTGGCCTTATTCCAGCAGGTCTAGGTCAGTTAGCTCTTCCAGGGGTGCTGGGTTGGGTCGGCAGCCTTCTAGAAGAATCCAGGTCGGTCTTCTTAATGGATTTTAGTCACTAAGTTTTGTCTTCTCAGCTTCACCCAAAATCCAATTACCACCTACATCAATAGTCCCCCCAATTCTAAAATTTGACTTGTCAAAATGTAAAAGTTATAAAGAAAATATGGTAGAGAACAAGCTGACATTGTTGCAAAGCTGCATAAGTAGGTGAGCTAAAATGGCCTCTCTATGTGGGTTTAGAAAATTCTAAATTTGATCGACTTTTTGTACTCCACTCATTCTTTGAGTGTTTAAAACTCAAAACTCCATTCTTCAAAGTAGCCTACAAATTTGGCTCTTCCAGGAATCTTAGCCATGGCGGACAAGATTCATCTGATTGGTCATGGCAGTGGTCCGCCAGTTGCTTTAGTGGTGATGCTACTTGCTGTACTAGAGGTGAATTCTTATTCTTCCTCCTGATGGTCCTCCTGCAGGTCTCCACCCATAGTGGCGTAGTCTCCAACTGCTTCTTTACTTTACTTAGGTTTCCTGCTCATCTGGGTCTTGACCCAGCACAACCCCTTTAGATGATTCTCTTCTCCTCTTGGGTCTTTTTAAACTCCAGATCCTCCAACTTTGCGGGCTCGCTCTTGAGCCTAAGGTACTCCTCAAACATTTGTGTTGAAAAACATGGATCTAGCTATGCTACAAAAGTTTGTAAAAAGTATGACTAATTTTATTGATCGCATCACTCAATACCTTCTTAAGAGGTTATTGAGTTGGCCTTGGACAAGGCCCCAAAATATATATTTTGGATGCCTCGTTTTACTTTTGTTGACTTCTTCCTTTCATGGACCAGGTAGTGAATTCTTGCTCGTTTTCTAGCTTTGCAACGAGTCTTTAATGGATGACATCCGGTCCAAGCGAGACTTCTTAGTTAGAGTATAAATCCATAGGGATTTGATCCACTTGATATAGTAATTATGGTCTTGACCTCATCGTCTTGGAGCTTGCAATCCATCATTGCTGATAGCCTCGCTCTATACGACCTGGGTTTAGTCTTCTGGGTTTTGCAAGTAGGGCCGGAACTTCTAGATTACCCCATCTGGGTTGGAACTTCTGGATTGCCTCATTTGGGCTGGAGCTTCTAGAGCCTTTTTTATAAAACCTATAACATTGCTGATTAGGAATTAAGATTAAAATTAACAGAGGTTGATAGTATGTTCCAATTAACAAATATTTGTTCTAATGCCTATAAAAACATTGTCAATAAGGAAAAAAAAATACAAGATACCAACAAATCTAAGAGCAAGAGAAAGACTGCCACCATCGCTTATTTAGAGTTTATTCACAATAAATTATGCATAAATAATTATACCAATCTTAATAGTGTTACTTTATATTCTTTTGGATTTTTTATAATATTGTTGAAATTTGCGTTTGATTTATCTTTTATTTTTTAATAAAAAACATTTAATATAAAAAATATTAAGTTTGTAGAAATTCATTAAATACTTAAATATATTTGTTATAAATGGTAATATGTAGTTTTAATTTTAATATAATTTACTACAATATTTTTAAATTTATGTTTTTATGTTAAAAATATAATTAATTTGGAGAAGAATATTGACAAGTCATAGTTTAAAATGCTCTTATAAGTCACGTAACTAAGCTAATAAAAAACAAGTAGTGTAATGTGGTGAAGTGATGGAAGTACCAAATTAGTCTAAATGCTTGTAGACTTGTAGTAAAATTAGTCTAAATGTATTTGTAATATTTGAATTTCGCCCCTCCTCAAGATCTAAAAATATCACGTTTTCTCCCTTTACTTTGAGTCCCCCCCCCCCCCCGGCCAAAATCCAAAATTCTAGCTATAACGAAAGAGATATAAGAGTATAAAGTATGTCAAAAGTTGTAATTGAATCTAATTCTGTATTATATTTCCCCCCATAAATATAGCGTACCGTACCGCTAGGGGCTACACCCGCCCCTTAAATCTTTCGTCTATTTGGCAAAAAACAAATTATACAACTATATCACAACAATCTCACCCCCTGGGTATAGTTCCTGGTGCCTCCACTGACCCCAAATTCTAGATCCGTCACTGATTCCAATATGTCACCAATTCACTGTCTAGTTGAATGCCAACTCATCATTTATATATCCTCAAATTTTGAGAATTCCCCATTTTGTTGTCACATACATAGCACGTGAAAGTTTCCAGCCAAATTTGATTCAATGTGTAAATTTTTGTATATTTTGCGTACCTAAATAACTATTCAATATTAAAGAACCGAAATTGGTTACATGCCTAGTCAAGATTACCAAATTTTGTCAGTGTTTGCAGTTTGATACTAATGCTCATCGAAAATCTTAGCATCATAAAAATATAAAATCCGAGTTTTTCCTCCCGTAAAAATCGTCCCTCGTTGAATTAGGGATCCCTCCCTTTATTTAAGTGAATCATGGAAGTTATTAGGATAGCCCACTTCCTTTTTCTCCACACAATGGGGAAAATGGATGTTCCCACGAAGAGTCACGGATTCAGTCAGTTTAACCAGAAGAAACGTGTCCATTCATTCTATTTTATTTTTTTTTAATTCTGGGAAGAAGGGGATACCTTAACACTATTGACCCGACAAACCCGGGTGCATAGTCTTTTTCCGAGACCACAAGGTCTCCATTCTATCTAACTCTAGCCAAGTATTTGTATCCTCATTTGGAATCGGTTGCATACTCCTATTGTTATTAAGCCCGAATTTAGCTAGCGAGTCGGCCACTTTATTTGTTTCCCGCCAAATGCATTGAAGATTCACGTGCCATTGTCTTTGAAGTAAAAGACGGATCTCACTTATGGTGTTCCAGTATCGGTGACGACGAATAGCATCTTTTATGTCAGTTACCGCCTCCCAACAATCGGTCTCCACAATGATGTTCCTTTTGCCCATGTTCCAAGCTAATGACATTCCCTAATGAATGGCTCGCAACTCCGCCTGAAGACTAGAATCTGCTGTAATATCTTAGCTAAAACCATTAAGCCAATTGCCTTCATGATCCCTGATTGAACCCCCAATACCAGCTTTACGGTTGAAGTTGCTGCTCTCACGAGAAATAGCCGCATCCACATTAATTTTGACATGATCTGAAGGGGGCTTCTTCCAACCCACTTGAAGGTGGTCGTCGGGGTCATCTACATGGCTGTCTCGGGACCTGTTCACTTCTGAAATTCTATGATGAAGATTTTCCCAGTTGATATTCGGTTTCACAATGATATCTTCATGCACCGTTTCATTATGTACCTGCCAGATAAAATTTATGATTTCAGTAAAGGTTGTTTGCCAATTCTCACACCAACTATACCTGTTTTCCGTGGTACTTAGATTCCAATCCACCCATGATTTAATATCAAGAGAGAAGAATTTAGTGCGCAGCTTAGGTTGGATTATGGAGCTCCAAATGTTATGGACCCATGCACAGTCTCGAACCGCATGCAAGCCAGTCTCCTCTGTACACCCACATATTTTACATGTGGCATCGTCGAGTATGTGACGACTTTCCAAAAGAGAGTTGGTTAAGATTTTATCATGTCTCACAAGCCAAAGTAAGAATTTGCGACGATAGGTTCCTCTACCCTTCCATATTCGCTTCCAATACTTTTTCTCTCCTTGAAAATGATAACCATTCGTGAGGTTCTCATAGGCGCTTTTACAAGTATATAATCCTGTGTTCGTATATTTCCAAACTGGTACGTCGAGAGACCGACTCGAAACATCCAAAGAGAGTTGTGCCAGATTCTATTTGATTGTGGTTGGAAGGCAGCTAAGTTCATTCCATTTCTAACCTCGACCAACACTCCAATAATCAGCGACAGTGCGTTTCCTAATCCCATCATCCACATCGTTATTAAGGTTTTGAAAGAGAGAGTCATTGGCCAACCAATCGTCCATCCAGAATTTAGTTGTTTTCCCATTACCGATTTTCCAAGTGGTGCCTTGCTGAACGAAGGAGATAGCTGATTGGATGCTTCTCCACGTATGAGAGGTGGTTTCCCGAGATCGATTACGAAGTAGATATTTATGGCGCATGATTTGAACCCAAAGCTTAGGACTGTTATTGAGAATATTCCAAGCCAGCTTCCCTAGATAAGATAAATTCGTAGCTCGCATTTGTCTAATTCCAAGCCCACCTTGATCTTTTTTCCGACATAAGATATCCCAAGAAGTGAGGTGGATGCGCTTTCTATCCGACGTACTACCCCAGATAAAGTTACGATTCTCTCTATCTAACTCATCACAAATGCCCACTGGAATAGTTGAGGTTTGCATATAGTAACTGGGGATCGAAGCAGTCACAGCTTTAACTAAAGTAACTCGATATGTTCCAACCTTGCAACCTCCTACGAATCCGATCAACTAGAAACCCATAGTCTTTTTTCAGAACTCGAGAGTGGTGGAGAGGGGCTCCGAGGTACCGACCTAGGTCCTACGTTATGGTTAAGTGGGTCCGGTTGGCAACACGATGGGTAACCCAATTCGGAGTATTTTTTGAGAAGTATATACAAGATTTTCCAAAGTTTATCGCTTGACCCGACATGGCACAGTAAGTATCCATAATATGCTTAATAATGTCAATTTGGTGAATCGACACTTGGCCAAAGATAAGCAGATCATCCGCAAACATAAGGTGAGATAGACGAGGCCCATGACGAGAAGTAGGGACAATGTGCCAAACTCCGTTGGTTACCGCCTGATTAATGAGAGAGCCTAGCTTCTCAATACAGAAAAAAAACAAGTAAGGGGAAAGGGGGTCCCCTTGATAAAGACCTCTCTTAGGAGTGAACCACTCAGTTAGTTCCCCGTTCCAAAGGAGGGAGAGTTTTGCTGAGGAGGTACATGCCATGATGAGTAGGGTCCAGGTTACGGGGAAACCCATTTCCTTAAGCACATTCTCCAGGAAACTCCAATCCACTTTGTCATATGCTTTCTCGAAATCGATTTTGGTGATGAAAAAACTTTTGGATCCTTTAAGTAACCCCAAACTATGAATAGCTTCCTGGGTGGCAATGATATTGTCTACCGTTTGTCTACCCTTGGTGAAGCTACTTTGAGTTTGAGGGATCAAAGAGTCCATGAGAAGACGAAGGCGATTAGCCATAGTTTTAGTTACGATTTTAATAATGACATTACATAAGCTGATTGGTCGAAACTTAGAGAGGTGCGTTGCATTTTTATCTTTAGGAATTAAAACAATTAAGGATTCATTGATAGCTGGATTAATGTCACTTGATTGAAGGGCTTGTCGAACAAGGGATGTCACGTCGTCTCCCACAGCGTCCCAACATGTTTGTAAAAACATAGGTTGAAGCTCATCAGGTCCAGCGGATTTTGTTGGGTGCATATCCCACACGGCTTTTTTCACCTCTTCCTTAGAAACCTGTAAACTTAAAAAATTTACCTGAACCTCGGTCAGCTTCGGAAAATTATCCGTGTGGCAGTAGTCCGTGACTGGCGCACTCGAGCCATAAAGATTTTTGTAAAACTCTGTTGCCATATTTTTCATCTTATGAGGGTCCGTCACCCGCTCTCCAGAGTCCGTATCAAGATTCGTAATTCTAGCACGGTTCTGTTTGGCCGATGCCGAGGTGTGGAAAAATTTGATGTTCATATCACCTTCTTTTAGCCATCTCGTTCGCGACTTTTGTTTCCAAATTAATTCTTCCCGTCGGAGAATAGCTTGGAATTGGGTAGATAATTTAATTTCCAATTTCTGGAGGTATCTATTTGGATGATTAGCTTGAGCTTTCTGGATACCATTAATTCTAGCAATGAGTTCCCTTTTTTTCTTGAACACATTTCCAAAAATGTCCCGATTCCACTCCTTCATTGAAGTAGTAATTTTCGATAGTCGTTGGTGAAAATCCAAAGAGGTCGAGTTGGTCTAAGAGTTGCCCAGATTATGAATAAAGCTTGGCTCAGTGAACCATGCTGATTGCATACGGAAAGGTCGTCGTGAATGGTGATTTCCAGATGTATTATCGGTATTAAGAAGGAGTGGGGAGTGATCTGATCCTATTCGAGGGAGATGGGTGACAGTAGCGTTACGAAAGAGAGATTTCCAGTCCGGAGTGCATAAGACACGGTCAAGTCTTTCTTGGAGAATAGACTGCCCGCCTTTAGCCCACGTAAAACGGGACCCCAGAAAACCCATATCGATGTGACCACAGTTGTTGATACAATTTAGGAAAGTATGGCCTCTCGAGGGGTCGAAAGGGGCTCCGCCAATTTTCTCACTATCTTTAATAATAACGTTCATATCACCTGCAAGAAGCCACGGGCCTCGGATTTTGTGCGACAACTGTCTAATGTAGTTCCATAAATATCCTGAGGGCTTGCATAGACAGCAGAGAGAGCCCAAGTAGCCTGCCCGATCGAGTTAACTGTAGCGGTAATGCATTGGTCATTGGCAGAGATAATATTTGGTTGCGTTTGGCGGGTATCCCAGAAGATCCATATACCACCCGAGTAACCCCGAGTTTCCACTACTTCAACTCTGTCAAAGTGACTGCGTTGCACAATTATTTTCGCATGAGAACCCGGAACTTTCGTTTCCATGAGTACAAGAATAGCCGGATTATGCGCGGAGAAGGTCATTAAGGAGATTTAAGAAAGTAGGACTTCCAGCACCCCTGCAATTCCAAAAGATACTTATCATTAAAACAAGGTTAGAAAAAAGAGCTGAAAGAACACAAAGGACGAAAAGGGAATCGTACCTCGGGGGATCAATGATCCCCCTTACTCCCGGTCTTGGTAGGAAAAGTCACTTCCATGATTTCCTCCGTCTCACTTCTTAACTCATCAAGAACGTCATCAAAGTGCTCGTCTTGACACTCCTCATCACAGCTAAGATCCGTGTTTGTTCTAAGCTTGAGGGTTATATCATCATTACTGCTTTGTGTGTCGAATGCATGTAACAGTGACCCATTTTCTTGTTCTATAGTTTGCGATGAAATATTTATGGTTGGGTTACATAAGTTGGTTGTGTTAAATTGTGGGCTAAGTGTGGTGTCAGGCGATTTGTGTGTGTCAAAATGAGTTATATAATTGGATCCAAAAATAAATTCCTTTTTGGATGAGTCTGGGTCCATGGGGGGTGTAATTGGGCGGGGGGAGGGATTAATTGTGGGCTTAATAGCCACTTCAACACTATTCTGACCTTTTTTCATGGAGAGGGCTGTCTTTCTCAAGTGGGCTGCTGCTTTGGACTTCGAAGTTTTCTTTAGGAGTGTTTGCAAACTCTTAAATTAAGTGATTATGGGATTATGGATTAAATTAATCTATTTGGGAATGTTTGCAAAATCCAATTATGCTTTTGATTCTCATAAATTAAGTGATATTAATCCATAATCTACAAGCTGGTAAAAGGGTGCTTGAAAGTGATTATGATAGTTTTATAATTAAATAACTATTTTTTTAGACATTTTTATCCTCAATAAAACTCCAATAATCCTAAAATACCCCTAGTAAAATTTATCACATTAAACTTCCGTCTTCCTCCCAGAAGTGTTCAAATCGTTCAGGACTTCTGAGTTCTGCTTCTTCTCTCCCAAATCAAAGGAATTTTACGCCATGCAAGTATCTTCTACTGTACACTTTTTTTTCTCTTTTTATTTTTTACTATTCAATTTGCCATTCTTTTTGTGAAGTTTTCCCCAATTTCGCTAGAAATAGTGAAAAAGTCAGGTAAGTCGATTTTTTCTCCATTGTAGATCATGAGTCCTTAATCTATGGTTTATTTATTTATTGAATTGTTGGATTTATCTTTCTTTATGTTCATCCATGTTTATATTTTCACTTTAGGTGTTCATCCATATTTCATATTCAAATTTAGGTTTATGGCAGGAATCTTATTGTTAAAAATTTCACATGAATACATGTCAATTCATGTACTTCGCCTGGTTCAGTAATTGTATATTGGACTAAAATCCGATTAGAATTTATATTTTACCCGTAATTGTGGAAATCTTCGTGGGCTTGTCTAAGGAGTGGTATAAAATTCAATTTATGTGATGTGATTCTTGGTGCTCATGAAAAAACCTTATCGTGCATTAACTTTATTCAATTTCAGACCTTAATTACATGGATTTATGTTTAAGTGTTTTTGTTGAGTGTATGAGATGTCACCTTGATTAATGTGTTTTGTATGCCACATCTCGTAATTGATTCAATGGTTTGGAAGTTTAGGTTAATATTATTAATTTTTACTTTCCGCTGGTGAAAATGTCAAATTTCTAGGAGAATTATGATGTACCAAAAATGGATTATTGGATTCATCAACTTTATAGGCTGACATTTTTAATGCATTAATGCAAAGTAGCAGCCAATGAAAGTGGGGACTCCAAAGAAAAACCAAGGAATTGGGTGTATAAAAGAAGAGTAGTTTAAGTTTTGCACTATTGCATGTGAAGCCTAAAGAGTACTACGCAAAGGTCCCCCTTTTAATGTCAGCCTTTTTGTTCGAAAATTTTGTGAAAAATGGAAGCACTTTGAAAACCTTAACTAGAAAAAGTTATAAAATTTCTGAAAATTTGGCCTATCAAATGTAGCACCGAAACCTGATGATGGCTATGTGATACCAATTGTGTCAACTTATAATTATTAGAGGAATCTTGTCTTGTTTTACTTCCTTACTGTTTGATATTGTTGTGATTTTTTTTTCAAATATTTGAAAGGTACTCATGTTGTATATAGTTATGGATTCACAAATGAGTTCGCCAAGGATTGCGCAACCATCATCTCATACACAGCAATCTCAAAGTAGTGAAAATATTAGACGTCAAAAAGGAAAAAATATTGCAACTACAGAGAAAGCCAATTGGGACCCGAAAACGACTGAGATTTTCATAAAAAATTGTGTTGAGGAGTTAGAGGCTGGTAATAGGCCTGGAAGCCACTTTAATAGATTTGGTTGGGAGAACATTATGCGTAAGTTTATATCTTCTACAAATCGTAATTATACAAGACAACAATTAAAGAATCGATGGGATATCTTGAAAAAGGAGTGGGGAATATGGAAACCTTTGTTACGAGGAGAAAGCGGGCTAGGATGGAATATAGAGAAAGGGACGATTGAACAAACTCCTGAATGGTGGGAACGGAAGCTTCAGGTATTTCAATAAATTTTCTTTTGTAATAAATAAATAATTTCATGCAAATAACGTTATCATGTATATGTAATAGTGGATGACTTGTGTTTTCATATGATTTATTTTATCTTTTCAGGAAGTGCCCAAAGCAGCTAAATATAGATATCATGGGCCCATGTTACTAGAAGAGCAGGAGATGTTGTTTTCTGATGTTGTGGCAACAGGGGGAAGTGCCTGGACTCCAAGCTCAGGAGTGTTGCCACCACACATGATGGATGAGCCGGATGAGAGCTCTCATATTCGCTCTCAGGATGATAGCGATCATGAAAATGAGAGGGCAGCCGAAACTAATACAAATACTCAAGCAGAAAGTGGCCCGACTATAGGACGGAGGAGAAACATTGCTTTTAATGCACGCATACGGCATAAAAAGGGCAAAAAAATGTCATCTTCTGATAAGATTTCAAAGTGCCTCGAGCTCTTAGTGGACACAATATAACATGACTCTACATCAGCACAGTCAGAGAATGATACACTTCGAGAGTACACTATCCAGGAATGCATGGACGTATTGGATGATATGCCGACTATTCAACAAGGTGACATGCTATGAATGTACGCTACGCGCTTATTCCTGAAATCTGTTGTTAGAGAGATGTTTCTGACAATTAAGTCGAACGACATCCGTTTGATGTGGTTGCAAGAACAAATGACAAGGGACCAAGAACGCAGGGCACCACATGGATATTAATGTGATGATAGTTTATTATTATTAGGATTTTATTGAAACAATTCGTTTTTCTTTATTTTATATTTTCGTAAAGGTTGTGAATGTTTTAGAGACTATATGTTTTTTTTGGCGCACCTAAATGATGTTGACTACCATGCACAATTTTATATTTGTGGCACCTAAATTAATTTTTTAACTTTTTTTCCAAGCTCGAGTCATTTTTCTCAAGCTCATCGAGCTCGAGTTCGAGTCGAGAAATTTGGCCAGGCTCGGCTTAAACTCGGCTGATGGGCACTTATTTGACATGCATTAGCAAATATGCAACTAAAAGTAATATTCTCTCAACAAAAGTATCGAATAGTAACATGCAAAAGTACTAAGATTTTTTATGTGGGCATCATTACATAAAAAATACCGAGCGAAACGGGTGAAAGTTTTTGTACTGGATTAAACAAAGTTTGAAGAAAATAAAAGAATATCAAGGGAAAGTGACTTACAGAGCTTTCGTCAAAAGAGATGCAATGGTTTTGATCTTTTGTATAACTTAGTAAAAACTTTATGGAGAAAGATATATATACATGGAAGACGTTTGTTCTAGAGAAAATAGGAGAAAGAACGATTCTGTGAAAATAGCAGAAATTAAAGAACTATTCTGCTGGAAGACGTTGCATATCCGTTCCCTAAAAAAAAGGTAGGTTTTTTAATCTTTGGGGGTAATTTTGTATTTTCCAAAAATAAGTTGTTTTATAATCACTTTTGTTTTCAAACATTCTCTTATAACTTTTTTTCACTTATCACTTATGTTTGCAAACAATACCTACTTCTGATTATTTTTCACTTATAATCACTTTTTTGTAATCTATTGAGTTTGCAAACACTACTTTTGTATTACTAGGCCCAACTGAGTCCATAGCACATGTGAGGATGGTGTTGTGAGTAATGGGGTAAGAGAGGCCCTTCTGAATCGTTTCGATCTGTAGCACTTGGGCTGGGCTTGAGGCTATCGTGTTAGTGTCTTGGTGAGAGATGTCATCTTGGGCCACTTCGGATGGGCCATTAGCAGATTTAGAATCGGTTGGGTTGGATTGTTTGTCCTTATTGTTGTTTTGTTCCTCCATATTTTCATTTAGGTCCCCGAGAGCCTCAAACCGAGATCCATTAGCTTCAGTTGCTGGGCTTTTATTCTTGGGCACATATTTCATCTTTGTTTTAGGTAGATTGTTATTGTGATTAATCTTGTATGGAAATTATCCTTATTTCCTTTACCTCCAGCCCCCGTATATTCCTTCTGATAATTCTTACCATATCCATCTAAATTCCCTTCTTTAGCTTGTTGACCGTTGCTGGTACCTTCGTGAAAGTTTCGGGCCCGCCTACTGGCTAGTTGCGGCGCGAGCATCCATGGCCCGTAGCCGTTTGTCTCAACCGGGTTTTACGGGAAATCTTTTGCAACATTCGGGCCTTTAGGATCCATTGAGGCCTCTGTACTATTTTGAGATTCCGAGTTCCCATGGGTATCATTTTTATTACAGGTTTCTTTACGGTGCCCGAACGAGCAGCATGAGAAGCATATCAAATGGAGTCCCTCATATTCAACCGGTTGAGGGAACTCATTTGTGTTGATGATTGGAATTAGAGGTTTTCCAAGGTCTATCTCAACACAAATTCTTGCAAATCGACCACGTAGGGAGTGTTCTGTGTGTTTATCAATTTTAATCACCTTACCAATCAGCGCTCCCAGATCTTTCAGAATTTTTTCGTTGAAGAGTTTCACTGGAAGTTCCGGCAATCGGATCCAGGCAAGTGTGGTGTTGATGGTGGCTGTAGCGGATCTAAAATACGGCTTCCATTTTTGAATCGTTAAATAATGTCCCATGATGATCCATGGTCCATCTCGGAGTACGTGATCATAATCCGCCTTGATGGGTCTAAAGTGTGGAGACAAATCAAAGAGTCAAGGAAGAAGAAAATGAGCCGAATCAAGACTACCGACCGCGCCCAGGCGCGGGATACAGAAAGGCTGGGAGAGTTAGCAGATTTCGGCGCCTAGGCGTGGCAGTACCGGCGCCTAGGCGCGCGTAGCGAACTGTAGGCATCTGTTAGACGCGATTTTCATCTTTTTTGGCAAGTTTTGAGTTACCTATTGTGATTAGGTCTTTGTATCTTTGCTTCCAAGCTTAGGATACATAAGTAGATGAAATCCCCCTCATTGTAATGTATCTCTCTCTCACAAGATTAATAAAATCTCTCTAGCATAGGTCCGTGGATGTAGGCAATTTACCGAACCACGTAAAATCGTTGTCTCGTTTTTCTTGCTTTCTTTTACTTTCAATTTCGTTCATGCACATTGAATCCTAACAACTGGTCTCAAGAGCAAGGTTATAGCGTCCTGTGCGAATCAATGGCGTCTGAAGATGGAAAAGTAAAAATTGACAAGTTCGATGGAAAGGATTTCGGATTCTGGCGGATGCAGATGGAGGATTATCTATACCAGAAGAAACTCCTTGAACCGTTGTCGGGGAAGAAGCCTGAAAAGATGACAGATATAGATTGGGAGTTGTTGGATAGGCAAGCTTTAGGGGTTATTCGGCTGACGTTATCAAGAAACGTAGCGTTTAACATCTTGGAAGAGAAAACCACTGCGGGTTTGATGAAGGCGCTATCCAACATGTATGAGAAGCCATCCGCATCGAATAAAGTCTATCTGATGAGACGTTTATTCAATTTGAGGATGACGGAGGGAGGATCCGTGACAAATCATATCAACGAATTCAACGTGATCATCACTCAGTTGAGTTCGGTTGATATCAATTTCGAGGAAGAGGTAAAGGCTTTAATTCTATTGTCTTCTTTGCCAGAAAGTTGGAGTGCGACGGTAACTGCTGTGAGTAGTTCGTCTGGCCAAAGAAAGTTGAAGCTTCAGGAGATTCGGGATCTGATTTTGAGCGAGGATATTCGCCAGAGGGAATCAGGAGAACTCACATCTGCTGCATTGAGTGCGGAAAGCAGAGGAAGAGGTGTTCAACGGGGTGGTCAGAAAGGTAGAGGTCGGTCCAAGTCTAAGGGGCGAGGGAAGTCAAAACCGCGTAAAGAAGCTGATTGTTGGGATTGTGGTAAGAAAGGCCATTACAAGAGGGATTGTCCAGAAAAGGCCGGTCAGAATCAAAACTGGGAACATCAACAAGCAAACGCAGCAGCAGACGATGTCGGGGATGCTCTGGTTTGCTGTATTGACAGTCCAGTTGACCAATGGGTACTAGACTCAGGTGCGTCGTTTCATGCTACGTCATGTGAGAACTATCTAACAAATTATATTTTTGGAATATTTGGAAAGGTTTTTCTTGCAGATGACGAACCCTTGGATATTGTTGGTAAGGGTGATGTCACTATAACGACGGCACAGGGAATGCAGTTGAAACTGCATAATGTGAGACATGTTCTGGGATTGAGGAAGAATTTGATCTCAATGGGTCAAATTGACAGTGATGGGTACACCACGGTGTTTGGTGGTGGTGTTTGGAAAATCACCAAAGGTAATTTGGTGGTGGCTTGTGGTAAGAAGTCGGGGACTCTGTATACCACAGAAATAAAGAAGGACTCGTTTGCTGCAGTCGAGGCTATAGAGGATGTTCACTTATGGCATAGGCGACTTGGGCATATGAGTGAGAAGGGAATGAGAATCATGGCATCCAAGGGGGAAGCTACCAATCTCAAAGTCAGTTGATTTGGGTCTTTGCGAAGACTGTGTGCTTGGGAAGCAGAAAAAGGTGAGTTTTTCCAAGACGGGTAGAGAACCGAAGACAGAGAAGTTGGAGCTTGTGCATACTGATGTATGGGGACCGACTCACATACAGTCGCTTGGAGGGTCGAGATACTATGTCACCTTCATAGATGATTCCACTCGAAAGGCATGGGTCTTTTTTCTGAAAAATAAGTTGGATGTGTTTAATACCTTTAGGAAGTGGAAGGCAGAAGTCGAGAATGAAACGGGAATGAGATTGAAGTGTCTAAGGTCGGATAATGGTGGGGAGTATGATAGCCAAGATTTCAAAGACTATTGTGCAAAGAATGGGATCAAGATGATCTAGACCATTCTGGGGACTCCGCAGCAGAATGGGATTGCAGAACGGATGAATAGAACCTTGAACGAACGAGCTAGGAGCATGAGGCTTTACTCCGGGTTGCCAAAGACATTTTTGGGCTGATGCAGTGAGCACGGCGGCTTACCTCATCAACCGGGGACCTTTTGTACCGTTAGACTTCAAAATTCCGGAGGAGGTTTGGTCTGGAAAGGAGGTAAATTTATCGCATTTAAAAATTTTCGGTTGTTTATCTTATGTCTTGCGTAGTTCTGATGACAGGGATAAGTTGGATCCAAAAGCACAAAAGTGCTTCTTTATTGGTTATGGTGGAGAGAGTTTTGGCTATCGGTTCTGGGATTACCAAAACAACAAGATCATAAGGCATAAAGATGTTACGTTCAATGAGAAGGTGCTTTACAAGGATAGACTTGGGGCAGAGACTGAGGATAATGAAAAACCAAAGGCGATATAGGAAGAGATCACTGTGGATGAGGTTGCAGGAAATGGAGTTGAGAATAAGATGGAGGAAGATCCGGAGACTCCGCAACCTACCTTGAGGATGTCGAGCAGAACCCCCAAACCAAACGTAAGGTATTCCCCTTCCTTACACTATTTACTTTTGACTGATTCGGATGAGCCGGAGTCGTACAAGAAGGCAATGAGTGTGGGGAATTCTCTCAATGGGAGCTAGGAGCTAGCTATGAAAGATGAGATGAGCTCACTTGAGAGAAATAAGACTTGGAGGTTGACTAAATTACCGGAGGGGAAACGAGCTTTGCAGAACAAGTGGGTATTACAGGTTAAAGATGAGCCAGATGGTAGTAAAAGGTACAAGGCGAGGTTGGTAGTCAAAGGGTTCCAACAGAAGGAAGGGATTGACTACACTGAGATTTTTTCACCGGTTGTCAAATTGACTACTATAAGGATGGTTCTAAGTATTGTTGCAGTAGAGGATTTACATCTTGAGCAGTTGGATGTAAAAACGGCGTTCCTTCATGGGGATTTGGAGGAAGACATTTATATGGTTCAACCGGAGGGTTTTCTGGAGAATGGAAAGGAAAACCTTGTATGCAAACTACAGAAAAGTCTGTACGGATTAAAACAAGCTCCGAGACAGTGGTACAAGAGATTTGACACCTTTATGGATGGAATGATTTTTGGAGTCTTCTCTTTGAAAGTTTTAGCGTCACAAGAGGTTTCTTAGTTGCTTAGCTTTTGATTGTGTTTTACTTATGCAATGATATGATAGATGAAGGAATTGCCTGAAAAGTAAATGACACAATGTTTATAAGGTTCGTTGGGTAGTGTAATCCCAACTACGTCCTTCTTCTCCTTTGCACTCGGAGGCAATCCACTAAAATGATTCTCAAAGAATCACACAGAATCTTCTACAAATTAGGGAAAGATGGATGTTGATGACTTGAGCTCCTTGATCACACATATTTCTGCTCCAAATCACTTCAATCCCCTTGCTTCTTTCACCCAGAAATAATGCAAGTATCCAACTTCGACTTCACACAGATCACGAGGCTTGGATGGGGTTTTCTAAAACGGTTTGTTTGATTTTGATGAAGTTCAAACAACTCGGGAATATCTCAGTAGAAAAGTGGTTTCTTTGAAAAGAATGTTTGAGATATTTGTTGACTGTCTCAGGATTTGAAGAAAAACAAGTGGAATATTTTCTTGAATATTCTGGCTTTTCTGAGAATTTAAGGCATGAGACTTCAATGCAACAGCAATTCGGCTTGATAATTGTTCTCTCTTTGGCTTGTTGTTGAAGTTCTATTTATAGGCATCCTTGGAGAAAGTGTCCGTTTGACACATGCACTGGCGCGTGTCTCTCACTTTCGCGAGTGAACAACTTTTGTCCTTTTTCCTGAAAATCTGCTGCACAAAAGTTGGTGCTGCAGTCTGAGATGGTTGACAGTCCAATAGGGTGGCTTCTCCGTACTTCTGAAAGTGCTTATCACATTTAATGATCTTATCAGCATTTAATGCATTTGAATTAAATACCCGTTGGTACTTAATGCTTTGAGAATATTTGCATTAAACTCCTTCTGGACTTAGAAATAAATTCAGGTGAAATCACTTCTGTCCTATAAGGTAACGCTTGATATAGCTGGTCAATTAAACGCTTGGAGATTGTATCTTCTTTCAGAGATCAGGCGCTTGAGTCTTCGAACTTTACCACTGACAAACTCACTCAGAAATTATCAGACGTTCAGCCTAAGACTACGTTGCCTAACAATCTAAAATAAAATAAAGCAAAGCCTAATAAGCCTATTACAAATTTAACGCTTCAAAGCTTATACAAATTTTCTACCAAAATAAAACTTACATATTTTTGGGGTCTAACAGAAAGTGGCAACAATTTATGATATATGAAAGTTAACAAACTGATCATATAATTTTAAGCCTGCATCTAAGCACTGCTTGAGTATGCTAAAATCGAGAAGAGGCTTCGACGGGCAAAGCCGTTTACCTCTGTTACAAGCCAATTATTACAATCAACAAAGTCATGGGCATACAAATTAATATATGAATTGAAAAGGAAAAAGGAGTTCCAAAAGGAGAAAATTAACGCCATATGGTTGCTAAATATAAGAATTTCAAAAGGTTAGCTATTTTGATGGATGAACACCATAAGTGTTCTTTTACTCATTCCGAATGCGCCGAAAAAGGGCTAAGCCGGAATAACCAATATATATGCCCAAAGAGAAGAGTGTAAAGACCACCAATAAAACGGCCATGTTTAATTCATTTTTCTTCAAATAAGTTAAAAGACCACCACATCCCATCAAAACAAAGCCAGCGAGTAAAAGAATAGTCATCGGTACATAGTCCCATACTGTGTGACTTCTTGTCATTGCTATTCGACAAGTCTGAGTTTAGCAATCGAAAAACGAGAACCGAGAAACGGAAGAGGAGAATTTGGTTGTGATGAAAATGGAAGTTATTTAAAGGTTTAGTACGTTCATTCTAAAATTTACAATTAAAACAACAGTAGTATTTATAAAAGGGTCAAAAATGTACGTGTGACAACTATTTGCATTAAATCAAAGATTATGATGGAGAATTACCACCATATCAGTTTAGTTGATTCGGAATTAAGGTACGCGTTAGATAATGATTTACGGCTCATGTCAACAACACAAAATATTTGGAAATTAATAAATGCACTCTACATTTTGTTAGAGGCACTCCACTTTTATTTAAATTTCACCACATAGACAAAAATGCCCTTTATTCTATTATTAAAGTGATTCTTATTATTTTCTTTGACAAACTAGTTCTATACACTTTTCTAATTAAATGTAGAATAAGTATTCAAAATGTGATATTTCATAATTTTAAAATTTAAAAGTGGCGGATAACTACTGTGAATAATACGTAAAAAACAGTTTGTAGATATGACTAAAACTTTTGCTTATATAGTTAGAACCAAATTAGGATAAATATTATTTTATTTTGGATAAAACTTGCCATAATTGTTTCATCAAATTTAACAAAAAATAACATTAGTTATTATTTTAGGTGGACATATTAAGTTTACAATTACTAACTCAGCATAGTAATATGATTTGACGATTATATTTATTTTGTTGTACTTTTATATTAACTTCCAATATTCAAAAAAGAAATTTTGATATATATGTCATGGAGCAAATGAGCAACACATATCTTTAACAAGTTTGATAAAATCATATTAGGGTTTCATATTAATGGCAAGATGATTAGTCTTATTGTACTGATGAAAAATAGATTATTTTTTTTATTTAAAAAATGCTTGAGAAAAAACACAAATTTATTTGGTATTATTTTCACAAAAAGAATTAGAAATATTCTTCAAAGTTTATTTAGAAGGGATTATTCAGTTCACCCTTTAATATTAATAAGAATTTTATATGATATATTGAGGGGTATTATAGCTAACTTAATAAATTTAAAAAGGATATGAATTGCTTTTAACAAAATGTGGAGTGTCTTTATCAACTCCCTATCTAGCATGCTAACATGTATTTAACAAAAAATCTTCGTATTAACAAGAAATTATAATTGACAGTTATGTTTGAATATTATTATTAAATACGCAATATTTAGAATTTAGAACTCAATCCAATCGCCAACTATATATTTACATCAACACATTAAAGATCACTAACAAATGGAATATTCACTGTGTAAACTAAGTGCAAATCACAACTACAATAGTGTCCAGTCTATTACAAAAGTACAAGTTGCTTAAAAAATTTATTGAAACTTTTGTGGTGCCTACTTTGGTCCTAATAAGTATCTATTGAAGAGTTCAAAAAACATGACATAATTAAGTTTTAGTTTTCAAAATGTAGTCTAATTTTTTTTTTTTGGGGGGGGATGGGGGTGGGATAGGGGATAACCAATTTTTGGGCAAAATGGAGAGAAAATGACTGTCTAATTGCAGGAAAAATCGATTTTGGGGTCTTTTTGGAGCAATTTTTTTTTTGGTTTTTTGCTCATTTGAGCTCTTCAACTTTCATTTTCTCCAATTGCTTCTTTCAAGTTAATGGCTGCTTCTTCTAACTGCCACATTCTGTTCGAGTTTGGGCTCGGTTACATTAATAATTAGTGAATCCAGCTTCAATCAAGTTGAACTCGAGTCGAATTTGAGTAGCTCAATTTTTTTAGCACATAATATATTACTAATTGGCAATTTCAGTACATATCGACGGAAATTGCTGATGTGGCTGCCGAAAAATGTCAACATTGGGGATTTTTTAAATTGGAGGGGAAATTGATGACGTGACACTGGAAATTGCTGATGTGGCCGCCAAGTGGGCCAATAAATTAATGACGTGGCCGGCCATGTGTCACTTTTGTGGATTAAAATGCAATTTAACACAAATATTGAGGGCATTTTTATCATTTTTCATCCACCCTTTTATCTCTCTACTTCATCTTCTTCACCAAAACACTCACTCATTCACACACACACACACACACACACATCTATACACGCACACACACACACACACACACACACACATATATATATATAGGGTCAAGATCTAATATATACCTTATATTAGATAAGATATAAGACTCAATCTACACCATTGGATCCATTAAATCCAACAGTCCAAAAAAGAATAAAAAAAATAGGTGGAAAAATTGATTCAAATTGGATCAGGGGTATAATAGTCAAATGATGACATTTTTTAAAGCCCACAAACCCACGTTTCAGAAACTTTTCATCGTCTTCTCTCTCAGATGCAAGACTCCCACTTCTTCTCTTCCCCACACCTTCGAAACAGAGCAAAACATTCACTTGGAGGAGATCTCGAAGCAGTAGTCACCACAAGACGTGCCGCCGGAGCTGTTCGTCGTGCTTCAAGACGTGAAGAAAGCTATGGTGTCGTTTCAAATCCACGAGTAAAGGAGAGATGCGGCGCAATTGATTGAGTTGGATAGGATTTTTCAGGTGTTTTGATGGTCTTGTTCAGAAGGCTTCTGAACATTAAAATACAACTGAATGTTATATCACAATTAAAATACAGTAACTTGTATATCATTATACAGTCAATATAACTATGATATACAGTATGTTAATATATAACATACAGTAAATAATGAAAACATGTTAAAATATTATTGAAACATGTTAAAGAACACATTCTATATCTCTATACACTACATAGAACCTCATTATACAACATGTGTAATTAAATGATACAGTGTGGCCAACTCTCTTTGGTCCCCATGATCTACTCAGATTTATTTTGTAATTGTGCCTAAAATTTTATCTTAAATTTCTACCTAAAATTTATAATGTTTTATAATTAACATACAAATCTGTAGAAGCTCTAAAAATTCATAATCTTCACGAAGCAAATTGTTCATGCGAAAGCTCATGCAACAGTTTGTAAATCACTAATACCACGAGTCGACGGTGTATAATACTGTATACGCGTATCATTTAATAGTGATTAACTAACATATAACATGCAATTATTAATGAGACATCTTACTGTATAATTGGTTATAAGATACTGTATAATGTATTATAACATACTGTATAATGACTTATAAGATACTGTATTATGGTTTATAAGATTGTAACTGAACAATGTATAAACACACACTGTATAATGTGTTATAATATACTGTATAATATTTTATAACATACTGTATAATGACTTATAAGATACTGTATAATGATTTATAAGATTGTAACTGAACAATGCATAAAAACACACTGTATAATGTGTTATAATATAATATATAATATTATATAACATACTCTTCTCTCTGTCTCTCTACACTCTCTACCACTTCACAACAGAATAAATCTTCTTTAACTCCACTCAACCAATAATGATAACAACAATCATTGTTTATGGTTTCCACACCGTAATTATTCGCCGCAATGAGCATCTTCAGCTAATAATGATAACAACAATCATTCTTTAGGGTTTCCACACCGTAATTATTCGTCGCAATGAGCATCTTCAGCTGATTCCATTCGAATAATCGTGTGATCTGCAATCCTCTCTTCGATCGATTCATTGTTCGCTCAGTTTAAAATCAGTCGATGAATATTTTTATAGCCGATTTGTGAGTTGTTTTGGAAATGGGGAAGCAGATGGGGAGTAATAATCGGTGGAATTGGGAGGTGATGTTTGTTTACTAAAATGCCCCTGCCATCATTAAAAACAATTATATAATTTGAAAAATGGGTTAAATCCAGACCTTTGGATCTTATGATATCAATGGTGTATGTTGGGTCTTATATCTTACCTAATATATAGGGATGTATTTGATCCATACCCTATATATATATATATATGTAAACACACGCACACACACATATGCACACACGCAGACACACACACATATACACATAAATACATATACACATAACATATGTGTACATATGTATATATATTATAATTATATAGTAATATTACTTATATATATAAATAAATAAAAATAAAATAATTACTGTTCATTGTCTTCCCATGAAGACGATGAACAGTAATTATATATATATATATATAGACACACATGCAGACACACACACCCATACACACATAAATACACATATACATAACATATGTGTACATATGTATATATATTATAATTATATAGTAATATTACATATATATAAATAAATAAAAATAAAATAAATATTGTTCATGGTCTTCCCCAGGAAGACAATGAACAGTATATATATACATACACACACACACACACATTAAGAGGGAAAAACATTATGAACAGTAATTATATACATATATATATAGATATAAATAAGAAAAAAAATTTAAAATGTACTGTTCATCGTCTTCCCAAGAGGCGATGAACAGTAGTATATATATACACACACACACAAAAGCATATTCAAATCTGAACAATTGAATTTTTTTTTAATTTTTTAATTTTTTTAAAGTTTATTTATGAAGTCAGCAAGAAAATCCCCAAATTGAAATTTTTTTCGCCAAAATTACAGGTCACGTGCGTGTCACATGGGAATTTCCAGCGCCACATCAACAATTTTCTGCGATATGTACTGAAATTGTCAATTTTTTGACCAATAGTGTACCGAAATCGTTACCCCCCATATTAATGTACCAAAAAAACTTGCAGGCCACATTACTTACCAAAAATGCAATTTTTCCCATTGTTCATAATTAATTTTGTTATATTAACAAATTCAGCTTATATGAAACTTCTAATCATCCATCCTTATCCTGTAATGGGTATTATCGAATAGCTCCCGGCAATTTTCGACCCTAATTTTAACCATTAACTAATTTTCACCTAACAAAAGAGTTTATTTGACGAGGTTCAATATAATAAGGGCCGTGCAGGCAGAAAATCCATTATCTCTTCTATTTACTTTTTAATGGTTTCCTTCAGACTGAATTGCTAGCAAAAATTATTACCCCTTAATTGGTGAAGCTTTATATGCTACGTCATTAATTTTATTTTTTTTTGTTCTTTGTGCTTTTGATAACTTTTCTGCCTTGAACTATTTTCCCCCCCTCTGAATACACATATATGGGCGGCTGTACACACCATTATGTGAACATACATTTACCTGTTTGCAGACATTTAAAACTTTTATCAATTTTGAATTGGTTTGATGGTTCACTGTCTATCTCATGCTTGCTTTGTGGTTCTCAAAGAATCAATTGGTTACACTAAAATATTCATTAAGGACTCAGAGTTGAAAGAAATCTGCAGTTTATGATAGATGTTGTCTTAATTAGTTGTTATAGATTCTTTAGGATTGTTTTTCACCACATTTTTTTGGTATGTGCAGGCCAAGAGAACCAATAGTTCGGAATCGTTCGGAAATACGGTGGCTTGAGATATATATCATGTTAAGCAAACATAATATTAGTGCTCTAATATGGCTTGAGATATATTATTTGGTTTTAGGGATTTCGGTTTTATTGTATATATTGGTATATGCAACTTGTATACCTTTTACATTTTCTTTATTTGTGAATAAATACCGTTGCTTAAAATTGGGTGGTGTGTTATTTCATGATTTGGTCTTGTTTAAATTTTTAATGAGAAATTTCCAAGAAGTTTTGGAAATATCAAATAATGCCTCCTTATTTTCAATTTTCACAAAAATACCAAATAAAGTATCCAATGAAAATAAATTATATACTACCTATGAATCAATGAACAAAACAACTCATTTATTAGAGTAGTATATGTAGACAAGTCAAATGTATACCCAACTAAATGGTGACAAGTGTAAAATATTATATTAATTATCAATTTAAGTCTTTTAATTTATAGTTTGGGGTTTACTAAACTTAATTCTAAAAATAAATAGTTAATTTAATTGATATTTTAATATGTATTTTTTTGGCAAATCAAATGGGGTCACATGTCAAATTGAAGTGTTCTACCAATCAAATTATGTCTTGCAGTAAAGAAGTCAACGACCAATCACACTGCGCCAAGTGCTCCAAAATAATTGATATCTATCTCTTTAAATTAATATAGATATTAAAAAAATAATATACGAAGTTTATCTTCATCATATATGAGTCAATCAAATGGCTCCAAATTAATTAATATTTATCTCTTTATTAATACAAATATTAATATTAAAGAGATAATTATCGAAGTGTTTAAAGAATTTATGACTCCTCCATCCTACACCTATAAATAGAGTCTGTGGGAGCTCATAATGAACACACATAAATTCAATTGAAGTTAGAGAAGATGAAAGAAGCCCTCCAAATTCTCTCTACAAGTTCTTCATATTCAAAAAGGCGTTCAAGGCAAACTTCAAGGCGTTCTTGGCAAAGTTCATGAAATTGTGGCGTTTGATCCGAGATTAAGGTGCTAGACCCTCAAATTAACGTAAGAGAAGTGCAAATCCATTTGAAGGAAGATCAAAGTGACGAGTCAATCTTGGAGCTTTCAACCTCGCGAACTCCTGACTTCACTAATTGACTGGCTAAGGAAGCAACCAATGTTGTACCTTCCTCCATGGATTGATTTTCGTCGCCAATAATGGTCAAGCAGATTCGATGCTAGAAACATCACTTCTTGAAAAAAATTACCATCCGTGGACAAAATAAAATGTTGCTTAAAAAGCTCTTTGATCATTGCTCCCCTGCTACCAAAGAGAAAAAAAACGAAAAGGGTGATTAGAAAAAGATTGACAGGACGAATTCTCTTAAGGCATGTGAAAGTCAGTGGTTCAATAATAATAATAATAATAATAATATAATTTGTTTCCAAAAACTAAGGCTATGTTTGGTTATGTTTTGGGCCTGTTTTGGCCCAAAATTCGGACCAAATCTTGTTTGGCAACCATGATATTTGGCCAGAAAGAGGCTCAAATTTTTGGCCCAAAATACTTCTTGACCAAATTCAAATTTCCACCTTCTCTCTCCTCTGTCACTGGTAGAGTTGTCTGCCCTCTCTCTCTCTCTCACTTTCTTTTCTTTAATTTCTCTCTTTCTCTGTCAAAAACTATGAACAAGCAGACTCGTACTACACACTCGTCAACGTCAAAAATCCGCCGCGGAGCTCCGAAAGTGGTCAAGTGATCCCAACATAAGATTTCTACCCGAGCCTCAACCCATAAACCTCCTTCTTAACAATTTCGAATTAGAAGTTTGCAGTAGTTCACCGTTGTTGCGTCTGTTCATGGAATTAAATTTTTAATTCAACATCTTACCTTACATATTCAAGAGAATGAAGTTTATAATAATTTGTCAGAGTTCTTGGTTTCTTGATGGTATTTACTATTTAGGATAAGAGATAATGTGATGTGTGAAGAGTTTTTTTTTTTTTTCCATTTTTTGGGTGAATTAGCTGAAGGTGTGACATATGTGAGGAAGATGAGGTGTCACCTGCTCAAGGTCCTAGTGAAGGCTTGGAAAGCAACGTGTCTGCTTCTTACCTATTCTGAAGGAATTTGCTATTCAGCTCCAAGGAAGGCTAAAGAAATCAATCAAATTCAAGCATCTAATTTATTAAAGTCCCAAAATGGTTCATTTAATTAGTTCCTTAACAAAATTTAACTACAGTTTATTTACATCTTTTCACTTTGATTCAGTTGATTTAACAGAATATTTATGAATGTATAATTTTTTTAATTACGAAATATTTATAAATATATATCAAGGTACGAAATATATAGAATACAATATACATATATATATATATATATATATCTGTATTAGATAATATCTATAAATTAATATTTATATGTGCCAAATACTTTTAAGTAATATATATTGGGAATATATATAAATATATTTTGCAGTGTATATAATATAGATATATATGTATGTATACATTGTGTATATCTTTGTATATACATAAATCATAGACAAGTGCACACACACACACACACACACATATATATATATATATATATCAACCACCAATACATACATATATATATATATATAATAATTATTACAATCTCAATATTATGTTATAACTTTTAATTATTTACAGACAAAAACTTACTTGATTTGACAGCTACAGTAATTTTTGTTCCCTATGGAAACGAAAGCAAACACTATCTCACCAAAAAATCACTCAAAAACCAACTTTCAAAATAAAACCAAATATAATCCCACCAAACATGCACGTATCCCCATAAATTTCTCACCAATAATTCTCACCAAAATACCATCCCAAAACATAACCAAACATAGCCTAAGGGGTTTGAGAGAACTTTGCTCTCGGCGCACGCTTGTCTAACGTGCACCAACAAACCCTACCATGGCAAAAAGGAAAGGGAGAAGACTGATAGAGGCCTCACATAGTCCGATTGCTCAAGGGCTAACCATCACTACTCCTTCGGCAGTGTAGCTATATCCTCTGGCAGTGCAGCTAGATCTAGAACAAAGCCCCGAAACACTAGGGGTTCGGATTGAAACTCAACGCGATGTCGAGCTGGAGATTTTGCAGGAGGAGCAAGAGGTAGAGGAAATTGCTGGTTTTGATACTAAAATTCAGCCAGGGGAGAGTGCGGCGACTACCATTAGTGCGGCGAAAATAGTACCAACGGAGAATCAAACCAAGAGAGAGCCGAGGCTGTGGAGTGCGCTTTTCACTGGAAAAGAGGATGATATGAATGCAGCGATCAATCGGGGTATTCAATTTTTTTTTCTCTAAACCGTTAATTCTAAAGCAGTGGAAAGAAGAAATGTTGAAAGGGAAGGAGCTCAATTATGTTCCTATTTGGATACAACTCCCAAATTTGCCATTGGATATGTGGGGGGTTAATAGCTTGAGTAAGATAGCTAGTCGCATTGGGGAGCCACTGTATACTGACGAAATGACTGCGAAAAAACTAAAACTAGAGTATGCCCGAATCCTGGTGAAGGTGGAATTGGGACAAGAACTACCACAGAAGGTTCTTATAAGAAATAGGGTTACTGGACAAGTGATAAAACAACGAGTTCACTATGAATGGGTTCCATTGAGATGTACACACTGTAATTCATGGGGTCATAAGGAGAATGGATACAAGAGACCTATGGTGCAAAAGTGGGTGCCAAAATCCAATGATAAAGAGCAGGGGGTACTGCATAGGGTGCAAGAGGAGCCAAATGGGGAGATTCATGCTAATGGGGAAGATCAAGTGAGTACTTGGGCTGCAAAATCAGTTAATGTGGAGGTACAAAATGCATTGTCAAACCTCTTCCAAGTGTTGAGTAATGTGGGGATCAGTTTTGAAGGGGGTACACTTGTTGATCCTTCTGATATATGATAATTGGAACGTGGAATATACGAGGTCTCAACACAGCTGAAAAATAAATGGTTGTGAAGAGGTTTATAGAAAGGAATAAATTGGATATTTGTGCAGTGGTGGAGACTAGGGTTAAGGCTGCTAAATACTAAAATGTGAGAAGGGTGTTTGGTGATGGATGGAGTGTGGTTAATAATTTTGTAAAGGCTGTGAATGGGAGAATTTGGGTATCATGGAATACTACAACTGTTAAAGGTAGTGTGTTGGGGATAACTGAACAACACATTTGTTGTAGAATGGAGGTTGGTAAGTATAGATTTATTTTAACAATTGTGTATGCTTTAAATGACGAGTTGGGTCGAAGAGGGTTATGGCAGGAGCTAAAAGATATGAATATTACAGATCCTTGGGTGCTTATGGGGATTGGAATGCAACCCTAAAGCACAATGAGAAGTTGTTGAGTGATGGGAAATTTGATGGTGGTAATGTGGATATGCATGAATGCATAGATAAGCTAGGTTTGGAGGATATTCCTTATGTGGGCAGGTTTTATACCTGGAGTAACCACTAGGATAGGGCCACTAGAACTCATTGTAAGCTGGATAGAGTAATGGGAAATGGAGAATGGTTTCTTAATATTGATGGGGGCACTGTTGAATTTCAGGACAAGGAAATTTCAGACCATAGTCCTATGGTGTTAACAGTCAAAGAGGAAAGATTAGGGTATGCACCTTTTAAGTTCTTGAATGGCTGGATACATCATCCGGGCTTCTTCCAAATGGTGAAAGAAGAATGGATAACAGAAGTTACAGGTTGCCCCATGTATAGAGTTGTGAAGAAATGCAAACTGGTGAAAGCAAGGTTGAGAAATATGCACAGGGGACTATACTCAAATCTTACAGCAAAGGTAAATATACTAAGAGGGCAGATTATGGAAGTTGGAAACCCATTACAAAATCAGCCTATGAATTCTGATTTAATACAGAAGGAGAGGATTTTATTTGGAGAGCTGAAATTGAATATGCGAATGGAGACAGAGTTTTTGAAACAGAGAGCTAAAAATGAATTCTATCAAAAAAATGATGAGTGTAATATGTTGGTCCCAAGTGGTATACGAAAGGGTCTAGAAGGGGGGGGGGGGTTGAATAGACCCTGAAGTCTTTTTCGACTTCTTAAAAATTCGTATCACTTTGAAGTATTTGAACGCTTGACAAGTTTAAGCGCTGGATGTGGCGCTTGAGAAACGTTAACTTAGACTCGGTGATTTCAACGCTTACCAAAGTAGGGCAGAGTTTAGTCACTAAATCAGGGTTAGCACAGCGGAAATGTTTTTATAGCTTAGCGTTCGTTTTAACCAATTAGTCGCTTATTAGTTTTAAATGCCTTTTCAAGATATAATATGACAGTATAATGTAAGACAATAAAACAGTAAATGACACAAAATATTTGTAAGGTTCACTGGGTGATGTAATCCCAGCTACGTCCTTCTTCTCCTTTTATCAGGGAGGTTTTTCCACTATGATGATTATCGAAGAGTCACACAGAGACTTCTACAAGATAGAGGGAGATTGGATATGATCTTGGAACTCCTTGGTCACACAGATTTCAGCTCCACTAAAGATCTTCTATTCCCTTGCTTCTTTCACTCAGAAATGGTGCAAGTTACTTTTGATCTCGGAACTCCTTGGTCACACAGATTTCAGCTCCAATAGAGATCAACTTCAACAAGCTTCTTTTACACAAAAATACTGCTTGCAAGTCAACCAGCTTTCTCACTCAGATGAAAGGTGTTGATGGTTTTGGTCACGGGTTTGTTTGTTTTTGGAAAGTTCAAACAACTTGAGGATATCTCAATGGTAGTATATGTTCTTCTTAAAAAGAGATTTGAGATATGGGTGACTGTCTCTAGAATATTTGTGAAAAGCTTATATGAATATTTGGCTATGATTTTTAGTAAGCTTTTCTTTCAACAAGGTAGGTATTTTTGTGTGTGTCACTTTTTCATCTTTTTATTTGTTTGTTAAAAGAGCTATTTATAAGGTATTGGTGGTTTTTGTCCGTTTGACTCGGTTGGAGTCTCGTTTCCCCAAACATTCCTTGAGTTCAGACATTTCTCACTTTGGGTATATTTAATTGGTTGGGCATGGTCTTGGTTTCATAAATCTGACAGTCTAGGTCAAAGATATGGCTTGCCCATAAGTTATAGTGCTTATATTTTAATAGCACTTATCCGACTTTTAATGCATCTTGTTTTATTTCCGTTGGAAATAATTCGTCCGTTTGATTCATGCATTTTTTAAGTCTTTGGATGGTTTTGGGTCTAAATTCTTTTTCAGGTTACGTTCTTTGTAGGTTGTGTTGGTTTAACCTTTTTGGACGCTTGCTGAGGAGAATAGTTATTCTCGTGTATCAGACGCTTGGACTGATCCTGACTTTCTTTTCTTTATTTCAGACGCTTACTCTTCAATCTTGTCTTGATGGTCTCACTGAAAATTTCGTCATTTCACTTGATGTTGAGTATTCGGCCTGAGTTATCCATTCGTAGTTTGAGCACTGGGATAATCCCTAAAGCGTTTGACAGACGCTTCAAGATATCTTTATCCATTGTAGCTTTAGACGCTTGATCTTCACCTTCATCACTTGGTAGACTCACCCAGAATTTTCCTAAGTGTTTTAGTGTCACATACTTAGTCTAAGGAATTCTACAAAGATAAATACTATAAGCCTAAGATAAATAAGCTTTCAGGTACTTATACATAACATTCTATGAAAGCTTTCACACTTTTCGGAGTCTAACAGAAAGTCCTATTTGTCATCATCAAAACATCTAATATGAAATTCCTAACAATTTCCCCCTTTTTGATGATGGCAGTACTTATTTGGTTCAAGTGTTAGATACCTGAAGGTTAGCGTAAGTTAGTAAGTTAGTTTGAGCTTTAACGAGATGTTTCAGCTGTAAAATGCATTTTATATATATTTCACAGTGCAGGCATTTTACAACTACAAAGAGAGAGGCACAAGTAAAAATTAAGATCGTGGCTTGATCTTGTATCTCTTAGTCATTTCAGCACGGATTGCTTCAGTTATCTGATCTTCTAACGTCATCATTGCCGCATGATCTTTACTGATTATGTGCTTGTTTTCTTGAACTTGTCGTGCCTTAAAGGCAATGAAGTGTTTATCCCATTCCTCTGGACTGATGCCTATGTATCGTAGGCAAATTCTGAAGGTTTGGTCGAAGTCAGACATTTTTCTTTCTAAGGCTAATACTGCTGGATCAGTTGGTTCTGGAATTGATGCTCTGAGAAGAGGAATGTCAAACTGTTCAAGCAGTGCTCTTGAAGGCAACGGAAGAGTTGGATAGAGCACTCTGGGGGTTTCTTTCTTATTGGATGCTTCAACCGATGTGGTTACCCAAGAGGGATAAGGATACCTTGGTTCTGCACTCAGTGTGAGAGAAGTATCAACGTGTTGACGCTTGGATGGTGGAGGAGGAGCTTGATCTTTAGATGTTGACGATTTCCTCTTTTCTCCCTTCTTTTCCCCCTTATTGCCATCATCAGTCTGTATGAAATGCTGAGTAAGAAGACTGACTTGAGCAGCAATCTGAGCGACAGAGGCCTCAAGAGTGGTTAGACGCTGGTCGAAATGTTCTTTCATAACCAGGAGTTGAGCTTGATTAGCGTCTGTGAGAGAGGTCTCGAGAGCCGTGAACCTGTCTTGTAGATCATTGGTTAAAGCCACATGACTTGCCTGAGTAGCTGTAGATAGTTGCTGTATTTGAGTGAGGCATTCAGCCATGGACGGTTGAGCGTGTGGAAGTGCAGGGCGGACTTGAGGCTTAAAACGAGATGTGTGTTTGAGAGATTCAATAGATACTTGATTAGTAGGATCAAATACTGTTCCTCGAAGCTCTGGAGCAGTGTTGGACTCGGTGGATGCAGTAGAGTCGGATTCAGTTTGACTGGGAGAATGAGGCGCTTGAGGTAACTCTAATAGGCGCTCAGGAGCAGTTAACAGTTCAGCGGGTGCTGCAGGAAAGTCTGATTCTATTCGGCTAAAGTCCGTAAACCGAAAGTCCAAGCTGGCAAACGGTTCATCTGCATATGGATACGTAGCAGTCTGCAGGAGTTCATTCAAATGTAGAGTGGGGAGATGAGTACCTTGAATGAACGTTCTGATAGGACTATCCAGTGCCCTGATATACAGTGGCCCGAGGATATCCTCTGAAAGAATTGATCCGAGAGCCATCCCATTGTCGCAGATTGTCTGTGAAGATTTTGTCGAATAGAGAGACTGGAGGCATAATTGCCATCATGAGAGAAAAGTTGTCTTCACATTGGCTAGGGGTGCAGTTCAGACAGGACATGGGAGAAGAACCGCTGGTGGACGCTTGATCATCAAAGCGTAGAGAAGAGTTGGCCAGTTTGTGCAACGCTTGTCTTAAGCGGTGTTCAGGTTGATGGCGGATCAGAGGCAGCTTCAGAACGGGTCCAAGTCTATGCTGGCGCTGCGTCAGCATGTAGCGTGCAAATTTGGTCCTTTTATCATGAATCCCTAGTCTGAACAGATGGGGAGCACTAACCAAGTCTTCAAATTTATACTTGTCACCCATGTAAGCTTCAGCCCATCGTATCTCAGTCATACAATACTCAGTTCCTGCATTAAGTATAGCACGAAACCCTTGGTGATGAATATCACAGATGGATTCAAAACGATACCTGTCGGGTTGGTAGTTAGCGTTCCAGACGCAGTCAAAATATGCATCGGTTTCAAGTTGAATCATCTCGGTCAGGGATGCTGGACGCTCACCGGCATGTACTCCTTTATTCTTCCACAGGAGGAGAGGATTAGCTGAGTTCTTGTTTTCCTCGCTTTTGACCAGTGTTAGAGAGTGAGAATATCCTTCTCTGTTTAGTAGCTCTTCCGTTGGGTTCAGAAGCTGATCCTGACGCTCATAGACTCTGATGTTGTAGTCGCGGAGAGCGAAGCCAGTGGGTTTGCTTGTCCCACAGTCCAGATAATAAGCTAAGTCAACATCAGCTCTAGGAGTCGTGCCTCCTTGCCGCTGAGCTTGGAGAGTGACGGAAGCCGGGATGTGTGTGGGAGTCTTTCCGAGTTCAAGCGCTGTGTAGTAAGCTTCATCAGCTGGGGTGGAGGCTGTATTAAAGAGAGTGTTGCGTACAGCCAGATCAAACTTTATGAGCTTGGCGATATCATTTTCGGCATTGATAAGACTTTCTTCATTGTAACCTGCAGGTATGAAGTTTTCTGCGGGCGCTGGAGGCAAATAATCGACTGAGTGATCGATAGTCTTTGAGGGATCCAGCTTGAAGAAATGTCGATGGATCACAACGTCGTTAGCATCGCTCTGACCTTCTGAGCGTGCCTCTGTTGTACTAGGTAATGCAAGCAATGGTTGAGCCCTTGGGATTTCAGGTTCATCCGGCTCGAGATTTGTAGATTCGATGGCAGCTTCATGTGCGATGGCCACAATTTGGGTCATATCAACATCCAGATGGACATCAACTGGTGGTTCGGAGGATGATATCGGGACAGCAGCTATGGCTTGATCTCTTTGTGTAGTCTCAGAAAAGATGGCAGCAGTTGGACGCTTACGCCTTTTGAAGATACGCTTCACATTTATACCTTCGGCGGGGAACGCTTGAGTCTGTGGAACTGCAGGTTCTTCAAAGTCAATATTCTTGAGAACCTTTTCCAGATCTTTCCGACTAATGAGGGGTATAGAATCCTCGTCATCTTCATCGTTTTTAATAGGTTGAGCCTTGGGCTTTCGAGGAGCCCGTTTCTTTGTGACAGTGGGACGCTTCACAGTACGTTTGGCTTTCTCCTGATCTGGACGCTCAGCCTCCTCATCTGACGCTGCGCGGACAACTTGGCGCTCAGAGAGAGGCTTAGCAGCACCTCCAACTTTGGGTGGATTGAAGAGATTATTGATGATTCTTGGCCCATAGAACTTATGCTTGGCCACGGTGACTCCTGCTGAAGAGGTGCACTCTGCTCGAAAGAGTAGATCACTTAAAACTAGACCATAAGGTCTGTTTGAAGTGCGTAGACTGTCTCTGAACCTGCTGAATATATAGGCGCTCCAGTTGATCTTTATCTTGAGTAGGATGGCAGTCATCATCTGGAACTGGGTTGGGTTGATTTTGTCGAAGGTTCCCACTCTGCATTCGATGTTTTTACTGCAGAAATCAGCCAAGACTCGATACCTGTTCACTATATCTTTCTTCTCAAAGTACGGTTTGTATGGAACATCATCGTAAGCGCTAATATGAGTCCAGACTTCTTGAATTTGTTCTTCAGTGATAGTGTCTAAAGTGGCTCCAGCATTAGGTAGAGAGAAATTCTGGGCAATGGAGGCCGCAGAGAGAGTGAACGTCTTTGATTCCTTCTTGGAGACAGGAAACAAACACGTGATGGAAGTCTCATCGTCAGACAGTCGAGCATTTCTCCAGAAAAATTCTAGTTCTTCAGGAAACATATATGAGTATTTCGTGAGAAATTTCTGAAGCCCAGCCTCTGCTACAGAATCCATTATTTCCGTTAAATCAATTTGGGGGTTTTCATAGAGAAACTTCCAATCAACTATAAGGCCTTCAGTGATCTTGACAATAACTTCAGAGGTTCCAGCAGTAGCTTTCTTGGGTGCCATGAGTGAGCAGTAGACAGAGATTACGAAGGAAAATTTTTCTTTTTTTTTTTTTTTTTGAAAAAGAGAGAGACTTGTTTTTGCACGAATGGAATAGAGTATAAGAGTGTTTGTGTTCTGCAGAAACTTCAATTTGAATGTTCGGTGTGTTTGAAGTTTGAGATGTTGACACGTGGAGGAATATAAATCTCAGCCATTAAAATATAACTGTGGACGTGAATTTAGATTAAACAGGCACGGTTTCTTTTAGTAACTGCCACATATACTATTTTGAAGTCCGTTTAAAAGTTTAAAACAGAGACTGAGAGTGATACGTGTGCCCATGAAAAGCGGATACGTTCTTTATGAAAACTGTTCGGGAATCATAATTTTGAACACTATTTAAATGCCCGCCAAAAATTTGTTAAGGCGTCCGGACTTATTCAGAATGACGCTTGAAACAATTTAGTGTTACGTGGACGCTTGAAAATCTTGGGAGTCTCTTTCAAGTAACAGGTTGTGCTTTAGCGGTCATTGTAACATATAGAATTATTCCTTTCAGGGTGTATATGAGGACACAGTTTCCCAGTACTTATCATTAGGTCTTGGTAGTAGTGTTTTACTTTTGGTTTAAAATATTCAGCGCCGGTTGTACTCGTCTAAGATACATGGTAATTGTACTGACGCGTGTACATGTGCTGAACCATCTTTGAAAAACGTGATGAGTACCCATGGGTTTTCTTGAGCGAAGGGTGAGGAATGTCAAGTCAGCATTAATTGCATTGATTGACTAATCCACTTTCTCGTTTTAGCGTAGGGTAATGTACGCTTGCTTTTAAAAGGGTCTTTTTACTAACTGCTTTAGCCGGGAATAAAGCTAAGCGTTTAGTTTATTTTGAAAGAAGTGCAGACGCTAAGACAGATTTGTGTAATAAGCGTCAAAAAGGTTTTAAGTGTATGGTGCTAAGTGCGTATGACCGATGCAAGGGAAAACATTTTTGGTCATATTCACTTAGGTATAGTTAGCTCTTTTAAGGTTCCCCCTATGTAGATTCCCCATAAATTTCATAACATACATTGAATTCCCCCTAAATTTCATGCCTAACAAAAGTATGATGTTTCGAATGATTAAGCATTTAGATCAATCATACCTAGTTCACTTCTTAAAGTGAGAAAACGTTGTTCGTTAAGCGCTTTGGTGAAGATATCTGCCAGTTGCTTTTCTGTATTAATGAAGTGCATGGAGATATCTTTCTTTTGAACGTGGTCACGTAGAAAGTGATAGCGAATGTCAATGTGTTTGGTTCTAGAGTGAAGAACTGGATTTTGAGTCATTGCTAAGGCGCTTTGATTGTCACAATGGATAGGAGTTGGATCTAGGATTATTCCATAATCTCTAAGTTGTTGCCTCATCCAAAGGATCTGTGCACAACAGCTTCCAGCGGCTACACACTCAGCCTCAGCGGTGGAAGTAGCGATGGACTGTTGCTTCTTACTATGCCATGAAATTAGTCTATCACCTAGAAATTGACATGTTCCACTAGTACTTTTTCTATCTATTTTGCATCCTGCAAAATCTGCATCTGAATAACCGATCAGTTCAAAAGGAGAATCCCTAGGATACCATAAGCCCACATTTTGTGTGCCTTTTAGGTACTTAAGGATTCTTTTAGCAGCAATTAAGTGTGATTCTCTAGGATCAGCTTGAAATCGTGCACACATGCATACTGAGAACATAATATCGGGTCTACTAGCTGTAAGATAAAGAAGTGATCCAATAATACCTCTATAGTTAGTGATATCAATTTTCTTTCCATTATCGTCTCTATCTAGCTTAAGCGTTTGGCTCATTGGAATTTTTGAAGGTGATGCATTTTCCATACCAAATTTCTTGATCATATCTCTAGTATATTTAGTTTGATTTATGAATATGCCATTGGGGAGTTGTTTAACTTGTAATCCTAGGAAGAAAGTTAATTCACCCATCATGCTCATTTCAAATTGATCTTGCATCATTTTCGAAAATTTCTCACATAGACGCTTATTGGTAGATCCAAATATAATATCATCAACATAAATTTGAACTAGGAGAATATCTTCATTATGGGTAATTTTGAATAACGTTGTGTCAACGCTGCCTTTTGAAAAGCCTTTACCTATAAGGAAGATAGAGAGAGTGTCATACCATGCTCGTGGTGCTTGTTTAAGGCCATAGAGTGCCTTGTCCAATTTGTAAACCATGCTTTTCCCATGGTTGTTGATGAATCCTGGTGGTTGCTCCACATATACTTCTTCTTGGAGTTTACCATTCAGAAATGCACTCTTTACGTCCATTTGATACACTGTAAATTTGTTAAATGCTGCAAACGCTAGAAACATGCGGATTGCTTCAAGTCGGGCAACTGGAGCGTATGTTTCATCAAAGTCGATGCCCTCTTCTTGACAGTATCCCTGAGCTACGAGTCTGGCTTTGTTTCTAATCACAATCCCATTCTCATCCATTTTGTTTCTATAGACCCATCTAGTTCCAATGACCCCTTGGTGGGTTGGTCTTGGTACTAGCGTCCATACCTTATTTCTTTCAAATTGGTTTAGCTCTTCTTGCATGGCTTCTATCCAACTTGGATCGTTAAGCGCTTCATCCACTTTCTTTGGTTCCATTTGAGATAGGAAGCTTGCAAACATGGCCTCATTTATTGTAGCGGCTCTCGTTCTAACGGGTGCTCCAATATCTCCAATAATTAGTTCTGGTGGATGGTCTCTGAGCCATTTTCTGTCTGGTTGGAACGAGTTAAGAGATTGATCTAACGTTTGATTAAACTGTGTAGGCGCTTGACCAATTCCTTGCGTAGGCGCTTCAGTGTTTGTAGATTGAATTTGCTCTTGATGAACATACCCTTCATGATCATCAGAGTTTCTTGCAATGTCATCGTTGATGTCTTTACGAGTAGTCTTAGGATTAGGTATAATGATTTCATTATCATTATCAATATCACTATCATCACACAGATTGATTTGTGACGCTTGTTGAGATAAATCTTCAATTCCTGCATCATTAATATTAACCTTACTCGGTTCTTGGTTAGCATCATCAAACACAACATGAATGGATTCTTCAACCTTCGATTTGATCTTATTTAAGATGCGAAAGCTCTTTCCATTTTTGGCGTAACCTAGAAAGATTCCTTCATCTGCTTTAGGATCAAATGTCTTTAGGCTTTGGGAGCCATTGTTATGAATGAAACATTTTGAACCAAATACATGAAAGTATGAAACATTCGGCTTACGTCCCTTCCATAACTCATATGGAGTCTTTTCATGTTGCTTGTTGATCATACACCGGTTCTGAGTGTAGCAAGCAGTGTTGATAGCTTCGGCCCACAACCTTTGAGGCAGCTTAGACTCGGCTAACATAGTCCTAGCGGCTTCTTTAAGCGTTCTGTTCCGTCGTTCAGCAACTCCATTTTGTTGAGGTGTTCTAGGTGCTGAATACTCATGAAGTATTCCAAAGTCTTTACAAAATTTCTCAACAATATGGTTAGTAAATTCAGTTCCTCTATCACTTCTAATTCTTGTTACTTTTAGATCTTTTGAGTTTTGTAGTTGACGAATTAGAGAGGTGAGCTTGGCACTAGTTTCATCTTTAGATGCTAGAAATTCTACCCATGTATAGCGTGAAAAATCATCAACTATTACTAGTGAATACTTTTTACCACTAACGCTCATGATTTGAATAGGACCAAACAAATCTAAATGTAGTAATTCAAGTATTCGAGAGGTCGATAGATGAAGCTTCTTCTTAAAGGATGATTTAACTTGTTTACCCATTTGACAGGCATCACATAAGCGATCTTTATTAAAGGAACCTTTAGGTAATCCCTCTATGAGATTTAGAGATATTAATTGAGAGATTGTTTTGAAATTGAGGTGATTCATTTTTCTGTGCCATAACCAACCTAATTCGTTTTGATTCTTAGCTACGAAGCATGTAGGGTTGTTATCTAATGTTGAATCCCAATCTACTAAGTATACATTGTTTGTTCTTCTTCCTTTTAATTTAGTAGATCCTGTCTTAACATCGATTATCTCGCACAAGTCACTAGAAAATTTAATTTCAAGGCCTTTATCACAAAATTGACTTATGCTTAGGAGATTATGTTTAAGACCCTCGACATAGTATACATCATTGATCATGATGTTCCCCCTATGCATGATACCTATACCTTTAGTTTTACCTTTAGAATTATCACCGAATATAACTTGAGGACCATTGGTTGCACGATAGTTGATCAAGAGGTCCTTTGATCCAGTCATGTGTCTCGATGATCCACTATCTATGTACCATACTGAAGCGTCGGTGTTGGCTCTAGGTACCTGCATTCAAAAGGGCAGATCTAATTTCCTTTAGGTACCCATTTTGTTTTGGGTCCTTCTTTGTTAGTGACGTGAATTAGATTTTTCGGAACCCATATTTGCCTTATCTTCACTACGGGAGAAAGATTGGCCTTCTTGGGTTTCGTTTTGAGTTGCATACCTTTTCTAGATGTATAGAAATATCCTTGATTATAGTGATAATCATAATCGTATTCACAATTATCATAGTGTTGATAATATGAACTGGATTGTTTTGGATATGGACGTTTGATTCTGTTTGGTACTGGCTTAGGATGCACTTTTGGTGCGGGACGCTTAACGTTTGATTCACTGGCAGAAAATATCTCCTTAGCTTTTTGAGCGTTTGGATATATTTTCTTTTGTGAGACGTTCACTTTGGTCTTTCCTTTGCCTGAGTCAATGTTGACTTTATCATTAACTTTTGTACCAGTATTTGTTGATTCATTCAGCGTTTGTCTGATTGAACTTTCTTCAACAAAGATTACACCTTTTCCTTTGTTGATTGTTGTAACATTGGGCGCTTTGGCTTTATACCTGATTTTATCAAAACCTAGACCGGTCTTTTCACCAAATGCCCTGGTTACTTTAGTCACATTATCTAGCGTTCTAGACGCTTTTGATAATGAGGAGATAAGCTGCTCTGATTTGGCAAGTTTAGCGACCATTTCAGCTTCTCTTTTGACTATTATATCAAGATCACCTTTTAGCTGAGTAATTTCACTCTCGAGTGATTGGTTTTTCTCAATGCACTGTTGCTGAATTTGCAACTCTGCTTTGAGCGTTAGGTTATCACTTCTGAGTGCTGAAATAATACGATGGTGATTTTGGAATAATTGGGTGGCATCTTGACAATCTGTATAATATTCCTTTACTTTGTCAAGTAATTCATCATAAGAGAGAGGATGATACAGATCAGTGGTTACCTCAGATGGTACGTCGTTAGATGCTTCATTTTCTCTTGCCATGAGACAAATGAATGCTGAGTCCTTTGATGGTTCATCATCGCTGCTTTCATCTGATGATTCCAAGTCCTCTTCAGGCGTATAGAGAGGTTCTGATTCTGCTAGCAAGCCTTGTTGTCTCAGGTTGCTCCTGAATTGGTTTCTATCCGTGTGATCTTGCTTTGTAGGTTTAGACACATTTGGATATGGGCAATTAACTTGGAAATGCCCTGGTCTCCTGCAGTTGTAACAAAGATTGGTCTTCATCTTTTGTTCGTTTGTTAATCTTGTGGATCGTTGGTTTAACGCTGCAGGCGCTGAGAGATCTTGCTGAGAAGGAGTTTGATATTGAATTGGCGCTAGGGAGGAGGACGCAGGATAGTGAGGCGTTTGATATTGTGGTTGTATTTGAGGAAGCGCTTGATATGAACTTTGTCCTGGGTGCTTAGGACTGTTTCCCTTCTTTTCATATTTCAGGAATTTCCTGAATCTATTTAGAAGCGCCAGTTCTTCTGCCTCACTTATGTCCGAACCTTTTTCTTTGATAGGTTTTCCTTTGATTGATGCCATTAGCGCTCCAGATTCGATTACTGGATTACTTACTGCATCACTGGCCGAATTCAGCTCAAACTCAAACGCTTTGAGTTCTGAAAAAGCATCTTCTGGAGTTAGGCTGTCCAGATTGTTTGATTTTCTCATTGCAGTTGTTTTCATCAGGAATTTGCTTGGAAGACTTCTAAAGATTTTGACCACTGTTTCTCGATTTTGTAGCTCCATACCCAGAGATGTTAGTTCAGTGACAAGGGCTGTAAACCTCATGTCTAATTGCTCTAGCGTCTCATTAGGTAGCATCTTGAAGCCGTTGAATTTTTCTTTGGCAATTGATAATTTGTTTTCCTTTATTTGTGCTGAGCCCCCACAAATAGTAGCCAACTTATCCCAAATTTCTTTAGTTGTATTGCATGATTTGACTTTGTTGAATAAGTTGTCATTGTCACCAATGGCTGTGTATAATGCATTCCGACCGACATTGTCCAGATTGGCTCGTCGACGCTCATCGGTGGACCATTCTTGTTTGGGCTTCTCCACATACCCGTCAGGTGTTTCTCCTGTGGCTTCGGGCGCTCTGGTGATAACTTTGTATATTTTGATTGGCCCATCTGAAATGATATCGCACATTTCATCATCACATGAACACAAATAAGTAAACGCTTTGACCTTCCAAGAGTCATAATTTGACTCGGTCAACTTGGGAACTTTAGAAAATGCCATGAAGAATTTTAAAGTAATTTTGAAGCGACTATATTAAAAAGATGGATCTGAACAAGCAGTTACGCTTGGAAACGCTTAGGTTTCAACTTCAACCGCTCTGATACCACTTGTTGGTCCCAAGTGGTATACGAAAGGGTCTAGAAGGGGGGGGGGGTTGAATAGACCCTGAAGTCTTTTTCGACTTCTTAAAAATTCGTATCACTTTGAAGTATTTGAACGCTTGACAAGTTTAAGCGCTGGATGTGGCGCTTGAGAAACGTTAACTTAGACTCGGTGATTTCAACGCTTACCAAAGTAGGACAGAGTTTAGTCACTAAATCAGGGTTAGCACAGCGGAAATGTTTTTATAGCTTAGCGTTCGTTTTAACCAATTAGTCGCTTATTAGTTTTAAATGCCTTTTCAAGATATAATATGACAGTATAATGTAAGACAATAAAACAGTAAATGACACAAAATATTTGTAAGGTTCACTGGGTGATGTAATCCCAGCTACGTCCTTCTTCTCCTTTTATCAGGGAGGTTTTTCCACTATGATGATTATCGAAGAGTCACACAGAGACTTCTACAAGATAGAGGGAGATTGGATATGATCTTGGAACTCCTTGGTCACACAGATTTCAGCTCCACTAAAGATCTTCTATTCCCTTGCTTCTTTCACTCAGAAATGGTGCAAGTTACTTTTGATCTCGGAACTCCTTGGTCACACAGATTTCAGCTCCAATAGAGATCAACTTCAACAAGCTTCTTTTACACAAAAATACTGCTTGCAAGTCAACCAGCTTTCTCACTCAGATGAAAGGTGTTGATGGTTTTGGTCACGGGTTTGTTTGTTTTTGGAAAGTTCAAACAACTTGAGGATATCTCAATGGTAGTATATGTTCTTCTTAAAAAGAGATTTGAGATATGGGTGACTGTCTCTAGAATATTTGTGAAAAGCTTATATGAATATTTGGCTATGATTTTTAGTAAGCTTTTCTTTCAACAAGGTAGGTATTTTTGTGTGTGTCACTTTTTCATCTTTTTATTTGTTTGTTAAAAGAGCTATTTATAAGGTATTGGTGGTTTTTGTCCGTTTGACTCGGTTGGAGTCTCGTTTCCCCAAACATTCCTTGAGTTCAGACATTTCTCACTTTGGGTATATTTAATTGGTTGGGCATGGTCTTGGTTTCATAAATCTGACAGTCTAGGTCAAAGATATGGCTTGCCCATAAGTTATAGTGCTTATATTTTAATAGCACTTATCCGACTTTTAATGCATCTTGTTTTATTTCCGTTGGAAATAATTCGTCCGTTTGATTCATGCATTTTTTAAGTCTTTGGATGGTTTTGGGTCTAAATTCTTTTTCAGGTTACGTTCTTTGTAGGTTGTGTTGGTTTAACCTTTTTGGACGCTTGCTGAGGAGAATAGTTATTCTCGTGTATCAGACGCTTGGACTGATCCTGACTTTCTTTTCTTTATTTCAGACGCTTACTCTTCAATCTTGTCTTGATGGTCTCACTGAAAATTTCGTCATTTCACTTGATGTTGAGTATTCGGCCTGAGTTATCCATTCGTAGTTTGAGCACTGGGATAATCCCTAAAGCGTTTGACAGACGCTTCAAGATATCTTTATCCATTGTAGCTTTAGACGCTTGATCTTCACCTTCATCACTTGGTAGACTCACCCAGAATTTTCCTAAGTGTTTTAGTGTCACATACTTAGTCTAAGGAATTCTACAAAGATAAATACTATAAGTCTAAGATAAATAAGCTTTCAGGTACTTATACATAACATTCTATGAAAGCTTTCACACTTTTCGGAGTCTAACAGAAAGTCCTATTTGTCATCATCAAAACATCTAATATGAAATTCCTAACATAATAGATATTTTTTTGCAAGAATCAGGGAGAGAAAAGTTCAAGGGAACATTACAAGAATACATAACAGTAAGGGGGAAATGTTGACTAAACTAGAGATGATCAAAGAGGAGATCCTCCAATTCTATCAACATTTAATTGGTACTATGAGCCCAACAAATCCAGAGGTAAATCCAGAAGTGGTTAGGCAAGGGTACATTTTACATACTTCGGAAGAGATAGATTTGATACAAAAACCAGTAACAAGTGAGGAAATTAAAAAAGTGGTGTTCTCTATTCAAGAACAAAAGAGTTCAGGTCTAGACGGTTTTAATTCATGTTTTTTTAGGAAAACTTGGGGGATCATTAGGGAGGATGTCGCAAAATCAGTGTTGGATTGTTTTGTGAAAAGGAGATTGTTAGGGGATATAAATCATACATTGTTGCACTTAATTCCTAAGTGTCAGGCCCCAAAAATTGTGGGGGATTTTCGGCCTATTGCCTGTTGTTCAATGCTTTACAAAATCATCATTAAACTAATATGTAATTAATTGAAGGTAGTTTTACCTTAAGTGGTGGATCAGGCTCAAGGGGCATTTATAAAAGGGAGGAGTATAGTGGATAATGTGATACTGTGTCATGAATTGGTGAGAGGATACAAAAATAAAGGAATATCACCTCGAGTAGTGATGAAGGTAGATATAAAGAAGGCATATGACACCGTTTGCTGGGGTTTTTTAGAGAAGGTCTTGATGCCGTATGGATTTCCTACTGATTTTGTGCAGTTAATCATGATTTGTGTGACAAATGCTAAATATTCTATCATGTTAAATGGGGCTGTATTTGGGTATTTTCATGGCAGGAGGGGATTAAGGCAAGGGGATCCTATGTCCCCTATCTTTTTGTGTTGATAATGGACTATTTAACGAGGAGTTTTAGACTGATTCAGCAAAACCCCATCTGTAAATTCCACCCCAAATGTAAGAAGGTTGGGTTTGTTAATTTGTGCTTCGCTGATGACCTAATGATGTTTTGTAAAGATGATTTGCAATCAATTGGATTAATTAAGGAGTGTTTTGAAAAATTCTCAGAGGTCTCCGGTTTAAAGGCCAATCTGGATAAGAGCCAGATGATATGTGTGGGCATTAGTGAGGAGGAAAAAGAGCAGCTGTTGTTGGCTACAGGTTTTGTTGAAGTTGCGCTGCCTATGCGATATTTAGGAGTACCGTTGATAGCCTCAAGATTGACAGTGAATAATTATTAGCCGTTGATCGAAAGAATTCTGAACCGAATTACCTCTTGGACAGTGAAGTACTTATCATTTGCGGGCCGACTTATATTGATTAAATCTGTTTTATTTGGTATCCAAATATATTGAAGCCAAATATTCCCCTTGTCTCTTACTGTAGTGCATGAGATTGACCGGGTATGTAGGCTGTATTTATGGAGTGGAAATGTTACTGGGAAATGTCATGCTCCTGTAAGTTGGAAGAAAGTGTGTTTGACAAAGAAGGAGGGAGGAGTTGGTATTATCTCAGTTGGTGAATGGAATATGGCAGCTATATTCAAGCACATCTAGAATATAGCTACCACGTCGGACTCCCTATGGATAAAATGGATACATGCATATTACATTCAAACAGGGGATGTATGGGCAGTTACAAGTAAGGGTTCTGATTCGTGGCCTTGGAAAAAGCTAATTACTATCAGGGATCAATTTTTGGATGCTATGGATATAGTCTACAACAAGTGGAAGGAAGGGCAGTTTACCAGTAATAAGGCGTATATGCGTGCTATGGAGCATTTCGATGAAATGAGATAGAGGAAACTTCTTTGGGCAAGGGTCCAATAGCAAGACATATATTCATTTGTTGGCTTGCTATGTGGGACCAGTTAAAGACAAGGGATCGGGTTGGTCAATGGAAACCACTTGAGGACATTAATTGTTTATTGTGTGATAAGGAGGAGGAGACAAGAAATCATGTTTTCTTCAAGTGCGATGTACAAAGGAAGTGATGACACAATGTTGGGAAAAAATGAACATGAAATGCAACAAAGTTGAATGGGAATAGGTAGTTAATCGGGGAGTAAAAATTAGTCGAGGACGGACTACCATAAGCATAAGAGACATGCTTTGTTTTTTGCTATCATTTACTTTATTTGGATTGAGCGTAATAGAAGACACTTTGTAAAGGAGCAAACAAAGGGTAGTATACTTGTAGAGAGAATATGGGCAGTAATCAAATGTAAATTTGAGGGAGTGTGAACCAGGTATGCCTGGGTAATATGTTACAATTTGTTGGTTTTTAATACATGCTCAATAGTTTCCAAAAAAAAAAGGAGGGTGATTGAATGTTTGAAGAATACGCTGAAGTAATCATGATAAATGGCAAATTGATGGCATCGCTTGAAGACGCTGAATGAAGATAACACAATATCAACTTCATGCGGATGACGTGAGACACTGGCTTGACGATGGCGAAATCCATCAAATTATAACGTATAATTCGAGATTAAGGTGCTAAACCCTCGAATTAACATTATAGAAGTCCTAATCCATTTGAAGGAAGATCAAAGTGACGAGTGGATCGTGAAACTTTCAACTTCCACATATCAAATTACAATGTTTGATCCGAGATTAAGCTGTCTAGCCCTCACATTAACGTTATAAACATTTAAATCCATATTGGAAAAGATCAAAGAAGCAATTTCTGCTCCAATATTCAAATCAATCACTCTTGATAAAAGAATCAAAGGATTAGATTAAGGGATTGTACTCCAATTTCTTATTTAATCAATAAAATTCATCTGTCACTATTTTTTGTGTTTTTGTTTACAAACATAAAAATTTATTGTGTACAAATTTTTAGCACGCCCAATGGGACAATATCTACCTCTCGTCTATTTTCTTCATCAAGTATCAAATGGACATTCAAGCCAAATCTTTGAAGGAGGTGGAATCCAAGCTCGACATCTCAAATTCTTCGAATTCCACATGCAATGATGTTGATGTCACCACGAGAAGTATATCTAAGAAGTTGCAAGCATGTTCAGAGGTGGCTCCCCTACTTAAGTCAGTCGAGAAGGATTAATTTTATCTTGGCAGTGAAGCTAACAATAATCGAGACAAGTCTATACCATTGTCTCCGCGCTCCACATCAAGTTATTCGAACGTCAATTCTGTGATAATGACAAATGTTACAACTTTGGAAGAGCAAAGTGCTGACTTTGCCAAAGCTATTGAAGGGCTCATGAAGCATGCCCAAGAGCAAGGCTCCCAAATTGCAAAATTGATGAACAAAGAAGAAAATGTGGATATCATCCACAAAATGGGAAAACAAGTTCAAGTGCACAATGAAGTCGAGATCTCAGAGAATCAACATCCAATTGAGAAAGAAAAATCTACGGTCGAAGAGCTACGAGTTTCCCGTGATGGGAATCCAGTTGATCAGTTGAAGGAGTTTATCATGTGGACTATCCAAGATAAGTACGATGGAAGCTCCAAGGTGTCTCTAGCTTATGCCAAGCCATACACTCAAAGGATTGACAATTTGAAGATGCCAACTGGCTATCACCCACCAAAATTCCACCAATTTCATAGCAAAGGAAATCCAAAGAAGCATGTGGCGCATTTTGTCGAGACATGTAATGATGTTGAAATTTATGTTGATCACCTGGTCAAGAAATTTGCTTGATCATTGAAGGGCAATGCATTTAACTGGTACATTTATCTGGATGCTGGCTCAATCGACAACTGGGATCATTTGGAGCAAGAGTTCTTCAATCGCTTCCATAGCACCTGCGACACGGTGAGCATGATGGAACTAACAAATTCTCGCCAATGGAAATATGAGCTCATCACTGACTACACCAATCGTTGGAGGAACTCGAGCGTTAATTGCAAATGCTTGTGAGAGACTTCCTTTATTGAGACGTACTTTCAAGGGATGCATTGAGGTCTTTGATATATCCTTCAAGGAATCCAGCCGAGGAAATTTGAAGAATTGGCCACTCGAGCGCATGAGGTGGAACTGAGCATGGCTGCAAATGGAGTTGATGATGAGTCACATATCCAAGTGCCTTGGAGATTAGAAGTCAACAAAGGGGGGAAGCCATTTTCAAATGTTTCCAAGATGAGTCCATGGATGAAGATGATGACCACATGGAAGAATATAATGTTCAAATTCATCACCACTGCTTTCATTAAAAAAGATTCTAAACGATGCTCCTTGATAAGAGCTTAAACTATCAATGGAACTTCTTGATACGAGTATAAACTGTCTACAAGTTAGTGTGGAACGCCGTGGCGTTTGTGGAGCAACGCCGTGGCGTTCAAGGGCTGCCTTGAAAAATGATCGCCGTGGAATTTGGGGCGAACACCGCGGCGTTGGGCAGCAAGATGGCAGTTTCCTTGTGCGAAAAGGAATCAATTTTAGCAATAATTTGCCAGCTTTTGAACTCCTTATTTGTTTCCTATTATGTTTATGCCTCTTCCTTTTGTATTAGGATGAACGCCGTGGCGTTCGCGGGCTACCCTGAAAAAATGATCGCAGCGGAGTTTGGGGTGAACACCGCGGCGTTGGGCAGCAAGATGGCAGTTTTCTTGTGCAAAAAGGAATCAATTTTGGCTATAATTTGCCAACTTTTGGACTCCTTATTTGTTTCCTATTATGTTTATGCCTCTTCCTTTTGTATTAGGAATGTGTTTCCTAATTGGTTAGGGTTTAGATTACTCCAACTATTATAAATAGGAGAATTCAGCTTGTAATTTATCGATTGACTTTGAGAAATAAAGATGTAGATCTAGGTTGGCTCGTGGATGTAGGTAATTATGCTGAACCACGTTAAAATTCTCGTGTCGTTATCTTTATGTTTAGGCTTAGAATATTCTTGTTTCTTGATTATTTTTCGTGCTATGATGCTACCATCCCTAACACATATATAGAAGCAAAGTTCATAAGTCTCACATATTATTGGTCCATATGATTGAGAAACGCACATGTCGACCACATGCCCGCCAAATCAGAGTTTCCTTGTTTATAGGTTGCACATAATATTTGGGGTTTACGGAATTTATAGTAGTTAAGAAAAATAGCCTAAAATGCCTCTCCTTAACAACATTTTTCGTACCTCCTCATTTATTTTCCTGTTTTACTTCTCTATTATTTTCTTTTCTTTCTTAAATAATTTTAGATTTAAAAAAATTCAAATGTATATTAATTTAAAAGAATTTCAAAAATTTGCGAGGGAAATTTTGTCGGATATTGTTTAATTCCAATAGAAAAAAGCCCGCAAAGGTTTATCCTTGAAGGCGATTTGCTCGAAAAAAGGGAGCGCCTTAAGACTTAGAAGCCTGTCAAGTCCCTCGTCTGCATCTGATGAAGGATGGAGGTAACATACACACACATCATCACTAACCCTTTATCACATTCACATATTAAATTATGTATGTCTAATCTATAACGTGGCAACAATTTATGATATATGAAAGTTAACAAACTGATCATATAATTTTAAGCGTGCATCTAAGCAGTGCTTGAGTATGCTAAAATCGAGAAGAGGCTTGGACGCGCAAAGCCGTTTACCTCTGTTACAAGCCAATTATTACAATCAACAAAGTCATGGGCATACAAATTAATATATGAATTGAAAAGGAAAAAAGAGTTCCAAAAGGAGAAAATTAACGCCATATGGTGGCTAAATATAAGAATTTCAAAAAGTTAGCTATTTTGATGGATGAACACCATCAGTGTTCTTTTACTCATTCCGTATGTGGGGGAATGAGTAAAACGGCCAATATATATCCCAAAGGGAAGAGTGTAAAGACCACCGATAAAACGGCCATGTTTAATTCATTTTTCTTCAAATAAGTTAAAAGACCACCACATCCCATTCCGTATGTGTGACTTGTTGTCATTGCTATTCGACAAGTCTGAGTTTAGCAATCGAAAAACGAGAAACGAGAAACGGAGGAGGAGAATAGGTTGTGATGAAAATGGAAGTTATTTAAAGGTTTAGTACGTACATTCTAACAATTAAAAAAACAGTAGTATTTATAAAAGGGTCAAAAATGTATATGTGACAACTATTTGCATTAAATCAAAGATTATGATGGAGAATTACCACCATATCAGTTTAGTTGATTCGGAATTAAGGTACGTGTTAGATAATGATTTACGGCTCATGTCAACAACACAAAAATATTTGGAAATTAATAAATGCACTCTACATTTTGTTAGAGTCACTCAACTTTTATTTATATTTCACCATATAGACAAAAATGCCCTTTATTCTATTATTAAAGTAATTCTTATTATTTTCTTTGACAAACTAGTTCTATACACTTTTCTAATTAAATGTAGAATAAGTATTCAAAATTTGATATTTCATAATTTAAAAATTTTAAAATGGCGGATGACAACTATAAATAATACGTAAAAAACAGTTTGTAGATATTATTAAAATTTTTGCTTATTTATTTAGAACCAAATTAGGATAAATGTTATTTTATTTTGGATAAAACTTGCCATAATTGTTTCATCAAATTTAACAAAAAATAACATTAGTTATTATTCTAGGTGGACATATTGAGTTTACCAATACTAACTCAGCATAGTAATATGATTTGACGATTCTTTTTATTTTGTTGTAGTTTTATATTAACTTCCAATATTCAAAAAAGAAATTTTGATATATATTATGGAGCAAATGAACAACACATATCTTTAACAAGTTTGATAAAATCATATCCGAGTTTGAATATCAATGGCAAGATGATTAGTCTTGTTGCACTGATGAAAAATAGATTTTTTTTATTTAAAAGATGCTTGAGAAAAAACACAAATTTATTTGGTATTATTTTCAAAAACAGAATTAAAATATTCTTCAAAGTTTATTTAGAAGGGATTATTCAATTCACATTTTAATATTAATAAGAATTTTATATGATACATTGAGGGGTATTATAGCCAACTTAATAAATTTAAAAAGGATGTGAATTGCTTTTAACAAAATGTGGAGTGTCTTTATTAACTCCCTATCTAGCATGCTAACAAGTATTTAACAAAAAATCTGTGTATTAACAAGAAATTATAATTAATAGTTATGTTCAAATATTATTATTAAATACGAAATATTTAGAATTTAGAACTCAATCCAATTGCCAGCCATATATTTACATCAACACATTAAAGATCACTAACAAATGCAATATTCACTGTGTAAACTAAGTGCAAATCACAACTACAATAGTGTCTAGTCTTTTACAAAAGTACAAGTTGCTCAAAAAATTTATTGAAACTTTTGTCGTGCCTACTTTGGTTCTAATAAGTATCTATTGAAGAGTTCAAAAAATTGACATAATTGAGTTTTAGTTTTCAAAATGTAGTTTGAATAGAATAGCAAGATAAGTGTTCAAAGAAAATGTCATTTTTGGTACCATATAGGACCGGCCAAATCCAATTTTGGCACCATACTTTTACAAAGTAACACTTTTGGTACCAAAGGAAGTTTTTCGTCTCAATTTTGTTATTGTCGTTACTTAACTAACGGTCAACACTAGGAAGTCCGGGGGGGGGGGGGGGGGGGGGATAACAGATTTTGGGGCGAAATGGAGGGAAAATAACTACTTTAATTGGGGGGGAAATCGATTTTGGCGTCTTTTTAAAGCATTTTTTTGTGATTTTTTGCTCATTTGAGCTCTTCAACTTCATTTTATCCAATCGCTTCTTCCAAGTTAATGACTGCTTCTTTTAACTACCATATTTTGTTCGAGGTTGAGCTCGGTTACATTTAATTAGTGAATGGAGTTTCAATCTAGTTGAACTCGAATCGAATTTGAGTAGCTCAATTTTTTTTGCGCATAATTTGTTGCTAATTGAGCAGAGATCAAATTTTCAGCTTCAAAGTTTGTCAAACACAAAACATTGTTCATAATTAATTTGTTATATTAATAAAGGGAAAATTACATTGAGTACCCTTGAGATATTGTCTAATTACGGTTTACACCCTCTAGTTTAAAAAATTACATCTAACATCCTAAAATTTCCTTTCGTCCAACAATCGGCACCTTCCGTTAGGGTTTCAGTACGGCGCCGTTAAAATTTTTGTGAACTTCCGAAAATACCCCTTATTTTGGCGGGAATTTTTTTTGAACCTGAAAACCCTAATTTTTTGGACAATTATACCCTTTTGGTGTTATTTGTAATATTTTATAAAGGTGTAGATGTTATATGTAATGTTTCAATATTTGAGTTATAATTTCAATATTATTTGAAAATATTTAAATTATTTTTAATTACATTATAATTTGTTCAAAAATAGTTTTGTATTTGATTTTATTTTTGATAATTTCAGAAATAAACAAATTAGTATTATTTGATAATTTCATAAAATAATTTTACATCAATATATGAAACTACAGGATGTTAGATGTAATTTTGTAAACTAGGGGATGTAAACCGTAATTAGGCAATACCTCAGGGGTACTCAATGTAATTTTACCTTAGGGGCAACATGGTAATTCAGTCTTTTTCATTTTTCTAATATTTTCTCTTTTTCTTAAAAAAATATTCTGTTAGGGGTATTAAGGTCAATTTGCAACTTCCGTCCAACCTTACATCAATATATAAAACTACAGGATGTTAGATGTAATTTTTTAAACTAGGGGATGTAAACCGTAATTAGGCAATACCTCAGGAGTACTCAGTATAATTTTCCCTATTAATAAATTCAGCTTATATGAACTTCTAATCATCCATCCTTATCCTATAATGGGTATTACCCAATAGCTCCCAGCGATTTTCGACGCTAATTTTAACCATTGACTAATTTTCACCTAACAAAAGAGTTTATTTGACAAGGTTCAATATAATAAGGGCGGTGCAGGCATGCAGACAATCCAATATCTCTTCTATTTACATTTTAATGGTTTCCTTAAGATTGAATTGTTAGCAAAAATCAGTTACCCCTTAATTGGTGAAGCTTTATATGCTACATCATTTTTTTTTTTGGTTCTTTGTGCTTTTGATAACTTTTCTGCCTTGAACTATTTTTCCCCCCTCTGAATACACATATATGGGAGGCTGTACACACCATTATGTGAACATACATTTACCTGTTTGCATACATTTAAAACTTTTATCAATTTTGCATTGGTTTGATGGTTCACTGTCTATCTCATGCTTGCTTTGTGGTTCTCAAAGAGTTCTACAGGTGCTGCTTCTGAACTCATAGTTCAAAGAATGAATGGGTTACAGTAAAATATTTCTATGTATCAGCCGAAAAGCATGAAAAAGAGGATGACAAGAGGAGGATATATTTTATCTAGCTGCATATGTATCTTTGATGAAAAAAGCTGCATATATATCTGTTTACACTATAAAATAATTTGGGCTTTCGAATTACAAAGCCCAAATTGACCAAACTGGAGAAATTGGAAAAGAAGGAAATTGGGTCCACAGGTAGGTAAGATAAGGCCCAATAAAACTCAGAAAATGGCAGCTCGAGTCAAGTGCTTGAGCGCTCCAGCTCGAGCAGCATTTCATTTCGAGCAGGTTGCTCAGTACCAGCTCGAGCGAGTGCACGAGTACCAGAGAAACAAAAGCCCAATAAGACAAGCCCATCAAATTCGAAAAGGACTGTAAAAACATGGGCTGAATAGATAAAAGCCCAAGAATTGAATCTGAAAAAACAGAAAGAGCCAGAAAGCCAATAATCTGCATTCAAGAAAGACGCGCTAAGAATCAAAGATTTGAAATCCGCAGTTAAAGGCAGTTGAAGGTAATTCCCAAGAAAGAGAAACGTGGGTTCCCTAAGGCCAAGATATATTCGGCCAAGAAGGAAGAGAAAGAAGGAGAGAGATCATCAGAATCAAAAACTTCTACATTTTCATAGAATTGACTCTAGCCTTAGGAGTAGTTCATTGCGTAATGTAGGAGTAGCTCTTAGCGTAAATTAGGAGTAGCTGTAATGTAATTTAGTACCGGCTTACCACGAGTTGATGGGATTTGCCTTCAAGGCTTGTATCTGCATTTGCTTGTAATCCTCGATCAAAAACTTACATGGAGGTATAAATTATCCTTTTTTCAGATTTAAGTATTTGATAAGTAATTTATCTTGACTTGAGTCTTTCGTTCATCATTCTCATATTCGAAATGAACGACTAAAAGATTCAATTAAAAGATTTGAACTACCGTTTAGCGAATCAAACACAGAGGTTCAAAGATAATCTCAAATGATAGATTAGCAATCGGGGATCAATATGGAGATATAATATTTAGCGTTTTATCAGATTTAAGTATTTGGTAGATAAATTTATATTTGGACTTGTATCTTCCTTTCTTATCTGTTTTCTTCATTAATTGCGGTCCGAACAACAATTTAAACAACACGTCGAAGTGATAAAGTCTGAACCACCATTTAGCGTATCAAGTTTGAACGCGGGGTTGTTAGATAATTCTAATTGGAGAATTATCACAGGGCGTTAACCGAATTAACTCTTCCTTATTCAATTTGTTTTTATCCAAAAACAAATTTTGGCGACTACATTGGGTGTTAGTCGAATTTGACTTCCCTAAACCTGTTATAAGATGTTAGAAGATTCTTCTAGAGAAGAACCGAATGACGATCTTAAAACACAGCCTGTGTCTCGACATAGAATTAGGGCAGATAAGATGTATAGCAATTCGTTAAAGTTATGAAAAAGACTTTAATGGGTGCTCGAGACGATCAACGAAGAGAGTTTAGTGATCAGTACCGAGTACTGGCTCAAGAATCTGCCCGAATATTTACCGCAATAGTGCAAGATATTGCCGTAAATGCCTAAGAGGGCTTAGTGCGAGAGGTTACTCGAGTTGTAACCGAATTAGGAGAGATATTTAACCAGACCTGTGATGTTTTCTCCGAGATGGTGAAAAACCATGTCGTTAATGCATTGGAACCACTAATCGAAAGACACAACGTCCTGATAGAAAAAGTATCACAATTGATAGTAGTAGAACCAATAGTTCAAGCAAGACATGTGTTAGGAAATTTCATGTTAGATGTTTTGATGATGACAAGATAGGATTTAATGTTAGACCCCAAAAATATAATGTAAGTTTCCGTTTTTCATAGATTGATGTATAAGCGTTTGAAAGTTGTAATCTTTTATAGGCTTGTAATTTTTATCTTTGTAGAATTTAGATTAAAGTCTTAGTGACTGAATCGCTAGTAGAATTCTAGGTGAGTCTATTAGAGAAGAAGTTGAAGACCAGCGTCTGAAGTCAACCGGAGATAAAGATTTTCTTCTCAGCGTCTGTCAAACGCTAAAAGATCTCATTTCAGGATTTATGGATCAAGCGCTCGAAATCCCTCAAGCAACTTATGTCAGAATCATCTAAAATAAATCCTCAAGTCATGAAGGACTTAAATGCAATCATTCAACGGGCATTTATTTCCAACGGGAATTAAATTCAAAATGCATTAAATGCTTGATAAGAGCATTAAATGTGATAAGCCAATGTGACTTGTGGACAAGCCACCTTTTGACCAGACTGTCAGAAAATTCAGAATTTCAGGTGCTCCCGTCCAATCGGCTTCTGCGAACTTTCAGGAATGTCAGAGAAAAGGTATACTCACGCGCCCCGTGAGAGGCACGCTCCTACATTTGTCCAACGGACAGATCCCAAGAAATTGCCTATAAATACCTTACCCCAGCAAACCCTAAAAATGACACAAGATACGTACGAAAAAGAGTAGAGAAACTATTGCCGAAAATCTTACGTACATTTTCTGGGAAAAAGCTTAGAAACTCCATAGCCAAATCTTTCAAGCTTTTTATCTACATTCCAACAGTCACAAATATCTCAAACATCTTCCAAAGAAGAAATTCAAATTCCAAATGAGATATTCTAAGTTGTTTGATCTTTTCAAAAACAAACAAAAACCCTAGTGACAAACCTCAACCTTTCATCTGAGTGAGAAAAGTTGTTGAACCCATTCAGGCAGTATTTCTGAGTGAGAGAAGCTTGAAGAAGACGATCTTCATTGGTGCTGAAGTCTGTGTGATCAAGGAGCCCAAGATCATTTTCACCCTTTACTATTGTGTAGAAGATTCTGTGTGACTCTTCGAAAATCATTCTAGTAAATTCCTCCAAGTAAAAAAGGAGAAGAAGGACGTAGCTGGGATTACACCACCCAGTGAACCTTTTATATCTTGTGTCATTTATCTTATTTATCTTATTATTATTTTTTATTACATCATTTATCTTTGAAAGAGACAAGTTAAAGTGCAAAGCGATTAAATTAATTAAAAGAACGCTAAAAACTCATTTCCGCTGTGCTAACCCTGATTAAGCGATCTAAGCGTTGCCCTACTTTGGTAAACTGCTAAAATCACTAAGTCTAAGTTAACTTTTTCTGAAGCGTCTGACCCAAGTGCTCAGTCATCCAAAGCGTCCAAACCTTTAAAGTGATACGAAATTTTTTGAAGTCGAAAAAGACTTCAGGGTCTATTCAATCCCCCCTCCCTTCTAGACCCTTTCGTATGCCACTTGGGACCACCAAGTGGTATCAGACCAGTTGCAGTAGAAACCTAAGCGTTTCCGAGCATAACTGCTTGTTCAGATCTATTTTTAAAAAAAAATAAAAATTTATCGCTTTTAAAATCTCTCTTTAAAAACATCTCATTATGGCTTTTAACAAAATGCCTAAGTTGGTAGAATCAAACTATGATTCTTGGAAACTTAGAGCATTCGCATATTTATGTTCATGCGATAATGAAATGTATGATGTGATTACAGATAGCCCCATTCAAATTATGAAAGTTGTAACTCGAGCCCCTGGAGCGACCGAGGCTACTCCAGATGGTTATGTCGAGAAACCTAAGATAGAATGGACGCCAGAGGATAGAAAAAGAGCTAATCTGGATAATGTTGGACGAAGTGCACTTTACTCAGCGCTAGGAGATAACGATGCATTGTTCAACAAGATCAAGCAATGTAAAACCTCCAAAGAAATATGGGATAAGTTGGCTATTGTATGCGAAGGTTCAGCACAAATGAAGGAGAACAAGCTCTTCATAGCCATGCAAAGATTCGAGCATTTCAAAATACAGCCCAGTGAGACGCTAGAACAATTGGACGCAAGATTCACCTTGCTCATTACCGAGTTAGCGTCATTAGAATGACCAACAAGGAAATGGTCAATAAGATTTTCAGAAGTCTTCCAAGTAAATACTTAATCAAGACAATTGCTATGAGAGAATCACAAACTTTGGAGACTCTTACTCCAGAACATGTGTTTTCAGAGTTAAAGGCATTTGAATTCGAGTTAGGTGAAGTCAGCGACACAACAACTTCAACGACTGAATCAGGAGCTTTAATCGCTACCACCAAAAATAAGGGTAAAGCGGTTAGTGAGGTTAAACCAGTGGAATCCAATGAAGAAAAGGAAATGGCCTTATTAGTCAAGAAATTCAAGAAATTTCTAAGATATGAAAAGAGAAATCCTATTGGACAAACTTCATTTCAAACTCCTCCCCCAACAACAGTGCCTCAGTATCAAGCGCCAGTATACTCAACACCTCAACCAGTTGCGCCAGTTCCATATCAAGTGCCTCCATCTCCTACACAGAATCTCTCAGCGCCAGTTGGATCAAAGCGATTATCCACTGAACAAAAAATGAAAACTAATTTGTGTTATAATTGCAGGAAACCAGGGCACTACCAGGTAAATTGCCCTTATCCAAATGTGTCTAAGCCCACAAGGCAAGACTATGTGGATAGAAACCAATTCAGGAGCAACCTTCGCCAACAAGGTTTGCTAGCGGAATCTGAACCATTTCCCGCACCTGAAGAGGACTTGGAATCATCAGATGAAAGTAGTGATGATGAGCCTACAAGCGACTCAGCGTTGATCTGTCTCATGGCAAGAAAAGATGAAGCGTCTGACCATACCAGAGGTAACCAATGAATTATCTCATCCTCTTTCTTATAATGAATTACTTGACAAAGTTAATGAATATTATAAAGATTGTCAAGAGGCCGCCAAAATATATCAAAATGATCTCGCTATTATCTCATCACTCACAAGAGATAAAGTAACGCTCAAAGCAGAGTTGAAAGTTCAACAACAATGCATTGAGAAGAACCAATCACTTGAGAATGAGATTATTCAATTGAAAAGCGATCTTGATATAATAGTTAAGAGAGAAGCTGATTTGATCGCTAGACTTGCCAAATCAGAGCAGCTCATCTCATCATTATCAAAAGCTTCTAGAAAGTTGGATAATGTGACTGAGGTAACTAGATTATATGGTGAAAAGACCGGTTTAGGATACAATAAATTCGGTAAACAACCAAATAAATCTAATGTTACGGAAAACAACAAAGAAAAGGATGTTCTCTTTGTTGAAAAAGGTTCACAAAGTCAAACGCTAAATGAACCTAGCGACAACGGTACGAGGGCCAATGAGAAAGCCAAAGCTGACTCAGGCAAGGGTAAGGCTAAAGCAAATGATTCACAAAAAGGGGTTCATCCAAACGCTCAAAAGGCTAAAAGTAAGCCTGAACACAGTGAATCAAGCGCTAAGCGTTCAGCACCAAAAGTGCAACCCAAGCCAGCGCCAAGGAAATACCAGCGTCAATATCCAAGACAGTCAAGATCATATTATCGATACTATGATAATTATGATTATGACCATGATTACAATTATGATTACTATTATAATAGAGGATATTACTATACACCTAAAAAACACACACAACACAAACCGAAACCCAAGAAGGCCAATCTTCCCATAATGAATACAAGGCAAATATGGGTTCCGAAAGTTTTAATTCAAACCAAAGCTACTAACGTTGAAAGACCTAAAACAACATGGGTACCTAAGAAGAATTAGAACTGCCCTTTAAATGCAGGTACCTAGAGCCAACACCGATACTTCAGTTTGGTACATCGATAGTGGGTCGTCAAGGCACATGACTGGCTCAAAGGATCTCTTGATCAACTATCGTACAACAAACGGTCCTCAAGTTATATTCGGTGATAACTCCAAAGGTATAGGTATCATGCACAGGGGGAACATCATGATCAGTGATGTATATTATGTTGAGGGTCTTAAGCATAATTTGTTGAGCATTAGTCAATTTTGTGATAAAGGCTTTGATGTTAATTTTTCAAGCGACTTCTGCTATGTCAACGACGCTAAGATTAAGTCTACTAAATTAAGAGGAAAAAGAACAAATAATGTGTATTTAGTGGATTGGAATTCTATATTTGATAACAACCCCACATGCTTTATTGCTAAAAATCAAAATGAATTGGGTTGATTATGGTATAGAAAAATGAATCACTTCAACTTTAAGGCAATCTCTCAGTTAATATCGCTAAATCTTGTAGAGGGATTACCTAAGGGTTCCTTTCAAAAGAATCGCTTATGTGATGCATGTCAAATGGGTAAACAAGTTAAATCATCTTTTAAGAAGAAACCATGTCTATCTACTTCTAGAGTCCTTGAACTATTGCATATAGATTTGTTTGGTCCTATTCAAATCATGAGTATTAGTGGTAAAAAGTACTCGCTAGTAATAGTTGATGATTTCTCTCGCTATACATGGGTAGAATTTCTAGCGACCAAAGATGAAACTAGTGTCAAGCTCACAGCGCTAATCTGTCAATTGCAAAATTCAAAAGATCTAAAAGTGACGAGAATTAGAAGCGATAGAGGAACTGAATTTACTTACCAATTTGTTGAGAAGTTTTGTACAGATTTTGGACTACTTCATGAGTATTCTGCTCCTAGAACACCTCAACAAAATGGAGTTACTGAGCGATGGAACAGAACGCTTAAAGAAGCCGCTAGGACAATGCTTGCTGAGTCTAAGTTGCCTCAAAGGTTTTGGGCCGTAGCCATCAACACAGCTTGCTACACTCAGAACCGGTGTATGATCAACAAGCAACATGAGAAGACTCCATATGAGTTATGGAAGGGACGTAAGCCTAACGTCTCATATTTTCATGTATTTCGTTCAAAATGTTTCGTTCATAATAATGGATCCCACAGCCTAAAGACTTTTGATCCTAAAGCGGATGAGGGAATCTTTCTAGGCTATGCCAAGAATGGAAAGAGTTTTCGCATCCTAAATAAGATCAAATTGAAGGTTGAAGAATCCATTCATGTTGTGTTTGATGATGCTAACCAAGAAGCGAGTAAAGTTAATCCTGATGATGTAGGAATTGAAGATCTTGCCCAACAAACGTCACAAATTAACCTCAATGATGATAGTGATGATGATGAGATCTTTGTGCCTATTCCTAAGGTTACTCGTGAGGTTACAAATGATGATAAAGTCAGAATCGCTGATGATCATGAAGAGAATGATCATCAAGAGCAAACTGGAACTGTGAATGATGAAGCGACTGCGCCAGAGACCAATAGGGATCAAGCGACTATTGACCAAGAGTCTCTCAACCCTTTCCAACCAGACCGTAAATGGCTTAGAGACCATCCACCAGAGCTAGTAATTGGAGATATGGAAGCACCTGTTAGAACTAGGTCAGCTACAATTAATGAGGCCATGTTCGCAAGTTTCTTATCTCAAATGGAACCAAAGAAAGTGGATGAAGCACTCAGTGATTCAAGTTGGGTTGAAGCAATGCAAGAAGAGCTTAACCAATTTGAGAGAAGCAAGGTTTGGACGCTAGTACCAAGGCCAACTCATCAAGGAGTTATTGGGACTAGATGGGTTTTTAGGAACAAGATGGACGAAGATGGCATTGTTATAAGAAACAAAGCCAGACTAGTCGCTCAGGGTTATTGTCAAGAAGAGGGAATTGATTTTGATGAGACATACGCCCTAGTAGCCCGTCTTGAAGCGATTCGTATGTTCCTAGTGTTTGCTGCATTCAACAAATTCACGATGTATCAAATGGACGTGAAGAGTGCATTCTTGAATGGTAAACTCCAAGAAGAAGTCTATGTGGAGCAACCTCCAGGATTCATCAACAACCATGGCAAAAGTATGGTCTATAAGCTGGATAAGGCACTCTATGGCCTTAAACAAGCACCAAGAGCATGGTATGACATTCTCTCTATCTTTCTTATAGGTAAAGGCTTTTCAAAAGGCAGCGTTGACACAACGTTATTTAAAATTACCCATAATGAAGATATTTTCTTAATCCAAATTTATGTTGATGATATTATATTTGGTTCTACAAATAAGCGACTGTGTGAGAAATTTTCGAAAATGATGCAACATCAATTTGAAATGAGCATGATGGGTGAATTAACTTTATTCTTAGGATTACAAGTTAAACAACTCCCTAATGGAATATTTATAAACCAAGTTAAATATACAAAAGATATGATTAAGAAATTTGGTATGAAAAATGCATCATCTTCAAAAATTCCAATGAGCCAAACGCTTAAGTTAGATAAAGATGAAAGTGGGAAGAAAATTGATATCACTAACTATAGAGGTATCATTGGATCACTTCTTTATCTTACCGCTAGTAGACCAGATATTATGTTTTCGGTATGCATGTGTGCACGCTTTCAAGCTGATCCTAGAGAATCACACTTAAATGCTGCCAAGAGAATCCTTAAATACCTAAAAGGCACACAAAATGTGGGCTTATGGTATCCACGGGACTCTCCTTTTGAACTAATTGGTTATTCAGACGCAGATTTTGCAGGATGCAAAATAGATAGGAAAAGTACTAGTGGTACATGTCAATTTCTAGGTGATAGACTAGTTTCGTGGCATAGTAAGAAACAACAATCCATAGCGACTTCTACCGCTGAGGCAGAATATGTAGCCGCTGGAAGCTGTTGCACACAAATTCTTTGGATGAGGCAACAACTTAGAGACTATGGAATTATCCTAGGTCCTACCCCAATCCATTGTGATAACCAAAGCGCTTTAGCTATGACCCAAAATCCTGTCCTTCATTTTAGAACTAAACACATTGACATTAGATACCATTTCTTGCGTGACCATGTTCAAAAGAAAGATATCTCCATGCACTTCATTGGAACTGACAAACAATTGGCAGATATCTTCACCAAAGCGCTCAACGAACAACGCTTTCTCACTTTGAGAAGTGAATTAGGTATGATTGATTTAAATGCTTAAATCATAAAGCATCATATTTAATAGGCATATAATTTAGGGGGAATCCACCTTATGTTTATATCTAAAGCGTTTTGACAAAAACTGGAATAAGTTATCAATTTTAGAGGGAACTTTAAAATTGTACTTATAATAAGTTATAAGCGACTGTGATAAAAAATGATTTAAAATTATTTGCATTAATCACTAGCGCTTATCTTTATGCGTGACGAAGTCAATCTTTAAATAAAATTGTCATTTCAAAATTCAAGCGATTGACTTTATCACAAACTTTAAAAAGTCTTAAGCGTTAAAGAAATTCCCACGATAACGCTAAGAAAATTGTTTTAAAATCATGCATAGTTTTCATCAATAAAAGGATCGCGTGTGGATAAGTATAAAAGATTAGATTTGATAACTACCCACGCGTGTCTATCAAATCAAACTGACGGTTATTAACATATATCTAAAACCGAGACAGTTCAGGTCTGCACGAGTCTGATTACGTGTCAGTGTACTATTAGGTGCGTGTATTTCACGCTAAAAATTTCAAATCTTTTCAAACGTTTTTCAATAAATTTGGTAACTGCGGATCCCAAAATTTCGCACTTTTTGGTAACTGATAAACTATTTTACCGCACTTTTTGCATCCGTATTTTCCTAAAACATATCAGATTTAACTCCTTTCAAAATTCAAACTCTTTGACTGTCCACGTGTCAACATCGTAGCCATTGAAACGATAATTTTTGCCTCTATTTAAACCCTTCAAGGTCTTTACAGTCAGATTTTATCTCTTTCACAAATTCTCTCTATTGTAAAAATCTTCATCTTTCTCAAGGCAAATATCTTTCTCACTCTCTCAAAAAGCTTTCAAACTTTCAGCAATGGTACCCAAAGTTGCAAAATCTTCCAAATCATCCAAGCCAGCTACCGGAAAAACTTCCCGTGCTGAAAAACCAGTCACTGTTAACGCCGGATTTCTGGTTAACTGGGACTATCTGTTTGAAAACCAGAACTTTCCTCTTTGAATGATTCTTCCACTCGTTCAAGAATCTGGTTTAAGAGATATGATCACTACTACTTTCAACTACTTTGAAGATGAATCTCTCCACTTTTTCAACAATGCCCAGATTTCTGAAGACGGCAATTCCATATCCTGCGTCTTCCCCTTCGCCAAAGAGACTTTTGTTCTTACTCCTTCCTTGATTTCTTCATTATTGGTTCTACCCAATGATGGCTCTGAGGTGGAACACGTCAATCTCGGAGATGCTACAAAATTCTGGGAATTGGTCAAGAAAGACGATGTCGTTACTGCATACGAGCCGAACTTCAAGAAGAACGACATGAAGGGAGAATATGTTATTCTCGCAGATATATGCTCCAATATGATCGAATGCAGGAAAGGGACATTCGATAAAGCTACAAACCTCCAGTACAAGATGATGGTAACCATTTTGACCAAATTGAAGGTAAATTGGTCTCTCTACGTTTTTAATCGCTTCAAGGCAGCGATGGCCAAGTCGGTGAATCCCAAACCTTATGGGATTGTGCTAAGTCGTATTCTTAGCGCTTGCGGTTATACAAACTCTTCGGGCAAGAAGATTCCAGCGACAAAATTCTGCGGAAAGAAAATGATCCGTGAGCTGCAAAAGCCAAGGAAGCTAGGTGGTGCAGCTGTTCCAAAAGAAGAGCGTGAGCGACTTCGTGCTTTAGGAGTTGTTCGTAGTGATGATAAAGATCAAGCGTCTTCCTCTTCATCCGAAGAAGAAGTGGTGGTCAAGCAACCTAAGAGAAAGATAGCTCTCAAAGTCGCTGAGCCATCCAAGCCAGCAAAGAAACAGAAGCCTGAACCCAAGAAGAAAAAGCCGGGGCCCAAAAAGAAGCAAAAGATCCCCTCTCCTTCTCCCTCTCCTAAATCTCCATCGCCTCCTCCAGCGTTTATCTTTTCTGTTCCCGAGGAAGAAGTACCGCTTGCACGAAGACGTACTCCTCTTTCTACTCCCGCAGCCTCCTCTAGCGCTCTAGCAAAACCAGCGCTTAGAGAGTCAGTGAGCGTTCCTCCTTCTGACGTTGTTCCAGAAATCAGCTCAGATCCTCAAGCCGCTACTCAATCTGAGAGGCTTTCTAGTTTTCAGGGTAAGTATTTTCTAAGCAAATTGGTATATCCTTTCCTCGTTAGTTTCTAACGCTAGGATAAAAATTCTTTCAGCACAATGTCAAACCGATATTCAATATGTTCTCAACACCCTTGAAGAATTAGATATTCTCATTCGTGCTGATCCTATAACTTATTTTCTCGACTTGGATCCAGAAGAAGTTGTTCCAGAGCCTGAGGAACCTATCCCAGAAACAGATCAAGCGACTGAAATAGTCGATGATATTCCTCAGGGTAAGCGATTTAGTCTTTTCTATCTTTCTACTTAGTGGAAATTTTGCTTGCTTTTCTCAATCGCTTACATGTATCAGCTCAAGATGTACCTCTAGAGGCACCAATCGCTGATGCTCCTCTTTCATCCGAGATTCCAGTTGAAGTGGATGTGGATATGGCAACTGTTGTGGATATCGCTAAGGAAGCATCTCAAGCCCTTCCTGACGCTGAAACATCATTAGCCAATGAAGCGACTTTAAACGCTGAGCGGTCGATAGAAGTGGCCCCCATCCCAACAGAAGCGATTTCCATTATTCCTACGCCAACGGGACCTCCTCCTCGTGTCATCAATTTCTTCCCGCGCGGATATTCTCAAGATGTTGAATTTTATTATGCCGCCAGAGAACGAGACACTCAAACGCTTGCCGAGTTGGAAATACAATTTCAAACAACTCTCCATCGGCCCGATTTGTCCAACTCTCTCAAGTTTGAAATCTTCGAGCGTATTGCCGATCTAGGACTATATAACTTCGAGCGTCTTCACTCACGCCTTGAGTATATTCGTCGTCCAATTTTCAACAGAGCTGATCTTAATCTTCAGCGTTTCAATTCAAACGGTCACTCGGACGAGTCCTTTTATCCTCAGCGCCAAAACAAGATTGTTTTCAAGAACCCCCACATGGGTGATTGGAACAAGGATCCAGATGAAGAAGATCTCAACAAGATAAGCTATTCAGCTCTCCCCTCCGTCGTCAAGTCTCCCCAGAACGCTCTCTCTACGAATCCACTCAAGTTATGGAAAGGTAAAGGACCGCTTGTTGCGGAGCGTCCAAATCCGGTCAACTCGTGGATAGAAGAAGAGGCTCGTGAATATCTCGCCAGATTATGGGCTGATGATTATGATAAAGAGACGGAACACATTGAGAAGTTCCTTGCTGCTACCAAAGAGCAAAAGAAAGCGGGCAAACTTGGAAAACGTTGGATGCTGAATACAGCCAGGTGGGCTGAAGAATTTGTTCTTCACTTCTACACCATTGAAGAACTGATCAGATATCCTTTTTTGTTCGACTTTGGAATAGAGTACAGACGCCGAAGTTATGCAACCTTTTTGCTTCAACAGCGTCAGAATATTGCAGGGAATGTTAGCGATTTGCCACGATATAGACAACCAATCGAAAGCTACATTCGCCAGCAACTTGTCTTATACAGCCAAGGTGGACGCTACGTTTTGCATCCTCATGCCGGGTTTGTTCAACGAGTCTTTCCTGACCTAAATGAAGACGCTTCATCAAGTAAACAACCTCTTCTTCCAGGCCAGTGTCAGATTCGTGTGGATGTTTCAACTGAACACGCTGAGTTCGCTGAGTTCCACAGATCAATGAGAGTAGTGTTTGAAAATGCCCAAGCGCTGGACATTAGTTTCAATCACTTTTCCGGGTGTTACAATTTCCGAGGCTATACTCTTCACCCAGTGCTCTTTAGTGAATCAAATATTCAAGTGGCCAAGATAATCTCGCTAATTAGGCCAGTGGACCAAGAATAGATCAAGCGCTCATGCCTTTGATTTTGGACTTCTTCAACTGTTATACTTCAGGCATTGCATTACCGAAAGGTGTGCAACTTGCACTAAGTACCGAAGAGCGTGAAGACGCTATATTCTTTATCCGACAATCTAGCCTGATCAGTCCAAGGCATGTGATGGAAGCCCTTGGCCCCCTCTGGGTCATTGGTCTTAGAGAACCTTCTCCCTCCATCGAAATTATTGAAGAAGAAAGTGCTTATACTAAGCATGGCGCTGAACTTCCAGATCCCTCAAGCGCCCCAGTGGTCGAGCCCCCAGCGATTGCAGATCCTATCATGGATCGAGCGATTGAAGAAGTGCACGCTGAAATTGCTCAAGCGCCTGAAGAACCTTTTATCAGAGATAAATCCAAAGGTAAGGCTCCAGTTTCAAAATCTTTCGGACTTCTCTCGTCCACAGAGCGTCCTTCTTCCGATTCAGATTCTGAGAGCAATTCAGAAGCCAGAGACTTCAGACAGGCAGTCGGAACTCGCTTACTAACATTGAGGGTTCCTGCTCCAAGATCTTTGAGGCTGCTGATAGACATATCCGCATAGTGTCGGATACGCGGAGTCGTGATATTGGCAACGCTGCAATAAAAGCACTATTGCTATCATGCAAAGCATATCATCTCTTATCGCCGAGCTCTCATCTGAATTCAACCGTCACTTTGCTCAGAGCGCCCTGGCCGATACTGAAAGACACGCTTCATCCGATGCCGCCGCTTAAAGTGTCACTCAACAAGTTGCTCTTCTCGTCGAAGAAGTCAGACTCTTGCGCCGCGATGTCGCTGAACTCAAGAACTCCCTTGATAATGTCAAGCAGGGGGAAGATAAAGAAGAGTTCAAAGCGATTTCCAAGACAGATAATAAACAGTGGCGTTCATTGTTCGAAGAATTAGTAAGCATTAAGAAAATGCTATCCAAGAAAAGAAAGCCAAGGTATTATCTCGGAAAGTACGCGCTTCCAGAATTGGACCTCGAGTTCTTAGAAAGCATGGGATTTCCTGTTTATGCCGGACCGCTACAACGACCTATCAATTGGACACCGTCAAATGATCGACAAAGAGATATCTATCATGACTTAATTCGTGAACTTGGTATTCCACCAAGTGACTAGACGGAAAGGTTGTTAGAACTAAATGAAAGCGCCAGACTTCGTAGACATGATTATGATGAAGTCCAACATACGACAATGATCGATATTGATCATCTCTTGTTGGAACTAGCGTTAGAAGTTCTACAAGGCGAAGCAAGAGCAAAGCGACAGAAAAAGTGATTGGTTCCCTTTTATGTTTTATCCTTTTTGTTTTTATTTTTATTTATGTTTCTTCCTTCAGTGTAAAACAAGTATGCTTTAAATTCTTTCAATGTGAATGTTTTAACGCTGAAACATCTTGTTGAAGCTAATCTAACTTTAGCTAACTTTACTAACTTTTCAAACGCTAACTTATATTTCTTTGGGCCTTTTCTTTTAAGTAACTCTTAAATTATAAAAGAGTTATAAGAGTCTTGACATCATCAAAAAGGGGGAAATTGTTAGGAAATTTCATGTTAGATGTTTTGATGATGACAAGATAGGATTTAATGTTAGACCCCAAAAATATAATGTAAGTTTCCATTTTTCATAGATTGATGTATAAGCGTTTGAAAGTTGTAATCTTTTATAGGCTTGTAATTTTTATCTTTGTAGAATTTAGACTAAAGTCTTAGCGACTGAATCGCTAGTAGAATTCTAGGTGAGTCTATTAAAAAGAAGTTGAAGACCAACGTCTGAAGTCAATCGGAGATAAAGATTTTCTTCTCAGCATCTGTGAAATGCTAAAAGATCTCATTTCAGGATTTATGGATCAAGCGCTCCAAATCCCTCAAGCAACTTATGTCAGAATCACCTGAAATAAATCCTCAAGTCATGAAGGACTTAAATGCAACCATTCAACGGGCATTTATTTCCAACGGGAATTAAATTCAAAATGTATTAAATGCCTGATAAGAGCATTAAATGTGATAAGCCAATGTGACTTGTGGACAAGCCACCTTTTGACCAGACTGTCAGAAAATTCAGAATTTCAGGTGCTCCCGTCCAATCGGCTTCAACGAACTTTCAGGAATGTCAGAGAAAAGGTATACTCACGCGCCCCGTGAGAGGCACGCTCCTACATTTGTCCAACGGACAGATCCCAAGAAATTGCCTATAAATACCTTACCCCAGCAAACCCTAAAAATGACACAAGATACGTACAAAAAAGAGAAGAGAAACTATTGCCGAAAATCTTACGTACATTTTCTGGGAAAAAGCTTAGAAACTCCATAGCCAAATCTTTCAAGCTTTTTATCTACATTCCAACAGTCACAAATATCTCAAACATCTTCCAAAGAAGAAATTCAAATTCCAACTGAAATATTCCAAATTGTTTGATCTTTTCAAAAACAAACAAAAACCTTAGTGACAAACCTCAACCTTTCATCTGAGTGAGAAAAGTTGTTGAACCCATTCAGGCAGTATTTCTGAGTGAGAGAAGCTTGAAGAAGACGATCTTCATTGGTGCTGAAGTTTGTGTGATCAAGGAGCCCAAGATCATTTTCACCCTTTACTATTGTGTAGAAGATTCTATGTGACTTTTCGAAAATCATTCTAGTAAATTCCTCCAAATGAAAAAGGAGAAGAAGGACGTAGCTGGGATTACACCACCCAGTGAACCTTATATATCTTGTGTCATTTATCTTATTTGTCTTATTATTATTTTTTATTACATCATTTATCTTTGAAAGAGACAAGTTAAAGTGCAAAGCGATTAAATTAATTAAAAGAACGCTAAAAACTCATTTCCGCTGTGCTAACCCTGATTAAGCGATCTAAGCGTTGTCCTACTTTGGTAAACTGCTAAAATCACTAAGTCTAAGTTAACTTTTTCTGAAGCGTCTGACCCAAGCGCTCAGTCATCCAAAGCATCCAAACCTTTAAAGTGATACGAAATTTTTTGAAGTCGAAAAAGACTTCAGGGTCTATTCAACACCCCCCCCCCCTTCTAGACTCTTTCGTATGCTACTTGGGACCACCAACATGTGAATTTAGGAGAACCTCCACCTGATTACCCTCGAGAAACTAGAAATAGGAGTAGTCATTTTGAAATTGGCCAGACATCGAACACCTCCCCCATAAATGAACATAACTTACCCATCTATGCCTGGGGGGCAAACAGGAATGGGACAACAACCTTTTGTTCAAAACATGCGTCCTCCTCCGAATATTCCTAAAAATGTAAATTCGAGTCAGTTTCAACCACAGTCTTCGAGACCAAACCTCCCAATCCCACCAGTCTGTTATGGGCCAGTACCCGGGGGTTACCACACTAATAATCGCTTTAGTAGTTTCAAAATACCAACAACATTTACCCAAGGGGAATACCCTGGGGGACAGAGTCAAATGCCAACTTATCCGAGAGTTTCGAATACTCTTTTCCCTGTGGGAAACCCTGGGTTCTCGAACCCATCAATGGGTCAAGGAATTTCCACGTTCCCAAATAATATTCAATTACCATATGCAGGGGGCTGACACGAGAAATCCTCACGTGTTTGCACAGCAAGTGCACTGGTCGTGTGTAGTAATAAAGTGGATTTTTAAGTCCGGATTGTCGATCCCACAGAGACTTGTGTTTTAGACTTCTTGAATTTAAAGCAAGCAATAATTAAACTAAAACTAAAGATTTAAAGATTTTAATAGCAATAAAATAAACTAAAACAAGAATTAACAAAAATATTATGAAAGCAAGATACAAGAAACAATATGTCGAAATCAAGATAGCTATAGAAGATAGCAACTAAGACACATGTGTTGGCACAAATTAATCAATTTTCATTATAAACATGTTCTCATATTATTAGACTACCGTTGCTTTGGTGGAAATTCTTTAATTAATTACTACCCGATGTCTTGGCTGTAATAATCCTATGACTAACTGACGGTTCTCTAAATACGTCTATCCGAGAATCAAATCATTAACCATGCATTCACGTTTTAGAATTTCCCAGGATAAATTCGGCTAACTGCACCCAGGAATCTATACCTATCCCTAGGAGCAATTCCTCATGTTTTTCGGATGATGTGATGATTTCTTTGAACCCTAATCTATATTCTCCTGAATGAATAAACTAGGCTAATTAGCAAGCATATGGTGATCAAACATATGATTGGAATTAAAGCACAAAATCAATACACAAAGCAATAATAGAATTGATACGAAAAACACAATTTATAACTCAAATATCATAATTTAGCCTCAACATGGTCTTAGTTCGAAGAATCTAATTCATCATAAAAGATAAAAGATAGAAACTTAAATTAAGATTCATATTCATAGACAAAAATAAATCTAAATCTAAGAAACTCCCTCGTATTTTTGATGGTTGAACTTCGATCTTCATCTCTTCCATGCTTCTTGATTTCTTCACCTTCAAGGGTTTTTGCAAATATTCATGAATATGTAAAAACTAAGTCTAAACTCCATTAAGGCTCTATTCTATGTGTATTTCGTCTCCTAACCCTAGAGAACTGATCTAATATATATAAGGGTGGAAGGGGAAGACTCCAACTTGAATTAGAATTGGAAATTTCCAAAAATCTGCTATTTTTCCCGTCAGAACCAACGTCCGAACGTGAAGTACCCAACGTCCGTACGTTGGAAAAAGAAACATTTTGCCTTCTGCGCAGCGATCTTGTTTCTTTCATAACTTTCTCCACAGACCTCTGATTTGGGTGATTCAAGTTACCACGTGATGCTACGATAGAGATCTACAACTTTGTTGAATAAATATTTGTCAAATTCAGTCTCGAAATACTCAGAAATTCTGCATTTCCGTCCAGTTTTCCTCAATTGCAATGATTTCCCACCTTTACTCAATAAGCACACAAATTAACCGCATATATGGCATAAATCACACATAAACCAATGTAAATAACATAAATATGAGGCTTTAAAACATGTAAATCTCACACCTATCAGGGGCATGTTTTGCCCGATGCCCATATGGGAGGAAATATTAGGGGACAATTCTTTGATCCCTTTCAAAATCAGATCAAAATGATTATTGAGAGGATGTACGGGCATCGTTTTCAAATGTTCCTTTTATTACGGAAAACATTGGCTTCTCGAATGTACCGGTAAGTCAAGGAATTCTTACGTTCCCAAATAATCTCCAAGTACCATATGCAGGGGGCATGTTCTGTCCGATGCCCATATGGGAGGAAATATTGGGGGACAATTCTTTGATCCCTTTCAAAATCAGATCGAAATGACTATTGAGAGGATGTACAGGCCTGGCTTTTGAAGAAACAATAGGTTGATGCCAGGAAAACTAAAGACTCATCTGAAAGAGTTATGAAGAAATTCGCGCAAATTGAAATGGACCGTTCTTAGTTTTTTGAACTATGTTTTTGAATTTGTATTTATGGATAGTTTCAAACATTCGTGTGTCATCGACAGAACTTAATTCGAATTTGCATGTTTATTCATCTAATTTAATTGAAAAGATTGATTCGAACTCTAATGTAGATGCCGAACAGTTAAATAAAAAAATAGGAGATATAATCAAGGAAGGAATCTTGGAACATGATGAAGATATCAGGCAAGATATCCAAGGAGACGGTTTTGACAACTGACACTTCTCAATTTTAAACAAAACTGTTGAATAATGTCAGAAGAATCGTTTAGAAATGATTTGGGTAATGATATTGACGCTCAACTAATTTTGAGACATAAGGTTAGAGCGGATAAAATGTACGAGCAGTTTGTTCGAGTCATGAAGCAAACTTTGGCAGGTGCTCGAGAAGATGAGAAGAGAGATCATCAGAATCAAAAACTTCTACATTTTCGTAGAATTAACTCTAGCCTTAGGAGTAGTTCATAGCATAATATAGGAGTAGCTCTTAGCGTAAATTAGGAGTAGCTGTAATGTAATTTAGTACTGGCTTATCACGAGTTGATGGGATTTGCCTTCAAGGCTTGTATCTGCATTTGCTTGTAATCCTCGATCGAAAACTCACATGGATGTATAAATTATCCTTTTTTCAGATTTAAGTATTTGATAGGTAATTTTATCTTGACTTGAGTCTTTCGTTCATCATTCTCAAATTCGAAATGAACAACTAAAAGATTTAATTAAAAGATTTGAACTACCGTTTAGCGAATTGAACGCATGGGCTGAAAGATAATCTCAAATGATAGATTAGGGATTAGGGATCAATATGAGATATAATATTTATCATTTTATCAGATTTAAGTATTTGGTAGATAAATTTATATCTGGACTTGTATCTTCCTTTCTTATCTGTTTTAATTAATTGCGGTCCGAACAATAGTTTTAAACGACACGTCGAAGCATTAAAGTTTGAACCACCGTCTAGCGTATCGAGTTCGAACGCGGGGATTGTTAGATAATTCTAATTGGAGAATTATCACAAGGTTTGAGTTAACCGAATTAACTCTTCCTTATTCAATTTGTTTTTATCCAAAAACACATTTGTGGCAACCATAGTGGGAGTTAGTCGAATTTGACTTCTCTAAACCTGTTATAAGATGTTAGAAGATTCTTCTAGAGAATAACCGAATGACGATCTTGAAACACAACCTGTGTCTCGACACAGGATTAGGGCAGATAAGATGTATGAGCAATTCGTTAAAGTCATGAAACAGATGGGTGCTTGAGACGATCAACGAAGAGAGTTCAATGATCAGTACCGAGTACTAGCTCAAGAATCTGCCTGAATATTTACCACAATAGTGCAAGATATTTCAGTAAATGCCCAAGAGGGCTTACTCGAGAGGTTACTCGAGTTGTAACTGAATTAAATGAGATATTTAACCAAACCTGCGATGTTTTCTCGAAGTTGGTGAACAACCATGTCATTAATGCATTAGAACCACTAATCGAAAGACATAACGTCCTGATAGAAAAAGTATCACAATTGATAGTAGTATAACCAACAGTTCGAGCAAGACACGTGAATTTAGGAGAACCTCCACCTGGTTACCCTCGAGAAACTAGAAATAGGAGTAGCCGTTTCAAAGTTGGCCAGACATCGAACACCTCCCCCATAAATGAACATAACTTTGTAAACCCATCTATGCTTGGGGAGCAAACAGGAATGGGACAACAACCTGTTGTTCAAAACATGCGTCCTCCTCCGAATATTCCTCAAATTGCGAATTCGAGTCAATTTCAACCACAGTCTTCGAGACCAAACCTCCCGATCCCACGAGTCAGTTATGGACTAGTACCCGGGGGTTACGACACTCATAACCACTTTAGTAGTTTCGAAATACCAACAACATTTACCCAAGGGGAATACTCTGGGGGACAGAGTCAAATGCCAACTTATCCGAGAGTTTCGAATATTCCTTTTCCTATGGGAAACCCTGGGTTCTTGAATCCAACAATGGGTTAAGGAATTCCCACGTTCCCAAATAATATTCAAGTACCATATGCAGGGGGCATGTTCTGCCCGATGCCCATATGGGAGGAAATATTAGGGGACAATTCTTTGATCTCTTTCAAAATCAGATCGAAATGATTATTGAGAGGATGTACAGGCCAAGTTTCCGAATGCTCCTTTTACTACGAGAAATAATGGTTGCTCGAATGTACCTGTAAGTTAAGGAATTCTTATGTTCCCAAATAATATCCAAGTACCATATGCAAGGGGGCATGTTCTGCCCGATGCCCATATGGGAGGAATATTGGGGGACAATTCTTTGATCCCTTTCAAAATCAAATCGAAATAATTATTGAGAGGATGTACGGGCCTGGTTTTCAAAGAAACAATAGGTTGATGCCAGGAAAACTGAAGACTTATCTGAAAGAGTTATGAAGAAATTCGTGCAAATCGAAATGGAGCGATCTTAGTGTTTCGAACTATGTTTTTGAATTTGTATTTATGGATAGTTTCAAACATTCGTATGTCATCGACAGAACTTAATTAGAATTTGCATGTTTATTCATCTAATTTAATTGAAAAGATTGATTCGAACTCTTATATAGATGCCGAACAGTTAAATCAAAAGATAGGAGATATAATCGAGGAAGGCATCTTGGAACATGATGAAGATATCAAGCATGATGAAGACGGTTTTGATAACTAACACTTCTCAGTTTTAAACAATACTCTTGAATAATGTCAGAAGAATCGTTTAGAAACAATTTGGGTGATGATATTAACTCTCAACCAATTTCGAAACATAAGGTTAGAGCGGACAAAATGTACGAGCAGTTTGTTCGAGTCATGAAACAAACTTTGGCAGGTGCTCGAAAAGATCACAGGAGGAAGTTCGATGATCAATACCGAGCATTAGCCCAAGAGTCTGCTCGTATATTCACAGCCATTGTGCAAGACATCACTGTGAGTGCTGACACGCTAGAAGCTAACGTCCTTGGTAGCAAGTATACTAGTCGTGTGTGGTAATAAATATGAACAACTATAGCGAATGTAAATTGAGGGTAAAACGTGCAAAATACGAACGAGGATACACAAAGGGTTTTAAACCAAATATAAAAGGAGACAAAGGCACATGCTAGGTCCAAATTGTTCAATTATACTTATAAAAGCTCTCGTTGAAGTGTAATGCTTGTGTTGCTGTGGTGAAAACTCCTAGTTTAGAGAATAACCGATGTCTCACGCTAAACTCCTATGCTTGAGTGACGGTTTCCTAAGTATATCTACCCGAAAATTTAACTACCAAACATGTGTTAACGCACAAGAGCTCACTCAATTTGGATCGAACGACTTCTCCCGGGAATCTTTACCTATGTCCACGATAATTCCTATTTAGTTCGGTGATGTGAATTTCGTGCACCCTAAGTCAATTTTCTCATGAAATATTCACCTAGGCATAATATTCTAACATATGGTGATCAATCATATGTAAGACAAGGAAAACACAAATTCACACCACATAACAACATAAGAATAACTTCAACAGTCCTCCATTATAAGCATAAATCACAATTTGGCCTTACATGACCCTAGTCTTACAAGTTTAGCTCATAATTAATAGCATGAAAGACATAAATGGATTCATACACATATTCATGGATATAAAATGAAATGAAAGAGCTATGAAAAACTCCCTAAATAGTGGATTATGATAGATCTTCAAGTTGAATCTTCAATCCCCTAAGTTCATCTTCCTCTCGATCTCAAGGTAAGAATGCTGAATATGATGATGGGTTTTCACCCTCTCTCATGTGTGTCCCATGAGGGGTTTCCCCCCTCCCTCCCCCCCCCCCCAATGGAGTGTGTCTAATTGTGTCTCCCAAACCCCTTTTATAGCCAAAATTCCATGTCTAAAGAATCCCTATAAATTACAACTGAGAATTCACTAGCAATTCCAACACAGCACAACACAACACATGTGCTGTGTTTTTGGATTTAATGATTCCCTCCACCCCAAATTGCTGAACTTTCAGCTAAAAGTAGTCAGATCTATCTGTCACAGGTGCCTAGGCGCGGGTATTTCGGCGCCTAGGCGCCGTTATTCGAAGTCTAGACAGTTTTCTTGCTTTCATGTGCAGCAATCATATTTTCTTAATAACTCTTTCCACAGATCTCCAATGTGGATGATTCAAGTTTTCACATGAAGCTAACACATAGTTCTACAACTTTGTAGAAGGAAAATCTATCCAATTTGGTCTCTGAATATACAGAAATAGCGCTCAAATATGGTAAGTGTTGCAGAACTGCACCCAGGTGCTCGCATAATGGCGCCTAGGCGCGGACGTGCGAAGCTAATCTTCAAAACTGGATTTCATCGGCATCTGGGCATGGTATGAGGGGCGCTTGGGCATGGAGGTGTGAAGCAACTTGGCCTAAACTTGTTTTATACGTTGTTTTTCCTCCTTTTCTTCGATTACTCTCGTTTATCACCTATAATCACTTAACACCCCGATTAAACGCAAATGTGGCATGATTTAGAAAATAAATGAATCCATAGCATAAGTCCCATGGGCTCAAAAACATGTAAAAATGCCTCTTATCAAGTGCTCGAGATGGACTCGCTCGAGAGGTTACTCGAGTAATAACTGAATTGGGCGAAATTTTTAACCAAACATGTGATGTTTTTTCGAATATGATAAATACGCAGGTAATATTAGCACTTGAACCTTTGATAAACAATTATAATGTTTTGATCGAAAAGGTGTCCTAGTTAATCGAAATTGAGCCTAGGATTCGAACTAGAACAATTAACCCGAACGAAATTCCTCTAGGATATCCTCGAGAATCTCGAGCTTGAGATGAAGTTGGCCAGACTTCGAAGAACAACCAAATATTGGGGGACAATTCTTTAATCCCTTTCGCAATCCAAGATATGTGCTTGAGTAACTAAATGGAACAGGTCTTGAAGGGCAAGAATTTGGGGATTTGCCATTAATCGAATCTTAATCGAAGGGGTAACTTGAAAAAATGAAAAAAAGAATTTCTCTGCGATTTTCTCAGCGATCTCTAGTTGCTCGAAAGGCGAATCAAAGAAGATAATAGAGAGATGCTCGAAGATGAAGGTTTCAAGAAGGGGAAGTGATGGAGAACAGAAAGACGATGCATTTTTGGAAAAGTTTGAAGGAAGAAAAGTGAAATATGAGCCAAAAATTGACGGTGAGACCTCAAACGGCCATAACTTTTTATCTGCTTGGAGTTACGGGGCTCACAATATACCAAATCGAAGCTCTTTTTGAGAGGAATCCAATCAAATGGCTAGGGATGTTTTATAGCTAATAGAACGACCCCAAATTCCATCGTTTAGGCCTTCGTTCGAAGTCGAATCAGGCGAGGAAGATGACGGTTTCCAAAAGGGGAAAGAATTCGAGAAGTATAACCAGAGGGACTGTTCTTCGAGAAAGGAAAGGACAAAAAATCAAGAAATTGATACAGAGGAGAGAGAGACAGTTATCTTTTAACCAAATGACGTGTCTTTTATTACACATAAACTCGAAATGTTCATGTATATTAAGGGTGCATTTGTTTACACTATAAAATAATTTGGGCTTTCGAATTACAAAGCCCAAATAGACCAAACTGGAGAAATTTGAAAAGAAGAAAATTGGGTCCAAAGGTAGATAAGATAAAGCCCAATAAAACTCAGAAAATGGCAACTCGAGTCAAGTGCTCGAGCTGTTCATTTCGAGCAAGTGTTAGAGTGTATGCCCTCAAATGCCATAAAGAGGATAGATTTATAGGGCATGAATATTGTAACTAAACTATGGTTTTTTCAATTAATATAAGGCATTTGATTGTTGTTTTCTTATAGGCATTTGTAAGGTATAATAAACAACGTAAAGCCCTTGATGACAAAGCACACCCTCTACCTTCTATGGGATAGGAGGATAGGCACTAGAGTGGTTTGATCCCTGTCATCTAAAAGGGTTCGCAAGTCTAAGAAATATTGATTGGGAATCAATAGTGAATACAGGCTTGTATGATATAAGGTTTGACAGAGAAAGTGCCAGTCGTACACTATGGAAATGGTAGTGAGAACTTATGTCATAGACACATCAGTTGGACTGATATGTTTGAACATGACTCGCATCAGTTCATCACATGGGTATTTACTCATTGACAGTCAATGATGAGACTGATAAGTAGTGATAGGTACGTGTGAACCTCCGACCTGAGAAATCAAGTTGAAGATGTACTTGTGACATCAAGTCTGTCATTAGAGTAGTTAGATTCAAATCACCTGTTAGTGGAATCGACCTCGAAGTACGACTTGATGGGCAAGTAGCATTGTTAACTGATTTGCAATATGGAATTTATTCTCTCATAAGTGAATGAGTAAAATATCCTATGTGGTCATGAATAAGTGAGGATAAAAGTCTTTGGCCAAAGCATTTAAATACCTCGACTTATTATGAGCTTAGGCATATGGTCAAGTTATGTGAGTTTGACTTTAAACCATGACTCTTACTTGACTGGGATATGAGAATAAAAGGTTTATACACATACGGTATTCACGGCGTAATAGTTTGGAATGATCCTATTCATTCGTTCTCAATTGGGATACGATGTGAGCCATGTGACTGGCTAGGTGTCACTCACATCCTTTTGGATTCCTCCCAATTGCCTTTTGAGACGAACCTAAAGAGTCACGCTTAAAGGAAGTGCAAAAAGGAAAACACGGGAAAAGACTTGAGAGAAATTCCCGATATTGGATGATGTAATAAATTAATTAATTATTGGATAATTTAATTAATTAATTAAATTAATGAGTTAATTAATTTCTTGGAGAAATTGAATTATAAATTAATTTGGAATTAAATTGGATCATGAATTTATTTATTGGATAAATAAATAATCCAATTAAGTATAGCTAACAAGACCAAAGCCCAAGAGGCTTTTAAGCCCATGAAGTGGGCGTCCATGTAGGCCTTGTGAATGCTAGGTTATTGCTTTGGAGTGATATATATTATATCACTTAGTAGAATAATAACGTAAGAGATAACATAATTTTCTCTCCAAGAAAAATCTCCCACCTCTCTCCTACTTCTCTCTAGCCGTCCATAGCCAAGAAGAAAGAGAAGTTTCCGTTTTTGATTCCAGCGTGACGAATTAGAGACGTTGGCAAATTCGGCGTTAGAGAAAAGGATCACGTTCAGAAATCAACATACGCGAGAAAGGTAATTTTTCTATACACAATTAAACACGAGGATTAGAGATGATTCGGGCTTTGGGAATTAAAATTTACTTTCCGCTGCGTTTTATTCATATAATTCCCAACAGCAGGTTGCTCAGTACCAGCTCGAGCGAGTGCTCGAGTAGCACAGAAATAAAAGCCCAATAAGACAAGCCCATCAAATTTGAAAAGGACTGTAAAAACATGGGCTGAATAGATAAAAACCCAAGAATCAAATCTGAAGAAACAGGAAGAGCCAAAATGCAAATATTCTGGATTCAAGAAAGACGTGCTAAGAATCAGAGATTTGAAATGAGCAGTTGAAGGCAGTTTCCAAGAAAGAGAAGCGTAGGTTTCCCAAGGCCAAGATATATTCGGCCAAGAAGGAAGAGAAAGAAGGAGAGAGATCATCAGAATCAAAAAATTCTACACTTTCATAGAATTAACTCTAGCCTTAGGAATAGTTCATAGCGTAATGTAGAAGTAGCTCTTAACGTAAATTAGGAGTAGCCGTAATGTAATTTAGTACTGGCTTATCACGAGTTGATGGGATTTGCCTTCAAGACTTGTATCTGCATTTGCTTGTAATCCTCGATCGAAAACTCACATGGAGGTATAAATTATCCTTTTTTTTCAGATTTAGGTATTTGATAGGTAATTTTATCTTGACTTGAATCTTTCATTCATCATTCTCATATTCGAAATGAACGACTAAAAGATTTGAACTACCGTTTAGCGAATCGAATGCAGAGGTTGAAAGATAATCTCAAATGATATATTAGTGATCGGGGATCAATATGGAGATATAATATTTATCGTTTTATCAGATTTAAGATTTGGTAGATAAATTTATATCTGAACTTGTACCTTCCTTTCTTATCTGTTTTCATTAATTGCGGTCCGAACAATAGTTTTAAACAACACGTCGAAGTGTTAAAAGTCTGAACCACCATCTAGCGTATCAAGTTCAAACTTGGGGGTTGTTAGATAATTCTAATTGGAGAATTATCACGGGGCATGAGTTAACTGAATTAACTCTTCGTTATTCAATTTGGCGACCACAGTGGGAGTTATTCTGTAAGAATATACAAGAACATAATAGAATTACACATAGATAAAACAAATTGAATAAGGAAGATTTAATTCGGTTAACTCAAGCCCCGTGATAATTCTCCAATTAAAATTATCTAACAACCCCCGCGTTCGAACTTGATACGCTAGACGGTGGTTTAGACTTAAACACTTCGATGTCTTGTTTAAAACTGTTATTCGAACCACAATTAATGAAAATAGATAAGAAAAGAAGATACAAGTCCAGATATAAATTTATCTACCAAATACTTAAATCTGATAAAACGATAAATATTACATCTCCATATTGATCCCTAATCGCTAATCTATCATTTGAGATTATCTTCCAACCCCTGCGTTCGATTCGCTAAATAGTAGTTCAAATCTTTTAGTCAAATCTTTTGGTCGTTCATTTCGAATATGAGAATGATGAACGAAAGACTCAAGTCAAGACAAAATTACCTATCAAATACTTAAATCTGAAAAAAGGATAATTTATACCTCCATGTGAGTTTTCGATCGAGGATTACAAGCAAATGCAGATACAAGCCTTGAAGGCAAATCCCATCAACTCATGATAAGCCAGTACTAAATTACATTACAGCTACTCCTAATTTACGCTAAGAGCTACTCCTACATTACGCTATGAACTACTCCTAAGGCTAGAGTTAATTCTATGAAAATGTACAAGTTTTTTATTCTGATGATCTCTCTCCTTCTTTCTCTTCTTTCTTGGCCGAATATATCTTGGCCTTGGGGAACTCACGTTCCTCTTTCTTGGGAACTGCCTTCAACTACCTTTAACTACTGATTTCAAATCTTTGACTCTTAGCGCATCTTTCTTAAATGCAGATTATTGGCTTTTTGGCTCTTTCTGTTTCTTTAGATTCGATTCTTGGGCTTTTATCTATTCAGTCCATGTTTTTATAGTCCTTTTTGAATTTGATGAGCATGTCTTATTGGGATTTTATTTCTCTGCTACTCGAGCACTCGCTCGAGCTTGTACTGAGCAACCTGCTCAAAATGAAATGCTGCTCGAGCTGGAATGCTCGAGCTACCATTTGTCTGAGTTTTATTGGGCCTTATCTTACCTACCTGAGGACCCAATTTCCTTCTTTTCGAATTTCTCCAATTTGGTCTATTTGGGCTTTGTAATTTGAAAGCCCAAATTATTTTATAGTGTAAATAATATCTCTCTGATATTTGTCGCTTTGGTGAGAAAATAAAAGGGTCTGTGAAGGTGTTTATATATAGGTTGTTAAACTCCAAGTTATAAATGGTGAGCTTAATCTGTAAAGGCGCCAAAGCCAGCAATTCGATTGAGAGAGAGAAGATCGATAGAGATAAAGAGAGAGATATAGAGAGTAAAGAATGTGCATATTTCACAATTTATCAAAAGTTGTTAGAATCAGCTCAATTTCCCCCATTTATACAAAACTTACTAAAAATATCTCTAACTAACTTTCTAACTAATTAATCCTGCTGGATACTTCTTAACTGTGCCAGGTGTCGTCCTCCCATTTGCCCGTGTCTCTAACCTTCTTTAATTCTGAATTAGGGTTACGTTGCCCTTTTCTTTCTCAAACGACACCGTTTTGGCAAAGTCATTTCTTTACTTATAAAAACGCACTCCCTTTTTTTTAATTTCTTTCTTCTTTCTTCTTCATTCCTGACATTACTTCCCCCTCAGAAGACTTAACCCCAAGTCTTTAACCTGCAATCTTGGAAACTAGGAAGTAATGGTAGAGTAATCTTCCCAGGTGGCTTCCTCCTCCAGTAGGTGAGACCACCTAATAAGTAATTGTATGACTGCGGTGTTGTTTTTTTTCACCATACGACGTGCCAGCACAACATCTGGCACCAGCAAAACTTTATCTTGATCATCAAGCATAGGAAAGGATGATGACACCCTCGCAGCTAGACTGATTGATTTTTAGCAAGGAAACATGGAATACATTATGGACTTTAGTCGTGGGTGGTAATTGAAGTCTGTAAGCCACTGTATCCACCTTCTGAACCACTGGAAAAAGCCCACAATACTAAGGACTTAACTTCCAAAGATCACTCTTTCTCAATTAGTGTTGTCTGTAAGGTTGCAGTTTTAAGAACACCAAATCCCCACATTGAAACTCTCTATCCACTCTCCTCCTATCCGCAAAAGTCTTCATTTTGTTTTGTGCTTTAGAGAGATGCCCCTTCAACTCTTGTACCAACAATTGCCTTTGTAAGATTATTTCTTCCACTCCAGTAACAGTATAGGGCTAAAATGGTCTTATGCTAAAGTGGTCAGGCTTATATCCATAGAGAGCTTCAAAAGGTGTCATTTGGATGGTAGTATGAAAGTTAGTATTATACCACCATTCGACTAAGGGTAAACATTTTCTCCATTGTTTTGGTTGGCCCATACACATACACCTCAAGTAATTCTTAACACATTAGTTTACCTTTCACATTGTCCATCAGTTTGGGGGTGATAGGCTGTACTCATGGCCAATTCTACCCCTAGTATAGAAATCAATTCCCTCCAAAACTGACTAGTGAAGATTTTATCCTTATCACTAGTAATGGTAGCAGGTAATCCATACAGTTTACATATCCCTTCAAAGAAGGTAGTGGCCATTTTAGAAGGAAGTAGAGAATGACTTAATGCAAAGAAGTGTGCATACTTGGTTAACATATCCACAACCACTAGGATAGTGTCCATTTCTCTGGATTTTAGTAATTTTTCAATGAAATCCATACACACATGATGCCAAGCTTGAGTAGGGATAGACAATGGTTGCAATAGTCCAGGGGACAAGACATGTTCAACTTTACACAATTGACATGTGGGGCATTGGCTCACAAATGACTTCACATCTTGTGCTACACCAGGCCAAAGGAAAATATTTTGGAGTCTAGATAGGGTACTCTTGACTCCAGAATAGCCCCCTATATTGGAGTCATGCATAGATTGGATCACCTGCTGTCTAAGTGAACTGTTTCCCACATACAACTTGCCCTTATACCTGAGAACCCCTCCTTTATAGCAGAACCATGATACATCCCATGGTTGAAGTGTAAAAGCTGCAATAGCTTCTTGGTCAAAGCTATCATCTTCATATGAGGATGCTAGTTGAGTCATCCAAAAAGGTTGCACACTTGTAATAGCCAAGCATTGAGTTTCTGTCATCACATTCCCCTCTAGCCCATACTCCTTTCTGGACAATGCATCTGCAGCTTTGCTCTCCACTCCTCTTTTGTATTCAATTCTATAGTTAAAGCCAAGAAGTCTGGCTAAGTATTTCTGTTGCAAGGGTGTAGTGATTTTCTGCTCTAATAAGTATTTCAAACTCTTCTGATCAGTTCGAATAGTAAATTCACACCCCCCTAAGTAATGTCTCCATTTACTCACAACTAGAAAAAAAATTTCATATATAGATAATCCTTGGCTTTTGGGCCCTAATGATTTGCTTAAGTAAGCAATGGGATGTTGTTCTTGCCTCTATTCCCAGTTGGCAAGCATCAGTCTCCAGCGCAAAGTGCTTGTCATAGTCAGGTAAAGCAAGTACTGGGGTAGTAGACATAGCCTTCCTCAATGTTTCAAATGCTTGGTCTGATTCAGTGCGCCACTGAACTTGGCCCTTCTTCAACAAGTTAGTGAGTGGCTTTGCTATGACTCTATGATCCTTTACAAACTTTCTATAGTACCCAGTGAGCACCAGAAATCCCCTTAGTGCTTTAACAGACTTAGGAACAGGCCATTCCATCATACTCACCACCTTAGAAGGGTCAGCAACTACCCCTTCCCCACTGATTACATGCCCCAAATACTCCACTTGTGTTACAGCAAAAGAACACTTAGACTTTTTTCCATACAATTCTTGTTGGTGTAATCTGTCCAATACTAATTTCAGATGAGTCATATAAGACTGCCAATGTTGGCTGTATACTAGTATGTCATCAAAGAATACTAGTACAAAGTCTCTTAGGTAATCCTTAAACAGAGAGTTCATTAAACTTTGAAAAGTAGCTGGAGCATTTGTTAGGCCAAAAGGCATAACCTTGAATTCATAATGGCCACTAACTGTCACAAATTCTGTTTTATCGATATACTTACTCCTCATCCTGATCCGATGATAACCTGCTCTCAGGTCTATTTTTGAAAAGACCCTAGCTCCCCTCAACACATCCAGTAAGTCCTCAATGATAGGGATTGGGAATCCATCCTTGATAGTAATAGAGTTAAGCATTCTGCAGTCTACACAGAATCTCCAAGTATTGTCCTTCTTCTTCACCAAGAGCACAGATGATGCAAAGGGGCTTTGGCTCGGTTAAATAATGCCACTATGCATCATTTCTTCCACCAACTTCTCAATCTCCTTTCTCTAAGTGTAAGAGTACCTATAAGGTTGTTGCTTAACAGGTTGGGCTCCTGGCTTTAGTTCAGTGGTGTGATCATGGGATCTTATGGGGGGTAGTGTCTTTGGTTTCTCAAAAATCATATCAAAGCTGGATAGTAAGCTTTCTAACTCCTCTTTTTGACCCTTTGTGTGATGTTGTATTTCCTTGACTTATGTCCCTCTTAGTAAGAAAATTTCACTAATGTGATCATAAGGATTTTTATTAATCACCTTCTGCAATTTATTACCAGTGAGCATTCTCACTACTGGTTCACTGTCAATCCCTTACAATGTCACAGGCTGCCCTTCTTTGGGTATAGATATATTTTGTTTCTCAAAATCAAAAGTTATAGGTTCAAATGTCTTCATGAGATCCACCTCTAACACCATATCACAGCCTCCTAGTTTAAGCAATCTCACATCAAATTTGAACTCCTGTACCCCCATAGTCTACCTGAATTTAGGACATTTTGAATTACACTCAATTTTATTGCCATCAGCCACTGTCACTAATAATGGATTAGTATATTCCAGCTCCAGGCCAGCCCTTTTAGCCACTTGGGGATCCACAAAACTATGGGTACTCCCTGTATCAACAAGTATAGAAATGGAGTTGTTTTTCACTTTACCCAAAAGTTTTATGGTGTCATGCACCCTTTGCCCAGCTAATGCATGGACTAAAATGTGAAGATCTTCATCTAAGTTCTCCTGATCCTCTTCTTCCTCACACTCCTCTTCTTCTTTAGCCAGTACCACAAACAACTTCTTACACTTGTAACCAAAGTGATATATTTCATCACAATTGAAGCATAATCCCTTCCATCTCCTAGCATTCATTTCTTCTTCATTTAGTCTCGTTACTGGGGGTACTATATTCCCAGTGTTTGTTTTATTACTAGGGCTTGGACTGAATGAGTTTTGTCTGGGAAACCTCGAAGTGTTCACAAAATTCCACTCACCTTACTTCCTCCCTTCTGAGCCTTAGTCATGGCCTCCCATGAAGATTCTTGTAGCTTGACATAGTGTGTAGCTTGGCCTAGTGTGATTGGGCTAAACATCTGTACCATTGGTTTTATCTCATCCTTAAGACCACTGATAAGACTCAATAAAATACTCCTCTGTCAAATTCCGATTCATGTTGAGCATAAAGGATTTGAGCTCTTCAAAACTCTCCTGATATGCACTCACAGAATGGGTTTGTCTCAATTTGTTAAAGTCTCCTACTATACTGCCTCTCCCTGCCTCCATGAATCTATCTAGAAGGAGATCAACAAACCTTCCCCATGACATATTCTCTATTCCCTCAATATAATCTTGATATCAGAGATCTGCCTTCCCTTCCATATTCATTGCAGCCAACAAAATCTTTTCATAGTCACTCATGTGATTAACTAAGAAATATTTACTACATTTCCTCACCCAACTTCTTGGATTCATTCCATCAAAACGTGGAAATTCCAGTCTAACCATCCTAGTATAATTCCCCATCATATTAGGGTTTCTACTTACATTTGGGTCAATTCCTCCTGCCACTGGGGATGGGCTGTAGTGGCCATTCTCGTTCACATGTGAATGACTCGGAATGTTGATGCTAAGGGATTGCGCGTGCATTGGCTCATTCCCTTTTGTATTGTTCAGATACTTCACAATTTCCTCCATTTGAGTCGCCATTAACCTGCGCATTTCTTGCATCATCTCCTGCCTCTGCTGCTCCATTTTTTATTCTATTCTTTTCGTATTCTCTATAAACTCATCCAATTGGTGTTTGATTTGCTTAATTCTTCCATTACTATCCATCATTGTCTGTGTTTTCATCATTATTGCTCCAAGATCAAGCTCTGATGGCTAATGTTAAACTCCAAGTTATCAATGGTGAGCTTAATCTGTAATCGCGCCAAAGCCATCAATTCGATTGAGAGAGAGAGAAGATCAAGAGAGAGTAAAGAATGTGTATATTTCACATTTTATCAAAAGTTGTTACAATCAGCTCAATTTTCCCCTTTTATACAAAACTTACTAAAAATATCTCTAACTAACATTCTAACTAATTAATCCTGCTGGATCCTTCTTAATTGTGCCGGGTGTCGTCCTCTCATTTTCTCGCGTCTCTAACGTTCTTGAATTCTGTATTAGGGTTACTGTTGCCCTTTTCTTCCTCAAACGACACCGTTTTGGCAAAGTCGTTTATTTACTCATAAAAACGCACTCCCTTTTCTTTTAATTTCTTTCTTCTTTATTCTTCATTCCTGACAGAGGTTTGGCCAAGGTCAGTGTTATGATTTATCTAGAATCATAAACCCTAATTCAAAATTTGGGGATAAATCAAATTAAGAAGATAAAAAATATGAGATTTGAGAGAGAATTCGAGTGAATTTGTAATAGTTTGCAAGTTATCTTTACAAATCAGTTCCCTTTCCTATTTATACAACAATTCCACTTCAAATCCAAGCTAACTCAGCCAACAATTACACAAAATATCTCTAAATACTTCTAACTAACTTTCGTGCTAGGTGTCGCACTCTGATTGGCTTTTGCTTCCTTGTCTGTTATGCTTGAAACGACACCATCTTGAACATCTTCCTAAACCTCATTTTTATAAGTTACACTTGCTTTTGAGCCCTTTTTTGTATTTTATACCTCGTCTTTGCCTTTTTAGTCCCTGCAATTTCCTTTCTATTGCCAGAAATGCTAACTTATATTCATTTGGACTTTTCTTTTAAGAACTCTTAATCTATAAAAGAGTTATAAGAGTTAAAAGTCTTGACATCATCAAAAAGAGAGAAATTGTTAGGAAATTTCATGTTAGATGTTTTGATGATGACAAGATAGGATTTTATGTTAGACCCCAAAAATAATGTAAGTTTCTGTTTTCATAGATCAATGTATAAGCGTTTGAAAGTTTGTAATTTTATTTTGGCTTCTAATTTTTTATCTTTGTAGATTTTAGACTAAGTATTAAATACTGAATCGCTACTAGAATTCTAGGTGAGTCTATTAGAGAAGAAGTTGAAGATCAGCGTCTGAAGTTAACAAAGATGAAGACCTGTTTCTTAGTGACCGTCAAACGCTAAAAAATCTCTTTTCAGGTTTTATGATCAAGCGCTCAAAGCACTCAAGCGACCTTTATTAGATTCATTTGAAATAAATCCTCAAGTCATTAAGGACTTAAATGCAATCATTCAACGGACATTTATTTTCAACGGGAAATAAATTCAAAATGCATTAAATGCTTGATAAGAACATTAAATGTGATAAGCTACTGTGACTTGTGGACAAGCCACCTTTTTTACTAGACTGTCAGAACTTCAGAGTTTATAGCTGCTCCCGTCCAATCGGATCCAGCAAATTTTCAAGAATGTCAGAGTTTAGGTAGAATCACACGCCGCGTGACAGGCACGCTCCTACATGTGTCCAACGGACAAATCCTAAGAATTGCCTATAAATACCTTACCTTCAGCAAACCCTAAAAATTAATGAATGTACAAAGACAGATATCACAAGAGAAAAAATACGTACATGCACGAGAAAAACTTGCTAAGAAAAAGCTTAGAAACTCCATAGCTAAAATCCTTCAAGCTTTTTATCTACATTCCAGACAGTCACAAATATCTCAAACCTCTTCCAAAGAAGAAACCTAAATTCTTACTGAGATATTCCAAGTTGTTTGATCTTCCCAAAAACAAACAAAACCTTTGTGACAAACCCTCAACCTTTCATCTGAGTGGGAAAGTTGTTGAACCCCATTACAGGCAGTATTTCTGAGTGAGAGAAGCTTGTAGAAGTCGATCTTCATTGGTGCTAAAATCTGTGTGATCAAGGAGCCCGAGATCTTTTTCACCCCTTTACTATCTTGTAGAAGATTCTGCGTGATTCTTTGATAATCAACCTAGTAAATTTCCTCTGAGTGAAAAAGGAGAAGAAGGACGTAGCTAGGATTACATCACCCAGTGAACCTTATATATCTTGTGCCATTTACTTTTGTTATTGTCTTGTGTTGGTCCCAAGTGGCATACGAAAGGGTCTAGAAGGGAGGGGGGGTTGAATAGACCCTGAAGTCTATTTCGACTTCAAAAAGTTTCGTACTAAAAAGGTTTTTGGACGCTTGAAGTGACTAACGCTTGACTTACGCGTTTACTTAAAGTGTAGGCGCTTTGGTGAAGCGTCTAACGAAGACTGTTTTTATAAAGTTAACTTAGATTTCAAGAATTGAATACTTCAACCGAATAGGTTTGAGCGTTCACTTCTTTGATCAGTGTTAGCACAGCGGAATGATTTTTGAAGTCTTCTTTTTAAAAGCTTTTAGCGTCATAGAAAGTTTCTTAGATGCTTAGCGATTGATTGTGTTTTACTTAATCAGTTTATGCAATAATATTAGATGAAAGTAACGACTGAAAAGTAAATGACACAATATTTGTAAGGTTCGTTGGGTGGTGTAATCCCAACTACGTCCTTTTTCTCCTCGAACACTTGGACGCAATCCACTAAAATGATTCTCAAAGAATCACACAAAATCTTCTACAAATTAGGGAGAGATGGATTTCGATGACTTGAGCTCCTTGATCACACAGATTTCTGCTCCAAATCACTTCAATCCTCTTGCTTCTTTCACCCAGAAATAAGGCAAGTATCCAACTTCGACTTCACACAGATCGCGAGGCTTGGATAGGGGTTTTTCTAAGAGGGTTTGTTTGATTTTGATAAGTTCAAATAACTGGGAATATCTCAATAGTAATGTAGTTTCTTCAAAAAGAATGTTTGAGATATTGGGTTGACTGTCTCAGGATTTGATGAAAAGCAAAGAGAATATTTTCTTGAGTATTCTGGCTTTTCTGAGAGTTTAAGGAATGAGACTTCAATGCAACAGCAATTTGGCTTGATAATTGTTCTCTCTGTTTGGCTTGTTGTTGAAGTTCTATTTATAGGCATTCTTGGAAAAAGTTTCCGTTTGACACATGCAAGGGCGCGTGTTTCTCACTTCCGCGAGTGAACAACTTTTGTCCTTTTTCCTGAAAATCTGCTGCACAAAAGTTGGTGCTGCAGTCTTTGAATAGTTGACAGTCCAATAGGGTGGCTTCTCCGTACGTCTGAAAGTGCTTATCACATTTAATGCTCTTATCAGCATTTAATGCATTTGAAATAAATGCCGTTGGTATTTAATGCTCTGAGAATATTTGCATTAAACTCCTTCCTATCTGACGCTTTAGGAGAATGTTTGTCATTTGATAGACGCTTCATTCATGAGCTGAAACTTTCATTTAATCTGGAGGACTTTTTTTAATGTTTGGACGTTTGAAAAAGTCTTCAGACTTCATTTAGAAGTGTAGACGCTTGAGGCTTTAGTCTTTTTTACTTGACACCTCACTCAGAACATGTCAGGCGCTTAGAGTGAACTTCTTCAAACTTCATTCACTATTGATTACTTGGACGCTTGAAGTCTTCAGATTTCGCCGTCTTGATAAGCTCACTCAGAAAGTATCAAATGCTTAACCTAACCGACTTCTTGATCTAAGAATATCAAAAGTAAAAGATAAAATAGAGCCTATAGATTTCTAATGTTCAAACGCTTACACAAGTATCTATGAAATTTAAGCGTACATAACTTTGGAGTCTAACATAATTCCTAATTGTCATCATCAAAATCTTAACATGAAATTTCCTATCATCTTGTTTTATATTACATCATTTATTCTGAAAAAGAAAGCAAATCTGCAAAGCGATTAACTAACCAAACGAATGCTAAAGCTTTAAAAATCATTTCCGTTGTGCTAACCCTGATTAAATGATCTAAGCATTACCCTACTTTGGTAAACTGCTAAAATCACTAAGTCTAAATTATCTTTACTGAAGCGCCTGACTAGGGGTGTGCGCAGTCGGGTTCGGGCGGTTTTAAAGAAAAAAATCAACCCGACCCGATATATGCGGGTTGACAAAATCTCAAACTAAAACCGTATAATTAATCTTTCAAACCGAGCGGTTCGGGTCGGTCGGGTTTAATATATTTAGCGGGCGGGTTGGCGGGTTATCAAATTATAATTATAATTCTTACAACTTACTTTTAGTTTCAATTGGTAAGTAAGAAATTAAATAACATATTTGTTGTACATTGAACTAAAATAAATTAAGTTGGTGAGAAATACAAAAATTAGTGGTGTTATTAAATAAAAATTATATTTATCATGAATTGTAAACTCTAAAATATTAAAAAAATTAAATTATCTTATAAGTTTATCATCAAAATATACATCTACATCTTTGTTCAAATCAAGTAAGAACATATATTCAAAAGTAATAATTTATTTACTCAAATTAAAAATAAAGTGTTATTACATTAATATGAATAAAACCATTCTTATTAGAGTTTATATATATGCTATATACTTTTAAGAGTTTAGGATTGATCTTTAACTCTCTCTCTCTCTCTCTCTCTCTCTCTCTCTCTCTATATATATATATATATATATATATACAATTAGTGGTCGGGTAGCGGGTTACAATTATTAAACCCACCACCCGACCCGAAAGTGGCGGGTTGTAATTTTTTCAACCCACCACAATTATTTAATAATTTCAAACCGGCGGTTTTCGGGCGGATCGGGTCGATTTGGGCGGGTTGAGCGGGTTTATGTACACCCCTACGTCTAACCCAAGCGCTCAGCTTTCTAAGCATTCTAATCTTTAAAAGTGATACGAAATTTTTGAAGTCGAAAAAGACTTCAAGGTCTATTCAAACCCCCCCCCCCCCCTCTAGACCCTTTCGTTTTCCACTTGGGACCACCAATAAATAAATATTGTTATATTTCAAACAATTAACTACATATTTTGTCCTAAAAAGCCCTAAAAAAATGAGACCCATAAACTAAACTTAAACTAGGGTTTCACTTACGAACTTATTTTTCTTAAAAAAATAAAAAAATCAGTTCACCTTCTTAAAAAATAGGACATGCGGAAAAAACCAGTTCACCTTTTTGGAACCCTAGGATTTGGGACTCGTTTCTCTCACTTCGATTGCAAAAATGTGTTCGGTCATCGTTCCTCTCTCTTCGATTCGAAGTATAAGTATTAACTAGAAAAAATGTGAGTTTAAAACACAATTTTACCATGGACCCCTAATACCATTATGTCAGAGGGGGGAATAAAAAAATTTGGAAAACAAATGGGTGAGAAAAATGAAAAAACAAAATTCAAATTTTAAAAAAAAATAACCTAAAACGGGCAGGAACATTGTAAAAAACTTGAGTTAGAAACGCGATCTTACCGTGGACTCCCTAATACCGTTATGTCAGAGGAGGGAATATGAAAATTTGGAAAACAAATTGGCGGGAAAAAGGAAAGAACAAAATTCAAAATTTTAATGTAGAAACCCTAAAACAGGTGGGAACATTGTTTGGGGTTTAGGGGTTACTATTTTAGAGTATAGGGTTTAGGGTATGTATTATAAAAGAAAAAAACTATATAACTGAAATTTGAATTGATCAATTTATCTAGATTAAGCTAATCAATTCATAGGCTAATATATTTGTACCATTTCCTATTTTATATTAATTATAAGTCATTCCTTTTATGGTACATTTTTCAAATTACTTATAAGTTATTCATATTAAAATTAATCTAATTATTATCCATCTTAATGAACTATGCCAAATATTTAATAGTTATAGTTCAACACAATCAGGCAATATATTTAATCAAAATATTGAAAACACTAATGTAGAAATGACATATTCAATAAGTGATAGTATATGTAACACAATGACATATGATATATATAGTTTCATTGGAGAACACACTACAAAAAAATGCACTTGTTATGACGAAACAATTGTAAGGAGACCATAAGTCCTCTTAAAAGCTAGCTTTTTTGTAAGGAAATATAGTTGTTGTCACGAAAAAGTTCACTCTTTTGTAACAAACACAAATTTTGGTTACTAAAAATAAAAAATCGTCACCAAATAGTTATTCTTTAGTGAGGACAACAAAATGTCGTTACGCAAAGTAAGACTTGTCACAAATAAAGTTTATTGTAACGACATATTTATTATATTGTAACAGATCAAATTTCGTTACCCTTAAAAAACTTCTGTAACGTTTGTATTCTTTACAATAGAATACATATTTTTTCTATTTCGCATTGGCGAGCAACTAGGCGCCTATATTCTGACGTAATTATATAAATAATTGTTTTTTAATCAGATTCTTTTCAATTTTTACACCCTCCTTTCCCTCTTATTTTTCAGCTAGGTTTCTCTCAATGTTTCATTCACCCATTTCAGCAAATTTGTATATAATAATTGTTAGTTTTGAATTTTCCTTGAATGTTATGAAACTCATGATTTAGAGTTTAGGCCTTTAGGGTATAGGGTTTAGGCTTTAGAGTTTAGGGTTTGGGTCCAAGGTTTAAAGATTGATCATATAATATGTCAAATGGTATAGTTCATGTGTACAAAATATTAACAAAGTACCGATTATTCTTCAACAACGATTTTCCCAGAATTATACATTTAATGAAAAAATTAAATAACATGTAAATAAAATCTATCTTAAATTATGATAATTTAAAGACAATTGAAATTTGAATTGTATTTAAAGATTAGAGTTCAAGTTCGAAATGATTGATGATAAAATCGAATTTAGTATACTCTTTTTAATTCGATTTAAAATAGGATAATTTGAGCCCATACTGAATGCATCCCGAATGTCAGATAATTAAAACGAACTGAATAATATGACGCATACTTAAATACTTCAGTGTAATATTAAGTTAATAATAACAAGGTACTTAACTTAGAAATAAAATATTTTCTAAAAATATATTAAAAATGCAAAAGCCAAATTAAAATTGTAAGTACTACAATGTTTGTATTAGAATAACCCAAATATTCCTTCAAAAAAAAAAATAACCCAAATATTTATTTTATATAAAAACTTAAATCATAATCTAAGAAGTTAAATGTAATTTAGTTCAAGAATCATCAAATGTTGACACATTAGTGGAAAAATTAATAGTTAACTTTTTCAAATAAAAAATCACCACTTAAAAAAAAAGACCTATGGTCACATAATACCTTTTTCTTATATTTTTGCAATTGTGTAAGTATAAATACCCTATGCTTATGCTTGCACTTTTCTGAAACTGAAAGTGTCACTATACACAAGGTATTCTCCATTTTTAATTTTTTTTTCAATTCTAAAGGAAGGAGAAAATTAAATAAATAATATAAAAATAAATAGAAAATCAGAAAATACCACCAAAAATGGTGGTATTCAGATTTTAGCATGTTACGACATACCCTATGTCGTAACACAATTAATATTTTTTTTTCTGTTTTTTTCCCGCTCATTTTTCTCCTTTTTTCGTGCATTTTTTAGTTTCGACTTGAGCATATAAATTGTAGACTTTCATATAAACTTTGTAACCACACAAGAATGGACTCATTCCAAAACCCGACTGAAGAAATATGACAAGTAAAAAAGGACACATTAGAGCAATTTTTTAAAGAAAATAATAACGTTGTCTATGTTTCCGGCTCATTTTTCTCCCTTTTTCGTTCATTTTTTAGTTTTGACTTGAACACATAAATTGTAGATTTTCATATAAAATTTGTAACCACACAAGAATGGACTCATTCCGATACTTAAGTGAAGGAATATGACAAGTAAAAAAGGTGACATATACGGATTTTTCAGAAAAAAATATTTTTTCGCTATCTTCGTGATGATTTTTCGACATTTTTTGTACATTTTCAGGCTTCGACTTCAACACAAAAAATGTAGATTGACTCACAAAGTTTATAACGGTATGAGAAAGGATTCATTTCGATATCCGAGCAAAAAAATACACGTTAAAATGGAACAGATTTTTTCGAAAAAAATATTTTTTCGTCATCTTCGGGATGATTTTTCGACCTTTTTTGTATATTTTCAAGTTTCAACTTGAACACAAAAAATGTAGATTGACTCACAAAGTTTGTAACGGTATAAAAATTGATTGATTTTGATATTCGAGTGAAAAAATACAATATGTTCAAACGGAACGGATTTTTCGAAAAAAAAATATTTTTTCATCACCTTCGGGATGATTTTTCGACATTTTTTGTACATTTTCATGCTTCGACTTCAACACTAAAAATGTAGATTGACTGACAAACTTTGTAACAGTGTAAGAATTGATTCATTTCGATATCCGGGCGAAAATATACAATATGTTAAAAAAGACATATATAAAATTATTTTTTGGAAAAAAATAATTTTTCGTCATCTTCGGGATGATTTTTCTACATTTTTTGTACATTTTTGGGCTTTGACTTCGACACTAAAAAAGTAGATTGACTCACAAAGTTTGTAACGGTGTAAGAATTGATTTATTTCGATATCCGGATGAAAAAATACATTAAATTGAATAAAAACGTTTTAAACATGTTGTATTTTTAAACCTGAATATCGAAATAAATCAATTCTTGCACCGTTACAAACTTTGTGAGTCAATCTACATTTTTTATGTTGAAGTCAAAGCTCGAAAATGTACAAAAAATATAGAAAAATCATCCCGAAGATGACGAAAAATTATTTTTTTCCAAAAAATTCGTATATATATGTCTTTTTTAACATATTGTATATTTTCACCCGAATATCGAAATGAATCAATTCTTACACCGTTACAAAGTTTGTGAGTTAATCTACATTTTTTGTGTTGAAGTCGAAGCCTGAAAATGTACAAAAATGTCGAAAAATCATCCCGAAGATGATGAAAAAATATTTTTTTTTCGAAAAATCCATTCCGTTTTAACATATTGTATTTTTTCACTCGAATATCAAAATAAATCAATTCTGATACCGTTACAAACTTTGTAGTCAATCTACATTTTTTGTGTTGAAGTCGAAGCCTGAAAATATACAAAAAAGGTTGAAAAATCATCCCGAAGATGACGAAAAAATATTTTTTTCGAAAAAATCTGTTCCATTTTAACATGTTGTATTTTTTTACTCGGATATCTCGAAATGAATCAATTCTCATACCGTTATAAACTTTGTGAGTCAATCTACATTTTTTGTGTTAAAGTCGAAGCCTAAAAATGTACAAAAAATGTCGAAAAATCATCACGAAGATAGCGAAAAAATATTTTTTTCTGAAAAATTCGTATATGTGTGTCCTTTTTTACTTGTCATATTCCTTCACTCAAGTATTGGAATGAGTCCATTCTTGTGTGATTACAAAGTTTATATGAAAATCTACAATTTATGTGTTCAAGTCAAAACTAAAAAATGAACGAAAAAGGGAGAAAAATGAGTTGGAAACATAGACAACGTTATTATTTTTTTAAAAAAATTGCTCTAATGTGTCATTTTTTACTTGTCATATTTTTTTATTCAGGTATCGGAATGAGTCCATTCTTGTGTGGTTACAAAGTCTATATGAAAGTCTACAATTTATATGGTCAAGTCGAAACTCAAAAATATATGAAAAAAGGAGAAAAATGAGCGGGAAATAAGAGAAAAAAATAGAAAATAAAATAAAATATTAATTGTGTTACGACATGCATCATGTCGTAACACAATTGAATTTATAAAAAAAAAGGAAATTGTGTTACGACATAGGGTATGTCGTAACACGCCTGTTACGTCCCCTATGTCGTAACATGCTAAAATCTGAATACCATCATTTTTGGTGGTATTTTCTGATTTTCTATTTATTTTTATATTATTTATTTAATTTTCTCTTAAAGGAAGGGGATACCCTACATCTCTAACGCGAGAAATTCGGGTTAATAGTTATAATCTTGGGTCATAAAGATTCTATCTACCTCCATAAAGGAGCACTAAAAAGAATGGGCTATTACTACACTTTTCTACCTACATTTTTTCACATGTTCGGTAACAAAGGAGCCTCCCCACACTTTCTTGTCAAGTACAGTAAAGTCTAAATCTTTCATTTTTGTTTTTTTTTTAATCCAAAATTCCAAATCCCTCCAGCGCTCAAACAAGCGGCAAATGAAATAGAAGTCTAATTTTTCCCCCCAAATTGAAAAATGAGAAAACCTACCCAAACCGTTCTCTCTGTCTTTTTGCGCTTAGTTTCTTTTTCCTTGAGCTCAAAATCTCCAATTGTCTTCCCCATCAACGGTTGCCCCACTGCTAAATCAATTCATTCGACAAATTCTCTGTCTCCGTCTCTCGCTGTGTGGATTTTATTGCTATGTTATTTAGTAATTTATATTTTTAGAAATAGATGCTCGTCATGCATCTCTCGGTCGACGAACGGTATTGATTTGCCCCTATCATTTCCACACAAAGAATTTATACTCAATTTTTGAGTTTATTCCCATTAATAATCTATTAATCATTGGGTTTCTTTTCTGAAAAAAATCAAACTAGATTTACTTTTGGAAGAAATTTGACAGAAGCGAGTTGCAGAAAGATTAAGCAAAACGTCCTCTGCACCAGATCTCACCAAACCTCCCATTGGTATTGAATCTTTTTAACCTTTGATGTTTCCTAAAAGTTTGTTGAATCTTTTCCCTACACTACAAGAAAATGGGCCTTTTCCTACGCGAAGGAAAACGTAGGAATTAACTTATTTCCTACATTTTGGCCAACGAAGGCATTATAACTTGTAAAGCCTACACGGATATACTAAACCGTAAGCAAAAGTTACTAAAGCCTGCGCTTGAGCCCCCGTAGTTATTAAGTTTTTGAAAACATTGGTATTGCCTACTCTTTGGGCTTTAATGTAGGGAACTCATTGATATTTAGGGGTGTTTATCGGTTCGGTCGAAAATCGAACTGAAATTTTGGTTCTCCGAAATTCCATACCGAAAATCGAACCGAAAAAATTCGGTTCGGTTTGGTTAAGTTAGAAACCAAACTTTTCGGTTCGGTTCGGTTTTCAGTTAAACCGAATTTTCTGAAAAATAAATAAAAAATAAATAAATATTAAACTAAAATATAAAATTATATAAAAAATAAATAAAAATAGAAAAAATTGGTCATTTTCTTTCTTTTCCTGTAAGTTGTCACTAGGAAACACACTTTTTATAGTTTTTATTTATATTATATTATATAAAAATAAAATTAAAAAAATTAAATAATAAAATAAATTCAGTTTTCGGTTAATCAAACCGAACCTCAAAATCAAAACCGAACCAAAAACTGAATTTTTCGATGTTCGGTTCAGACGGTTAACCAAATTTTTTATTTTTATGAACACTTCGGGATATTACCTACTCTTTGAACTTGTGTAGGTATTAGTTATCAGATTGAGAGGGCTCTGAAATTTTATAAAAAAGTTGCGGGAACTAAAAATACGCCTAAATATCTCTCTTCCTTCTTTTTTCTAAAATCATTTTGTAAAATCACTCCACGGTAGAGAAACCCAGTTCTCCCCTACCGACCTTAAACCCAAAATGAAACCCTGGCCATTAATGTTTCGATTTGAGGTAATTTCAAAACATTATTACTAGTGCTTCGATTTTGTGTCCTGTGAAGTTTATAGAGATAGAGATAGAGAGGTGATAACATAGCTAGGTTGAGTCTTTCTCATCATCTCATCATCAGATTTATGAATTACATTAGAATTTTTGTCCATATATATTTTGAAATGCGAATCTTACACAGCTGCTGCTTCTTTGGCCACTTTGCATTTCATAACCTATGTAGTTAATTTTCTATATCATCTTATGCAATTATTTGAGTTCTGCGAAGATGGTGATGGATGGAAATTGAGTGGCATGTTATTGAGGTAATAATATTTTCTCTAATTGAGTTTTGTTATTAGGGCTAAATGTTTGTGTTATTGTGGGCAAAATGAATCCCATTTTCTTTAATTGAATTTATTTAGGTCAATTGCTTAGTTTTTTTAAAATCTGAATTTTTTGTGTTGGTTGAAATTTATTTAGGTAGCAATTTCTTGATTCCTTTTCTGTAATATTTTCACTCATTCAGTGACAGCCTTTTTCTTGTCTTGTAGATTTTCTTCATTACTTATGTATTCTCTAACAAATTATCTAAGATGATAAAACACTTAAGTTGGCTTGAATGCATATAAACTTCCATCTGTATAGGTTTTCTATTCACCTATAACCCATAGTAAACTTAGGAATACAATGCCTTGAAATAATTGAAATGCATTCACATATAGTAAAACTTAGTGCATACCTTGAAAGAAATTTTTCTTTGTTTTGATTCCTAATATTGTGTATTTATGCAGGTTAGGGGACTTAGGATTCTATTATCTCAAGTTATTCTTAGAATTTCAGGTAATACTCTGAGTAATTGTTTCTCATTTTGGTTTTGAGAATAAAAGTAGTTTTTTTAAGTTTTTAGTATCAGAAAATAATAATACTTTTGTTTTTCATTAATTAAGATTATTGTGAGGTTTTTTGGCTTGAAAAAAGAGGGTTTTTTTGGCTAAATGAAAATGAGGCTTTGAAAGCGTCTGTTTTGATATAGTTTGTACTCGAAACTGAGGCTATGAAAGCCTCGGTTTTAATCTAGTTTTTTGCCCAAAATGGTGGACTTCGGTTGAAACAGAGACTTTGAAAGAATTGATCTTTATGTGTTCAAATATTCAGTCAAAACCGAGGCTTTGAAATAAGTTGTGTCTAATTAAAGTGTTATTTAAATATGAGATATAAATTGAACTTGAGAAGTGACTTGAAATATTTGGGTATAGCTTGTTGTTTCAATATTGAGCTCTGCACTTTTGTCCAGAATTGACATGAATTTGATTTGATATATTTTACTTATATATATTAGATACAAATGATACAATTATAAGCTAATATGAGCAACCCTTCTTCATACGGTTCTTCTTCCATTTCCTTAGTTTTGTCTACTTTTTCTAACTAGTAATTATTTAAGGTTAATTACTGTTTAATAAGTAATTGATAAGGGTTGAGTTAGTTTGCTAGTTATTTGCTGGTATTGCTTACCAATTTGTTGTTTAGGGAGGGAACTATTGAACTACTCTCTTCCTTCTTCTATTGTTTGAATTTGTATTGATATTGTTGTTAGTTTTTGCATGTTGTGCGCTGTGATGGTGGTGCGAGAATAAAGATGAAACTTTCTCTTGTTTGCAATATTTGTAAAGATTCTACTTCTTTTTTGTGAAGTTTTTCATGAATTATAATTTTTTCGGTATTTAGTTGTTAGGTGTTGTGATGGGTAGAGCAAGGAAGCATCCTCGTGGGACCATGATGGGTGGAGAGATGGATGTTGTTGCATCATCAGGTGCCACACGCAACAATGTCGCGTCTTCTCAATCTTCTCGATCAGATTCACAAGTTAACAGTCAGCCCCAAGAACAATTAGAAGGATCTACTGTACCCGCCACAACTACATCTCATGGCTCTACTACCCCTGACACATCATCCACATCAGGTATAATTTTAGTAAATAGATATGTATATCATCAGTAGTATTATGTTTTTTGATTCATTTTCTTTTGACAGAGTCATCAAAAAAAGGTAGGGGTAACTCCCATTTACCTCCTTTTTGGAACAGTGGTGATCCGGATAAGAGACTAAAGGTATCGTTGATTGATCTTGGTTCAATCATTGGAGAGGACCATGCTCAACTGTCCACTGTCTTCGGTGTCCTTGCAAGGATGGGGCACCTATTACCTCTAAACTATGAGAAGTGGTCGGATATGCCAATGTCAAGGCATGATGCTGTTTGGAACGATGTTCAAGTAATGAAATTTGTCATGTGATTTGAACAATATTTCTTATTTTATTCGTATACTTTACTCAAATCAATATTCTATTGTGTGTAGGCCAATACTCCCTTGCCCATTGAAGCTAGGAAAGTTGTACTAACTAATCTGAATCTAATATGGAAAGATTGGAAAAAGGATTTGAAAGCTCTCCATTATATGCCACATAAAGACGATCCAGAGTACCTTGCCATGGTACCGGATAACCGAGTCGAACCTATGCAATGGAAAAAACTTGTGGACTAGTGGAGCAAACCTGATGTGCAGGTATTAAACATCTATTAATGTATATATAATATTTTTCATGGAGGTAATTTATAACGTTGCAGTAACAATGGCTAGAAGAGATGATTTTGATGTATACTCACGTATGTATGAAACAGAGCCCTATGGTAATCAAATGTTTGATGATCGTATTTCTCTAAATGATGACGATGCTAATTGGGTTCGGGATGGAGTTGAAGGAACCTTAGTTGATGTTAATGATAGTGAGCATTATGACGAGGATGAGGATTGTGATGAAGTAGACGAAGGGCGCTTCCTCTTCTTGCAGAGATTCAAGTAGTGAGGTAAGCATTAAGACATTGATCAATTATATGCATATGTGCTCAAATTGAATATCTTTATTTCAAATGGAGTAAAAAGTTCCATGATTTTTCCCTCTTATCAGTTATCACCTTTGTTTGTCCATGTCATTAGCAATTGATAAGTTATTTATCATCTCATCTTTAATATTTGAATTCAAATTTATATATTTGTGTGGTTTGTTGGTTTGATTTTTTGTTAACAGGTCTAGTGTATGTTGATGAAGAAAGTAGATGATTCAGAAGTCACGGATGAAGTGAAGTATCAAGATTTTTAAATTATTGGTGATTATTCTAGTTTATGTTTTCTTAGTTCATTTCAATGTTCATTTAGTAGAGAATTGGTACAATGCAAGGTTATTTTGAGTACGGACTTAATTATTTGGTTAAAAATTTGGATATTTTGATTGGATGATGAAATTTGTATATTGTTTTTGGTTAAATTGTTGGGTGATTAGATAGGATGATGAAGTTTGTGTTTATATATTGTTTTTTATAAAGATTTTTGCATTTGTGTATTATTTTATTGCTGATTCCAGATTGTGGGTGAACATTAAATTGAACAGTACAGGATAAAAAAAAATTAGGAATAAAAATAATACCAAAAAAAATTAAAATGCAAAAGACTATTAACTACGGGCCTCTAAACCGTAGGCTAAGACTTGAGAGATTTATTTCCTACCGTACCCAAACCGTAGGCAAATACCATCAAATAATGCCTTCAACCAAATAAAACGTAGTTTCTAAACGACAATGCCTACGCTTATACCTACGTAGGCATTCTTATTTTTTTTTTTTGACCTTTTGCTACTCTAGTAAAAACATAGGTAAAGACAAACTAATTATACCTACTGGTGTCAAAGCGTAGGCATAAATTCATAATGCCTACACTTTTACATTCGGAGGTACTGTTGACCTTTTTGTCAACAACTTTTCACACCCTGATAAAACCGTAGGCATAAGCGTAGTCTTTACATTGACTACGCTCGGAACACCGTAGGCCAATATTCCCTACCCCTTCATTTACTACGGGGTGCAAAGCGTAGCTAAACCGTAGGCAATAGTATATTGCCTACGGTTCGCACCTTTTAACTACGGTGTGGCCTCCGTAGGAAAAACCTATTTATTTTGTAGTGCTATTTCCGCCTTTGATAGATGATATGGTGATAAAAAAAATCGGAGGATGCAAATCTACTCTCATAGGTACCACTTATGCTCTCTCTTGTTTCTTTCCACGACAAGTATTGAAGGTCTTTGCTTTGTTTGTTTTTTGTGCAATATGAACATTATTTGTGCATCTTAATATTGTTTAATGCAGAATGATATCATTGGTTTAGTATCACAATTGAAAGACATACAAAGGAATGCAGGCTTGAGTAAGCAAACAGGAAATTGACCTCAACGGTATCATAACTTAAGGGAGCTTTACTTTCATAACGATAACTAGATAATGTTTCAAATAATACAATGGATTCAGAATTTTAGTTGTGCAAGAATTCATTTAGTGAATTTAGGTAGCTAAATCTCACAGTTGATGTTTGTCATGGTTGTCGGATTAAACTTCTAAAAACTTTGTGCAACTTGTTAGGGTGTTTATTAAACGATCGGTTTCAACGATGTTTGCTATGATGTGATTGCAAGTCGAAGGTACAATGAAGTGTGCAAATTGATATCCTGGAATTTATATTTAGACTTTTATTAATTTCTGTTATCCTTGTGTACATTTCTTGGTTATCAGTTAGCTAGTTTTACTAAAACTACTATGTGATAATTCCTCTAACATCTGTTCTCATACATGTTTAGGATTGATTTCAGTATATTTGGGGCAGGGAGGATGTAACTAAGAGCTCTCATTGAGACAAGCTTTGTATAATTCTTATCCATGCTACCTATGAGTGCAAGTATGTCTATCTCTTTCTTATATGACTCTTAGTCCTTTAGTCTAATGTTTTCATGAGTGATTCATGGATTTCTTGATCGAATAATATTATGCAATTCACAAAGAGTGGTTACGGATTGCTTTGACATAGTTTTGTGGTATTGGTTTGATGCTCTTGTTTTTTTCCTTGGAGTTATGATTTTATGACTTTTATAGTTTTAATTCCGATGTAATGAACTATTTCATTTGTATTTTTACATCGTGCTTACTTTGTGCATATATGTTGATAAAGGTGGTACACGGAGAAGATTGATGCAAAAGAGTTAACATCTCTTGGATGGATGAGCTCTAATGAACTTTTAATAATTAATCTTGAGCCAAATCTCAAGTATCTTCATTTATTTTTCGATACTAAATATTCATCTATGATAATCAGGGAAGAGCTCGATTTCACCACTTCGTATCCCACTTAAGAGCACATGATCTGTTTCTACTAGATCGGTTTCTCCAAACCCCTACTCGAGTAGACATCAAGTAAGTAGTGATGCTAAATATTACTAAATTGTGATAGAAAACACATTTATATTTGATGATTATGAAAGAGACGAGACAGTTACTGTTGTTCTTGTTTCCATTGCCTCATATGAGGCTCCAGTATATGTACCTCATATGAGGGAATGCTTAAATTACACAGTTGCTTTTGTCCCGGAACTAAAGATTTATGTTCTTCATAAGATATTAATTAGCTTTTTTACTTATATATGAGAATGAGAATGTTTGAGATGGTACCCTGACATGGGGTTCATGAAAGTTATTTTGTATTTAGCTAAAAGTAAGACATTACTCTTTTCTTATGAATTAAAAGTTTGATTATTACCTTTTATGTTTGAGCAGGAGATGACAAAATGAAGTATTAGTTAAGAAAGGTGTGCACTGAAAGTTATTCTGTAAATAGCTATGTGCTTTGTTGTCTTTTTTTCTTGGACGTATTTGTGTAAATCTCTTTGTTCATGTATTTATTGTCTTATGAAGTATATAGTGTAACTTGCATTGATCTTAGGTCATGCTTGTTTTTGAATAATCACATATAACATTAATATGGTAGTTAAGCTTTGATTAATAGACATATGAGCCATAAATAATGCATTCTTATTATCATTGCCATTCTTTTCAAGTCATTAAATCTCCATATTTGTATCTTTTATATTTTTGTCTAGCTAAACTCCAATAAGATAAACCAAAATATGTCTAAGGCACTTTCTTTGTTGGGATGAATATTTGTTATTGTCAGATATGAATTTCCTTTAGTTTGTTTCTGTTATCTTGCTCTTTTAGTCAGTTTATATTTTGTGAGAAAAATGGTGGCTGTTTTTTGTTTTTTTATTTTTTACAAGTTTAACGGTCTAAATTTAATTAAACTTTTAACTTTGGTCATATTTGCAGGTTTAGGAATAAATGATCAAATCAAGGGAGATGGAGATGGAACATGAAATTAAAAGATTCCCATGCATTTTGTTAACTTGACCAACTTTGTGTAGTACTTTGTTTAAAAATGTTGCTTGTTTTTTGTCTGACTGAAAGCTACTATGTATTGAACTTGGGATTCTTTTGTAACAATTTGGAATGATCTATCTAGTGTGGGTTTTGCTTATCAAGTTAAATTATTATGATATTTCTTCATTTTCTTTTTGCATATTGAGTATTTTTATGTGTTCGTCACTACTACAGAAATGACCTATAACAGCGATTTTTTTGGGCCTATGACAGCGGTTTTTAACCGCTGTCATAGGTACCGCTGTCATAGGTCAAAACCATATGACAGCGGTTCTATAGAAACCGCTGTAGTAGGGTGAACCCTATGACAGCGGTTCCGGAAGAAACCGATGTCATAGTGTTAAAAAAATAATAAAAAACCCTATGACAGCGGTTCCGGCGGAACCGCTGTCATAGGGTCATTTATTCAAAAAAAAAATTAATTTGGACCCTATGACAGCGGTTCCGGCTGAACCCCTGTCATAGGGTGGTTTATTTTTTATTTTTTAAATTTTATTTTATCGTTTATAATGTTACCATGTCGGAATGACACGAAATTTGCACGGTCATAGTGAAACGGCATTCTGAACAAAACGCAAATATTTGCGCTCTCGTAATTTTAGCCATCCGAGATCGTTTAAGGCCTCAAATACGCGTTTTCTGAACAAAATATGTATTTTTGTAATAAAACGCGTATTTGAGGCCTTAAACGATCTCGGATGGCTAAAATCACGAGAGCGCAAGATAACATCTTGCGTTTTGTTCAGAATACCGTTTCTCTATGATCTTGTGAATTTCGTGTCATTCCAACATCGCAAAATTTCAACCGAAAAATATTTTCATAAATACACAAATATACGTACACCCACACATACACAAATATACATAACCCATCAACATATACACAAATATACATACACTCATCAGCATATACACAAATATACATACACTCATCCACATATATACATACACAAATATACACACACCCACACATACACAAATACACCCATTAACATATACACAAATATACATACACCCATTAACATATACACAAATATACATACACCCACTAACATATACACAAATATACATACACCCATCCACATATATACATACACAAATATACATACACCCATTAACATATACACAAATATACATACACCCATCCACATATATACATACACAAATATACATACACACACATACACATACACCCACATATACACAAATATAAATACACCCACACATACACAAATATACATACACCCACACATACACAAATATACATACACCCACACATATACAAATATACATATATATATATATAGGGAGAGAAAGAGAAGAGGCTTACGGTCGTGGTGGTGGCGGCGGCGGCGGCGGTGCAGGTATGTGGTGGTGGTTCGGGCGGCGGCGGCGGCGGTGGCGGTGGCGGTGCCGGGCTTTTGGGGGGGGGGGGATCGAGAGTAGTGAGAGAGAAGTTGAAATGGATTTTAAATTTTGAAAGTGAGAGAATTAGGGGGGCTGCCTGGTAACCTAGCTAAAAACCCGACCGCCTATGACAGCGGTTCTGGTACGAACCGCTGTCACAGGATTTTTTTAATTTTTTTTTTTAACAGACACTATGACAGCGGTTCGGGGAGAACCGCTGTCATAGGTCCGAACCGAATAGCACTATGACAGCGGTTCGGGGAGAACCGCTGTCATAGGTTCGAACCGAATAGCCCTATGACAGCAGTTTTGAAAAACCGCTGTCATAGGTACGCTGTTATAGGTCATTTCTGTAGTAGTGCGTTTAGACTATTGGAAGCAAGTTTATAAATGTTTCCCAAAAAACATTAGGTAAAAAAATATTTTGGTCATAATTTACTATCTGTGACGAAATTATTCAACAATATATATTAAATTGATTACTTATATGATTAATGGTAAGGACAACATTTTGTCATCTTTACTATTTGTAACGAAATTATCATTTCAAATGTAAAAATAAATTATTATGAAAATAATTATTTGTAACGACCTTTTTTTTTTTCGTACCGACATTAGTCAGTTTTTGTGAGGACATAGTCCTTGCTAGAACTCAACATTTTGTAAGGACATTGACCTTTGTCACTAAAACATTTGTGACAACTACAAAAAGTCGTTAATAGAACTTTTAGCGTCGAGCTTTAGAGGACGAACATTGTAACGACCGTTTTTCGTTACCAAAAGTTATTGCGGCGAAAAATCCATTTATTGTGACAATAATTGTCTTTACGAAAAGTGAATTTTCTTGTAGTGACACACTATGAAGTATGAATATTAATTATTATTATCATCTTAATGAACTATGTTAGATAGTTCCACATTAAGCACTACTTCAGTAGCTATAGTTCAACGCAATCAATCCATATATTTATTTAAAATATTGAAATCATTAAAGTAGACATCAATAATGTAGAAATGACATAAAATAAGTGATAGTATATATAACACAATGGCATATGATATATATATATAGTTTCATTGGGGAACAGACTATGAATATTAATTATTATTATTATTTATCTTAATCACTACTTTAATAGTTATAGTTCAACACAATCAATCCATATATTTATTTAAAATATTGAAATAACTAATGTAGAAATGCAATGATATATGTGTGACATACATATAGTTAGTTGGGTGAACACAACATGTATCCAGTATATAGGTTGGGGTATCCACAAAATCTAGGGGTGGGTATTCGGATCGGGTTATGCAGTATTCGACCCGACCCGATCGATTTTGAATTAATCGAATCAGGTTAAAATTAGGATTTCGACTATTCCGAAATCGAATATCACTATTCATTTTGAATTTGAGTAATTCAGATACCTGAATAAAATTATATTAGCGGGCAAATTTTCTATTTTCATATGTTCAACCCAAAAAATATAATGTAGAAGCCCAAAATTATATACGTTTTTAGTTTTTTAGGTCTCTATTTACATAGACCCAACAAACAAACAAAAAAATTTGGGCCTCCATTTTTCAAAATATTGGCCAATCAGGTACACGAACCGAACGGGTACCCCTACCCAATTGTACCTGAATAAGCAGGTACCCGACTACATCAGTTTGGTTACCAGTGTTTACATTTCACTAACCAAAACCATAAAACATTCTCCTAAACCGAACAATCCAAAATAGAAAATTTGACCCGAACGCCCACCCGATTTTTTGCCAATTATTTAATCTTTATTTCTTTTTAATCTCCTGTTCCTCAATCCTATGAATCCGTATGCATCCAGTATTCCCTTTTCAGCGACAATAAAGACATTTCTTTTGCTATTATTTACAAAACAATAAATAAATAAAGACATCTTTTCGTTTGAGTATCAATTCATTAAAAATACCTCCAACATAAGATACAATCCAAATATTGAAAACATTATAATCACAAAACAATCTCCTCTTCTATCATCTAAGTATCCCTGTATACAATATGTATAACTCCTATTTCAGCACAATAAAGACTCATCTCTGCTATTATTTACAGCACAATAAATGATGAATTAAGACATTTTCAATCACCTCCAATACAAATTACAATAACAATCTTCTAGAGAATGTCCATACTCATCACGTATTCAATCAGAAAAGCTTGGATCTGTCATCCTGAACAGTCACTCGGGCTATTTGCCTAACACTTGTTATACTACTATCAATTGTTATACTACTATCACTCAGGTTGGGATGCACAATAGTAGTATTATGAGTGATAGTAGTATAACGAGTGTTAGGTAAGTAGCCCGAGTGACTGTTCTAGACGCCACGTCGAAAAATATTGTTCCTGCAAAAGAAAAATAATGATCAAAATAACGCGTCATCCAAGCATTGAGAGATAATTAAAACATATGAGACAAACTATTGTTTATATTTTATTACCACAAATAAAACTATTGTTTAGAAGGTTGATGGATCTTTCACACATATTTTGTGGTCTTTTCTTTTCTCCCCAACAGATTCATAGCAATTTTTTAGAATCGCTCTACGCTTTTCTTTACATAGAGGAGGTTCAACCATATTTACCTCTATTTCAGAGGGGATGATCCAGTCAGAGTGACTAGGGATGGGGTATTTAGTTTGTAAAAAAGCCAATACCCAATTATCTTTCCAATAATATTTAGAGACTAATTCATGCAAAACCATCATCATCCCCATTAAATGCTGCAATCGCGTGTGCGCACGAGATATGGTCAATATTAAAAATACCGCAACTACATTTTTTTGCTTGCAAGTCAACCGAAAATGTTTTATCATCACACTTAACAAGGTACTCACTGTTAGTGTGTATGCGCTCAAATGCCATAAAGTGTAACTAAACAATATTATTATAATAAAATGCATTTTTCTTATTGTTTTCTTATAGGCATTTGTAAAGTTTTAATAAACAACGTAAGGTCCTTGATAATAAGGCGAACCTTCTACTCCCTATGGGTTAGGGAGAATGGCACTAGAAGAGTTTGATTCTTATTATCTAAAATTGGTTTGCAAGTCAAAGAAAGTACTGACAGGAGTTTAACACTAGATAAAGACTTGTATGATATAAGTTTTGATAGAGAACGTGTCAGTCGAACACTATGGAAATGGTAGTGGGAACTTATGTCATAGACACCTCAGTTAGACTTATGTGTTCGAACTCGGCTAGCATCAGTTTTGTCACTTGGATTTTCACTCACTGACAGTCAATGACAAAACTGATAAGTTGTGATAAGTACGCGTGAACCTTAGATCTGAGGAATCATGTTGAATATATACTTATGACATCAAATCTGTCATTAGAGTAGTTAGATCCAATTCCCCCGTTGGTTGGGTTGACCTCGAAGTGCGGCCTGATGGGCAAGTAACAGTCTTAACTAATTAGCAAAATGGGATTTATTCTCTCATAAATGGATGAGCTAAATATCCTATGCAGTCATGAATGAATGAGGTCAAAAGAATTTGGCCAAAGCATTAGAGATATTCATGTTAAGATATGAAAATATACTCAATGACCTCGATTCATTATGAGCTATAAGCATATGGTCAAGTTCTATGAGTTTAACTAAATCATGACTCTCACTTGACTGGGATATATGAATAAAAGGATTATACTTATACGGTATTCACAGCGTGAAAGGTTTGGAATGATTACATTCATTTGTTCTCAATTGGGATACGATGTAGGCCACGGGACTGGCTATATATTACCCACATCCTTTTGGTTTCCTCCCAATTGCCTTTTGAGATGAACCTAAAGAGTCGTGCTTAAAGGAATTGCAAAAGGAAAATCATGGAATTGACTTGAGAGAATTTTCAGTATTGGATATCGCAATTAATTAATAAATTAATTAATTTTTAGATTATTTTATTAATTAATTAAGTTAATGCATTAATTAATTTCTTTAGGAAAATTAATTATAGAATTAACATGGATTTAATTAGTTATTTGATTAATTTATTTATTGGATAAATAATATTAATTAAATAAATAATTAAACAATGGAACACAATTGGACTAAGCCCAAAGGCTTTGGAATGCCCAAGGTGGGCGTCCATGCTGCTTAGTTACCTAGGTTATTATTATTCTAGCGTAGTATAAATATAGTACTTAGTGAAAAATAATAACAAGCCATAATCATAACTTTCTCTCCAAGTCAAAGTCTTCCAATCTCTCTCTCTAGCCATCTTCAAAGAGTAAGAAGAAGAGGATTTTTCGCTATAATTCCGGCGTGGTAATTTAGAGACATTAGCAGATTTGCTGTTCGAAGAAGGATCACAAAAGCTAGTTCAAAGATTCAATTACGTGAAGAAAGGTACATGAATTCTTAACATGATTTAAATATACGAAATCGAGATGAACCACTTGGGATATTTAATTTTTCGATGCGTTTTACATGTAAAAACCCAAAACTCACCTGTACACTCATTTAAGATGCGTGTTTTAAATAAAATCAAATCTTTCCTCCTTCATGCATCGTTCTCTCCACTTCAGGAGTGAGTTTTTGTGACAAGGACCCCGCTACAGCGTCGTTACGATGCTTGTTGAACCACTTACTTATTAACTTCACAATCTCATCCAACAAAACAATTATCGGATATGATCTTGCATGAGTCAGGACGACATTAATGGACTCCACTCCATTTGTTGTCATAATATTGTATAGTGAACCACTAGAGTAACAACACGCCCAATGCTCTTTCACAGCAAGGGTTTCTTTAAGATATTGATAGTACCTAAGATTTAATTCAGGCTACCTTTGTTGGAGGTCAGCAAACAGCTTTTTGAATTCGGCCACAGTATATGCTTCAGTGAAAGCCACAAACTTCGTCACAATGTTATCCTTTGCCTTTTCTTTTGCTTAGCGCCTCTACCAGCAAAAACATTGTTCTTAAGATTTTGAGCTATATGATACGTACAGTAGCCATGTGAAGACTTTGGGAAAACTGTATGAACAACATTTTTAATATATGCGTGTTTATCAGAAATGATCACCCAATCGTCATGATCGGGAATTAGATACTGCAATCTATCCAAGAACCAAATCCAACTTTCATCTCATTCTTTATTAACCGCATCAGATGCAAGTGGATACTGAAGTTTATTGTTGTTTTCTACAGTACAAACAAGTAATACACCCTTATACTTGGTCTTCAAATATGTGCCGTCAATAACAAGCACTTTTCTCATGGCAGCAAATCATTCTATGCAGACTCCCAAAGCAAAGAACAAAGACTGGAAAATATTATTCACATCTTTACACAAATGAGTTACTGTACCCGAATTGACCTTCTCCAACATATACAAATATTTAGGAAGAATCCCATAACTAGCCTCTGGACCGCCCCTGTTACTATTTAGAGTAATGTTCCTACCACACCTAGCTTTGTAGTAAGAAACACCAATGCCCCCCTTATTCATAATATCCTCTATCACCCTAGGAGGTGGTGAATCTAACTGACATACAAACATATCTTTCAAAGCTCCAGCAACCATATTTGAAGTGGACTTTTTATCTCTATTTGCCAATGTAGAGGCGCATGTATGGGTGCTATAATGAGATTTTAAAGTGAAAACTTTTGACTTTCCAGTAATTGATGCACGAATTCTCCACTGGCAATCCTGGACTTTACACTTGTATGCCAAGATATCTTTACATGACTTGGATACAATAATATCGAAACAATTCTTGCTCGCAGATTTGTAAACCAATTCTTTCAACTCTTCCTTGCTAGCAAATTCCTGATCAAGCACAAGATCTAAACTGCCATCAAGGTTGTATATTTCTTTTTTGTCATTAGGAATAGCATCATCGTTGAAATATGATCGGTGGATAGGAGCAGAGTGAACTTTGTAAGAAGATGGAGCGGTTGCAGCAGGACTTGAGTTCACATTTTCAACAATTGGAGTACAAAGGGGAGTGGGTTTAGAAGGAGTGGTTGCAGCAGGAATTGAGTTCAGATTTCCACACTACTAGGAGTACAAAGGGGATTGGTTTTACAAGGAGTAGGAGAAGAGACTTACAACATGGGCGGGGACGTGGGCTTATTTAAAACAACACTAGACCGACCGGGGGCAAATTTATAATCATTCACTCTTTCATTTTCAAAACAAATTTTCTCCTCCTCCTCAACATTCTTCAAAAAAAAAACTTGACATACAGAAGGCTTCGTTTTTTTGATAACGGACATGAGTCAAGAAAATAACACTTTACTTCATCATCAGTCAACATATATGTGGGGGTGCGAACGTTACAAGAGGATGGAATATAACTCAATATAATTTCATAATGCTTCCATTTAAAAAGAACCAATTCAAACACACAATGCAAAAATTTAGAATGCGTCATCGACTTTCCATTAACTCTGGGTAGTGCAAAACTCTGCATAACCATCGTTTGGCAACCATTCCCATTGTGGAGGTCTACGGTCTCTTCTATTACTTTCCACTCATCATCGTACATATAGTAGATCACTACTCCACACATTTTACTAAAGAACAGAGTTTAAAAAGTGGTTGTTAAAAACTAGTATATAGTCATCCTAAAATAATAGAAAAGGGAGAAAAACTACAGTAAGTTATTACCTCTTGTTAAAAGAAGTTAAATATAAAATTTTATAAAGTCTAATATATAAAAGCATCTCTATATAAACTTCAAGAAATATATGACATAAAAAAGAACAAAATTTATGCTTTGAAATGCAATAGGGAAACTTATGCTTTCTCTGATTATTTTAGCTAGTGAAAAAAGGTTGGAAATAGAAAAATTAAATTATATTGTTGAAGTTTTGCATACAATTAAATTCCAACTTAACTAAAACCAATTAAAATTTAACAACGTATTTCTTGAACAAATAACTATTTAATATACATCCAATGATTGAATATTCATTTAGCTGAATACAAACAAGTAAAATTACACACACCCCTTAGTATTATGATCTAGATCACATAATCCTTCATATAGGGCTAACGCTCTAGCGCTCCGGGCTTGCTCTTGTGCTCCGAGCTTGAGAGCTTCGCTCTATGACGCTCTTAAAATTCTTAATTCTCAAACTAAAATTTAAGAACCGCACTTGACGAAATAAGAATGATTTTTCACTAATAGTTGATATTTAATATTCATTCAATGAGAATTGTTTTAGTAGTCAAAATAAGTAAAAGATTACCCTAAAAAAAAACTAAAACAAATAGATTTTGTAAATAATCAATACCTATAATTTCTAATGTTGAATTTGAATCTTTGGTGTCCTTTCTGGTTAAGAGTTAGGACCTAAAACTAATATAATTTTAATAATCTTAATCTTCTTTCATCTTATATTTTATTTTTAAGCTTGCTAAAAAAGACAATCAAATCATCTTATTTTTAAAAGTCAAGTTAACAAATACTTATTTTAATATAAGATAATCCTTTCAAAATAATATCTAAAGATAATTTGGCTGAACAATTTATAATAACATGTGAGATATATGACAAGATAAATTTTAAAATATATTTATATTACAGACGTTCTAAGGCACTCCCGCTCCCAAATTTTTTCAAATTTTATCGCTCTATGCTCCCGCTCTATGTGACTTAGATTATGATCTTCAAATTCTAAACTAAGTTCAAGTGAAACGAACTTTAAGCAAAACAAACTGTTGATAATTTAGGGTACATGTAACGGGCAAAATCAAAACTTTGAGCAAAATAACAGTTTCATTCTTTAAACAGGACAACAAACTTTACCTTCCAATTTGCGGATCAAACGATGTAACGTGCAAGAATTGGGGAAGAACGGAATTTAGGTTCTAGGGTTTGGTGGGATTTGGGGGGAAGATCAGGACAAGAAAATGTACCTGCCAATTTGCGAATCAAATGATGTAATGTGCAAGAATTGGGGAAGAACGGGGGATTTGGGTTCTAGGGTTTGATGGGGATGATGGGGAAGAACACAGTTGGGGAATGTACCTTCCAATTTGCGGATCGAACAATGTATCATGCAAGAATAGAACCAATGTACCTTCCAATTTTAGGATCGAACGATGTAACGTGCAAGAATTGGGGAAGAATGGGATTTGGGAGTGGGGAAGAACAAAATTAGGGATTTGGGTTGGGAGATTTCCCCTTTCTCCGATTTAGTATGGGTTAGGGGTGGGTGAGTACTTGTGTTATTATTGATAATTCTATATTATAATAGAATTATCTAGATTTTATTTGGTGGTTTATATGCTCTTTTGTCATTTCGTGTTGGTGATTTCGAGTATTTTTAGCGCTTTTTTGTTGTTTTTGTGTTAAGTTGTCTTTGGTAGTTGTTTCAGTGTGTTTCTGTTATGTTTTGTGGTGTTTTTAGTAATTATAGAGTCTTGGGTTTTTCTATTGAATGAAATTATGATTTTTAGGTTCTCATTGGCATAAATCCCCAATTGAGAGGAGCAAATCACAAAGAAAGAGGAGAAAATCGCATAGGAGAAGGAAGAAAATCGCAAATTAAGGAAAGAGATAAGGAAGAATCAAAGAAAATCTGAGACTGTCACGTCATGCCATGGCATGCCACGGCGCGTGAGTAGGCAGCCAGTTTCATGTACAAATTTGAACTGGCCATGCCACGGCATGGAACTTTATGCCGTAGCGCGAGACCTGCTAGACCTGTTCCTGATTTTTTGTCCAGCAACTAGGCTGTACTCTTTTGACCATATCTCTTCAACCAAATATCCAAATCTCTTGATTCTAGCGGGTATTAAAGCTAACTAACGAGGCTTCAACTTTCCTATTAGGATCGGACTCATTGGAAGCCGTTAGATCAGAGAAAATCGAGCTTAAAGTGGGAGGCTGGGATCCATTAAAAGAAAAGAAGGGAATTTTGGAGATATAAAAGGATTGGTGAGATACATAATAAAGGAGACGTTTTTGCTGAGAAAAGAGAGAGGAAAACCTAGAGAAAACACAAGTTGAGCAAAAGAAGAAATTTTACAAGAATACAGAGGATTCAAGTGAAGATTGACATCACTAGAGAGAAGAATATTTCACCTTAAAGATTTATTTCTTTCTTGAATTAGATAGTTTTATTGTATCCAAGTGAAATTAGGTCTTTAATCTACACTTTGCTCTCACTACATTTTTCAAAGCATTGCACTTCCACTGCAATAATTGAAAATCTCGTTGAACTGATTTCATAGTGGGTGATTAAGTTCTTTAATAAATCTGGTGAGTTGCAACCCTCTGATGATTGGTACGTGTCGAATGCACCAAAATATAATTGCTGTTCTCACAAGAATTTGTAGTACTCATAAGTCCAGGTCGAACCCTAGAGATTGGTTGATCAAAATAATATTCAATGGGGAGGTTTGTTTGATGAATTAATAATGACAGGAATTAAATAGGAAGTTCAATAAATGTAAAGCATCGATTCAAGGATAGTTCGTTCTTCAATTCAAGTTGATCATAGACACCAAAAATACTATCTATTCTTTGATTACTTAGCCAAGAACATAAATAACCAGCTATTTATATCCCTATTAACTTCCGTATATCATTAACCAAAGCCCAGCACCCGGTTAAATTCTTATTATCAACTGACTCGGTAGTAAGCAATCCTAATCATGTTAATAATAGCATAACAAATTAGAAGCGACTAAGGATAAACAATAGTTTAAGCAAGCGCCAACTATTTAATTTACTCTAATGTTTCCCTTAGGTTATCAACGAAAATTGGGATCCTAATCATGAAAACCTAATTGCTACATGCACAAATCAAACATAACAATTACGGATTGTGAAGATTTGTTAGCAATAGATTGTAATAGATAATCAACTATGTGCACCTTAGATTATTATCTAAACAAGCATGAACATTAAGAATAAGAAACAAAAGATAATCAAACCGTAGATAGATAGATGGAGCTCCGTGTCTCACAACATGTGAATCAAAATGAACTCCCTTGAATCGAAATAAAAACTTAGCTACTCATAATTGTAAGTATAAAACTTGAAAATACTATTTTTCTAACTCTCTTCTCTTTGTTTTCTTCTTGTTTTTGTTGTTTTTCTCTTCAAGTCTTGCAAGACATATATATAGGCAATGAAAAGATGCTATAATCATGGAGAGAATATATTCTCTCTTCCTTTATCAAGACATGGAGAATATATTCTTCTCTTTAACATCAAACCATAGAGAATATATTCTTCCCTTTAACATCAAAGCATGGAGAATATATTCTTCCCTTTACACCTTGAATTGCAGGATTGCTACATAATTTTGTTGTTGTATGTCGATGACATGTTAGTTGTTAGGTCTAATATGGGGGAAATCAAAAGGCTGAAACAACAATTGTCAAGTGCGTTTGAAATGAAGGGCTTGGGGCCTGCAAATACAATTCTCGGGATGAGAATTATTCGAGATAGGTCGAGTGGGAGCCTCAAGCTGACTCAAGAAAGGTATATTCATAAGGTGCTTGATAGATTTGCTATTTTTGATGCAAAGTCTAGAAGCACTCCTTTGGGGAGTCAATTCAAACTAAGTAAGGAGCAATCACCTAAATCTGATGAGGAGCGAGAAAAGATGGCAAAGGTTCCTTATGCCTCTGCCATTGGAAGTTTGATGTACGCAATGGTGTGTACAAGGCCGGATATAGCTCATGCAGTGGGAGTCGTGAGTATATTTATGGCTAATTCGGGTTTACAGCATTGGGAAGCAGTGAAGTGGCTACTAAGGTATTTGAAAGGCACATCGGATATGTGCTTGTGTTTTTTGAGCAGTAGTGTGACTTTGGAGGGCTTCGTGGATGCGGATTTAGGTGGTGATCAAGATGATCGGAAGAGCACCTCGGGCTATATTTACACTTTGGGTGGCACAACAATTAGTTGGATGTCAAGGCTACAAAAGTGTGTAGCACTTTCTACAACCGAAGCCGAGTACATAGCTATTTCAGAAGCTGGGAAAGAGATGGTTTGGTTGAAGAATTTTCTGAGGGAAATTGACAAGGAGCAACGAGATTGTGCACTTTATAGTGATAGTCAAAGTGCCATTTGTTTGGCAAAAAATCCGGTGTTTCACTCGAGGACGAAGCATATTCAATTGAAGTATCATCATATCCGAGAGATGATAGATGATGGGACTTTAGAGTTGAAGAAGGTGCTTGGTTCGAAGAATCCGGCGGATATGTTAACTAAGGGAGTTACCACCGAGAAACTGAGGTTATGCATGGCCTCAGTTGGTCTCGAACTTATGTGATGAGGAGGCCAACTTATGCTAGAGAGAGTGTGTTTTCATTTGGAGAATGAAGAGTTATGGAGTTTTGATGAAGATGGGTGTTTCTACTTTGAGTTTAGTCTCCGAGTGGAAGATTGATGGGTCTAAAGTGTGGAGACAAATCAAAGAGTCAAGGAAGAAGAAAAGCAGCCGAATCAAGACTGCCGACCGCGCCCAGGCGCGACCAAAATGGCGCCCAGGCGCGGTGATAAGTGCAATATTTATATATTTTATTACCTCTATCTTTAGCATTTTATTGTGATTATATGGCCATTGGAACTGATTTTATCTCATTTTGTGATTTGGGCAAGAGTTGAAGTGCAAAATATCAATTTCAATCAAAATGACAGATTTGGCGATGTTTCGGAAATATTAATATATCTGGAGATGCAGACATTAGTTTCTATTGAATTTTATCTAGTTGGAAAGCTACGACAAAGGCCTATATTTCTTATGAAGAAGTCCAGGCCCAGTTCGGAAGTTAAAGGGCTCGAAAGTGTTGAAGAATTTAATGAAGATTTCTGTTCTGGACTGGACTGGAATGCGCAGCTTTGGTAAAAAATTCATAACTAGAGTTATGTGTCTTGGATTCAGTCAAGTCCAGTTGGAAATGAAAGCTAACACATAAAGCTACAAATGTCTAGAAGGAGTCAAAGTCATATTCGATGAATTAGAGGTGACAAATCAGAATGTAAAGGGAAGAATATATTCTCCATGCTTTGATGTTAAAGAGAAGAATATATTCTCCATGCTTTGATGTTAAAGGGAAGAATATATTCTCCATGTCTTGATAAAGGAAGAGAGAATATATTCTCTCTATGATTATGTCATCTTTTCATTGCCTATATATATGTCTTGCAAGAGTTGAAGAAGAACAACAAAAACAAGAAGAAAACAAAGAGAAGAGAGTTAGAAAAAATAGTATTTTCAAGTTTTATGCTTACAATTATGAGTAGCTAAGTTTTTATTTCGATTCAAGGGAGTTCATTTTGATTCGCATGTTGTGAGACACGGAGCTTCATCTATCTATCTACGGTTTGATTATCTTTTGTTTCTTATTCTTAATGTTCATGCTTGTTTAGATAATAATCTAAGGTGCACATTAGTTGATTATCTATTACAATCTATTGCTAACAAATCTTCATAATCCGTAATTGTTATGTTTGATTTGTGCATGTAGCAATTAGGTTTTCATGATTAGGATCCCAATTTTCGTTGATAACCTAAGGGAAACATTAGAGTAAATTAAATAGTTGGCGCTTGCTTAAACTATTGTTTATCCTTAGTCGCTTCTAATTCGTTATGCTATTATTAACATGATTAGGATTGCTTAATACCGAATCAGTTGATAATAAGAATTTAACCGGGTGCTGGGCTTTGGTTAATGATATACGGAAGTTAATAGGGATATAAATAGCTGGTTATTTATGTTCTTGGCTAAGTAATCAAAGAATAGATAGTATTTTAGGTGTCTATGATCAACTTGAATTGAAGAACGAACTATCCTTGAATCGATGCTTTACATTTATTGAACTTCCTATTTAATTCCTGTCATTATTAATTCATCAAACAAACCTCCCCATTGAATATTATTTTGATCAACCAATCTCTAGGGTTCGACCTGGACTTACGAGTACTACAAATTCTTGTGAGAACAGTAATTATATTTTGGTGCATTCGACACGTACCAAATTTTGGCGCCGTTGCCGGGGATTGGTTTTCGGTCAAAATTTTATTTATTTTTTTCGTTATTTCTGTACTTTACCTTTTGAGTTTTTTTTTATGACTCGTTCTTCTCAATCTAAGACCCAGGAAATTGATCCAGAGATTGAAAGAACATTGTGTAGATTGAGGAAATACGCTAAGAAGACGAGCAACGTGGAAAACGTGCAATCGGAAGAATCTATCTTATCTCCACACGGAAGCACCATATCTCTTCACTTATTTTCAAGTGAATCAGACGAAGAGGAAGTCATGGCTGGAAATAATAGGACTTTGAAGGAGTTGGCTACTCCGGATTTTAATTTACAACCTTTATGCATTGAATATGCTGATTTAGATGTTGCCTTTGAATTGAAATCGGGATTGATTCACTTATTACCTAAATTTCGTGGTCTTGCAGGAGAGGATCCAAACAAGCACCTAAAGGAATTCCATGTTGTATGCTCGAGCATGAGACCGACGGGAGTATCTGAGGAACAAATTAAATTAAGAGCATTCCCATTTTCCTTAGCAGATGATGCAAAAGATTGGCTTTATTACTTACCTTCAGGGACGATAACAACATGGAATGAGGTCAAAAGACTATTTTTGGAGAAGTACTTTCCAGCATCAAGGGCTGCCAACATAAGAAAAGAGATTTGTGGCATAAGGCAGTACAACGGAGAATCGTTATATGAATATTGGGAGCGATTTAAGAAGTTATGTGCAAGCTGTCCACACCATCAGATAAGTGAGCAACTATTAATTCAATATTTTTATGAAGGCTTACTTCCCATGGAAAGGAACATGATTGATGCAGCAAGTGGAGGAGCTCTAGTGGATAAAACCCCCACCGCTGCTAGGACTTTAATTTCCAACATGGCAGCAAATTCACAACAATTTGGCATGAGGTTAGATCATACACCTAAAAAAGTCAACGAGGTAAGTACATCTAACCTTGAGCATCAAATTTTTGAGTTAACTTCATTAGTTCAGCAGATGGTCGTAGGAAATTTGCAAGTAGCGAAGGTATGTGGTATTTGTTCAGTTACAGGACACCCCACTGATGCGTATCCTACATTGCAAGAAGAAACGAACAAGCAAGCCAATGCCATTGGAGGATTCCCAGGTCAGCAACAAAGAAAGTACGATCCTTATTCCAATTCATACAATCCAGGCTGGCGGGATCACCCCAATCTCAGTTATGGAAATCAAGTTGGACAAAATCGTTATCAAAATTCTTTCCAGCCTCGACGGCAACATCAAACGAATCAATCTTTGAATTCAGGTATGGCTTTAGATGAAATTGTTAAAGCTCTCGCTAACAATACCCAACAATTTCAACAGGAAACAAGAAACCGCATCCAAAATTTAGAGAAACAGATAAGTCAGTTAGCAACTTCGATGAGCAAGATGGAAGCTCAAGGTTCGGGCAAATTACCCTCCCAAACAATCATAAATCCTAGAGAGAATGCTAGTGTAGTAACTTTGCGCAGTGGAAAAGAAATTCAGAGCCCAACTCAAAGTGTGCCGGAAGAAGAAAAACCCATAGAAGCTAAAATTAATCTCGAAGCTCCTAAGGTAAGTTTTCCTTCAAACATGCATAATTCCACTAACATTGTTCCTATTTCCATCCCCTTTCCGAGCAGGTTAAGTAAATCCAAGAAACAAAATGAAGAGAAGGAGATATTGGAGACATTCAGAAAGGTAGCAGTAAACATTCCACTGCTTGATGCTATTAGTCAGATTCCGAGATATGCAAAATTCCTTAAGGAACTATGCACCACGAAGAGGAAGCTACGAGGAGACGAAAAGATTAAAGTGGATGAAAATGTGTCTGCAATAATCCAGCGAAAACTGCCACCTAAGTGTAAGGATCCAGGTACGTTTACTATCCCTTGTGTGATTGGTAATAATAGATTTGAACGTGCCATGTTAGATTTAGGTGCATCAATTAACGTCATGCCTTATTCAATTTATGCATCTCTTAATTTGGGTCCCTTGAAACAAACTGGTGTTATTATACAATTGGCGGATCGATCTAATGCATACCCCGAGGGGGTGCTTGAGGATGTGTTAGTGCAGGTGAATGAATTAATCTTTCCAGCTGATTTTTACGTTCTGAATATGGAAGATAATGGATCCCCAAATCCAGCCCCGATCCTCCTAGGACGCCCCTTCCTCAAAACAGCAAGAACAAAGATTGATGCTCATGATGGCACTTTATCAATGGAGTTCGATGGGCAGATTGTCAAATTTAGCATATTCGAATCCATGAGGTATCCCCCTGATGTGAATTCAGTTTATTCTATTGATATTATTGATGTGTTAGCCCAGGAGGTTTTTGAGAAAAATCAAGTGGATGCATTGGAAGTAGTACTCAGTCATGGTTTATGGCAATTCGGGGAACATCTGAATTTTAGTGATGAAGTTGAAGAGATGATTATGGCTTTGCAGTCCTTACCACCAGCCCCTAGCAGGTATAATGTGTCAAAAATTGAGTTATCATTTAATCACACAAAATTGTTGCCATCTGTGTTGCAGGCACCGAGTTTAGAACTTAAGCCCTTACCCGAGCATTTGAAGTATGTGTACTTAGGGGAAACCGAGACCTTGCCAGTAATAATTGCAAAGAATCTGACTACGGTGCAAGAGGAAAGACTCGTTAGGATGCTTCGAGATCATAAGACAGCAATTGGATGGACTATAGCAGACATCAAGGGAATTAGTCCTTCCATGTGCATGCACCGGATTTTGTTAGAGGATGACTCAAAACCAAGCAGAGAGGCTCAAAGGAGGTTGAATCCATTGATGATGGATGTAGTAAAGAAAGAAATCCTGAAGTTGTTGGATGCAGGAGTTATTTACCCAATTTCAGACAGCAAGTGGGTCAGTCCTGTTCAGGTTGTACCAAAAAAATCTGGAGTGACGGTAGTGCAGAACCAGAATAATGAGCTAGTTCCTACGAGGATTCAAAATGGGTGGCGTGTTTGCATTGATTACCGCAAGCTGAATGCAGCAACGAGAAAGGACCATTTTCCTTTACCTTTTATTGATCAAATGCTTGAACGATTAGCCGGTAAATCTCATTATTGTTTTCTTGATGGTTACTCAGGTTATAACCAGATTGTGATTGCTCCTGAAGACCAAGAGAAAACCACATTCACGTGTCCGTTTGGAACATTTGCTTATCGGAGGATGCCGTTTGGACTTTGCAATGCACCAGCCACTTTTCAGCGCTGCATGATAAGTATTTTCTCTGATTTAATCGAAAAGTACATTGAAGTTTTTATGGACGATTTTACTGTGCATGGGGATTCATTTGATTCTTGTCTTGAAAATTTATCTCTTGTGCTTGATCGTTGCATTGACACAAACCTTGTTTTGAATCTTGAAAAATGTTATTTTATGGTAGAACAAGGGATTGTATTAGGACATGTTATTTCATGTAGGGGTATTGAGGTAGATAAAACTAAGGTAGATTTAATTGTGAACTTACCCTACCCCACATGTGTGAGGGATGTGCGATCTTTCCTTGGCCATGCAGGTTTTTATCGTAGATTCATCAAGGATTTTTCGAAGATTGCATTGTCTCTATCCAAGTTGCTACAACAAGATGTGATTTTCGAATTCACCCAAGACTGCAAGGATGCTTTTGATAAACTGAAATCAGCGTTAACCACTGCACCTTTGATGCAGCCACCAGATTGGTCTCTTCCATTCGAAATAATGTGTGATGCGAGTAATTATGCAATGGGAGCAGTTTTAGGACAACGAGTTGGCAAACAACCTCATGTGATCCATTATGCTTCCCGGACCCTTAACGCGGCTCAGTGCAATTATTCAACTACTGAAAAAGAACTTTTGTCTATTGTTTTTGCTTTAGATAAATTTCGTTCTTATCTACTTGGATCTAAAGTGATTGTATTTTCTGATCATGCAGCTTTAAGACATCTTTTGGCGAAGAAAGAATCAAAACCGAGGTTAATGAGATGGATTCTTCTTCTTCAAGAATTTGATTTGGAGATTAAAGATAAAAAGGGGGCTGAAAATTTGGTGGCAGATCATTTGAGTCGATTAGTGCGAAAAGAAAATCTGGTGCCACTACAAGAATTCTTTCCGGATGAGCAATTGTTTGCTCTGCAAGGTATGGTTCCTTGGTATGCTGATTTAGTGAATTATTTAGTTTCTAGAACTTTACCTGGTGATTTGAGTAGAGCTAAGAAAGATAAAATTAAGAGTGAGGCAAAATATTATGTGTGGGATGATCCATACTTGTGGAAGTTTTGTTCCGATCAAATTATTAGGAGATGTGTGCCTGATTCTGAATTAGAGTCTGTCTTGAAATTTTGTCATGCTTATGCGTGTGGTGGTCATTTTGGACCTAAGAGAACTGCAAGAAAAGTGTTAGATAGTGGTTTCTATTGGCCTACTTTATTCCGTGATGCTTATGTCATGTGTAAAAATTGTGAACAATGTCAAAGAACGGGGAATTTAAGTCATAGGAATGAAATGCTTCAAACGCCCATACTTGTTTGTGAGATTTTTGATATATGGGGTATTGATTTTATGGGACCTTTTCCTTCCTCCTTTGGTTTTGTTTATATCTTACTTGCGGTTGATTATGTTTCGAAGTGGGTGGAAGCTAAAGCCACCCAAACTGATGATTCTAAAGCTGTTGTAGGTTTTCTCAAGTCTAACATTTTTAGTAGGTTTGGCATACCAAAAGCGTTGATAAGTGATCAGGGGTCCCATTTTTGTAACCGAGCTGTGGACACTTTGCTAAAAAAATATGAGGTGTTTCATAAGACATCCACACCTTATCACCCTCAGACAAATGGGCAAACCGAGGTGTCCAATCGAGAAGTCAAGTCCATCTTGGAAAAAACTGTAAATCCTAATCGAAAAGATTGGAGTCTTCGACTTGAAGATGCATTATGGGCGTACCGGACAGCCTATAAAACACCTATTGGGATGTCTCCATATAGGTTAGTCTTTGGTAAATCGTGTCATCTTCCGGTGGAATTGGAACACAAAGCGTTTTGGGCTGTAAAGAGTTGCAATTTAGATAGAGATCAAGCTGGTATACATAGGAAGTTGCAACTACAAGAGTTAGAGGAGATTCGCCTTGATGCTTATGAGAATTCCCGAATTTACAAGGAGAAGACCAAGGGGTTTCATGACAAGATGATCTCTAGGAAGGAATTTGTGATTGGACAAAAAGTGTTTCTTTACAACTCAAGACTCAAATTAATGACTGGTAAGTTACGTTCTCGTTGGGTTGGACCTTTTGTTGTGATTAATGTATTTTCTTATGGTGCAGTAGAGATTCAAAGCTTAGAAACTAACAAGTTGTTCAAGGTAAATGGACATAGACTTAAACCTTTCTATGAAGGTTTTCAAGAGCATACAATTCAAGAAGTTTCATTGATCAATCCAACTTACTTGGATTAAAAGGCTGCAAAGTCGAGCCAACGACTTTAAAAAAAGGCGCTGCTTGGGAGGCAACCCAAGAGTGGCTGAACGACCATCATCAGATTTGCTTTCTTTTTCCCTATCTCTTTTAATTTCGTTTGTTCATTTTTTTTTATTTTTTTTATTTTTTTTTTCATTCTGTGTTGCATTGAGGACAATGCAGATTTTAAGTGTGGGGGAAATGGTTAGTTATTTGTTTTATGAGTTAAAAAAAAAATTCTTTATTGTGCAGCCAAGTAAGGTAGTGAAAAATTATTTTCCTTCATCAGTGGTTGATTGAAAAATAAACTAGATTCAATAGAGAAGTTAAGTAGTGTTTAAATTGTTATGATTGTTGAAGTACAGGCTTTTAGAGAAATTCGTGTGAATTCGTAATTTAGCATAACTTTGTATGTAACTTTTGACTTGCTGAAATCCCTTCAAATTCCTCAAGGTTAATCTGGTTGATAGTGACTTAAAATAATAATGGATGAAATTCCTCGGTGTAAAGCTTGAGGCGTAAATTGCATAATGTTGAAGATATAGTATAGCGCCTGGGATTATCTACACTGAAGGGATTAAGCCTGAGGAGTTTTCAAGCTTGGTAACCTAAGACTATCTAGTCTGGGATCTATCGGCCCAAACCTGCTACTGTGTTGGAAATCTAATAGGGCTATTCAAAGTATGTCCAGAATGAAATGATCCGCTTGTTGAGTAACCGGGTGCATTCATGAGTAATGTTTGTATTCGCGTCAAAAAACAAGTGTGTGCTTAATAATAAAATGTTGCTCGTTTTGATTTATTATTTATGATAGAGGAAATATAAAGGGATGATGTTAAGTTAGATGTTGCATTAATAGTATTGCGGTTACGAAATTAAGTGAATTCTTGAGAAGTTTGTGTGAATGCAAGAGTAATGGTGGAGACATGATAGACCTTTCTATCGAATTTTGTTACGAATTGATGTTTGGAAAGAAAATTTCATGAACTTGCTTGTTTGTACATTGAGAGATTGATTTTGTGGGTATATCTTCTGCAAACCCTCACGAGACTAAACTCGTCCACTAGGGGTAACCTAGGGGTTTAAAGGCTTGTTGCATATGCTAAATGCAACCGTGTTACCTACAAAAGTGGTTGACTTTAGTTTTAGTTTTTTTTTTTTCTAGTTTCTCTTTATCTTTGCCCGAGGACGTGCAAGAGCTAAGTGTGGGGGAATTTGATAAGTGCAATATTTATATATTTTATTACCTCTATCTTTAGCATTTTATTGTGATTATATGGCCATTGGAACTGATTTTATCTCATTTTGTGATTTGGGCAAGAGTTGAAGTGCAAAATATCAATTTCAATCAAAATGACAGATTTGGCGATGTTTCGGAAATATTAATATATCTGGAGATGCAGACATTAGTTTCTATTGAATTTTATCTAGTTGGAAAGCTACGACAAAGGCCTATATTTCTTATGAAGAAGTCCAGGCCCAGTTCGGAAGTTAAAGGGCTCGAAAGTGTTGAAGAATTTAATGAAGATTTCTGTTCTGGACTGGACTGGAATACGCAGCTTTGGTAAAAAATTCATAACTAGAGTTATGTGTCTTGGATTCAGTCAAGGCCAGTTGGAAATGAAAGCTAACACATAAAGCTACAAATGTCTAGAAGGAGTCAAAGTAATATTCGATGAATTAGAGGTGACAAATCAGAATGTAAAGGGAAGAATATATTCTCCATGCTTTGATGTTAAAGAGAAGAATATATTCTCCATGCTTTGATGTTAAAGGGAAGAATATATTCTCCATGTCTTGATAAAGGAAGAGAGAATATATTCTCTCTATGATTATGTCATCTTTTCATTGCCTATATATATGTCTTGCAAGAGTTGAAGAAGAACAACAAAAACAAGAAGAAAACAAAGAGAAGAGAGTTAGAAAAAATAGTATTTTCAAGTTTTATGCTTACAATTATGAGTAGCTAAGTTTTTATTTCGATTCAAGGGAGTTCATTTTGATTCGCATGTTGTGAGACACGGAGCTTCATCTATCTATCTACGGTTTGATTATCTTTTGTTTCTTATTCTTAATGTTCATGCTTGTTTAGATAATAATCTAAGGTGCACATTAGTTGATTATCTATTACAATCTATTGCTAACAAATCTTCATAATCCGTAATTGTTATGTTTGATTTGTGCATGTAGCAATTAGGTTTTCATGATTAGGATCCCAATTTTCGTTGATAACCTAAGGGAAACATTAGAGTAAATTAAATAGTTGGCGCTTGCTTAAACTATTGTTTATCCTTAGTCGCTTCTAATTCGTTATGCTATTATTAACATGATTAGGATTGCTTAATACCGAATCAGTTGATAATAAGAATTTAACCGGGTGTTGGGCTTTGGTTAATGATATACGGAAGTTAATAGGGATATAAATAGCTGGTTATTTATGTTCTTGGCTAAGTAATCAAAGAATAGATAGTATTTTAGGTGTCTATGATCAACTTGAATTGAAGAACGAACTATCCTTGAATCGATGCTTTACATTTATTGAACTTCCTATTTAATTCCTGTCATTATTAATTCATCAAACAAACCTCCCCATTGAATATTATTTTGATCAACCAATCTCTAGGGTTCGACCTGGACTTACGAGTACTACAAATTCTTGTGAGAACAGTAATTATATTTTGGTGCATTCGACACGTACCACGCGGACAGACAGGCACCCAGGTGTGGGATGCAGAAAGGCTGGGAGAGTTAGCAGTTTTCGGCACCTAGGCGTGGCAGTATCGGCGCCTAGGCGCGCGTAGCGAACTGTAGGCATCTGTTAGACGCGGTTTTCATCTTTTTTGGCAAGTTTTGAGTTACCTATTGAGATTAGGTCTTTGTATCTTTGCTTCCAAGCTTAGGATACATAAGTAGATGAAATCTCCCTCATTGTAATGTATCTCTCTCTCACAAGATTAATAAAATCTCTCTAGCATAGGTTCGTGGACGTAGACAATTTGCCGAACCACGTAAAATCGTTGTCTCGTTTTTCTTGCTTTCTTTTACATTCAATTTCGTTCATGCACATTGATTCCTAACACGTCTTCGTGTAGAATCGGACCATATAGTAGCCGTTTCCAAGATCCATTGGTTCGAGCTCCTCTTTAATCTGGCAAATTGTTTTGATCTTGTTTTTGAGTGTTGTGTATCCAATGGATCGTCCTAGTACCTTGATGATAAGAGCGCGCCGGAAAGACATTGAGAGATCTTTGCTAACCGTGGGTGTAACTTGATAGCAAGGCCATGGATTTTGGATCTTGGGAGGATTGGTTGGGTTATCCAAGTCAACCGGATCATCGGGCTCTCCTTCTCCCGTGTAGAATTTTCTTTCATTATGAATTTTATTCCACGATTGCTGTAAATTACCATCTGCCCATACATTCGGAGGGGTACTCGTGTTGATTTTCCCTGAATTTCTTGATGAATCATTTGGTGTATCGATTGTATATTCAAAATTTCTTTTTCCGCCACTTCTGCCCTGTTTAAATTTCTTAATTGATCGATCATCCACCACCGTGATCGGTGGTGGCTGGCCGGAGCCTTCGTTCATGAGTTTTACTCGATATTCATATACCCAGAGTTTTGCTAAGAATGTTCTTACCTTTTATTTTATTGTCGGGCCATTTTATTTGACTTGAATAGTTGTTTTTATTATTTTTGGGCTTCTTGTCTTGGGCTATTCAAACTTTTGACCGGGCCGAACAATTTCGCCTTTATGAATCATCTCGGTCCATTAGACCATTACTCCAAAATGATGGCATCACATACCTAACTTATAATTAAGGGAACAAAATTGTTATGAATAATTCATTAAGTGGATGTCCATACAACTCCAATACATAATTTAGTGGATTCACCTACAACTCCAATATCTCATTTAGTGGATTCACCTACAATTTCATTACCTCATTTTGTAATCAATATGTGATCTTGTTTTGTGCCTATAAATAGGCTTTGCCATTGTATTGAGAAATACACCAAAATAAAAGAAAGAATTATCTTCTTAATTCTCTAATCTCTCTACTTTAGAATATTTGTATATATTTCATAATATTTGGGGTTATTTCATAACACGTTATCAGCACGATCCGTCTCAAGGTGTGAATCATTTTGAAATTTGGCTAAAGATATACATGGGGTACTCAACGTATGATGTAAAATCCATTGAGAGATTTTCGTGAGTTATTATGAGTTTGTAAAGAAAATTGATGGACAAGATTTTTAAAACAAAGCAAGAAGAAAAGGTAAAGAAAAGGTACGTATATTTCAATATTTAACAAAAATAGAAATATGCAGTAATTCTCTTGATGTTTGGAAAGAAGACATATGTATATGTGCATATATTTGATTAGTATTATTCTTTTGAATAATCCTATCATGTTGAAAATATTTTAAGAAATTGAATGATTGTTATGTTATTCATTTTATACTTTGATAATAGTATTATATTGATGAATCTTGAAAAAAACTTGACTTTGTGACTCTTGATATTACGAGGAAAAATTATTTTTCTTGGGCGTTAGATGTTGAAATTCATCTTGATGCAAATAACTATACTCCATTCCCCGAAGTGAATGTATTGAGCAATATATAAATTCATATATGCAAATAACTATACTCCATTCCCTGAAGTGAATGTGTTGAGCAATATATAATTATTTTAATCATGAGTCCCGTCCAACTAGTTCTGCTACATTCCCTGAAGTGAAAGTAGCAGCACATAACTATTTTAATCATTAAAGAAATCATGGATGTGGACGTGGTCGTGGTCGTGGACATGGAAATCGTGGTGGTATTTCAAAGAACACATCTTTCCACCAGAAGTGGAAAAATGATGACGAGAAAAATAAAGGTGGCCAAAATAGCAAATCTGTGGAAAATTTATGCTATCATTGTGGTGGTAGAGGTCATTGGGCACGTACCTGTCGTACGCCTAAACATCTTGTTATCCTTTACCAAGAATCGCTGAATGGGAAAGGAAAGAAAATAGAAACAAATTTTGTTTTTGAAGAAGACGATTCTGATTATGGCCATTTTGATGACACTCATTTAGATGTTGTTGAATTCTTTGATGATCCTAATGAAAAAAATTGATCACTTGATTGGAGATGGAAGTGTTAAAAAAAAAAATTTAAGTTTTAATTCTAGTAATTCATAAATAAATATTTAAGCATGTTGTTTTCCTTTTAAGATCAATCAATGAATTTATTCATATGATTGTCCTTTCTCATATTAAACAATATTTTTTGGTATTGATTTATTTCTTTTTATGTTTCAATAAAGAATGAGTATTTACTCGATCAGCAACAACATCAATAATGAACATATGTGTCTCGCTGATAGTGCCACAACTCACACCATTCTCAAGAATAAAAAATACTTCTCTTCTTTAGTAATGCAAGAAGTCAATGTTAGTACTATATCGGGTAGGACAAAGTTAATTGAAGGCTCCGGCAGAGCTAATATATTGTTACCCGGAGGAACGCAATTTTATATTGATGAAGCATTATATTCTACCAAATCTCAAAGAAATTTACTAAGCTTCAAAGCTATCCGCCGAAATGGATATCATATTGAGACAACAAGTGATGACAATATTGAGTATCTTTACATCACTAATACAATATCTGGTAACAAATGTATATTGGAAAAATTGCCTGCATTTTCCTCCGGTTTGTACTACACGCATATATCTACTATTGAAACACATGTTATCGTAAACCAGAAGTTTACAAATCAAAATAAATTTGTTATTTGGCATGACCGGTTTGGCCATCCCGGATCAATTATGATGCGAAATATAATTGAGAATTCATGTGGTCATCCATTGAAGAGCCAGCAGATTCTTCAATCGAATGATTTCTCATGTGCTGCTTGTTCACAAGGAAAGTTGATTATTTGACCATCAACAACAAAAGTAGGAAGTGAATCTCTTACGTTTTTGGAACGTATTCAAGGTGATATTTGTGGACCAATCCACCCGTCGTGTGGACCATTTAGATATTTTATGGTTTTAATTGATGCATCAACAAGATGGTCACATGTATCTTTGTTATCAACTCGCAACCTGGCGTTTGCGAGATTGCTTGCTCAATTGATTAGAATACGAGCACATTTTCCTGATTATCCAATTAAGAAGATACGCCTTGATAATGCGGGTGAATTTACTTTCAAAACGTTCAATGACTATTGTATGTCTATTGGAATTGATGTTGAACATCCTGTAGCACATGTTCATACACAAAACGGTCTAGCAGAATCGTTTATTAAGCGTCTGCAGTTAATTGCAAGACCTTTACTTATGAGATCAAAACTTCCTATTTCTTGTTGGGGACATGCTATTTTACATGCAGCAGCACTTATTCGCATAAGGCCAACAAGTTATCATAAGTTCTCTCCATTGCACTTGGTTTTTGGTCAAGAACCAAATATTTCCCATCTAAGAATTTTTGGATGTGCGGTATATGTTCCAATTGCTCCACCACAACGCACTAAGATGGGTCCTCAAAGGAAATTGGGAATATATGTTGGATTCGATTCTCCATCGATAATAAAGTATCTAGAGCCATTGACTGGAGATTTATTTACGACTCGATTTGCTGATTGTCATTTTGATGAATCAGATTTCCCAACATTAGGGGGAGAAAATAAGCAGCTGGAAAAGAAAATGAGTTGGAATGAATTATCTTTATATCATCTTGATCCTCGAACAAAACAAAGTGAACTGGAAGTTCAAAAGATAATTCACTTGCAAGGTTTAGCTAACCAACTGCCAGACGCATTTACTGACCTAAAGAAAGTGACTAAGTCACATGTACCAGCTGTTAATGCTCCAGTAAGAATTGTTGTCCCTGAAGGTCAAAGTAATGAGTCTACTGCACGCCTGAAGCGTGGTAGACCTATCGGTTCCAAAGATAGTCATCCTCGAAAAAGAAAAGGAGCTAGGAATTAAGATGGTCTAATCGAGGATAAAATAACTCCAGAAGAGTCCCCAGTCATAACTAATATTTCGGTTCTAGAAGAACCTCAGGTACCTGAAAATTGTGAAAATAATGAGATCTCAATCGATTATGTTATGAACGGGAAACGATGGAATCAAAATGAAGTCAACGTTGATGATAAATTTGCATATAATGTAGCGCTAAATATGATGAATGATAATGAGGATCAAGAACCAAAGTCTGTTAATGAATGTCGACAAAGAAATGATTGGCCAAAATGAAAAGACGCAATGAGGGCAGAGTTAAACTCGCTTGAACAAACGAAAAGTTTTTGGACCTGTAGTCCGTACACCTGAAGATGTAAAAGTTTTTGGATCTATAGTCCGTACACCTGAAGATGTAAAGCCAGTAGGATACAAATGGGTATTTGTGCGAAAACGAAATGAGAAAAATGAAATTGTAAGATATAAGGCACGTCTTGTTGCCCAAGGGTTTTCGCAACGACCTGACATAGATTATGAGGAGACTGATTCTCCTGTGGTGGATGCAACTACTTTTCGTTATATAATAAGTCTGGCAGTGCATGAAAAACTTGATTTGCGTCTAATGGATGTTATTACAGCCTATTTGTATGGCTTGCTTGATAATGATATATATATATATATATATATATATATATGAAAATCCCTGAAGGATTTAATATGCCTGAAGCATATAAATCAAGTTCTCGAGAACATTATTCAATTAAATTAAGTAAGTCATTGTATGGACTGAAACAATCTGGACGAATGTGGTATAATCGTCTCAATGAATATTTGTTGAAGGAAGGATATAAGAATGATCAAATTTGTCCTTGTATTTTTATCTAGAAATAAGTTTGTTATAATTACAGTTTATGTTGACGATTTAAATATCGTTGGAACTCCTGAAGAGATTTCAAAAACTGTTAATTGCTTGAAGAAAGAATTTGAGATGAAAGATCTTGGAAGAACAAAATTTTGCCTTGGGTTGCGAATTGAATATTTAAAGAATGGAATTTTTGTATATCAAGACGCTTATATATCAAAGGTGCTAAAACGATTCTATATGGATAAATCACATCCATTGAGCACCCCGATGGTCGTAAGGTCACTAGATGTGAACAAAGATCCTTTTCGACCTCGAGAAAGTGATGAAGAACTACTTGGTCCTGAAGTACCATATCTAAGTGCAATCGGTGCACTAATGTATCTTGCTTGTCACACTCGACCTGATATAGCATTCGCTGTTAATCTATTAGCAAGATATAGTTCTTCTCCTACACGAAGGCATTGGAATGGGTTAAACAGGTACTCCGCTACCTTAGAGGAACAATCGATATGGGCTTATTTTATTCAAATGTACCCAAGTCCAAATTGGTTGGATATGCAGATGCTGGATATATGTCTGATCCTCATAATAGTCGTTCACAAACGGGCTATTTATTTACATGTGGTGGCACAGCCATTTCATGGCGATCTATGAAACAAACTATATCGGCCACATCATCTAATCATGCAGAAATCTTGGCTATTCACGAGGCAAGTCGAGAATGTGTTTGGTTAAGATCCATGATTCAACACATTCGAGGGACTTGTGGTTTATCTTCTGGAAAAATGATCCCGACGATCTTATATGAAGATAATTTCGCATGTATCGCACAATTGAAAGAAGGGTACATTAAATTAGATAGAACAAAACATATTTCACCAAAGTTCTTTTTCACTCACGATCTTCAGAAGAATGGTGATATCAATGTTCAACAAATCCGTTCCAGAGATAATCTTGCTGATTTGTTCACCAAGGCACTTCCTACAACAACATTTGAAAAACTAGTCTACAATATTGGCTTGCGTAGACTTAAAGATCTTGATTAATAATGTCACGAGGGGGAGATAATACGCGCTGCACTCTTTTTCCCTTAACCAAGGTTTTTCCAACTGGGTTTTCCTGGTAAGGTTTTTAATGAGGCAGCATCTGATTGCGTATTGAAAGAATTATGTATTCTTTTTCCTTCACTAGATTTTTATCCCATAGGGTTTTTCCTAGTAAGGTTTTAACGAGGCATATTATTAAGTGATGAACATCCAAGGTGGAGTGTTATGAATAATTCATTAAGTGGATGTCCATACAACTCCAATACATAATTTAGTGGATTCACCTACAACTCCAATATCTAATTTAGTGGATTCACCTACAATTTCATTACCTCATTTTGTAATCAATATGTGATCTTGTTTTGTGCCTATAAATAGGCTTTGTCATTGTATTGAGAAATACACCAAAATAAAAGAAAGAATTATCTTCTTAATTCTCTAATCTCTCTACTTTAGAATATTTGTATATATTTCAAAATATTTGGTGTTATTTCATAACAAAAATGAATTTTATCCTAATTTCTCTCATTAATTCTTTCAATTGTATTCTCGTTCGCATGTTTTGAGTTTTGACGGGAAAGTTCAAATAATTTATTCCAAAGCACAAACGAGTACGACAGAAAATTAAAGATCATCCGCCCAAAGCAGTCGCATGGGTATCAAGAACACAAACATAGCAGCCAAACTTGTTTTCAACCACACATTAACAACAATAAATAGGTAAACATATCAACTTTCAACCTGTTTAATTCAATTAAACTACATTCTATCAAACTTCTCTCTCTCTTTTATTATTTTTTCCAACCACATCAAGGGAAATCTTGCACACACCGATTTGGGGACGCCTAATTAATCTTGAAAATATTATAACTCATCTTTTGTGTTTGTTCGTTCCTATTGAAGTATACATGAAATATATGTGAAATTAATTTACTCGTCACACTGATCTAAATACAAATAAGTCGAATTTGGTTCGATTAGAATTTCCCTCAATTTGTTCTCATATACCATATCCAAGCACTATGGACAAAATTAGCACCAATTTAGGTCTTAAAATTTGATTTAGCTTTTGGCTTCTACACCTTATATTCCCTTACCGAAATAAGCAAGCAAATAGATAGGCATATTGCATACAAGAATTTCACTACCGTAGGAAAGGTGAAAAACACAAATTTCTGTGCTAAATAGGAAAATGAAGGCAAGAAAGATGAAATTTAAAAATTATAGTTGATATCGGGTTGCTCGAATAAAAAGAAATCACTTAGTTATATTTGTTAATTAATTGATGTACATATAGTTATAGGCTAGTGATAATGCCACGGCAAGTTTAGTAAGATTCCAATTAAGCTCTTCCTTTGGTCAATGAATTAAATGCAACCACCTTTTATCATTCTCTCTCATAATAAATAGTGGGACTAATTGCATTTTTGGTCCATTATCTTTATCTTTTGGATTATGGTCATTTTTTTTCGATTTGTAAAGTCGTCCGATAATTATCCAATTTTTGATAATTTTAGTCTGATTTTGATCGGAGCTGACCAATTTGGCCTGAATTTACCGCATGTCGGACACGTGGTGTTGACATGGACAAAAAATTGGAAATTTTCCAATTTTCCCGCCAAAATAGATGCTGACTAGAACAAAATTAATGAGGTGGTATGCCAAGTCAGTGTCTATTTGGCATGCCACCACATCAATTTTGTCCGATCAGCATCACACGTGATAAATTCTGACTAAATTGGTCAGCTCTTATCAAAATCAAACTAAAATTGCCAAAAAATGGATAGTTACAAGATGACTTTACAAATAAAAAAATAAAATAAAAAAGGACCAAAATCCAAAAATAAATAAGATACAGGACGAAAAATGCTAATTAGCCCATAAATAATGGAATCATTTATCAGTCTTTCTCTCTCTCTAAGCTTATTTATTTGCAGCATAATTTCTTTTAGCATTGTCTAACCTTATTTAATACATTTTTACCAAAACTAATATCTCTCCTTATCATCATTGTTCGTCCTTTTCTCATTACTCAAGAAATACATTTTTACTGATGAGTGCTTTGTTTAAGAGATAAACGGTAAAGTTTAATTTATTTATTCAAGAAGCAATTGTATTTACGAAATCAATTGTAACTAGGCAAGTGCTCTTCAAATGTTTCTTTTCCAATATTAATTTTTTAATATATTCTATGTATTGAAAATTTTAATTTAAGCATTGAATATTTATTTAGTGATGTGCAACTTTCTTGAATAGCTGAATAATATTCGCACCGGTTACATGAATAAATGGAGAATAATCGTGTAAATGAACATGCATGACTTACTTATAATTATTCGGAGTAAAAATATGGCATGTTTTTATATAAATTATAAGATATATATTACTTGTACGTGCTTTTAATCTATAATAAATTTTATGAGTCACTAGTTGACAATAATTAATATTTTCATAACTTATTAACATTCTTGTGTTTCAATTGTAGGTACACAATTGGTACTTACAATTTTTTTAAAAATTTTTTAAATAAAAAATAATTTTTCTCGTTAAAATTAAAGCATTACTCATCAAGCATAATATGGAGTACATAAATACGTGCACTAAATCGTTGTTCAATTCGTAATGCATATCGAAAATAAAAGTATTATTCAATTATATGTACTTACGTATATAATATAGTATACAAGTATAATACATGTTTTATGTAACATATGACTCGACCATGATTGATTTGATCTTTTTAAACATATTTTATTATTTATTAACTAAAAGAGTCGTACACGAACAAAATATCGATTAGGTTCAAGTATACTTACTGGTTATATTTCAAATGCAAAAAGTGGATATAAAATATAAAAGAAAACACATTTGGATTTCTGACAATGTAATTTGATTAGCCAAGCCCCACAAAAGTTTAACTGATTCTCTTTTATTTGGCTTCCTTATACACGTAAATACTAGTTTCTTGATTTATACTTCACTAATGAGGAGTGTTAACCAAGGAGGGGTATGAATGGAATATTCCTAAGTTTGTTTTGGCAACGAAAAGGTGCTCTGGCATTATCAACTGCCATAATTACACTACAAGAAAACAGAGTTTTAGAGACGGAAAAATCCGTCTCTGAAACTCAATTTTTCGTCTCTCAAAATAATCAGAGATGGAAAAATTCCGTATCTGACACCCGTCTTTAAACAGCTCGACGCTGATTTAGATGAAATTTTTCCGTCTCTAATTTCAGAGACGAAAAATTGTTCCGTCTCTAATTCTGTCGCTTTTTTCATGACTCTTTTACAAATAATCCGTCTCTATATTTAGTCTCTAATTCGTCTTTAAATTCGTCTCTAATTATATTCAGATTCGGTAACTAATCCGTCACAAAATCCGTCTCAAATTATATTTAGGGTTAGTTTAGGGTTTAGGGTACGGGTGGACATCAAGTCGAACCAAATTAATAATTTTTGAATCCGAGTCGAACGTAACAAGATTTGATCGAGCAAAAAAAATACTTGTTTATAAGAGGCTAGCGAGCCTCGATAATAATAACTTTTGTTCATTTATTATAATATATTATAAAAAAAAATTCATCGATATCTCATATACTATAAGTAATATTTCAACACATTTGACAATAAAATTGACTCAGTGTACTGGTATGATAGCTCATCTCAAACACTGTCTCCATCTGAGACGGAAATATCCGTCTCAAAATATGACGAAAAATTCCGTCTCTACTTCGGTCTCAAAATAAGAATAAAGATTTTATTTATAAATCCGTCTCTGATTGCAGATGAAAATGAGACTTGTTTCCGTCTCTAAATCCGTCTCAAAATGAGACGAAAAATTTCGTCTCCACTTCGGTCTCAAAATAAGAATAAAGATTTTATTTTCAAATCCGTCTCTGATTCCAGATGAAAATGTGACTTATTTCTATCTCTAAATCCGTCTCGGACTGAGACAGAAAATTTCGTCTCTACTTCGATCTCAAAATAAGAATAAAGATTTTATTTTCAAATCCGTCTCTGATTGCCGATGAAAATGAGACTTTTTTCAGTCTCTAAATCAGTCTCTGTTTGAAATTTAGAGACGGAAACAATTCGTCTCTAATTTAGGTAATTTAAAAATCTTCCTTTAGAGACGGATTTAGAGACGGAATGGTACCCGTCTCTATATCCGTCTCTGTTTTACTCTAAATTTATTGTTCAGGGATTCATTGATGGAATTGAGACGGTTTCCTACGTCCGTCGGTGATCCGTCTCTGATCAGAGACGAATATTATGTCCGTCTCAGATTCCGTCTCAAATCAGAGACGAATTCGTATCCATTTATGATTTTCCGTCTCTAAAGCCCTATTTTCTTGTAATTATACCATAAATCAAATGTGACTGATTAGGTGTGAAAAGAGTATTTGACCATGAAAGAACGTAACTAAACACATTTGTACTATTTGACTGCCTATAGGAAACAAACTCTTGATATGCAAAAGAAGCTAATACTGAACGACAGATAACAAAAAGAAAGAAGAAAGAGAGAAAAAACCAAAGAATTGTGAAGGCGGAGTTTGGGATCCAACCCTACAAAATCAAACGAGAATAGCTCAAATCTGAATTCAGTCCGGATCTTCTATCACATTTTAATCTGAATCTGATGGACCCAGGTGCCCTTCTTAATTATCTGTCCTGCATTACATATTACTTACGCAATAGCTCACCGCTAGTTATTCAAACCCGAATTCAATAATTGATGACAGTCACTTAAATTGACTCCCATAAAAAATCAGTCATTTAAGACATTTTAAGTGTGTGTTTGTGTGTTTTCTGAGTCTATTTATACCTGAAAATGCAGAGCGTAACTGAAAACAAGGTGACTGAAATATTCGAGTAAAATCATCTTCAGTTTAATTTAGCGGTGGTGTAGTGGACAATAGAACGGTGGTGCAACGGCGGAGATGGGTAGTGAGATGATTGACACGGAGGCGCAAATTCAGGCCGTTAATGGTGATAAAAATAATGCCATTTTCGAGAAAGCGAATCGTCCGGTCACATTAAAGGCATGGTTTTTCATTATTATTTTTATTACTGATTTATATTTTTAGTCTTCTATTCAAATACATATATGGACTGATTAAAATGTGGAATAAGTAGGGTTTTTGTCCCACATAGAACACTCGGTTGATTTTTTTTTTTCGAGAGATCGATATTTTTCCAGAAATTTTGTCGAATAATTTCATTGCTCAACGAAACTGATATTAATAAGGGTTTCTTGAACTCTTCAACCGATTTATTTTCATGTATGGATATAATCATGTTCAGTATCATGCATTGAAATGAAAAAGTTTATCTGATCACTTAATTATGCAAATATTTATTGGAAAACTTAATCATATAATTTATCTTAATTATTTTCGGAGAAAATAAGCCTTGAATTTTTCCAGAAAAACTCTCCTATAAAAGGTGGAATCACAACCTTCCCGTGGTTCTAACTTCTTTTACCAAATACTACCAGTATCTTTTTCATGTAAAGTGTTGTTTCACGATAAAAATAATATTACATAGTTAATTAAGTTTAGCCATCACAACTATCTACCATCCTTCAATTCAGTTCGATCATTTTTATTTAGGTGGTTCATCTGATTAATTGTGCATTACGTGAATTAAATATTTTTGGCTATGAAACTTATGCACAAATATATAAATAATAGGGAAAATTGCAATATTAATCCCTTGCGATAGGGTCATTTGCAATTTTCGTCCGTTATCACAAACTTGCAAAGTTAGTCATATATAGGTAGGAATCAACAATATTTTGCAGCCGTGGTCCCATCCGTTAAAAATCAGATGGAACTTGGCTCGTGAAATGCACATGTCATTAAAAGTAGTACAGATTATGTGCAATGCACGTGACCAAATTAAAGGTTTTCGTCCACTTTTTAATAGGTGACACTAAAAGTGCAAAAAATTACATTTTATGGGTCTAATTTTACATGTTTTTAAACACTGCGACTAAAATTGCAAGAAAACACTAATTCTGCAATTTTTCCATTATAATATAGGGGAAATTACACTTTCCATCCCATAACTTTGCCTTAATTCAATTTTGGTCACATTTGTTATAGATTTCTCACTTTTAGTGCTATGACTTTCAACATATCTCACATTTAATCCCAACCGAAGTTTCCATCCAAAATTAAATGGTCAACTACGTTATTCAAACTTTTGACCGATTTTTTCGGGGAGATTTTGTGCGTGAGTGACACGTGATATTGAATAGAAATATCGTGATAATGAATATATTATGTTTGTGAGTGACATGCTCGAATTCCGCCCCAAAAAACAGATCAAATTGTTGACTAACAGAGTTGATCGTCAAATTTTGAATAGAAACTTCAGTTGGGACTAAATGTGAGGTATTTTTAAAGTAATATACCTAAATGTGATAAATTCGTAACAAATGGGGTCAAAATTGAACAAGGAAAAGTTAAGAGATGAAAAATGCAATTTCCCCTATAATATAAGATGAAATGTGGAAATTAAATGCCTCAAATTGTCCAGCAAGGGTGAAGTCCACCCATAAGATTCTTATTATATGTATGTAAATCTCTAACTTATATTCTATGTAAGATTATAAGCATTTATATTCACTTAATTATATTCACTTATTCATTTCAAGTGAATGACAATCATCACCTCCATAACCCTTCATGCAGTTTGAGGATGTTGTTTACCACATCAAAACAGAAAAAGCAGGATTCCTGAAGAACAATGCAGTTTCTACTGAAGAGAAACTAATTCTGAAGGGCATCTCAGGCGTGGTGCTGCCCGGAGAAATGCTAGCCATGATGGGCCCATCAGGAAGCGGCAAAACGACACTATTAACTGCTCTCGGAGGCCGTTTAGGCGGCCATCTGGGTGGCACCATAGCTTACAACGGCAAGCCATTCCCCAACACCATGAAACGAAACACAGGCTTCGTCACACAAGATGATGTCCTCTATCCTCACCTCACTGTCACTGACACCTTAGTCTACACCGCCCTTTTGCGCTTGCCGAAGACATTAACCACCCAAGAAAAGGTACAAAAGGCTGAAGCTGTGATTAATCAGCTTGGACTGTCAAGGTGCAGGGACAGCATTATAGGAGGACCCCTTTTGAGGGGCATTTCCGGTGGTGAGAGGAAAAGGGTCAGCATTGGGCAAGAAATGCTGATAAATCCAAGCCTTTTGTTCCTTGATGAGCCTACATCAGGGCTTGATTCCACTACGGCTCAGAGGATTGTGTCGACGCTACGAGAGTTGGCTAATGGGGGTAGAACTGTGGTGATGACTATACACCAGCCTTCCAGTAGGCTGTTTTACATGTTTCATAAGGTTCTGTTGTTGTCTGATGGAAATCCTATATATTTCGGGAAGTGCTCCGATGCATTGGATTATTTCTCCAATGTCGGTTTTGCTCCACCGGTTACTATGAATCCTGCTGATTTCCTGTTAGATCTTGCAAACGGTAAGTTCAAGTATTTTTTATTCTTTGATCTATATAGTAAGGATCCAAAAAGTTAAGTTTAATATTCGAAATTATTGCAAACGTATTTTTTCAATAAATTGAGGACACAATTATACTATGATATATCCTTGTGTGATCTTTTCTTTTCATGTTTGAATGATCAATATTTTCTATTAAATATCAAGTTTTGTCAAATATGGACAAAATTCTGCTTTCTCGTCGTCTTCTTTTGTTATTTCCTCTCCTTATTTTAACAAAAGAACTCATTTTCTGTTATTTTCTTACTTTATATATAGGAGTTTTGAGTCCCAATGATTCCCAGGAAGACCAAACAGCCATTAAACAAACTCTGGTGTCAGCTTACAAAGATAATATGTCAGATATTGTGTAGTCAGAACTCGGTACTATCGATAACCAGGTTTCCGACTCAACAGAGGATAAGCAGTTCAAGCGATGGTCGAACACTTGGTGGAGACAGTTCTCAGTGTTGTTCAGAAGAGGATTAAGAGAAAGAAAACACGAAATTTTTGCCGTCCACAAGATCGTTCAGGTTCTAATTGTAGCTATCGTGTCTGGACTGTTATGGTGGCAATCTGATATAAGAGACTTACAAGACCAGGTGCCAAAATTTTCCTCTTATTTTTCATCCGTAATAATTTGCATTACTGAAATTCATACTATATAGCCTGCCATATATATTAGATATATAGGAGATCTAGCCAGGCAAATGAGTTGTGTCTATCTATATATTAATTACCAGTCTCTAGGGTAGAACCGTAGAAGAACGTCGTTATTAAAACAAAAGCCCTTGGATTTAGGACTGCGTCACAACACATAGTCACACTGATCAAACTCTAGTTTATATAATTGCTGAATTTTTTAGTGTAGGGTAGATTAGCAAGTAAATTGACTATTTTACTGAATGTAATGTTGAATAATTGAAGTATATGTTTTAAATTTCTTCATATAATGTTAAACCACGTAACGAATATCATGATTGAAAATTACACAATGTCAAAATTGTCACAAAAAAAATTAGACAGATTGACATTGAAGACATTCCGTGCATTGAACACTTACTCTGTTTGGACCTTAGGTTTATATTCTGGTAAGTATAAACACTAAATAAAATATTCTCGCCATTTTAAAATTATGTAAAGCAAGTTGTGCTTTATTTATTACACCTTTTATTTTTCATTTTAGTTCCGTCACCAAATCTTTGATCGAAACCTAGCACGGGCTTGATGGTGCACGTTTGAATCGATTGCAGGTGGGATTTTTCTTCTTTACATCTGGATTTTGGGGGTTTTTTAGGCTGTCTTCACTTTCCCTCAAGAACGTATGATGCATGCTAAAGAAAGGTCTTCAGGCATGTATGCCTCTCTTCATTCTTCATGACATTGATTCTTGGTGACTTGCCGATGGTACTCGTCCTACCCACCACGTATTTCATCATAACATACTGGATGGCAGGACTCAAAGCCACGGCGAGTGCTTTCTTGTTGGGCCTACTCGCTAATCTATACAATGTATTATCTTCTCAAGGGCTCGGCCTTGCCATTGGAGCAGTGGTCATGGATCAAAAATCAGTCTCGGTTCTCGGATCAGTAATCGTCCTAGTTTTCCAACTAGCCGGTGGATATTATGTCCAGAACGTGCCCATTTTCATAAGATGGATCAAATACATATCGATTAATCAATATGCATTTAAGCTCTTATTGGGAACACAATACAAGGTCGGTGAGACGTATACATGTGGCACAAATAACACTTGTTTGGTTAAAGAATTTCCTACTATAAAAACCGCTGGGCTTGATGGGCAACTCGTTGCAGTGATTGCTTTGGCTGTAATGCTTGTTGGATATAGGATGATTGCATATCTTGCCCTCATGAGAATTGGTGTCACCAAGAAATAGAATGATTTTCTAGTTGATGCTAATGTCACTTTTACCGGTAGGGAATATTGGCAATAGAGCTAGTAAATTTTTGTATACTTAAAAGTCACTAAAACGAGTAGTTAGCCCTTGGATGGCTTTAATTTCTACAATAGCAATAAGAAGGCTCACCATTCAATTAGTTCTTACTCTCTCTTATTTCAAGAAATATTATCCTATAAATCAATTTTGAGTATGCTGCATTGTAATGTATATTTAAATTTTGGCATAATTCTAATTTTTGTTTTGTATTATGTAGTATTGACATTAGTCATGCAAAATTACAAATTAAATTTAGCCGTATAATTAATACCTTCTCTCAAGCCTTGTGTAAATAACATATTAGCATATTCGGTCCTCCATTTTGCACATACACATAACCAGGAGTTAGGGCTCAGGTAAGCTAATACAATAAAAGAAAAGGGCGAAGATTGATACTTTTAAACTTTGAGAGGGGATAGTTTCGAATAGAAAAAATTTATAGGGTAAAGAAAAACATTATCATCGTAAATATTATTTAATTATGAAAATGCCATGTTAGGCGCACCTATCATAGTCAAAACAGACCAATTACCAGATCCACCTATCATCGCTGACATAACCACAAAAAAGATCATTAAAAAAGGCGTGAGGCGGTATTAAAACATTATAAACTTGATGATTCCCACCAAGAATTTGATCGCTGAGTCGTGCTAATTTCATATGAATCAGTATTGAAAAGCATGTGCCCATCACTCCAGAAATGGCACCGAAGATAAAATATAGAGTTCCTATATCTTTGTGGTTAGTGGAGAACAGCCATCAGACCGGATTTGTCATAAAATTGAGATTCTTTCCTTTCTTTCCTGAATCTGTCCCTATATATGTGTATGTTATTTATATTTAAGTATAACAATTGTATTAGCAAATTAACTTATGAAATTTTAAAAATATTGCGGATTGTATATACAAGAAGTCAAGAACTATATAAGCAATATATAGATAATATACATCAACTATAGAAAAAAAATTGTTATAATATAAATTTTGTAGTTATTGCGATAAACTCATGATAAATATTCTGTAGCAAAGTTCATTTTGAAAATAAGTGAAAATATAAAATATTTTAGCAATGAATTTGCAACGCAAAATACACATATGTTGCAAGTTTCATTGTTTGTGCAACTGATTAATTGCATATTTTGCATGGGAAAATAAAATTTGAAACTGATGCAATCTAGATAAGTATTAACTACATAATTGTTAAGAATGATAGTAACAGAGCATGAAAAGAATAAACAAGAAAATCAAAGAAGCATGAATGATGATACGAGGATTTTTAATGTGGTTCGGCAAACTGCCTACATCCACGAGCCAACTCGATACTACATCTTTATTTATGAGTCAATCGAGTGAATCAAAAATTACAAATTGAGAGTACCTATTTATAATAGTAGAGCAATCTAAAACCCTATCAAATTAGTAAGTATAATCCTAAAAAAAAGGAAGAGGTCTAAATACAAAAGTAAAGAAAATAGGAGCCAAAACTTGCCAGATCCGAAATATACTATATATGTGTAGCTATATCTGTGCAGAAGTAGCCAAAACTCGCCGCCGAATGCCGCGGTCTTATCCTACTATCTAGGACTCTGTGCGCGGTGTTCCGCTTGAATGTTGCGGCATTGCCTCAGTTTTTCGCAATGCCTACATCTACACAGAGTTAGTCTACATCTGCGCAGAGTTAGTCATTTTTCTTCCGTTTTCTCTTGTTTTGACCCTTTTTTTTTTATCCGACAACACAATTCAACAGAAATAATGACATTTGTTAGGAATTTTGATCTCTTAGTTTATCTATTGCTAGGTATTGCAACACAATACATCTCAATTGCAATTTTTATTGCTTGTGTTATGGAAAGCTACAATTTTGGTTTAAGAAAATTAAAATCAAATTCATCGACATAGAATTGCCATAGAAATCTTTGGATATTGTGCCAAATAAATTCATATGTGCTACTATAATGTAGCTAAAACCCTTAAATCATACATCACTTCAAAAATTTCTATAAATTTCCTTTGCTGGCTTGCTACAGAATTTCTAAACATGGTGATAAAGATTGCTACTTAAGCTCTACAACCACCTTTGTTAGGAATCAATGCGCATAAACAAATAAAAGTGAATAAAATCAAGAAAAGTAACGACACAAGATTTATGTGACGCCGCTGGAACGCGGCGGCGTTCCGCCATTTTACTCCAAGACGCCGCGGCGCGCATTTAGTGACCGAAACACCCATTTTTCGCCCGTTTTCTTCCTTATACTCTGATCCGAGCCCGATCCTCGTCCAATCAGTCTACATATCCCGTCAATCTCCTACTTGGAGATTGATACCTCAACTGTTGTCATACTTCTTCACTGCCCCGGTGAAAATATCCACTAGTGCAGACTAGCCTCTTTCATCACAAAAACTCGAGGCCAACTGACGCCATACAAAACCTCAGTTTCTCGGTGGTAACTCTCTTAGTTAACATATCCGCCGGATTCTTCGCACCAAGCACCTTCTTCAACTTGAAAGTCCCATCATCTATCATCTCTCGGATATGATGATACTTCAATTGAATATGCTTCGTCTTCGAGTGAAACACCGGATTCTTTGCCAAACAAATGGCACTTTGACTATCACTATGAAGTGCAAAATCCCGTTGCTCCTTGTCAATCTCCCTCAGAAATTCTTCAACCAAACCATCTCTTTACCCGCTTCTGAAATAGCAATATAATCGGCTTCGGTTGTGGAGAGTGCTACACACTTTTGTAGCCTAGCAGTCCAACTTATTGTAGTGCCACCCAAAGTGTAAATGTACCCCGATGTACTCTTCCGACCATCTTGATCACCACCTAAATCCGCATCCACTGAGCCCTCTAAAGAAACACTACTGCACGAAAAACACAAGCACATACTCGATGTACCCCTTAAACACCTCAGTAGCCACTTTACCGCTTCCCAATGCTTTAACCCCGGATTAGCCATATACCAGCTCACAACTCCCACTGCATGAGCTATATCGGGCCTTGTACACACCATTGTGTATATCAAACTCCCAATGACAGAGGCATAAGGAACCTTTTCCATTTGGTCTCACTTCTCCTCAGTCTTAGGGATTGTTCCTTACTCAATTTGAAATGACACCCTAAAAGGGCAAGATTGCAAATCTAGCAAGTACTTTTTCTATGTACTTCTCTTGAGTCAACTTGAGACTTCCACTCGACCTATCTCAAATGATTCTCATCCAGAGAATTGTATTTGCAGATCCCAAGTCCTTTATCTCAAATTCAGTAGACAGTTGTTTCTTCAGCTTATCGATTTTCCTCATGTTAGACCCAACCACTAACATATCGTCCACATAAAGCAGCAATATGATATAACAATCCCTAAAATATTTAAAGTAGCAACAATGGTCCATTTGACACCTAGTATATCCATTATTAGCCATGAAAGTGTCAAATTTCATATACCATTGCCTCGGAGCTTGCTTAATTCCATACAAGCTTTTCTCTAGCTTGCATACAAGATTTCCTTTTTCATTCTCCAGAAAACCTTCAGGTTGAACCATGTAAATATCCTCCTCCAAATCCCTACGAAAGAATGCCATTTTTACATCTAATTTCTCAAGATGCAAATCTTCTGCAGCAACAATACTCAGAACAATCCTAATGGTAGTCAACTTGACAACCGGTGAAAAAATCTCAGCATAGTCAACCCCTTCCTTTTGTTTGGACCCTTTAACTACCAACTTTGCCTTGTTCCTTTTACTACCATCCGATTCATCCTTAACCCGAAATACCCATTTGTTCTGCAAAGCCCGTTCCCCCTCTGGTAACTTAGTCAACCTCCAAGTTCCATTTCTCTCAAGCGAGCTCATTTCATCTTTCATGGCTAGCTCCCACTTGAGAGAATCACCTACACTCATTGCCTCCTTGTACGACTCAGGCTAACCCGAATCCGTAAAAAATAAATAGTGTAAGTAAGGGGATCATGTTTGGTTTAGGAGTTCTATTCCATCTTCTCAAGGTTGGTGGTGGAATCTCTGGATCTTCCTCAATCCTATTCTCAGTGTCATTCCCCGCAACCTCGTCTAGAGTGATCTCTTTCAATATCGTCTTTAGTTTCTCATTATCCTCAGTATGTACCCCAAGTCTATCCCTGTAAAGCACCTTTTCGTTGAACATAACATCCTTACGACTTATGATTTTGTTGTTTTTGTAATCCCAGAACCGATATCCAAAACTTTCTCTTCCATAACCGATAAAGATGCACTTTTATGCTTTAGGATCCAATTTATCCCTGTCATCAGAACTTCGCAAGACATAAGATAAACAACTGAAAATTTTTAAATGCGATAAAGTTACCTCATTTCCAGACCAAACCTCCTCCTTTATTTTGAAGTCCAATGGTACTGAAGGTCCCCCGTTGATGAGGTAAGCTGTCGTGCTCAGTGCATCAGCCTAAAACGTCTTTGGCAACCTGGAGTAGAGCCTAATGCTCCTAGTTCGCTCATTCAAAGTCTTATTCATCCGCTCTGCAATCCCGCTCTGCTGCGGAGTCCCCAGAAAGGTCTTGATCATCTTGATCGTATTCTCTGCAAAATAATCTTTGAATTCTTGGCTGCCATACTCCCCGCCATTATCCGACCTCAAACTCTTCAGTCTCAAACCCATCTCATTCTCGACTTCCGCTTTCCATTTCTTAAAGGTACTAAACACATCATACTTATTTTTCAGAAAATAAACCCATACTTTTCAAGTGGAATCATCTATGAATGTGACATAGTATCTCGACCTTCTAAGCGACTGTATGGGTGCCGACCCCCATACATCGGTATGCACAAGCTCCAATTTCTCTGCCTTCGGTTATCTTCTCATCTTGGAGAAGCTCACCTTTTTCTACTTTCCAAGTACACAGTCTTCGCAAAAACCCAATTCAATCGTCTTCGAGATTGGTAGGTTTCCCTTGGATGCCATGATCCTCATTCCCTTCTCACTCATATGCCCAAGTCGTCTATGCCATAAGTGCATATCCTCTGTGCCCTCAACTGTAACTAACGAGTCCTTTTTAATCTCTATAGTGTACAAAGTCCCCGAATTCTTACCACAAGCCACCACCATATTTCCTTTAGTGATTTTCTATACACCACCACCAAACACCGTAGTGTAACCATCACTGTCAATTTGACCCATCGAGATCAAATTCTTCCTTAACCCCAAAATATGCCTTACATTCTGCAGTTTTAACTGCATTTCCTATGTCGTCGTTATTACGACATCACCCTTTCCAACAATTTCCAAGGGTTCGTCATCTACAAAAAATACCTTTCCAAATTTTTCAGAAGTATAATTTGTTAGATAATTCTTACAAGAAGTAGCATGAAACGACGCACCTGAGTCCAATACCCATGGTCAACTGGACTACCAATACAACAAACCAGTACAACTCTTACATCGTCTGCATCTGCGTTTGCTTGTTGATGTTCCCAGTTTTGATTCTGACCCGCTTTTTCTGGACAATCTCTCTTGTAATGACCTTTCCTACTGCAGCCCCAGCAATCAGCATCCTCACGGGGTTTTGACTTCCCTCGCCCTTTAGACTTAGATCGACCTCTACCTTTCTGACCACCCTGTTGAACATTTATCCCTCTGCTTTCCGCACTCAATGTAGCAGATGTGATTTCTTCTGATTTCCTTCGACGAATATCCTCGCTCAAAATCAGATCCTGAATCTCCTGAAGTTTAAACTTCCTTTAGCCAGACGAACTACTCACCGCAGTTACCGTCGCACTCCAACTCTCCGGCAATGAAGACAACAAAATTAAGGCCCTTAAACATTACGTTTCTTGATAACGTCAATCGAATAACACCTAGGTTTTGCCTATCGAATAATTTCCAATCCTTGTCTGACATCTTTTCAGGCTTCTTGCTCAACAACGGTTGATGGAGTTTTTTTTGGTATAGATAATCATCCATCTGTGTTCGCCAGAATCCAAAATCCTTTCCATCAAATTTGTCTATCTTCACTTTTCCTTCTTTAAACGCCATTGATTCACACAGATCACTATAACCCGTGCTCTGATACAAGTTGTTAGGAATCAATGTGCATAAATGAATAAAAGCAAGAAAAATAACGACACAAGATTTACGTGGTTCGGCCAAGAATGACTATGTCCACAATCTACACTAAATATATTTTATTGATTGTATGATGAGAGATACATATTACAAGAGAAGAGTATGTATATATACTCTTGTAGAGTCTTTGAAGACTTATATTCAAAGAAGGAAACAAAACCCAGCCCGAAAAGAGCTTAAAATGCGTCTTTTCAACGAAACTTGGTCAACACGCCGCCGGAATGCCGCGGCATTCGCTTCGGAATGCCACAATGTTGAAGTCCAACCAAACTGCCTCGAACACCAGGGCGTTCCGTCATTTTTCTCCGAGACGCCGCGGCATCGCGTCCAGTGACCGAAACACCCATTTTCCACCTGTTTTCTTCGTTATACTCCGATCCAAACCCGATCCTCTTGCAGTCAGTCTACATATCCCATCAACCTTCACAATACAAAAGCAACAAAATGGTATTAGCTATGGTGACGAGACTACCAAATTTTTGTAGCTATGATGATTGTTAGAGATAATAAATATTATCATTAGTGATAAAATTTGAAGTGACAACAAATATTTTTCCGATTGCTATAAATGTTAGTCCGATTGTTAGTGATAATAAATACTAAATACTTCTCTTCTTCGAAAGTTACTACAATAAAAAATAGCATTAGTGACAAAATTTGAAGTGACAATATTAATATTGTTACTAAATATACATAATGAGTGACAATAATTTTTGTTTCGTCACAATTAGGATTTTTAGAGACTAGAGTTTCTTTAAAATTTTCACTATTGACAATTAGTGACTAATGTATAGTGACAACTTATCAAAAAGAAAAACGAAAAAAAACAAAAACTTAGTGAAGATACAAATAAAATGACAACTAATATTATTATCACTACATCGTCACTAAAGGTGTATCACTAATTGTCAATAATGACAATAACTTTCTTGTAATTAAATATCAAGAGTGCCAACTTTTATACGAATTTTGTTATTATTAAACATGTAAAATCTATTTTTATGACAAAACAAAAATTCTTGTCACTAAAAATTTATAATTAGTGACAATTTTGTTTGTCACTTCACATTTATCACTAATAATGTCTTATTTTTTTTATACCTTTAGGAATGGATAAAGAACTCCGTAGGTGATAGTTACAGAATTCTCCCATTCTGTAGCCAAAATTCGAAATGAGCCAAGTCATCTCATTGCCATAACTACAAATACACTGGAAAATGTGATGCCTTGTTTTTTTTTTTTTTGGTAATTTTCTCATTTTCGCCATTTTTTCCATTTCAATTCTAACTTTTTGCCCTTTTCAACAGTTTATGATTTTCTCCAATATTTATTATTTCTTCATAATTATTTGTGAGCACATTGGCAAATTGTTGCTTAGGGGATTGATAAGCCAACGCTAGACACATTCGAAGGGTTAATTGCAATTTTTGTTAGCTAACTTTACCACTTTTGGATTTTGGTCCTCTTTTTTTCACTTTACAAAGTTGCCCTTAACTTTGAAAAACTGGAAATTTTAGCCCGATTTTGATCGAAGCCACCCAACTTCCCCGGAATTTGGCATGTGCCGGGCATGTGATGCATAAAATTGAGGATTCTCCAACTTTATGCCCAAATTGCATATTTGGATGATGATTGGATTAAATTGGGGGGAAACATTGCATACTTGGACTCAAGGGGTGACATGTAGGATCCCACATGTATATCCAAGTGGAAAAGTTAATAAAAAAAAATTAATATATAAATTAGAAATGAATAACTAAATAAATTAATATTTTAAATAATATACTACAAAAATTAATAAATAAAATAAATTAAAACAAAAGTAAGAAAAATATTTAATGTCAAAGTTATAATTTTAATATAGAATATATTCTACTAATATATTGAAAATCTAATAATTAAAAACTTAGTCTAATTTATTAAGGCGGGGCTATAGGTTTTAGGGCTGGCGGTTGTGTGTGTTTAGGGAGGGGGGGGGGGGGGTTTTCTATGTTGGGTCGAGATTGTTGGTCCCGACTAATCTCGGCCCACCATGTGTCAGAATATTATAATTTTTTACTTTCAATTATCCTATAGATATATTTATTATATAAGTTTTATTTATAATAAATAAAAAGTAATGTAGATAAATAAATATTTGAATTGAAATTTTCAAAAATTAAACAAAATTGAAAGTGTTTGAGTTATATCCTCAGATTAAAGGTCAATTTTCCCTCCATATGCAAAAATCCTCAAATTGAAGGTTAATTTTCCTTCATTTCAGCAAAATCCTCAAGTTCAAGTCAATTTTCCTGCCAGATAATTTTCTTTTGGCCAATTATGGATTTTCTTGCTCAGTTGGTACTGAATTGACATTTTTTGCAAGTTAGTGTACTCAGTTGTCCACATGCCAAATTATAGTAGTACCTGAAAACGTACAGACCAACTTGGAATATCAATTTTGCAATTTTTTCTCAAAACTTGTAATCAATACTGGGGTAGTTTATGACCAAGCCATGTAATACGATCGGATGTGTTTCTTAGAAAAAATAATATTTTTTCTCTTTTATGTTATGTTGAAAAATAATTGCACAAATAGTTTCATAAATACAATATCTAATTAGTAAAATAGAAATCAAATTATACAAATTAAATATCAACACATATTTTCTAGCTCAAGCTAGCTATTCCATACATAAATAAAAGGGAAAGTTACACACAGATCCCCTCACTTATTGAAAATTACTAACACACTCCCACAATGGTCAATTTGTAAGGTTTACTTTGGGTAAAATTGAAGGACTTTAAACATACAAAGGGTGCAATTGTAAGAAATTTTTGATATGAGGGGGTGTGTTGGTAATTTCTAATAAATGAAGGGAGGTTTTGATAATTACATAATAAATGAGGGGGTCTTTGTGTAATTTTTCCTAAATAAAATTCACAATACACTTCATCAAATCAAAATATATGATTGATAAAGCCCAAGCTAAGCCTAAACATATGACAGGTGTTATGTTAACCCAGTATTCCTAGCAAAATTACAAAATAAATGGGCTCTGAGCCCAATTGAAAAAATCCTAACAAATCCACCAGATTTGGCATGAAAAGAACTCAACAAGTTGCGTCTTCCTTTTGCTTGAAAAAAGGAGGCCCTGTTCATGTGTAAAAATCATTTTGGTTTGTTGAAAGGGATAAAATGAACTCACTTTTAGTCTGATATCTTTTTGTGTTTTGTATCTGTAAAATCTCATCAACCAATTTGAAATTTGAGATCAATTTCCGGGCGGATATTTCATTCATGAATTGTAGTTTAGCGGGCTTTGAATTTCATAAAGGAGGAGCATTAAGTGTAGTTGGGTTAGTTAATTCTTAAAAATTGAAAAAGTTAATGGAAAATTTCTGGAACGGCCCAGACCCCAGCATAGAATTTCGGGGGGGAGGGGGGCGACAACTCACGTGTTCTTCCTTTTGATTTTTGTTTTTATTTTTTTTAATTAAAATTATTTAGCATATCATTTAAAATATTAATTGATTTTTTTTGTTATTTATATAAATAGCTTTTTTTTTATTAATTTTCCCTCTTCGATGTGCATGTGGCATCCTACAGGTCACCCCGTCCAAGTATACAATGTTTCTGTCCAATTTAATCCAGTCACCATCCAAGTGTGCAATTTTGGCGGGAAAACTGGAAATTCCCAATTTTATGCATCATTCGCTCAGCACATATACCAAATTCCGGTCAAATTGAATGGCTCCGGTGAAACTATCGGACAAAATTGCCAATTTTTTAAAGTTAAAGGACAACTTTATAAAGTGAAAAAAAAGATAGAGCCAAAATCCAAAATTGGTATAATTATCGGACAAAATTGCAATTAGCCCTACAATCGAAATTGTGATGGCTTCACTAGGGACGGGAATGGGACGGGTTGGGCAGGACTCATTTTCTGTCCCGTTAAAAAAAAATTTGGACCCGGACCTGGTCATTTCCCGGTCCCGCCCGAACCCATCCCCGTACCGATCATTTCCCGGCGGGTCCGGGTCCAGGTCCTTCCCGTTGGACCCGGTTGATTCTTTTTTTTTTATATTTTTTTAATCTTATTCTCACAAATGCATTTAGAACATATAAAATAAGAAAATTACATCGAATTCATGATTCAACGTAAACAAATCCACTACAAGTCATCCGATTCTTAAATGCAAAAAAAATAAATACAAAACGAGTTCAAAAAAATAAAATCAACTCCATACTTGGAATTACATCATCAAACTAACTCACTAAATCACTAATCACTTATATATTAAATAAACAACCAAATAAATATAAAATAATATTTATTATACTGGGAGGACAACTCACGTGTTCTTCCTTTTGATTTTTGCTTTGGTTTTTTTTAATTAAAATTATTTAGTATATCATTTAAAATATTAATTGATTTTTTTTGTTATTTATATAAATAACTTTTTTTTATTAATTTTCCCTCTTCGATGTGTATGTGGCATCCTACATGTCACCCCGTCCAAGTATACAATGTTTCTGTCCAATTTAATTCAGTCATCATCCAAGTGTGCAATTTTGGCGGGAAAACTGGAAATTCCCAATTTTATGCATCATTCGCTCAGCACATACCAAATTCCGGCCAAATTGAATGGCTCCGGTGAAACTATTGAACAAAATTGCCAATTTTTTAAAGTTAAAGGACAACTTTATAAAGTGAAAAAAAGATAGAGCCAAAATCCAAAATTGGTATAATTATCCGACAAAATTGCAATTAGCCCCACAATCGAAATTGTGATGGCTTCACTAGGGACGGGAATGAGATGGGTTTGGCAGGACTCATTTTTCGTCCCGTTAAAAAAAAATTGGACCCGGACCTGGTCATTTCTCGGTCCCGCCCGGACCCGTCCCCGAACCGATCATTTCCCGGAGGGTCCGGGTCCTTCCCGTTGGACCCGGCTGATTCTTTTTTTTTGATATTTTTTTTAATCTTATTCTCACAAACGCATTAAGAACATATAAAATAAGAAAATTACATCGAATTCTTGATTCAACGTAAACAAATCCACTACAAGTCATCCGATTCTTAAATGCAAAAAAAAAATACAAAACAAGTTCAAAAAAATAAAGTCAACTCCATACTTGGAATTACATCATCAAACTAACTCACTAAATCACTAATCACTTATACATTAAATAAACAACCAAATAAATATAAAATAATATTTATTATACTGACCGGGTCCGGGGGGGGGGGGGGTTGGGGAGGACAACTCACGTGTTCTTCCTTTTGATTTTTGTTTTTATTTTTTTTAATTAAAATTATTTAGTATATCATTTAAAATATTAATTGATTTTTTTTGTTATTTATATAAATAACTTTCTTTTATTAATTTTCCCTCTTCGATGTGTATGTGGCATCCTACATGTCACCCCGTCCAAGTATACAATGTTTCTGTCCAATTTAATCCAGTCATCATCCAAGTGTGCAATTTTGGCGGGAAAATTGGAAATTCCCAATGCATCATTCCCTCAGCACATACCAAATTCCGGCCAAATTGAATGGCTCCGGTGAAACTATCGGACAAAATTGCCAATTTTTTAAAGTTAACAGGACAACTTTATAAAGTGAAAAAAAGATAGAGCCAAAATCCAAAATTGGTATAATTATCGGACAAAAATTGCAATTAGCCCCACAATCGAAATTGTGATGGCTTCACTAGGGACGGGAATGAGACGGGTTGGGCAGGACTCATTTTCCGTCCCGTTAAAAAAAATTTGGACCTGGACCCAGTCATTTCCCAGTCCCGCCCGGACCCGTCCCAGAACCGATCATTTCCCGGCGGGTTCGGGTCCTTCTTGTTGGACCCGGCTGTTTCCTTTTTTTTTTTGATATTTTTTTTAATCTTATTCTCACAAATGCATTTAGAACATATAAAATAAGAAAATTACATCGAATTCATGATTCAACGTAAACAAATCCACTACAAGTCATGCGATTCTTAAATGCAAAAAAAAAAATACAAAACGAGTTCAAAAAAATAAAGTCAACTCCATACTTGGGATTACATCATCAAACTAATTCACTAAATCACTAATCACTTATACATTAAATAAACAACCAAATAAATATAAAATAATATTTATTATACTGATCGGGTCCGGGTCCGTGTCCGGGCGGGTATCGCCTGAACTCATTTCCCGTCCCGGTTCCGGCCGGGTCTTGATTTTTGATACTCGTTCCCGGACTCGGTCCCATTTATTTGGACTAATACCCGTCCCATATGGGGTGGGTCCGGAACGAGTACTCGTTAGACGCGGTCCCGTTGCCATCCCTAGGCTTCACTTTGTCTTATACACTACATAATCGAAATTGTAAATATAAAAGTATCCAATTTATCTACAATATATTCACTCCGTATAAGAATTTATTTTATAATAAGAGGAGTTGATATTAGCACTCCACATTTTGATAAATACACTCTATCTTTTTTTTCATTTTAATTTGGTATGTTGACAAAAATACCCTTCAATAAATAAAGCATGATTTATATGATCAATTTAAATATATTTCAAAAGACCTTTGTAGGCATGCAAAGTTTAGCACATCTCCAGTATATTTTACTTTCGTTTCTTCTTATTCTTAATCAATAATTCTCTCTCTTATTTTACTTTTTAGTAAGAATATAATCTTAATCAATAATTTACAAAATGAATTTTCCATTATAATTTATAAATAGTTTTTTATTCTATTTTCTAAAGTATATTCTCGTTTCCTTTTTTTTTTTTGCTCCCAATATAACATACTTTGTTCTATTATAATTCAGCATGAACGAAATTAAACCTAACATTGGATCAGCATAATTTATTCCATACATCTAAGGTACCTAGACCAATACTTAATTTATAAAAATCATTTTGCTAAAATTCTCTATGTCTTATTAGTTTGATGCATTAGTATTAGTAACATAGACTTACTCATCAAACTCAATTTCTTGTAAATCATTTAGTTCTAATAAATTTTCAAATGAAATATATAAATTATAAGAGAATAATTCTAAGCATATTATAATACTCTATTTTTAGATAAAAATATTATGCAAGTAACTAATATTGCATTGCTATTGTAAATTATAATATTATCATATCTCATGTTCTCAATTGATATATTGGCCGGAGAGAACAATATAACTGGAGATAGTATTGAAATTTACCATAATTTAATGTGTTGTTAATTACTTAACTCGGTCAGTTTTATTTGTACGTAAGCACTTCACTCGCTAGGGGATGGGATTCATTCACTTGCATTCTTGCTAGCACTACAAAAAGTTATAATAGATAAACTATTTCTCATTGTCATTAATAAGAAAAATGGAAAAAAGGAGTGATTTAGAAAGAAAAAGCTATCAAAAAAGGGGACAAATACATCTTTTAAATTTAATGAAGTTTTAATCAATAATCACATATCGAGGGCATTCTTGTCCATCTATGCAAATTAAAAGTTATTGGAGTGCCATTATAAGATTGTGGAGTGCCAATATCAATCCATAAGTAATTGCTAATCACTACATTATACTAAGGAAGCTTTTAAATAAACGAAAGATACGATTTAATTAAAATTAATTTCTTTTTTTTTTCCAATGAATAACAAATCCTAGTATCCACACATAGGGATGAATTCATTCGTACTAGAATATCAATGTAAAATTGTTTGTCTTTCTTTCGAGGTAATTTTATGTCAGATTGAGTTCAATAGTCCTAGTATGTACTATATGTCTAACTTATCATATTAATAATGATCTGGTAAGCTACTACAGTTGAAAAAAGAATGGAAAAAAAAGTAGAAAAAAGAATAAACTAAACTCGGTCTAGCACAAAATTTTCCCTCTCTTTCGTACTAATATCAAATGATCTATATAATAATTCCAAAAACATATTACGAAGAATATCAAAGAACAATATTTGATATCTGTGTCTAGTGATATTCATATGATAACGTGCTTCAAATATATATTATATAAAAAAATTCCAGTCAAATCATGCCAAGAAAGTCAAGAATTTTATACCATGATCGAATTCAAAATTATTCGGTTTGAAAGGTGTACTTTTCTTTCATTCTTTTTTCTACTATAGTAGCTTGCTCGCATCTTTTGACAGGAAAGTTCAAGTAAAATCGTTTAATAACAAACAAGTACTAGGAAAAAAGACCGGCCCGACGCAGTGACATCATTCTAAGTATCAAGAGCACGAAACGAAGTAGCTAAACATGAGGTAAGCATGTCTAACTTCAACTTGTTTGATTCAAAATTTAACATTCCGTCAAACTTCTCTTTCATTTATTATTTTCCAACGCCATCTAGGAAAGGTCATAAACATATCAGATTTGATCGTACCCGTCAAATCCCAATTGGGTAATTCTATGTCACACCGAGTTCAATGATTCAAATGTGAATTTTGTATCTATCTCTGTGATCACACAAGTGTGTGGGGGGATCGCACATAATACACTTAATGTGTGAGAGATATAGACACTAGGACCATTGGACTCGATTTAACATAATTTTTCCAAATCGAAAGCATTGCAAAACTTGTATCTACTCACTCTCGTTTGACTGTGTAATTCATTTTTATGTGATAAGTTTAAATAATTTCGAACAGATTTCTCTACATCAGTTTGTTCTCATGTAATATATACAAGCATAATAAGTAACACAAATAACTTTGATATAACTTTTGGCCCCATACTCCCTATATTCCCTCACAAAATAAGCAAATAAATAGGTGGGGGAAAATTACACTTTTCGTCTCATAACTTAGCCCTAATTCAATTTTAGTCTCATTCTTTATGTGTTTCTCACATTTAGTCTCATAACTTTCAAAATATCTCACATTTAGTCCCAATCGAATTTTTCACCCCAAATTTAGTGATCAATTCCGTTTGTCAACATTTTGATCAAATTTTTTGGGGAGTTTTTGTGCATAAGTGACAGATGAAATTGAGTAAAAACATCTTGATATTGAAAATAGCCCATGCGTGAGTACATTCGCGCAAGAATTTTTCCAAAAAAAGTTCGGTCAAAGTGTTTACTAACATAATTAACCATTAAATTTTTGATGAAAATTTCTGTTAAAACAAAATGTGAGACATTTTGAGAGTTATAGGACTAAATGTAAGAAACACGTAATGACTGAGACCAAAATTGAACTAGTATTAAGTTACGGGACAAAAAATTCAATTTTCCCATAGACGGGGATATATCGAATCAATAGAATTTAATTTTTTTTTTAAGAGTACATAGAAGAATTTTATACTACCCCTAGTCAATAGGAAAAAAGGCGAAGCTGTGAGAATACGAATTTTTAGTAAAGGTTGAAATTCGTTGCATTACACAATTGATCACAATAAAAAAAATTCGTTTGTTACATTATTTACTAATCTATGTCCATGTTAAGAAGAGTGATGAATCACATAATTAACAATATCATACCACCTATTACATGAGTGATGAAAATTATTTGTCAAGACTCAATTCGGTGGACTCAACGAATTACGTGACTGATCACTCTACTACTTAAATGGACGATACATGCCATATAAATATAATTCACCCGTCACATTATTCATTGGATACAAGCAAAACGAGTCCAAGTTATTATTTTTGCTAAAAGAGTCTTATGATCATCAAAGAACGCAACTAAATATATTTGTAAATTTTGATTCCCTATTGGAAACAAACTCTAAATATGCCAAAAGAAGGTAATAATCAGCGACAGATAGCAAGAAAACGCTATAAGAGAAAGAAAGCAAGATAGTTTTGAACGCGGAGTTCGGGGAAATAACCAACCCCGCCGAAAATCAAATTAAAGTAGGTAGAATAATAAATAGCTCAAATCTGATGGACCCAGAGCTTCCATGTCACCACCCCAGCCGCCCAGATGACCCTTTTTATCTCTCAACTCTCATGCGTTACATATATTGTACGCAATTGCTTACCCGAAATTATTCAAACCCGAATTTAATAATTGATGACAGTTCACTTTAATTGACTCCCAGAAAAAAAAAATCAGTCATTTAAGTGCGTGTTATAGATCTGCGTCTATATATACCTGGCCATGCAGAGCGTAATTGAATACAATTAAGGTGACTGAAAGATTAGAGTAAAATCGTCTTCAGTTTAATTTAGCGGTGGTGTAGCTGAATTAAAGAGATAACGGCGATTAATTTTAGCGACGGAACATTTGACGGCGGAGATTATGGGTACTGAGATGATTGACATGGAGGCGCAAATTGAGGTCGTTAAAAATTGTGAAGAAAATCAGGCCATCTTCAAGAAAGCGAATCGTCCCGTCACATTAAGGGTATGATTTTGCATTTACTTTTATCACTGATTATTTTTTCAATCCATGCATGGATTGGAGACTGATGAAATGTATGGAATGAGAAGGGCTAGAACACTCGATTGGTTTTTGGAACTTTTTAATTAAACGGATCTATTTAGGAAAAACTAGGTTATATCTTTCCAAAAGTTTCTTGAATTTATGGAATATTAATTTCATTTCTTAAAACAAATTAAATAAATTATTATTAGGGTTTACAAAGAAAGATTTCATGAACCTTTCAACCAATTAGTGTTCATGTATTGAAATTAAATAGAAGATCCTAATATATATCCTAATTATTCATAGAGCATTAAATAACTTGTAATTTCCCAGTAGAGTAGACTTTTTCAATAAAAGGGGATCGATCAAAAGTTCACAACCTTCCCGTGGTTCTAAGTTATGACAAAGACTGTATAAGCACTATATATATCTTTTTGCATGTAAAGGACTGGTGTGTCACGATGAAATTTTGTTGTGTAGTTTAATTTAGCTATCACAAATTCACAACTACTCTATGTATGTGAAATATTTCCTAAAGTACGTACGTACACCAGATAATATATATGTGATATGTAATTGAAAATAAAACTTCAAATCAAAGTAGAAGATTAATGAAGTTCTTGAATTATTTAGGTGAACTATTCTTTATATGAATCTTTACCTATTATATACTCCACTAAAAGAACTAGACATTAGTTTTAATCCATTTAATTATAATAACTCTTGATAATCACACGTGCAGTTTGAGGACGTTGTTTACCATATCAAATCTGGGAAATCAGGATTCCTGAAAAACAATGCAGTTTCTACTGAAGAGAAACTAATCTTGAAGGGCATCTCAGGCGTGGTGCGGCCCGGAGAAATGCTAGCTTTGATGGGCCCATCAGGAAGCGGCAAAACAACACTATTAACCGCTCTCGGAGGCCGTTTAGGTGGCCACCTTGGCGGAACCATAGCTTACAACGGCAAGCCATTCTCCAACACCATGAAACGTAACACGGGCTTCGTCACACAAGACGATGTCCTCTATCCTCACCTCACTGTCACAGAAACCCTAGTTTACACAGCCCTTTTGCGGTTGCCAAATACATTAACCAAACAGGAAAAGGTACAACATGCTGAAGCTGTGATGACTGAGCTTGGATTAGCAAAGTGCAGGGACAGTATTATAGGTGGACCCCTTTTGAGGGGCGTTTCCGGGGGTGAGAGAAAAAGGGTCAGCATTGGGCAGGAAATGCTGATAAATCCGAGCCTTCTGTTTCTTGATGAGCCTACGTCAGGGCTTGATTCTACTACGGCGCAGAGGATCGTGTCAACACTTCGGGAGTTGGCTAATGGGGGCAGAACTGTGGTGATGACTATACACCAGCCTTCCAGCAGGCTGTTTTACTTGTTTCATAAGGTTCTTTTGTTGTCCGATGGGAATCCTGTGTATTTTGGAAATTGCTCTGGCGCATTGCTTTATTTCTCCGGTATCGGATTTGCTCCATCCGTTGCTATGAATCCTGCTGATTTCCTGTTAGACCTTGCAAACGGTATGTTCAAGTACTTTTTTTCTTTTTTACTATGGTGAAGGATCCAAAAGTTAATTTGAGAAATTAGAACTTTGACGGATAGTACTGCATAAAGATTTATTAATTTGGTTTCATTCATCCCTTTTGATCTTTAATTAAGAGATTCAACAAATTATGGCAAATTAAAATAAAGGATTAATCAAACTTATCGTACATCCATTTTCTTTTATCCTATTTCATGCATGGAATGATCATTAATTTCTGTTAAATGTCAATTTTGATTAAAGACTATGACTAGACCATCACATAAAAACAAATTTTCTTATTTATGTTTCTTTTTCCTTGTTATTTCCATAATAAAACACTAATTTCAGAATATTTCTTTAATTTGTAGGTGTTATGAGTCCTGATGACTCCCTGGAAGATCAAATAGCCGTTAAGCAAACATTGGTGTCCGCTTACAAGACTGATTTGTCACTTATTGTGAAGTCAGAACTCGGTATTGATAATCAGGTTTTCGAATCAACACAGGATAAGCAGTTCAAGCGATGGACAACCACTTGGTGGGGACAGTTCTCTGTGTTGTTCAGAAGAGGATTAAAAGAACGAAAACATGAAACTTTCTCGGGCCTTAAGATTGCTCAGGTTCTAATTGTAGGTCTTCTATCTGGGCTGTTATGGTGGCAATCAGATACTAGCAATTTACAGGACCAGGTAAATATATTTTCCTCACCTTCTGTCATCCATAATTTAGAATTGTTTGTAACATATACTAGTCAGCTATAATATTAGATTCAATAAATAGCAGCACATACTTAATTGAAAAATCGAAGCCCTTGGACCCAGTCAGTACTTATAAGTTTGCTGAATTATATAATACATCCAATCTAATGTATAGGACTGGTAAGCAAATAAATTGACTATTTTCTGAATGCAAAGGTGAATACTTTCATTATTTATAATGAGATTCATTCTAATAATTATATTAAACTATGTAAGATACTAAGACTTGAAACTTTCACAACGTCAAAAAGATGATACTAATTAAACACTTGTGGTCTTTTAGATAGTTTTCGTCATTTTAAAGTATTTAAATTTTAGTATACATTTTACATTTCCACATTGATCGAAACATAGCAAAGTGCCTGATGGTGAATGTTCGAATCAATTAATTGCAGGTGGGGTTTTTCTTCTTTACATCTGGATTTTGGGGATTCTTTCCTCTCTTTGAAGCTATCTTCACTTTCCCTCAAGAACGTATGATGCTTGCTAAAGAAAGGTCTTCTGGCATGTACCGTCTCTCCTCGTTTTTCATGGCATTGACACTCGGTGACTTACCAACAGTACTCGTCCTTCCCACCATTTATTTCATAATAACATACTGGATGGCAGGTCTCAAAGCCACAACGAGTGCTTTCTTGTCAGGCCTATTCGTTAATCTATACAACGTATTATGTTCTCAAGGGCTCGGCCTTGCCATTGGAGCAGTGGTCATGGACCAGAAATCAGCCACAGTGCTTGGATCAGTGATCGTCTTAGTTTTCCAATTAGCCAGTGGATATTATGTCCAGAACGTGCCTAAATTCATCGGCTGGATCAAATACATTTCGATTAATCAATACGCATTTAAGCTTTTATTGGGGACACAATACAAGGCCGGTGAAACATATCCATGTGGCACAGATAATATTTGTCTGATTGAAGATTTTCCTTCTATAAGAGCCGCAGGGCTTGATGGGCAACTCGTATCGGTGATTGCCATGGCTATAATGCTTGTGGGATATAGGTTTATTGCGTATCTCGCTCTTATGAGAATTGGTGTCACAAAGAAATAAAACGATTTTCCGTACAGTAATAATTAGGAAATTGTGACAAAAGAGCTGGTAAATTTTGTGTACTTGAAAACAAGTAGCAGCCCTTGGATTGCTCATATACACTATATATAGTAAAAGTAATCTCACCCCTCCAAATAGTTTTTGTTTGATTTCATTAATTTGTTTAAGCTGCATTGTAATTTCATTCATTGTTAAAGATATAAATAATGTTTACTATCATTGTTTAGTAGTTTGTCGTCTTATTTTCTTTTGATGTATACTTATTATTATACTAGGTAAAAGCAAGAACCGCGCGTTGCGCGGTGAATAATGCCCAGACTTATATGTAAAAAATGAGGAAAAAAAATTGCATGCAACTGGTCAGTATATAATTTTCAATGGCAATATTAAAAGTTATTAAATATCAGTACGTTAAAAAAACAAAATGATTTTGACATCATTATTTTATATAAAAGGTTTCCTTTATATTCCATTGAAATCCAAACAGATTGTTTTACTTCATACACGTGAAATTTGAGAAAACAACAGCTTGTTCGGCTCTACTCGACTCATTTACATCCTTATAAATACCGTATCAACATTGATTGGTGGGTCTTAAAGTTAATCATTGCAATGACCAATGGTGGGTAATCATTATTGATTTTTCTATAATTTTTATTTGATGGGGGGTGTTAAAGTGAGTTAGTTTTCTTCCCAAGCGTTCTTTTCTTGTAATTAATCTGAAAATATCACCATTGTCGCGTTATTGGTAGAGTTATCAAATAGCAATTGCTGCTGGTTTAGTTGATTTTCAAATCCTGTTATCACTTCATTCCCAGAGTTGCTCCACAGTAGTTCTGAAATTAAACACAAGAAAATGAAAATGGAACTATATATTGTATATATTGAAAATAATAATATTTTTTAAAAAGTTTATATTTAATTACCTGGAATGTTAAAAAGTAGGGTTATGTGGCGGACTGAAAGATAAATAAAAATGGTCATTTACTATCATCTCCCTCAAAGGAACAACATGAAATACAGTTTCACAAATGGAAAATTCGGGTTGGAAATTCCAATCACTACTATAATCAGATAATAATCCACTATTTTGCCCAGTTTTCATCGTATTTTGATGATGAAAATGAAAATAATTTTTGGTTTTCCGATAGGGGTGGTAAGTGGTGGAAAAAAATGGGATTATATATATCTATATATATATAGAAGAGAAGACGTTTCTGGTTTTACTAAGCCTCCTTGTCCTTTAATGTGAAGAGTCGTGTGACTGTGCTCACTTTAATGTCAAGAGACTTCGTTTCCTTTAATGTCAAGAGATGTCGTGTCCTTTAATGTCAAGAGTCGTGTGTTTTTTTAACTTTAAAAAAATATATGTATCATTAAATAATGTCTAATAATGTGCTTATGTTTAATAATAATTCTTTGTACCCTAAAGTTGTTTCCTTATCTCGATGAAAGATATTGGGCATATTTTGAAATTTCATATCCTCGATAAAGGTTAACCAAGTTATTTGGCATGGACAAAGGTGGACGGATCACATGGTATATAATATATATACATACATACATATATATATATGACATTAATTTAAATTTAGCACACTAATGTGTACATAGATGATAGGACCACATATATCCAAATGGAATAAAATAACATATAAAGAAACTACCACATTGTCAATTGGGTCCATCGTTTCATTGCATTGTTTTTCTCTTTTATCACTATTTTTTTACCTAATAAGCTAAATATGCCCTTACCTATAATCTAAGAGTAAAAAAGAGAAACATAAGAAGAAGATACAGTAGTTATTTTTTTTTAAAACATAAAAAATAAATTTTGATGCAAGTTTGTCCTATTATATAAAAAATATTCAATTTATAATTAAAAAAATTAAATGTAGAAATTCTAAGATATACCTAACAAATTATTTGTACATCAAATAACTTTGACATTTAAATTTAGGAATTCATACATTTCGAATTCAACCATTTTAAAGCATAAAGTTACGCTATATATAATTAATCGTTTTTAACTTTTCTTTTTGAAAGGAAAGATAAATTTTATTTCATCAAATAAAAAGTTTACAACGTTAAGAACACTAGAACTGATACGGTGTCTAACGATTTAGTAAAGAATAATTGAAGTAACAAATATCGAGATTTTTCAAAATAATAAATATTAGAAACTAACAAACGAGTGTAAGAAAATTCTTGTGGAATTCCTATTCAAGGAGAGAAGAAAATCTCAATCGATAGAGAAAACAAACTCTCATACGAGAGAGAAAATAAATAGAGTATAAACAGGGGATAGTTATATAAACAACCATGGAACGAGGTACAATTTCTAATAATGGACTTAGTTTTCTTTGTGAGGATATACTTTTTCATATTATGAGAAGTTTATCAAGGTATGCATGCATTGTGGAGAAAGCCCAATTGGGTCTTTTATCAAAATATTTTCAACATTGTTGGTATTCCATCCCTACTCTTTTATTCGATATTAACCTAAAGTTGTTTCCTTATCTCGATGAAAGATCTTAGGCAGATTGTGAAATTCCATATCCTAGATAAAGGTTAATTAAAGTTAGTATAACTAAAATTGGGTCCATCGTTTCATTGGATTGTTTTTCTCTTTTATCATTATTTTTTTACCTAATAAGTTAAATATGCCCTTACCAATAATCTCAGAGTAAAAAAGAGAAAAATAAGAAAAAAATATTTTCTAAACATTGAAAATAAATTTTGATGCAAGGTTGTCCTATTATATAAAAATTATTTAATTTATAATTTTAAAAATTAAATGTAGAAATTCTAAGAGTTGCGTTTCTTTTTAACTTTAAAAAGATATATCTATCATTAAATAATGTCTAATAATATGCTTATGTTTAATAATAATTCTTTGTACCCTAAAGTTATTTCCTTATCTCGATGAAAGATCTTGGGCAGATATATGGAGTTACGGATATGGTCCACTTTTTTATGGTATCAACTTTAGGTAGCACAAAGAACTTCACAAAATACAATAATGAAAGCCAAGAAATGTGCTCTAATACGTTCATAAAATGTGAATTTTTCTTTTAAAACTCCAACATCCCTAAATAAGCAAATACAATTAAAGATAATACTAAATATTAAACTACATCTTCTTTCCTCATTGTTGTACCTCACTTAATAATTAAAATACAATTGATAACAACTTAATAATTAAAATACAATTAAGGATAATAATGATGTTATTTGTCCGCCTTGCTGCTCCCCACTTATAATTAAAATATAATTGCTATCCACTGAAATGATTAGCATAGTCAGTCTGTTCAGATTAAAATACAATTGCTATCCACTTACTGAACTGATTAGCACATTCAGAGTCTCTTCAATCAACAATTTCATCTCCACAGTATGCGTCATACAATGCAAATTGCTCAAGAAACCAACCAAGGGATCAAATTTAGCGGTGGTCACCCAATACAAATTCCACCCATAATTAAAGTCTGCCTAATCACACCACTAACTCTACTAATCACACCACTAACTCTACTAATCACACCACTATATCCACTAATCACACCACTAACTCCACTAAGAATCATAACAAAACATGACTTCGTGTTTTACCTATGAATACTTATGTCACTAAATTATATATATATTATGCATACAAACATTAACAGGTTTTCCTATAAATCTTTCAGCTACTTCACCAAACCCTAAACAATAAATTATAAAAAATATTCAATTTATAATTTTAAAAATTAAATGTAGAAATTCTAAGAGTCGTGTGTCCTTTTAACTTTAAAAAGATATATCTATCATTAAATAATGTCTAATAATGTGCTTATGTTTAATAATAATTCTTTGTATCCTAAAGTTGTTTCCTTATCTCGATGAAAGATATTGGGCTGATCTTGAAATTCCATATCATCGATAAATGTTAATTAAAGTTAGTATAACTAAAGTTAGTGAAGATCAGAGCATAATTAAGGTTAATTAAAGTTAGTGAGGATCAAAATTGAACAATATCTTCCTCCGCCAAACCATACAAAGAATTTTCAGAGTATAAATAGGGGATATTTGTGAGGATCATCTTCTACAAAAAAGGGGAGATATAAACAGGGGAGACAGGGGATCATCTTGCACGAGTAGAAACAGAGTATAAACAGGTGAGTCAAAGGATTATCTTGCACGAGTAGAAACAGAGTATAAACAGGAATAGTTCATATAAACAACCATGGAACGAGATACAATTTCTAATAATGGACTTAGTTTCCTTTGTGAGGATATAATTTTTCATGTTATGGGAAGGTTATCAAGGGATGCATGCATTGTGGAGGCAGCCCGATTGGGTCTTTTATCAAAATATTTTCAACATTGTTGGTATTCCATCCCTACTCTTTTATTCGATATTAACCGTTTTGAACAAAGGGGTTATCATGGTTTAGATTTTATTAATTTTGTTAATCGCACTATACTTGAACATAATGAAAGTGTGGTTGAAACTTTGAGCTTTGAGTTACCAATGGGGGCCGAGGCATTGCATTGGATAAGGCAAGAGTGGGTGGTGTTTGGAATAGATCATTCTGTGTGTATACTGAAATTAGTCGGTCGGTTGTCCACTTCACTCCCTAGCGGTCTGTTTTTGTCACAAACTATTGTTCAGTTAAAATTATATCTACCGAACTACATTGTTAGGTGGGAAGATAAATATAATTTACGAAATTTAAAAAAACTCATATTGAAGCACATTGTACTGTATGATAACACATTTTCTTCCCGCCTTGGAAAATGGTGTCCCAAGTTGAATGATTTGCAGTTATTCAACTGTGATTTTCGAGGATTAACAGAATTTGAGGCATGTTTGCCTTCTGTAAAAATATTCAAGATGGCATTCAATCGATCCCAAGGAAATGTGAATATAAAAGTACACTTCCCCAATGTAGATGTCCTTGTTATTTTATTGAAACAAGACGAACAAGGTTCCGGACGTTTACAAGTATTGGGGCCGTTAGCTCGTTCTTTACAGTGGATAGTACACCGTCATGTACAATACATCGGATCAATTTGTTCAACATACCAACTACTCCGAGAGGTTGTAAAAATGACGAAAGAATTGCTGTCCAGCGAACGAGCACGTGTCCCGGTTGATTTTGTTAGGGTATATCTATCTCTCATTGTTTGAATAAGTGCGAATGCTTTTAAGAAGTTGTTTTGATTTCCTATTTTTTTTAGAGGTTGGCGCATGTGGAGTCTCTGCATCGCATTATGGCGAAGTACTTTTTTGTTAATATGCACCGTCTAGAGATCAGTTGTTCGAAGCTGCTTGACAATCTTGCGGTCACATTGGTGCTCATCAGTAGATGTACAGGCTTGAATGAGCTTAAAGTCGATTTGGTGGTAATATGTTAATTTTTATTGTTTGTCGCTTATTAGTTATTACATAGATTATTGAGCACGTTATTTATTTGGGTTTTTAAAATAAAATTGTAATTGATTTAACATGTGTAGGGTGCACCATGGGAAAAAGCGGGCATTAGTGTATCCAACTACGTAAAGGACTGGAAGTTGCAAAGAATGGGATTGGAGGCATTGAATGAGGTCACGATCTTCAACTTCTCGGGTTCTAATTGAGAGCTAAGCTACATTTTGTACGTGTTGTCGCAAGCAACTGAGTTGGGTACACTAAATATCTACTGTGTTAATCAATTTTTTGATGATTCAATTGGTGTGTATAAGAGGACATCAATTAGAGCGTATGAAGGTACCGCGTCAAACAATGTGCAAATTCGTTTCATAAAAGGGGCTCACCCTATAATTTGAGGAGAATGAAAATTGCACAATAATTTTATAGTGGTTCGAAGCATCAATTTGATCCAACAATGTACTTAATTTGAATATGAATGTACGAGTTCAAGTAATTTGCACAAGGGCACTTAATTTCACATTCTTTGCCAAGTAATTAATAATCTAAAAACCATGAGTTCCACACAACCACATATTCTTAATTAATATTAAGAAAATTACAAAAATTAAACAGAAAATGCAAGAAACGCATATTTAAAGTCGATATAAAAATAGAACACAACAATTTTTTGAACCAGAATATTGAGAAGTTGAGAAAATTCAAAATTGAACCTATCCGTAAAAAAAATGTCGTTCAAGTGTGGTTGTGCGAACATAATGTTCCAACCCAATAGTCAACCGTATCATAAATCTTACGTAGATCATTGCATCCCAACAATATAATTGTATGTAACAGTACATTAATAACATATTTTGAGGTCCGAACCACAAAAACACACAAACAATTATTGTTGATATTATGACAATATATAAAAGATACATTCCAATTGCAAGGAGTACATTTTTAAATTACAAAAGGGCGAAGAAAGGGCGGATCACTACTACATTAAAATTATTTAATAAGAACAAGTTGAGATATACTCAATAATTTATTGGGAACCGATTATCCGTTGATAGATAAATAACAACTAATTGTTTAAGGTACATATTCGAATTAATCTCGCTTGCGTTTGATACAATTTATAATTGGCTGATCATCTTCTCCGGATTCATCTGCGAATATTTAAATTGTGCGATAAGTCACTAAATATAAAAAATGAAAATATTGCACAGGCAAGAAAATTGTGAATACCTCCATAAAATAACCTTCTCTTCACTTTTCTGGATGATCTACGGGGATAATCTTCCGCATCATCATCAACAAATTTGGTCTTACATGATTTGGTTACTATCTCAACAGAGCCTGAAATATCATCTGACACCTCCAAAATCAACAAATAATCACAACAACAAAGTTAACAAATTTAAATATCATTAAATTTTATAACTCCATCAATCAATGGCATCGAATCATCGTCAATGCTTTGGTAGGCCGAATTTTCAGGACGTCGAGCAATGGAGTTTCCTTTTCAAATCAAAATATAGAAAATAAATTAATAAAAACTTAAATATAAAACCTATATGAAAGTTTTATTACCTTTGGCCTTGCTGGAAGATACAGGAGCAGAGTTTACTTTAGATAATTTGCGAGCAGAGTTTACTTTGTATGTTTTGAGAGGTATCTCAGTAGGGGCTGCTACGTCATTAACATAATCAATTTAGTTAATACAAGTCAACAGATAATAACAGTAACAACAAAGGTAATAAATTTAATCAATTCAACAAATCTCATACGTTCGTTGATCAGGGACTCCTAATCATTGTCAGTGCTTTGGTTGATTAAAGCTTCACGAAGAGGGACGAGAGATTTAACTTTTTTAATCAAAAGATAATAAATGAACCATTCTAAACTTAAACATTGGACCCATTTCAAATCCCTTGCAACTCACATTGAGTTAATTTTACAATCATTATAGACGATAATATTGTTGTTTACATTAGCTGTTTTCTCGATATAATATTACATTTTTTGGGAACATTGAGTTACCATTAATTTAGATTTTGTTTGTTTTTTATTAATCTTTTTGAACTTTTTTTTTCTTTTGCTATTAATAAGTAATGATGACTCAAATACTTAATTGAATTCACATAAATCATCGATGCATGGTATTTTGTCATTGGCTAGCCTATATCTATATCAACATTTTTTTAAAATGTAATCAATGAGATGGAAATGAGATGGATCAAGTTCAATTGGACCAATGTATGTCATCATTTAATACAGTTTTTTTTTAAAAAAAAAAATTCATTAGTTAGTATATATATATTTCATCATTTACAAATTACGAGACATATCTTCAAACCTAGTTGAACTTGATCATAATTTCGCTTTCGCCTAAGATAAATTGAACTACTTCTAGACTACTGATATAGAACCGAAGTTTCTGCTCCAGTTAATATTGTTGGTTACACAATCAAATCCACTTGAGCTTTGTGGATTTCAGAACATGGACTATTGATAACACAAAACGATTTGAGTCTGGCCTGTAACCTTGGGAAACAATCTGTCCAATTGCAATGTGTGCCTTTGTGTTTGGATTTCATAAGCAAGTATTTCTTTTGCACCCCAAGGTAATATTCACTTTAAATGCTCATCCCAGTTGATGCAACTTTCTTTCTGCTAATAAATTAACATTGCATGGACACCTATTGATTTAGCTCAAATTTCGTTGTGCAATTCGGACTAAGTCGACGACCTAAGAGGTCAAACTCAACGAATTACCAGTAAAAACTGTAATTTATTCTCTAGCTAGAGCATCAACAAAATGAATATCTATTACACAAGTAAAATGAAAGCACATATGGACGAGACATAAACGAAAAAAACAAAAGAAAAATAATAAAAATGCAGGCTTGGGGGAAATTTACCTTTAATTATTGACAAAACAGCTGGAACAGCAAAGATGCCACAAGAGAATTTTTAAGTAAAGAGGAATATTAACTTGTGGTAATTGTGATGATTATGGATGATAATAAAAATAAAGGATATGATAGGTGTTATATTCTAAGTGAAATGCTACTTTTGGAACATGCATATATATATTTTCCAATTGACTCATGTGGATCAAAATGGATTGTGCATATATGGGCGGCTTACCACTCACCTATGGACAAAAGCTTAAAGTGGAATAATGCGTCAAGGAATTCTTTTAATTTTGCAATTATTTAGAATTATTGTATCATGTTAGTTCCAATAAAAATGAACAAGATGGACATAAAAATTATAAAAAAAATTAGTGACGTGATTAGTGGAAATAGTGGTGTGATTAGTGGTGTGATTAGTGGAGTTATTAGTGAAAATAGTAGTGTGATTAGTGGTGTGATTAGTGGAGATATCCAAGGATTAAAGTTTCGTTTCGACTATAAGTTTCGAATTGTTAAATATAAGAAACGTATCGGAAACATTTCGGAAACGTCACGGAAAACTTGCAAAATGCTATAAACAAGATAGGAATAGAGAAAAATGAAGTAAATAAGAGTTGCTCCCTTTTTTTCATTAACAAAAAGTCAATATTTTTCGTCACAATTTATACAACTGCTCCAATAATCGATCAAATTTCATTAACAAATAAAGTGGTAAAGTTGGATTCAAATTTTGCATTTATAGAGCATCAAATCGACAAAGTGCTAGAAACATATATGATTTTGTTGATTATTTAATGGACTTGTTTGATTCTATTTAGGATAATTTGGTAGATTGTTAAATTTATTACTCTTTTTTTATTCTATTTTGATTTTTTTTTAAATTCATATATTTGAGAGCTTTGTTATCTTGGCAATAGAGCAACAATTCTTTTTCCTAAATGAACTACGAAACTATCAATGTTTCCATAATTTTGGTGGAAACCATGGTGGAAACTGTGGAAACTTTGAGAGTTTCCGTGGAAACTATGAAAATATTAAGAGTTTCTCAGGAAATAATGTAATTTCGGAACTCCTTCTCCGTTTCTTTTCCGTAAGCTGAAAAAGAGAAACTTTTCGGACGTTTCGGAGGAAAAGAAAAGAAAATTAGAACTATGGAGATATCCGTTACCTTCTCATTCCACCCATAATTAAAATCTGCCTAATCACACCACTAACTCCACTATTATCCGATCTACATGCAATAATTCCAAATCCTTTAAAAATTAGATATTTCATTTCTAATTCTAGGTAGATGTTACATTACCACGTGGCTTCAAATATTTTTATTGCAGTTGCTTTATTTTCTTCTTAGTATCATTCTTTTTCGTATAACCAAAGCACAATTTGTTTTAGCACAAAATAATTATTTCTTCTTTAATTTCTTTTTAATTAATATTTGTTCATTCACTTATCGAGAAGTTTAGTGATATCTAGATTATATTAATGTTGTATTACGTATTGATATTCAATAGATTATATAAATACACTTACCTGAAAACACTATAAAGACAAAAGAAGTAAAAAGAAAGGCTCAAAGGAGATATAAAGTGGAAAAGGTGAACACGCAATAGGCCAATATATCATACACAATCAACCAATATTAACAATGGAATTAGAATATACAAACTTCCGTAAAAACTGAATCCAAACCCAGATATCAATCCAGCTAAATTGTTTGAACCGTACAAGTGTACCACTCAAGACTAATTACAACATGTGCAATAACCGGTAGAATTTGAAAATTCAATATTGATCTCCCATAGACATCTTAAATAATAAAGTCCTTCGAGAAAATTCACATTGGAGAGCACATACAAAAATGCTCATTCGCTGACAACAAAACTGATCTCCAAAAATGAGTTGCTAACAAGACAACCAAGATAGCAAGCTAAGTAATAGAAAATGTAAATCTTCCTACTATAGTAAAGTACATATCCCACTCAAACTTAGAATACGAACAAATGTATACTTTATTTGCCAAACTAAGTTAAGCGAAAGAAGGGGAATATAGGGAGAAACCAATAGACCCTGGCATAGCAGACCAAAAACTCAAGAAATGAGATGGAAAATAGAGTAAATTGATTATCAATAGCAAATGCAGTCCGACATCAAAAAATTACAAAAATCACAACAAACAACACAGACAAACAATAATTAACAACACAAAGCACAATTTAATCAAAGAAAGAATAACATAAGACTTTCAGAATAACAAACCTTAAATCATCATCCAGGCCCAACCTTGACGGTCATATGATATTTTTACGTATGAAATAATGCAAATTATTCGTCATGAATCATGATTATATATGCTAATAAGAAAAAATGGATATTTTGAGAATAAATTTAGATTTTATGAAAGAATTGTAAGGGTCATATGATATTTTTACGTATGAAATAATGCAAATTATTCGTCATGAATCATGATTATATATGCTAATAAGAAAAAATGGATATTTTGAGAATAAATTTAGATTTTATGAAAGAATTGTAAACTCATATTTGTCCACGGTTTGAACAACAGAACCAAACAATGTTTCTTTCACCCATTTATTTTGCTTTTCTTTCCTTTTTCGTCTCTCGATTTTTCTTCAGATAATTAATTAAGTGTTTAAACAATTATAATAAACTCAGAGATTCTGCGAGAGCTACTACAATTTTTCGTCCAAACATAAGATGCTATTCGCGCTTAGATCAAATAGATTAAAAGTGAGATAATGAGTCGTTAAATTATATATAAATATGTAAGTATTTCACTTTATGATGTCAAGTACGTACATATTGAAAGAGTTGTATATGTTCTAAAATGAAAAACATAAAAAATTTAATCTTTACGACCTTATTAGCTTTTTCAAAAGCAATTTCTATTGAAATTGAAACAAACAAATTTAACCCCGATTGGATGGCACGCCGTTTCCTATTTCTTGATTTTTCAGAGATTTTTTCAATCGCATTGTTCTGCTTGGATGAATTTTTCAGAGATTACAAATCCTCAGGGTTTGCCCAACAAGCTTTGTCGTAAATATACACCAAAACTCAAATCCACAAACAGAAACCAAAAAAGTGGAAGAAAGGAAAACTCACATGTTTCATTCTCTGTATATTCTTCAATACATTGTATCAAAAATATGTTTTTGGAGAATCAAGTCTGCATAGCACTCGAAAAAGAAACCAAAATTATTATGACATTCCATAATCAATTTTACTGTGAAATTACCTAAAAAAATTTATTCAATAAAAATAGAATAGAGGAAGATTGAATGAAAACTACCTGCAAAAATCCATATTGCCAAAAAAGAAAAACCAAAAAGAGGAACAATTTCAAAATTAATCCCTGATTCAGCATGACACTCCAACGAGAATCCGCAGCCCCATAAAGTTGTAATTAACATCGAACTCAGATCTGGGAGAAGAAAATACAGGGAAATGAGGGGAAAGAAGTCGTGAGTGTAGAGAGAAGTGTGAGGAGATAGGATTTGGGAGGTTCTTAAAAAAATTCTAGATTATAACCTGAAATTCAATCAAAACGAAGCAAAATCCCATCAAGCTCGGGGGTAGAATTAGAACACAAGAAAGCTGCAATCAACCACTTTGGTCATATCGCCTAAACTGACCGCCCTCTAGTCCAGGGGTCGGAAGCTTCGAACTCGGATCTGAATGATGAAAAACATAATTAATGGAAATGAGGGAATAAGTATGCAAGAGAGACGTTAAACTTACCGTACGAATTTTTTCCTTTCAAATTGTGATCTTATAAAATACTTAACAAGAATAGTTTCCGAAGCCATAGATTTAGATCAAATTTATAAAATTCCTTATGTTCAACTTTTTAATTTAAGCAAACTAATAAAATATTTTATGTACAGTAATATGAAACCAAATCACATAAAGCTCCAAACCAATACCTCGTCAACCATGAAACTCCAGCAAACAAACTAAAACACAGCTATATCTAAGCTCGAGAAGCAAACTCTTCTTCATTTTTGAAATGGCAAATCACATAAAGCTCCAAACCAATATCCCGTTGACCGCAAAACTCTGACAATCAAAACTAACACGCATCTATATTTGAGGTCGAGAAACGGATTCTTCTTCTACTTTTTTGAAATGGCAAAAGCAATCAGACTTGATATAAACAGAAAACCAAAATAAAAAATACAAAAAAAAATTCAGATTATTATATATTACATTAATTATAAAAATCAATGGAATAGAACCAAATACCAAATCTTTGCTACAGTATATGTTTGAACTAAACCCAATTTAAAGGCCTAACCTTGTGTGTGCAGGCATATATCCCATGATTTCAATTCACCAAGATACAACCCCTCAATGTCGTGACTCCCTCGGACGCTTCGCTGCGTGCATAGAACACAAAAAAAAAAGTCATAAAATATTAAAATAATATACAAAATTTTGCAATTTAAACCCAAAAAGCCCTAAATCCATTTAGTACCTTCAAATCGGGAAGATTATATCCACCACAATTGATGAAACTTGAAGCTATCCACCTTAATATACGCCGTAGCTCCATAGGATGCCTAGATACGTCTACCGAACAAAAACAATTAGAAATATCAAAACAATATGCTTAATTACTTTTGTAATTAAGATCCATAATTGCCCTGTCCTAAATCACTGTAAGGCGCTCAAATCAGAATAGGAAAAGATTAATTCCAATAAAATTGGGATCGTTGTTCTCTATAAGCCAAAACTTACCTTCCTTTAACCCATGGTTTGAGAGTGGAGTTGCAGCTTGGTTCATGAGATCAGGACTCAATCTAAACATCAAAACACAAAATTCCATTTGATTCAAACATCCATCGCCGTCCAAATATCCTTCCTTCAACATACACAGCAGTTCATCGTCGCTCACACCCTGCAAACCCAGAACAACAGAATTCTTCTTCGATAAACTACATCATAGAATTTTGAAGGAAAAAAAAAACAAAATTACATCATAGAAGAAAGGACGATCAGCCTATATTTATCCCCACCGATTGATTATATATAGCACCACAAACAAAGAAATACATAGAAAATTGATTATATATATATAGATAAAACAATATATATTATACACACAACAGATACAGAGACAACATATATATAAAACAATATATTACCTTATATGTTTATTAATGGGATTGGAGGTAAGAATCGGAAAATCACGTACTATTTCGGTCTTTTTGCAATTTTATCAAAATATTTAGGAGAAACTTGAGGGAAAAAGTTCAAAAAACTCAAAAAAATTGAAAAATATCAGAAAAATGAATAAAAACAAATAGGGAAATTTTTTTATAAAAACGAAAAACAAACCTTAAAAGTCAGAAAAGTCAAATAAATAAGGAAAAAACACAAAATCAACAAAATTAAAAAAAAAAAAAAAAGAATCCAGAAAATTCATAAAAATCCGGACAAATTAGCAAAAATTCAGAAAAATAACAAACTTTGGAAAGCAAATCAAAAACTGAGAAAAGAAATAGAAAATCCAGAAAAAATCAAAAAAGAGAAAGTGACAAAAAATAAACAAAAAAATCTGAAAATAAAACAGGATAAGAAAATGAATCAGAAAAAATCTGTAAATTTCTCTAAAAAATTTAAAAGAGATTTGAATCAAAAATCAGAACAAATTAGAAAAGAATTTAAAGGAAAAAAAATAATGAAAATATAATGAACCCAAAAAACTCATAAAATTAAAAACAAATTGAATAAAATTCAGAAAAATGAAAACAAATCAGAAACAATTCAAAAAAGTATAAAAATGTTAGGAAAAAACCAGAAAAAAGATAAAAACCTTTTAGTTCGCCTGTGAATGCGAATGTAAATGGTACCATATGAAAAACCACAATGTGGAAGCTGCATCAAGCAAAAGATATTCCAACTCTTCAACCCCAATAGTACTACTTATCAGTAAAAAAGCCGTCCAGCCATGAAATTAACACAGACATACACATACAGACTTATCGTCATTTGACTGGTGACAAAGGTCAACCCTGCAAAGAACCCACTTGGAGTTGAGGCTTATATTTATAGTGAGACATTCAAAAGAAATTACATGTAAACAATTTTCTCTATAGGTCTTTCTAGCTCACTTGACATCTCAGATACATGAATCTTGTAATAAAATGATTGTATTGTATAAAAGAAATAAATACTACTTAACTTGTTAATGCAAAAGGAGGCAACTTACCAAAATGACAAGAGTAGAAGAAATGCTGCAACAAACAGAATTTTAGGGAAGGCTGCAGCACATAATATTTATGTGGTAAGCAATTCTTATATTATGGTTATGGACATATATAAATTTTATAATCATAAAATTTACTCACCCATGACAATGAAACCACCAGAATGTGACCAGCAAACCCAACCCTTACAAGCAGCAACAAGAGTCAACACAAAATAAAGGAAATAACCTGCCAGTGAAATTTTCGAGTCCATGAGTTATCAAATGAACAAACAGGAAGGTTCTTGGTTGGGTTTCCCAGTGTAATTTTCTTAATATATTAATTTCAGTGTTTTATTTCCCATTGTAAGCCCATCTATTGCACACCCCAGATTCAGAGAAGAAAATTTTACCCCCTGCGTTCCTGAATAACCAAAGTGGAAACCATATTCACACAACCAAATTTAATACCAAATTTAAAATCTTCAAAACCAAATTATTAAAATTGAACAAAAATTGAAAGAAACACGTATATAATAAAAAAAAGGATCTGAAGTGCAAATCAACAAAAAGATGGAAACAACAATAAGAACCCAACAGCCATACTCACCTTGCCAAAACTCACCATCCTCGCGAACTCAGATCTGAAACCAAAAAATAAATACACTGCAGAGAAATTAGGAAAGAGATGGTTGTGGCCCTTGTGAGTGGGGGAGAAAGAGATATTTGTCGGCCAAAATAAGTAGAAAAAGATGGTTGTGGGTAGAGAGAGAGAGAAAGAGAGAGAGAGAGAGAGTGGGTGAGAAATGAGTAGATAAGGTTTGGAAGGCAACAAGGAGATAAGAAATAGAGGGTTTGATGCAGATGAGTGTATATCGACGATTGAGGGACATATGCACACTTGCAGAACGGCGTCGTTTTGTTGAAGGGAAAAAAAAATAAAAGAATTACGACGACGAAGGAATACTGTAGCTGGCAATACAAGCTTATAGATATAAGGTAATTTTGATCATGTTCGAAATGAAGAAAACATAGACTAATTTATGATATAAACATGTCATTTATAGTTTTACTCCGGAAAATTCTTATATGCACCCGATGTGGGACCTAGATGTATGCACCAAGATACAACAACAAAAAACAATAAAAAATGTTTTACTTGTTTTTATATTGAATATACATTTTTTTATTGTTTTTGTTGTGTTTTGGTGCATAGGATTGGGTCTCACACCGATTGTATGCAAGAATTTTCCCATTTACGCCATTTTCGTTTATTTTACGAATTGATTATTATTTCATTATTGGACTCATATATGAAAATTCTTTAGTGCACTGGGTCTTCCAAACACCAAATGGTATGCTTTGTGCCAGATCAACGCATGATGTGATCATGCACTAATGTGGCATAGCATACACCACTTGGGTCTGAGATAGAAATCTTGGCATCTCTTTCAAAGATTTAAAGTGATTTAATTAACATCTAATCAAGTTATGTCTTTTTATTCACTACAATAAAAAGTAATATTACTGACAAAATTTAAAGTAACAATACAAATTGTCACTAGATATACATAATGAGTGAGGAAATATTTCACTTTTGGTTCCATAGGATTTCGCTCATTTCGAATTTAGTCCCTTAGAACTGAAACGGTTACACTTTTGGTACCAACAAGGTCTTAAATATCGGTTTCGGTGTAGATATCGGTGCAGTAAATTTATGGAAATTTCGGGGGTATTCAAAATTTTGGTTTCGATTTTAAAAAAATCATGGAAATTTATAAAAATATTTGGAAATTTGCAATAAAATTTTGGTAACTTTAATCATCATTCTTATGTATCTTTTACATCAATAATATTCTATATATAATATATGGATAATAAATTTGTTAAATAATGTCACTAAAGACTGTTGCGAAAAATATGAAATAAATATAATTTGATAGTAAGATAATAACCAAATCTCATGAGAACTTCATTAAAATAAAATGTACCAAGATTTAAGTAAAAATTACTACTCAATACCACATCAAGTTTCTAGAAGGATCGAAATCGCTATCACTAGTATATGTCCTACGGATGGTCTTAAATTTCAATCCTCCTAGAAACTCAGTACTTCTACTTTCATATTGCAAGTGAAAGTTATTAGTTACATGTTGACAATATTCTGCCCATGATATGGAATATTGGTAGTACTGCATATAATGATGATGATGATATCCTTCTAGTGTTGAATCTTGAAGAACTCCAATGGGTACAACATGCTCGACAGGAGTAGTAACATAAACCTGTGGCCCATTTGGATAGAAAGTGAATTATCACTTATGTGTGTGGTTGGGGGGTAACCGGGTAAGTGGTAGGTGTATAAATATAATTTTCTAATTATATGATATTTAAAAAAAAAAAAATCGGTCGAAATTTCAATTTCGGTAAATGTTTTGGAAAATATCGGGTTTCGGCCGAAATTTCGATGGAAATTTGACAAATATATTTTAAATTTCGGGAAATTTCAGGTTTCGGTCGAATTTTCGGAAGATATTCTGCAAAATTGGATCGAAGGTTCGATTTCGCTTCGGAACCCCACGAAACCCGAAATTTCGACCGAAATTTCTGTGTTTCGGTCGAAATTTAAGACCATGGGTACCAGCTGTAAAAAAGTGGATGAAAAAATACGAGTGTCATACATGCACCGATTTTTGTATTTTCTGAGATAACGGCGAGTGCATGACACTCGCCTTTTTCCAATCTCTTTTTTGACGATTGAGATCAAAAGTGCAACTAAAATTCCAATGGAACTAAATTTGAAATGGGTGAAATCTTAAAGGATCATATATGAAATTTTCCCTAATAAGTGACGATATTTTTATTTTGTCACAATAAGGATTTTAGTGATAAAAATCTCTTTAAAGTTGTCAATATTGACAAAATTAGCAATATAAGTAGAGTAACAATTATAGTTGTTATCACTAAGTTGTCACTAAAGGTACATGTGTCACTTATTGTCAATAGTGAAAATAATTTTCTTGTCACTAATTATCAGGAGTTGACAAATCTTGTTACTATTAAACATGTCAAATCAATCCAAAAAAATATGTTAAATCTATTGTTGTAACAAAACAAAAATTCTTATAATTAGTAACAACTTTGACATTATCACTTGATATTTTGTCATAGTGTTTCATTTTTATTTTTTTTAGTGATTAGTAATAGATTAATAACAGAACCCTGAGTGGAATTACTCTAGCCTCTTAATCAAGAGAGATATTGGGTTTGAATGCTTGTGTAAAAACTTCATTGGAAGAGAGTGAGAGTGTAACTTAAAGAATTAGTCTTGGCCTTAAAACTCAATGAATATGAGACTGTATGTACGGAGATAAATTTAAAATCTGTGAATTAAAATATATTATGTATGATGGTCAGCGCATAACACGGACTGTAAGCTAGTAGTTTTTAAAATTAGCATAACACGGACCGTAAGCTAGTAGTTTTTAAAATTAGGATTAATGACACTACCTCGCCCATTTACTGTCATTACAGTACAACCTATTTTTGGGCTCTTATTATTTTTTTTTTTTTAAGGAGAAGCGGTGATTTTATTTCATTCAACAATCAGTTTACAACGTTAAGAACAATACAATTGAGACTGTTTCTAATGATGTAATAAAAAATAATTAAAGCACCAAATATCAAGTTTTTCAAGATAACAAATTTTAAAAACTAATAAACGACACAAAACCACACTCTTATTCAAGAGAAACGAAACTCTCATTCGAGAGAGAGAAAACAAACTCTCATACGAGAGAGAAAACAAAATACTAAACAAACTATCTAAAAAGTTATATAAAATCTTATGAATCACCCGTCTTCATCTCGTCAGATCCGTCTCTGTCTCGTTAGATCCATCACCGTTTCGTCAGATTTGAAGTTGGGTTATACAATTTGAAGAGGGTGCTCCAACCCAGTCTATTTTGATATACCCAATATATCCATATGTAATTCACTTTTTTGAAATTGCAAAGAGTCATATAATAAATAATAAAAATAAATTGTATATATCTACAATAACAAGGTGTATAATTACATTAGAACTCTATAATGAAAATATATATGTAGTTGCATAAGGAATCTACAAGAAATTTATAAATTGAGGACTCTACAAAGGATTTATATGTAGACAACAATCAAATGTAAAATTATATATATAGAATAGAAATAGAAATAGAAAATTTATAAAATTTACGAGTTGTTTTTTGAAACTTTTGATATATTTCAAATGTCCCCATGTAATTCAAATATATAATGGCAAAAAGTAAAAAAAATTAATAAAAATAAATGTCAAATATTTACAATAATCAGAAGTATTTACATTAGGACTCTATTACTCCTATTTATTTATTCATTAAAATAAGAAAATATATTGGAAGTCCAATATCTCAACATATACGGTACAACAAAATTACAAATTTACATTTAATATTGATATTTAGGTAATAGGAACACATATCCAATGAACTTTTTAGTTTATATTGCAAGTCAAGATGAATATGAATGAAAAAACATAGCTCAACAAACTAATCTATTCTAAATTTATTTTTCGTAGCTCATCCGGCAGGAATTTTGAAATTCTAACTACATAAATTTAGTGATTTTTGAATCTAAAATATCCCTATGTAATTCAATTTATTAATGGTAAAAGAGTCAAAAACAAATACTAAAATAAATTTTAAGTTACTATAACAATAAAAAGTATGATTACATTTGGTTTCAACTAGACAAGATTACTTGATCTATTTATTTATCATTAAAAAAGAAGATTAAAAAAAAATTAATCTACTTGAACTTGAAAGAAACAAATTTATAATACAAATAAACATAAACTATTCACATCGTTGTTTATATTTTAATTTTTAATTAATTTATTTGAATATTACGTGAACGAGAAAATTGAATATCATCACAAAAAGCATAAAAAAAAAAACACTTAATAAAAGAATCTTGGGAAAGCTTTGCAGTCAGGTCGCAATTTTGTTATCTTATTTCATTACTAATATTAATTAATTATAATAATACAAAAATAGTACATCATTGTTCCCTCATGGTCTTGGGAGATATACTGACACCACTATTGTAATTCAATTTTGTCAATTTCATTTAGTGATGACTCGCACAATACTTCATTTTTATTCAATAGCCTTCCTTTTTAAACTCAAAATTATGGCTTACTTCATTTGTGAAGGGTTGATTTTATTTGATCCGTTCAACTTACTCATTTTGGCATTGCATCAACTACAATCTTATTGCTATAAAAAATTTGAGAAACAAAAAAAATAATAAAAAACAAAAAGACTACACAAATATCCAAATTTTGAACCATAAAGAAGAGATTATTATAAGTGCACTAGACTCAAGAGGAAAGAAGAAATGAAGCATTTGTTCCATCAAAAGTAAACAAGATAATGAATATAAGAATCATGAATTTACATAAAAATTTATTTAGTGATATTATTATATAAAGTCTTGATTTTCAATTAACTTAATTTCTTCAAATATTTATTCAACTTTTCATGTCAGTCAATATTTAATCTTTTAAATAATAATAGTTTATTAATTAGTAGTTTATTAGTTAAGTGTTTTTTAGGGGTAGTTAAGTTATTGTTCAAGTTTTGGATTTTTATTAAGTTGAATGATATCTATGCATATGAATTGCTTTAACGAAATCATATGATTCACGTGCGGCGCACATGTTGTTTACTAGTATATAATAAAATCTTAGATTGAAAACGACCGTTAGTCAAGCGTTACATGAAATGTAAAATAACGATCTTATCATCATTTCAAAAGAGTAAAAAATAAAAGATAAGAAAAAGAGTTAATTATATATATTACACTAATTACCCTCCCAATTATATAGTGTAATTACAGTCAACCGCTAATTTTGAGTATATAACATATACACTTCTCTTATAATAAAGTCTTATATTGACCTCCCTACGACTAAGTCTTTATCAAGCATGATAAATGGAGGTTTTAGTCCTTAAATGCTTGCATATTTAGCTTAAGGACACAACCTGTTGATATATTCACAAGAATTGCTTTTAAAACTATTTGAAATTCAGTATGAGAATTGATAAAAGTACTCCACGTTTTGTTAAATGCACACTGATGTTGTTCGTTTTTATACCAAGAAATTCTGCAAATTTAAACGCGACTTTATTTATATGAATATGAGAAATCGAATTTTAGAAGACAAATAGTTTCGAAAATAAGTAAAGAATTTTGAATAAAAGCTAGTAAGAAAAACACTTAAATTTTTATTTCTTTGATTTTCGACTTTCTCTCGAAGAAGATCAAGAAATATAATAATATTACACTTTTTTTCTCTCAATTGTAAATCTCACTGTACAAAGGATTTATTTTCTCCTATTTATAGGCCTAAATGGCCGAATTTTCCCCATCTTTCTCTAGTTGAGATTAGATTTGATTTGGTTTTTATCCCTTCTTATCCCTTCTCCAGTCTTCCCTTCTTCAGTTATATCTTCCACTATGTCCTTTAGCTATCCTCCAGCTTCCTCATGGGTTGTCCAACTATTCCTCTTAGGAGACTGTTTGGCGATCCAACTTGTAGGTCTCCTTTAAGGTTTTCTTCATGAACTTCTTCGAAACGTATCATTTCCTTGGGACTTTCACCTATTTTCGGGTCCACGGCTTGGCCATATTATTAAGCCCACCTTCTAGTGAAATCCAATATCGTGACATGAGAATTACGGGCGTATCATAAGTTCCCTTACTCTTGAGATCTTGAAAGAAGTCCAAAGTCTTGTGAGAAAGCGGTTCCCAATTTCTCCCATTCTATAAAGGGGCTTGCTCTGTTAGATGCCAATTATAAACGTCGTGATGATGCTTTCTTACATTCTTCCAAGTTTCAAGAGATGTTGGTTAGTTCAGCCCTCCAATATTTTATCTTGGATTATGTACGTTCATAAAGCAATTTATAGAAGTTCATCGTCTACCACTCGCGATAGATGCTTATTTTAATTTCTTTAAGAGAGAACAGGTTCAGCTGATGCTCTAGAGCCACGTGAGGAGGTATCCGTGCACATTTTGGCGGATGTCACCAAGGTTGATAAACATGCTAATGTATGTGATATGAAAGATGCCGATGGCCTGACTGTTGAACCTTGCTAGCAAGGATATTATTTTCAAGACGACTTTGGGCAATCCCATAAATGAGAATGTTGATGGGCGATGTGATATTGAAGATGATCAGGCTGTAACTGAACTTTTATTTTGAGGCTGCTCATGAGCTTTATTTTGAGGTTGCTGATGAGCTTTCCACTCAGGAGGCACTCGAGGTACCTGAAGAGGTAAGTTCAACATGGATTATTACTCGTAGTGCTAACGCTTTCACATTGTGTTTGTTATTTTTCTTCTTTTGGACTTGGCTTTGATGACACTGTCTTTAGCACTTTGTTTTAGATACTTTCCTCATTGCATTAGTGTTTTGAGAAATACATCCTTTGTGAGTTGTTGCGTATTAGCAACAAATGCTTATGAGATAGAATTGATAGGCAAGCTGCTGAGCTCGCGATTGATGATGCTACTTTAGAGGCCATTCTGAGCATTCCCATGTATAGAAAGGTTGGCAACGAGATGGCTAAAGGACAGGCGGCCTCTAAGCCCTTCTTTGAGACAACTGATGAACTTGCAACTCTCACTACTACAAAAATGACATATTACAGCGGTTTTTTTTTGGCCAATTACAGCGGTTAAAAACCGCTGTAATAGACACCTATTACAGCGGTCATTTTTATAACCGCTGTAATAGGTATACCCTATTACAGCGGTTATACAAGTAACTGCTATTAAAAAAAAATTAATTTTTTTTTCCGGGGCCTATTACAGCAGTTGTGGAAAAAACCGCTGTAATAGGAAAAAATCGCAAGTTTTTTCCACAACCGCTGTAATAGGTAGTGTTTTTTTAAAAAAAATTTTATTTTCGCGTTTATAATTTCACCATGTTGGAATGACACGAAATTCACACGGTCATAGAGAAACGACATTCTGAATAAAATGCACGTTGCGATCTTGGGATTTTAGCCATCTGAGATCGTTTAAGGCCTCAAATTTGCGTTTTATTACAAAAATGCCCTATTTTCGTAAAAAAACACAAATTTGAGGCCTTAAACGATCTCAAATGGCTAAAATCCCGAGATCGCATGACAAAGTCATGCGTTTTGTTTAGAATACCGTTTCACTATGACCGTACGAATTTCGTGTCATTCCAATACCTCAACATTTCAACCGAGAAATATTTTCGTAAATACACAAATATACATACACAAGTATACATACACCCATGAACATATACACAAATATACATACACCCATCCACATATACACAAATATACATACACCCATCAACATATACACAAATATACATACACCCATCCACATATACACAAATATACATACACCCATCAACATATACACAAATATACATACACCCATCCACATATACACAAATATACATACACCCATCCACATATACACAAATATACATACACCCATCAACATATACACAAATATACATACACCCATCCACACATACACAAATATACATACACCCATACACAAATATACATACACCCATCAACATATACACGAATATACATACACTAATCCACATATACACAAATATACATACACTCATCAACATATACACAAATATACACACACCCATCCACATATACACAAATATACATACACCCGCACATACACAAATATACACATATACACAAAATAAATACACCCACACATACACAAATATACATACACCCACACATATACAAATATACATATACATATACATATATATATAAAGGGAAAGAGAGAGAGAAAGAGAAGAAGCTTACGATCGTGGTGGTGGTGGCGACGGCGCCGCCGGTAAGTGGTGGTGGTGGTGGTGGCGGCGGCGGCGGTGGTGTCGAGCTTTTGGGGGGGGGGGATCGAGAGTAGAGAGAGAGAAAAGCTGAAATGGGTTTTAAATTTTGAGAGTGAGAGAGAGAAGCGGGAAGATAAAAGTGTTTCAAATTTTTTCGTTTTGGCCTATTACAGCGGTTCTTATAAGAACCGCTGTAATAGGGTACGTGAAACGCTGTAATAGGTATTTTTGGTTTTTTTTTTTTTTGCCGCCTTTTACAGCGGTTCAGTAGAGAACCGCTGTAAAAGGCCTATTACAGCGGTTCTCTACAGGCACCTATTACAGCTGTTCATAGAACCCCTGTAATAGGTGCCGCGTTTTACCTATTACATCGGTTCTTTCACGAACCGCTATAATAGCCCCCTCCGTTCAGCGGTTTTTCGAAAAACCGCTGTAATTGGGCCGCTGTAATAAGCTCTTTTTGCAGTAGTGTCTGGCTTTTTTGTAGTGATATTTAGCTATTCCTTTCATTTGTTTTCCTTTCTTCAAGTTTTTATTGTAGCGTAATATGCTTCTAATATTTCCATTTGAACTTTTATTGTAATGCCAGTTTTTGAGGCATGGATTTCTTTTAATTATTGTTTCGCATGCATCCTTTTCTTCATATTTATATATGGACTTATTTAATGTCAATACCACTGTAATACTTATCCAGTGATTTAGCATGGTAAATAAGACATAAATAGAATGGTTAAAGCAAATGAATGCTTAAAGAAAATACTTACCCATGTATAAGGGAATGCTCCATTTTCGGAAGGCTTTATAGCTTGCGCTAATTGGAAATGTCTTATATTCTCAACAAACTTTAATAATTCCCATAATATTTTACGAGATATAGATTCATTCCTTGAGGGGAGGAGCAAGATACCTACCAAAAATGCATGTTCATGTATATAATATATATATATATATATATGTATGATGGAGCTTTTCTGAGGGTGCTTGCAATTTAGGTGCTTGCAATCAACGAGACTTTCTCAGGTGCTCAAAATAAACGAGACTTTTTTTAGGTGCCCGGAATCAACGTGACTTTTTTCAGGTGCTCGCAATCAACGAGGCTTTTTTCAGGTGCTCAAAATAAATAAGGCTTTTTTCAGGTGCCCGCGATCAACGAGACTTTTTTCAGGTGCTCGCAATCAACGAGGCTTTTTTTTTAGGTGTCCTTCTAGTAAAATATAGAATATGAGAATAGAAACGAATATTCGAAAAACAATCTAATGTAAAGATGGAAATGGAAATAAACAAATACTGATAAAAGACATGCTGATTTAAATGAAATATCATGACTACTAACTTTTATTCCTCTTCTTTTTTCTTTTTCATACATAGAACTTTCTCAAGTTCTGCACATTCCACTGTCACGACAATTTTTTTCCATCTACGTCTTCTAGCACATAGGTCCCTTTATTGAAGATTTGTATCACCTTGTGAGGGCCTTCTCATTTACCTCTGTGAATAGCTATCATGAGTACAGGTAGAACAGCTCATGGCTACCCATTTAGAAAATGACTAAGACGAGTTTATGACCTCCATAGGCTCTGTTGATCGATGACGCAACGTTGCATGCATCTAACACTGATTGCACTTTTGTACCAAGTCTTTAGTGTCAGGGTTTGCAGTGGGCCAGAAGTGACCTGCCTTAATCATTGTCGCCATAATGACAGTCCCCCTAGCATTAGTTATCACAAAAATTATTCAGGTATTTCTCTTAGAATATGTTGTCCTTCTTCTTTCAAGAGACACCTTCAGTATGGATGCGTGCATAATCTACTACTCAACATTTTGCCTAGTATGATGAATCTCATGGCTTTGAGTGGTATCCTCGAAGCTTTGAGTTTGTTGTTGCGTAATTTTTCTTGTTAGAGATACGTCAGGATCGAGCTTATCCAATCGTCAGCCTCATCATCATCATCCAATCCATCATAAGCTTGCATGACAGTCAATGAGGGTGTTGTCTAGACGCGCTAAGAGGTAAGCTTCACCATTCTCCGATCTGAGCACTTGTTGGATCTTTAAATCCTCGAAGTGGATCTTCAACTTCTCTATATTTTTTAAGTACTTCATCACTTCGGTTTCTCTAGCCTTGTATTTATCTATCCACTTGTGAGGATACCACCGGAGAGTCAAAATAGGTTTCCAGAAGCGCGGCCCGAACCTTTAACGCTATCTTTACTCCGATGATGGGAACTTCATATGTTGTTCTTTTATTAGGTGACCTAAATTTGAATTCTGAGACGTCCTCCAGCTTGTCTCCTTTGGGCGTAATTAACACTCTTCCAGCTCCACTCCTTGAGGATGTCACTGAGCCAACCATGAAAAACAACTACATTTTTTCCTTCTACTAATGGCATCCTTATGAGGCGTCCATCCACTTGTAAGAGCTTGAATATTGACTTTGAGTCCACCAAATGATTAATCCTCAGCGAGCGATAGCAGTCTTTCGGACATACTTTGTTAAGATCTCTAAAATCTCGAGCTCGGAGTGTTGCTTTTTTTTTTTCTTGACAGGCTTAGCTAATAGGTATATTCTGAGATCATTGGCAACTATTCAGGGGTCTATGCCCACTAGGTCCCAACCGACCAAAGTGTCCATGTGCTCTCCTAGCAAACAAGTTAAGCCTGATAAGAGCTTAAGGTCCACCGACGATCCTACTCGTGCGACTTTATTAGGATTGCACAACACCAGCTCAGCAATAAGCAACTCTTCGACATACTTTCTTTAGGTATTCTATGTATTCCTTTCCTTTTTGATTAAGTATCCTTTAGCCCTCGTTTTATCCGGTTGGTCGACATCTATTTCGGTTTTTCTTTCCCCATTCCTTATGGCTTCTAAGTAACCTCTTCGACACATGTGCTAGTCCTTTTTCACTTCGTCCATTCCATCTCCGACTAGGAATTTTATATGTTGAGATGATTTCTTAGAAGGTGTTCAGCTTGGGCCTCCTTACGATGGCATTGTATGTTGAGGGCGAACTTACTATTAGGAACTTCACCATTTTGATTTTTCACATTGTCTCTTTTCCTAGTAGGATAGGTAGTTGTATTTGATCTAGCAGATGAGTTACTTCACTAGCGAAACCCAAGAGAGCGGTGTCCACAGGTTCAATTTGTATGCCTCTAAGGTCCACTTGCTTATACGCCTTATTGAAGAGAACATCTATAGAGTTGTCATTATTCATGCAGACTAGCCCAACTTTATAGTTAAAAGTAGTGGTAGGGATGATTGGGTCTCGTGATGAGAACTCTGGAGTTAACTTCCATTCTTTAATCCAAATTGAGTAAGTGATTATGCATTCACTAGAGCTATCTCTCTGTCTGTCGTCAAATGGTATTGCTCACGGATAGCTCTTATGCGAGCTCGTCCCGCTTGTCATTTTTTTCTTTTTGTGGTTGTTTTGGGGCACTTCTTTATGATGAGGCTCTGCAATGGCATTTTACTACCCTTTCCTTGTGTTATGGTATTTCACAGGCGAAGGATTTCTCCCGAATAGTCTTGTACTCTTTTTGCAATCATGGTGTATGAGCTCTTGCAAGTGCGCACTTTTGACCAATCACTTGCAAGTGTCTACAAGAGTTGGTATCGTGCATGTAGTCTTTGTGAAATCGGCAGTATTTGTCTTACTTGGAATTAATTGATCCCAGGATCGAACTTCTGGGCCACTTGATAAGGCTCTTGTGCTACACTGCCATAAGTGTTTTGCCAGGCGTGACTTTCAAAGGCGTTCACAGGGCGTACAGATAATTATCGCCTTTGTTATTATCTGCAACAAAGGTCCTTCTAGAGGTTTGCCCTGCGTCTTTCTTTTCATTGTCCATTTTGCTGATTTCAGCCTCCTTCATCCTCGCAGCTTTCTCCATATTTACGTATTTCTCCCCTTTAGCTAGCAGGTTATCAAAATTGGTAGCTAGCTTCTTAGCTAGAGACCGAAATAAGTCTCCATCATTCAATCCTTGAGCAAATGCATTGGCGGAGGAGACCTTGAGGGAGGAATCATTAAATCTTTGTATATATTCCTTGAGTGTTTCAGTGGCTTCCTGATGCATCCTGAACAGGCTCTGAGAGGTCTTTTGATACTTCTTGCTACTCGCAAATTGATATAGGAACATTAGGCTGAATTCTTCAAAGGAACTAATGAAAATTAGTGCTAGCTGGTTAAACCATTGTTGCGTATCCCGAGTTAGCATTGTCAAGAAAACTTGGCATTTAACTTCATCGGCATACTGATGAAGCAGTGCACAAGTCTTGAGCTTTCCTAAGTGCTCCAAAGGATCAGACGACCCATCATACTCCCCGATATTAAGAGTGTAGAAGTTATTAGGTAACTAGTACACGAGGGTCGAAGGGGACTCCAGGGATTGCCTCATTTCTCTCATTTCTTCTCGCAGGCTTTCGAAACTTTCTATCATCTCTATCTGAGGGGTCCTCGTATGTCTCTGGTCTTGAAATACTTGTCTTGCAGGATTATTTCCCTTTATTACTGCCACATTTTGGTGAGCTCCTCCTCTCTATGTAGAGATTGAAGGGTTATTATTAGCCCTATATGCTTGTGATACCAACAATAGCGACATGAGCGCAGTCGCCTGTGGAAGGAATAGAATTTAGGGGACACTTAATGGGAATGCTAGAAGGATAAATCCAGGTACATACGCCCTCAAAGTTACCTATAAAAGTAATAGAGCTCCCGGGATAGCTTATAGAAATGCAGTCGCCTGTGAAGGGAATAGGGCTCCCAGGATAGCTGATAAGAGTGCGACCAGAATAACTCCCGGTGTGTACACCATCGTAATCGCCTACGAAGGGAATGGCACTCTTGACATAGCTGATAAGACTGCTAGTGGGAAAACTCCTGGTGTGCACACCCTCGAAGTCGCCTGTGAAGGGAATAGAGCTCCTGGGATAGCTTATAAGAGTACTGACGGGATAACTCCTGGTACGTAAGCTATCGTAGTCGTCTGTGAAGGGAATAGGGCTCCTGGGATAGCTTATAGGAGTGATGCCGGGATAACTCCCGGTGCGTATGCCATCGCAGTCACCTGTGAAGAGAATTGGGCTCCCGGTATAACGTATAGGAGTGCTGGCGGGTAACTCCTGGTGCGTACACCATCGTTGTTGCCAGTGAAGGAATAGGGCTTCCGGGATAGCTGATAAGAGAGCTAGTGGGATAACTCTCGGTGCATATGCCATCGCAGTCGCCTGTGAAGAGAATGGAGCTCCCGGGATAGCTTACAGGTGGCTGGCGGGATAACTCCCGGTGCATACGCCATAGCAGTCGTCTGTGAAGGGAATGGCACTCCTTATGATCAGTTAGCTTAGGCACATTTCTCTATTGGAGACCACCTTGGTTTTACATCAGGGAATGTGGGACGTGCTTGGCTTGATTCTATCCAAAACTCCTAGTATGATGATCTTCTCCATGGCTAGGTCTCTTGCTAAGATTTTTTTCCATATCTTTGGGAGCTGTTTCTCAAAGGATCCCATCCAAATCCAATTTTTCTTCCTTCTAGAAGGTTGTAGATCTACTCGTGAACTTTTTAGTCCAACTGACCTTGACTGAATCCAAGACATGAACCTCGATTTATGATTTTTCCACAGAAACTGCGAGCCCAATCCGTAACTGAATTCTGCTTCATCTTCATGAACACTTTCGAGCCTTCATACTTCCAAACTGGATCTGGACATCTTCAGAACAATTGTATGTCTTTGTCTTGGCTTTATAGTCATATAAAAATCACTGAAAATAGATGTATGTAACTACAGATACGTTGATATTTAAAAAACTGCGCAAAATCGCCTAATTTGGTCGACAATAACTATTTTCACTTCAAAACCGAGATTTCCACATCAGAAAGTAGAAAAGAGTGAAAGGCCTATAAAATTCTTGTTTTTGTTCAAAATTTGTCATCATAACTCACGTCTTCAACTCAAATTTACCCGTAGACGAAGCCACTTGATGCGGTTTGTTTTTACACCAAGAAAGTCCTGCAGATTTAAACGTGGTTTTATTTATATGAATATGAGAAAACTAATTTTAAAAGACAAATAGTTTCAAAAATAAGTAAAGAATTTTGAATAAAAACTAGTAAGAAGAACACTTAATTTCTATTTTTTTAATTTTCGACTTTCTCTCAAAGAAGATGAAGAAATTCAATAACATTACACTTTTTTTCTCTCAATTGTGAATCTCACTTTACAAAGGATTTATTTTCTCCTATTATAGGCCTAAATGGCCGAATTTTCCCCATCTTTCTTCAGTGTTGGGCAATTTTTCCACATTAGGGGGGATGTGGAATCATTCTCCCTCTTTTGGGGGATATAAGTTGAAATTGGATTTGATTTGGTTTTTAACCATTTTTATCCCTTCTTCAACCATCCCTTCTTCAGCTATACCTTCCACTATTTCCTTTAGCTACCTCATGGGTTGTCTAGCTATCCCTCTTAGGGTGACTATTTGGCGGTCCAACTTTTAGGTCTCCTTTAAGACTTTCTTCGTGAACTTCTTCGAAATGTATCATTTCCTTGGGCCTTTCACCTGTTTTCGGTCCACGGTTTCACCATATTTTTAAGTCCACCTTCTAGTGAAGCCCAATATCGTGACATGAGAACTACGGGCGTATCACACTCCAAATCTTTTTTAAATTAACTAAATTGACTATAATGGCCCCTCAAACTATCATATAGAATTCTTATTAATATTAAAAAGTGAACTTAATAATCCCTTCTAAATAAACTTTGAACAATGTTTTTATTTTTTTGAAAATCATACCAAACAAAATTGCGTTTTTTCTCAAGCATCTTTTTGGAAATAAAAAACATATATACTTTTTATCAATGCAATAAAACTAATCATCTTTCCATAGATATTCAAACACCGATATGATTTCATCAAACTAGTTAAATGATATATGTTGTTCATTTCCTCCATCGTAAATATTGGAATTTCTTTTTTGTTAAATAATATTGAAAATTAAAGTAACATCAAAAGCCTAAAAACTACCAAAAAAGTAACGAATAAAAAAAATTGTCAGATCATATTATCCTTAGTTAGTATGAGTGAACTCGTTACTCAATATGTCCACCTAAAATAATATCTAGTTTTATTTTTGTTAAATTTAATAAGACAATGGGGGACTTCAGGACAATTGCTTGTTGCTTGGTGGTTTACAAGATTTTATCTAAGCTTGTATGTAATAGATTGAAAGTTGTGTTACCCAAGATAGTGGATCAGGCTCAAGGGGCCTTCATTACAGGGAGATCCATTGTGGACAATGTTGTCTTGTGCCATGAATTAGTAAAAGGCTATAAGAGAAAGGGCATATCACCAAGGGTGGTGATGAAAGTAGATATAAGGAAGGCTTATGATTTAGTCAGCTGGGATTTTTTAGAGAATATCTTAACATCATATGGTTTACCCACTGAATTTGTTCAGCTTATTATGATCTGTGTGACAGGGGTTAAGTATTCTATAATGATGAATAGAGCCATGTCTGGATACTTTCAGGGTAAAAGGGGCCTTAGACAGGGGGATCCAATGTCCCCATATTTGTTTGTGTTGATAATGGATTACCTGGCTTGGAGCTTTAAGACTTTACATTCTGATCCAGAGTTTAGGTTTCACCCAAAGTGTAAGAAAGTGGGGTTGGTTAACCTATGTTTCGCAGATGACTTAATGATGTTCTGTAAAGGAGATATTAAGTCAGTCTGCAAGGCTAAAGACTACTTTAGACATTTCTTAGAGGTGTCAGGATTGATAGCATACTTAAATAAAAGTCAACTGTTATGTGGTGGGCTAGGTGCTGAAGCAAAGGACCAATTACTACGAGTGACTGGATTTGTTGAAGGAGAGATGCCCCTCCGATATCTTGGTGTTCCATTGATTTCATCCAGACTAACTGTTAATAACTGTAAACCTTTAATTGAAAGAATACTGCAAAGGATAACCTCATGTACTTCAAAATATCTTTCCTTTGTAGGTAGAATTTTATTGTTGAAATCTGTTCTATTTGGTATCCAAATGTACTGAAGCCAAATTTTCCCCCTTCCCCTTACTGTGGTGCATGAAATTGAGTGGATTTGTTGACTTTATATATAGAGTGGGAAGGTTACTGGGAGGTGTCAGGCAGTGGTTAACTGGGCAAGAATGCGTATGCCAAAAAAAGAGGGTGGTGTTGGACTAATTTCTCTAACTCGGTGGAATATGGCAGCTGTTTTCAAGAATATATGGAATATTGCCACCAAGTTGGATTCTCTCTGGATAAAATGGGTCCATGCGTACTATATAAAAGAAGAGACTATCTGGACAGTGAAGAGTAGATTGACTGATACATGGTTTTGGAAGAAAGTTTTGGCCATCAGAGATCACTTTATTGAAGCGGTAGATGTAATTCAAAATAAGTGGAAGGACGGGGTGTTCTCTATAAAGAAGGCTTATAAACATGTAATGGAACATTATGATGAAGTTCTATGGAAGAGATTAGTGTGGGGGAAAGGCTCTATAGCTAGACATAGGATAATCCTTTGGTTAGCTATGTTAAACAAATTGAAAACTAGAGACAGGGTGAAAAAATGGATGCATATTGAAGATCTCAACTGTGCTTTATGTGGGAAAGAGGAGGAATCCAGAAATCATCTTTTCTTCAGATGTGAATATACCCAAGAAGTCATGACAGGATGTTGGAAGAGAGTGAAGCTAAGATGCCGTACAGCAACATGGGACAAAGTGATACAATGGGGCATGAAAATCAGCAAGGGTAAGAATGTGTTAAGTTGTAAAAAATGAGCTTTGTTTGCTGCCATTATATACTTTATCTGGTTAGAAAGAAATAAGAGATGTTTTGTAAATGAGAGGAATAGCACTAGTAATACAGTGAATAGGATTTGGAATGTTGTGAATAGTTGCTTTGTTTGAGAGGTTGTAGTTCCAGGTATGCCTGGGTTTTGCTGTAATTTGAAGTTCTATATATAAAAGCTCAATAGTTCCAAAAAAACAAAAAATTAATAAGAAAAATAATTGTCAATTTTATCCAAAATAAAATAACATTTATCCTAATTTGGTTCTTCATATCTATGAACTTTTTTTAAACTATTATTTACGATAGTTATCCATCACTTTAAATTTTAAAATTATGAACTACCGAATTTTGAATACTATTCTACATTTAGTTAGAAAAGTGGTATAAACTAGTTTGTCAAAAGAAAAATGATAAGAGTTATTTTGAATAGACTAAAGGGCATTTTTGTCCATGTGCTGAAATATAAATAAAAGTGGAGTGCCTTTAACAAAATGTGAAGTACCTTTATCAATTCTCAATCAGTTTTTGTTTTCATTTTTTTTTAAAAAAAATTGATATTCACTTTAGTTAGTCAATTGGGGTTTGTTTGTCATATCGTATTGGACCAAATGCAAAATTCAATTTTTATAAAAAAAAATTGTTGATGTTTTTAATTTTTTTTTAATAAAATGGACTCATTATTTTAATTATTTCACTTTTCATTTATTTTTGTAAGAAATTGTTCACTGGTTCACTTACACGAAAAGCAAAGTAATTTTTTTTCATACAATCGAACTAAACCAAAATATTCAACATGATATTCAATATGCTATTTTGACCCATATTTATTAATTTGGTACATGTTTACTTGCAATGTATTCTCTTAATTGCTTAATTAGTTAAATTTATTTAAATTATTTCAAATTAGCATAAATGCAAACTTCATTATCAAGATATTAACAAGTTTTTCTAAGAAACTATGCATTTAAAGAACGAAAGTTACAATAATATTCTCATCATTTGAAAAAACTCTACCCCTCGGGGGTTTTTTGGTTAAAGAAAAATAGATGACTAAGAGGTCAAAATATGATAGAAAATATGTTTTGATGTTGTTAGTAAATTTCTTTAGCTTTCTAACAAAATTAGGTGATTGCAAAATTTTATTACAAGGGAGGGTGTCTTTTATGTGCCCAAAATAAGCTAATTGGGCTGTAATTATATTAAATAAGTGGGATTTAACCCTAAAAATTATTGTACATTTATTTCTTATAATATTAGTTTTTAGACTAAACTTGAGAATCTGAGTATCACACTTTTGTTAAATATCTAATGATCCTGTGAGGATATTTCTGTTGAGGAAAATTAATCAAACGCAGCGAAAAAGGGAATTTAATTTTTTTTTGGATTTTTCCCATAACAGGATCAATCCCGGGGTTTTACCACACGTATGTATGATAGGATAAAATAAACTTTATCCGTTGTAGCGAAGTGGTTGATAATTCCTACGATCTTGAATTCTTCAATTCTTCGCGAAATTGCTCCGGCTGAAATTATGATGATCCAAGCAGTCCAATTGTTCTGCCTCTAAATCGTCTCGCTAAAAAATAGTTGATGAAAAATCTTCCTCCTTTTCTTACTTGAAGTGGACGGCTAGAGAGAGAGAAGGGAGGGGAAATCTTTTCTTGTGGTGTTGTGTATTGCAACTTATGATCTAGGTTTATAACTAATGTGATATTTATATCACTTAAGTTATTACCTTGGGCTTTAAGCCCATAAATACTCCTAGTGGCCGCCCCCTTCATTCCTTGGTGTGCCATTTGGTGCATCAATTTGAGCTTAGTGTAATCTAATATTTAATTAATTAACTTAATCCAATTAAATAATAAATCACTCATTTAATTAATTTTATTTCTCCAAGAAATATTATTAATTAAATCATAAATGAATTACCTTATTTCCTCAAATAATTAATTTCATTTATTTAATTTTAAGTGTCCAATACTTAAAATATTACCACAAGAAATATTTCCATTTTTCCATCAAATTTTTCTTTTTAGGCATGACTCTTTAGGTTCATCTATAATTGGCAATGGGAGGATTCCATTGAATATGGGTCTCATCTAGTCAGTCAAGTGTTCCATATTTTAACCCAAATAAGATTAAATGTGCATTTGTAAATACCGTGTGAATACAAATTTTTTGTTTTTTTATCCAGGTCAAGTGAGAGCCATGGTTTTAGTCAAACTCACTAACTTGACATTATGCTATATTTATAATAAGTTTCGATCAGTGAATGTTTTGGCCAAAGACTTTAAGATCTAACTTATTTATAAATGCATAGGATAATTCCTCGTTCACTTACGAGGGAACGAATCCTTTCTTGGATATCAGTCAAGAATACTACTTGCCCATTAGATTACAGTTCGAGGTTGACCCCACCAACGGGCCTAACTACTCTAATGGCGAACCTAATGTCACAAGTATATCTTTATCTCGATTCCTCAAGTCTAAATTTCAGACACACCTATTACAATTAATCAATTCTGTCATTGACTGTCAAAGAGTGAAAACTCATGTGACAGAATCGATGTGAGTCATATCTGAGTGCCACTATCTCCATCAATGCACCTATGATATGAGTTTTTCACTACTTCCTAGTGATTGACGGGGACCTTTCTCTTCAAAACTCATATCATACAAGTCTTTATGATTTCCAATGCCCAATTGAAAATCTTTGACTTGCAGACTATTTTAGTACACAAGTATCAAACTCCTCTAGTGTCTTAGAGAGTTAACTCTTGTGTTCATGGACTTATAGATGATTACAATATATAAATGTCAATATAAAAGTAAACAACTAAAATGCCTTTTAGTGATTGATTAAAAACAATTACAATTTGATAATATCCTATCATATACTGATCCTTTAGTGGCATTGGAGGACATTAACCTAACAATTTCATACAAAATTAATCATGAGTGTCTGAAATTCATGTAAGAATAGGGGGTAAAAAAAAAATCATTGATGCCATGGTGGGGAGATTTGTCGGGCTTCCCTCACTTTTATATATGAAAAACGATTAGTACACCAATTTTCAAATACATCAAACAAGTAAATGAAATAAGGAGTACTACTCCCTCACACTTGAAATCTAAAGTTATTATTCCACTCAACCTATTAGACCTAGAGCACTTTTGCCCCATTCTAAAAAAAATATGTTTTGCTCGCATCTTCTAACTAAGGGTGTTCACGAGCCGAGCTCAAGCAGAGCCTAGCTCGAGCAGAGCCTAGCCAAATTTCAGGGCTTGATCTCGAGCTCAAGCTCGACGAGCTTGAGAAAAATGAGCTCGAGAGCTCGAGCCCAGAAATTTGGCTCGAGCTCGAGCTCTTTCAAACTCTAGCCTAGGTCGAGCCGAGCTCGAGCTCAGAAAAAAAAATTAATTAATTTTCTTTAATTAATATATATATAAAAATATTGTTAACTTTGTATTAATATATATAATTAAATATAATCATCATAAATATTTAATAATTAATACATATATAATATTTTTGAGATATTATATTATATGTATGTATATAGTAAAAATAAATAAAATATTATAATATATATATTTAAAAAAATAAAAAAACTATTTTTTATTCAGGCTCGCGAGTCTTCGAACAAGTATAGTTAGGTTCGAGCTCAGCTCGAGCTCGAATTTTCTCGAGCTGGAATCGAGCTTTTTTCGAGCCGGCTCAGCTCATTGCACACCCCTACTTTTGACAGGAAAAGGTCAAATAATTCATTCTTTCTCTTTGTTTGGTCAGCAAATAATTCATTTTAAATATAAACAAGTATGACGAAAAAAGACCGGGCCGAAGCAGTGACAGAACGCAAGGTATACAAATAATTCATTCCGTACATTATCAACACTAAACAGGTAAACATACATGTCAACCTCAATCAGGGACGGATCCAGGATTGACTTCTTGGGGGGGCCGACGTATATTAAAAATAATTTTTTTTTGACAATATTTATGAGTATATATTTAAACTTATTTTAGTTTTAACAAATAAATAAAATAACAATTAACATGCGTAAGAAAAACAAAACTAAGTTTAAACTTATAGTAGTTTTGAAGTATAAATCAATTCTTCAAAAAGTTTATCGAAGTTGTACATGACGTTCTTACGAAAACTACTCAATCAACAAATAAATAAATACATTTAACTAAAAATAATTAGTATAAACCTGATAACAAACTAAAATACATGTAATTCTCTACACTAAAAAATAATGTTATTATTTACTAAAACTCTGTCAAAATTATAAAATAATATAATACAGTTCGTTCATACCTTGCGATGGATAAACTCTAAATAATCGAATGATGGTCAACTTTTCTTGTATATTTTTCCTTTCAAATCTCAGCTATCCCTTTTTATAGTCATTAGGAAAAATATTGTTAATTCTAATTCTAATAAGTGTAGAAGAGAAGTTTAAAAGAAAAAAGTCATTATTAATTCTAATATTAATAGGTATAAAAGAGAAATTTTTAATAGTAATTACCTTTTTTAAAAACCAAATTAAGGAACGTGCCCTTTTTAATTGAGAAGAACATTTTAAACATTCGCTGCCTTATAATTGAGAAGTAATGTGCACTTTTTAATTGATAGAAGAGGTTTAAAAAAAAAATTGCATAAAAGAGGGACAAGGGGATTCGAACCCTGCCCTACCCCCTCTAAAATGTTGTTAAATATGGGTCTTTCACCAACTCTACCAAGGCTATTATTGTTATATGTACAGAACTGAATGAATATATTCTTGGGAGGGCCATATTATAAATGTATACATATATTATATAAAAAAATCCTAAGTCTCGGGGGGGCCGGGGGCCCTAAATCCGTCCCTGACCTCAATCTGTTTAATTCTACATTCTATTATATCGATTGATGAATAAGAATTTTTGTAACACTATTCTCATGTAATATACCCAAGCATTATAGACGTAAGTAGCACAAAAACGATTTTGATCTAACTTTTGGTCCCTTACTCCCTAGCTATATTCCTCAGAAAATAAGCAAGTAAATAGCTGGGATTATATTGCATACATAGAATAATTGTACAACCCCTAATTAATAGAAAAAAGGAAAATTCGTGTTAAATGAACGAGAAACTAACAGTAGAAGCTCATAAAAAAAAATATTCAGGAATCAGTGAAATCAAAATTAATCATAATAAAAATTGATTATTTGGCCGTGTTAGCCTAGTGGTATCAACTCCCACTTTCATGTGGGAGGTCATGGGTTCAATTTCAGGTTGTCACAAGTTGTGATTTTTCTCTCCTTATTTGGAATTTTATAGAGTCTGCGTGACCCATGAATAAAAATTATCGGCTCGAGTTTATCGGGTCAAGATATCACCTTCATCTAGAATTAAAAAAAAAAAATTGATTATGTTTGTTATGTGATTAATGTGCAAATTGCAATATATCAAGTTTGACCGAATCCATAAGAATTTCATATCACCTATTATATGATTAATAGATATTAAAGAAAAAAAGTTCAGACCCGATTTGTTACTACTCGACAAGTATCACATGACATATAATGTGTTGATTTATCTTGTGATTGATCATTTTTCTTAGATTATTCTGTAATAAAACAAACCAAATGACAAGTATAATTCACTCGATATATAAGTAAAGAAAAATGTTATATATCACAGTTTTCTATACTACTAATTAACCCCTCTAATTTAGAATGTATTAAATCAATTAACAACAAGTGCTTCCTTTTTTTTTACCAAAAATAGGAAAGATGAAAAATTGATAATATATAAAAGGTGATATATAACACTACTCATAATTAATTTCTGTTTGGCCAAACTCGATTCGGAGTGCACTTTCCTATGATTAATTTGGTATAAGTTGTTCCAAAAAAGAAGGGTATAAGCAAACCGAGTCCAAATTATTATTTTGGTAAGTCTATGACCGTCAAAGAACGCTAACTAAATATAGTTGTCAATTTTGATTCCTTATTGGAAACAAACTAGATAATGCCAAAAGAACGACAGATAACATGAAAATGCAGAGAGAGAGAGAGAGATTAGTTTCGAAAAGCGGAGTTCGGGGAAATAACCAAGCTGCCTAAAATCAAAGTCATAGCTCAATTCTGATGGACCCCAGCCGCCCAGGTGACCACCCTCTTATTCTCATGTGTTACATATTTTATACGAGATTGCAATTCCTTACCCGGAATATGGAATTATTCAAACCCGAACTTAATAATTGATGACAGTCAGTCACTTTAATTGACTCACAGAAAAAATAAATCAGTCATTTAAGTGTGTGTGTATTTCCTGCATCTATATATACTTGGCCATGCAGAGCGTAACTGACAACAAATAAGGTGACTGAAATATATTCGAGTAAAATCGTCTTCAGTTTAATTTACCGACGGTACATTTGACGGCGTAGATTATGGGTCCTGAGATGATTGACATGGAGGCACAAATTAAGGTCGTTAATAATGGTGAAGAAAATCATGCCATCTTCGAGAAAGCCAATCGTCCCGTCACATTAAAGGTATCATTTCATTTATTTTTATTAATTATTACTGAATTATATTTTTAGTCATCTCTACATACATATATGAACTGATTAAATGTGAAATAACTAGAGTTTTTATCCAATTCCCACGTAGAACCCTGGAGTGGTTTTGCGAACTTTTTCAATTGATCCGTTTTAGCGAAAACTGGGTGATTAATGATAATGAACTTTTCAACGGACTCATATTAATGTATGATGTTCAGTATCATGCATTGGAATCTCAAAACATTTCTTAAAATTTTCAGAGAGAAAATAAGCCTTGTATTTTCCCTGGAAACTTTTCCAATAAAATGGGATCACAAAGACTGTATAGTACTATATTATATATATATTTTTGCATGTAAAGTACGGAAAATTCTATGATGAACTAGGTGCATTGGTCCTAGTCCATCTATCACCATACAATTAGATGGGGTGGGTGAGAAATACCACCACCCCATGTAATTGTATGGTGATAGATGTAATTATTGTAAGTGCGATGAAATTTGTTTTGTGGTTTAGTTTAGCTGTCACAAATTCACAACTATACCATCCTTAAGATGTAATTATTAATTATATAAGCTTATCATGTATATAAAATATTTTCTAAAGTAATAAACCATATATAATAAGTGATATCATATATGCGACAGCAAATAAAAGTTCAAATTAGAATACAAGATTGAAATTTCTTGAATCTAGGCGAAACAGTTTGATTATCTGTGTATGCTAAAGTGAGTTCTTGAATAACTCTCGACAATCTCATGTGCAGTTTGAGGACGTTGTTTACCATATCAAACCTGGAAAAGCAGGATTCCTCAAGAATAACAAAGTTTCTGAAGAGAAACTAATCCTGAAGGGCATCTCAGGCGTGGTACGGCCCGGAGAAATGCTAGCCATGATGGGCCCATCAGGAAGCGGCAAAACGACACTATTAACTGCACTCGGAGGCCGTTTAGGCGGCCATCTCGGTGGCACCATAGCTTACAACGGCAAGCCATTCTCCAACACCATGAAACGAAACACAGGATTCGTCACACAAGACGATGTCCTCTATCCTCACCTCACTGTCACAGAAACCCTAGTCTACACAGCTCTTTTGCGCTTGCCAAATACATTAACCAAACAAGAAAAGGTACAACATGCTGAAGCTGTGATGAGTCAGCTTGGATTAGCAAAGTGCAGGGACAGTATTATAGGCGGACCCCTTTTGAGGGGTGTTTCTGGGGGTGAGAGGAAAAGGGTCAGCATTGGGCAAGAAATGCTGATAAATCCGAGCTTGTTGTTTCTTGATGAGCCAACATCAGGGCTTGATTCCACAACAGCGCAGAGGATCGTGTCGACGCTAAGGGAGTTGGCCAATGGGGGTAGAACTGTGGTGATGACTATACACCAGCCTTCCAGCAGGCTGTTTTACTTGTTTCATAAGGTTCTTTTGTTGTCTGATGGAAATCCTGTGTATTTTGGAGATTGCTCTGGTGCACTGGATTATTTCTCCGGTATCGGATTTGCTCCATCGGTTGCCATGAATCCTGCTGATTTCCTTTTAGATCTTGCAAATGGTATGTTCATGTATTTCTTTAATTTTACTTTAATTGCTTTGCTGTAGTGAAGGATCCAAAAGTTACGTTAATTTGAAAAATTAGAGCTCTGGCGGACGGACTCTATAATTAACAATTCTATATCATTCATCATTTCTGATCTTTAATTAAAAGTTACGGCAAATGGCGAATTAAAGTAGATGATTCGAATTAATTAATCCTTCAGGCATTTTCTTAAGATGAAACTATTGCATGTGGTCATTTCTACACACGCATATGAAGAGGTGATTTACTTGAACGAATAAATGTCGTTTTATAAGATCGCCGAAATTACTATATATTTTATCTGTTGAACCAATGTCAATTTTGATCAAAGACTATGATTAGCCAATACAAGATATCAATTTTACTTCTTGCTCCTACCATAGATTTTGTCAAATATGGACAGAATTCTACCTTGTCTTGTTCTTTTGTTTCCTGTTTCCTGTTTCCTAGTTTTTTCTTTAATAAAATACTCAATTCAGAATACTTCTTCAATTTGCAGGAGTTTTGAGTCCTGATGATTCCCAGGAAGATCAAATAACCGTCAAGCAAACTTTGATGTGCGCTTACAAGACTAACTTGTCACGTATTGTGAAGTCAGAACTCGGTATTGATAATCAGGTTTCCGAACCAACAGAGGATAAACAGTTCAAGCGATGGTCAAACACTTGGTGGGGACAGTTTTCGGTGTTGTTCAGAAGAGGATTAAAAGAAAGAAAACACGAAACATTCTCCGGCCTTAAGATTGCTCAGGTTCTTATTGTTGGTATCCTGTCTGGACTGTTATGGTGGCAATCCGATATCAGCAATTTACAAGACCAGGTAATTATATTTTCCTCTTCTTTTTCATCCACAATAATAATTTTGCATTACTTGAAATATATTCTAGTCAGCTATACTAGATTAGTTAATTAGCAGCACATAATTGAAGATTCGAATCCCTTAGACTCAGTCACAACTTATAAGTTGCTGAATTTTATAATACTCCCGTCAGTCTAATGTAGGACTGGATAGCAGTTAAATTGACTAGTTTTCTGAATGCAATGCACTTTTGAATTGATGATTTATTTAGAATTCTTTTTAACAGTTATATTAAACTACATAAGAAGTAAGATTTGACACGTTCATAATTAATGTCAAAAAAGTAGTACTAAACTAAACATAGACACATTGACGTCAAAGTGTAGCAAACTGGACATTCATTGATTAGGAACGTGTGTCTTTGTGATGTTTGCACCTTTGATTTAGTAAGGAAAATACTAAAGAAAATATCTTGTCGCTTTAAATTATATGAATTTATTGCTTTTATACATTTTACATTTCCATTTTCACCATTGATCCAAACATATAGCAAAGTGCTTGATGGTGTATGTTTAAATCAATTGCAGGTGGGATTTTTCTTCTTTACATCTGGATTTTGGGGATTTTTTCCTCTCTTTGAAGCTATCTTCACTTTCCCTCAAGAACGTATGATGCTTGCTAAAGAAAGATCTTCTGGCATGTACCGGCTCTCCTCCTTTTTCATGGCATTGACTCTCGGTGACCTACCAACTGTACTCGTCCTTCCCACCATTTATTTCATAATAACCTACTGGATGGCAGGACTCAAAGCCACTACAAGTGCTTTCTTGTTGGGCCTACTCGCTAATCTATACAACGTGTTATGTTCTCAAGGGCTCGGCCTTGCCATTGGAGCAGTGGTCATGGACCAAAAATCAGCCACAGTGCTCGGATCAGTAATTGTCTTAGTTTTCCAATTAGCCAGTGGATATTATGTCCAAAATGTGCCTAAATTCATCGAATGGATCAAATACATTTCAATTAATCAATATGCATTTAAGCTCTTATTGGGGACACAATACAAGGCCGGTGAAACATATCCATGTGGTTCAGATAATATTTGTCTTGTTGAAGATTTTCCTTCTATAAAAACAGCTGGACTTGATGGGCAACTCATATCGGTGATTGCCATGGCTATAATGCTTGTCGGATATAGGTTTATTGCATATCTCGCGCTCATGAGAATTGGTGTGACAAAGAAATAGAAGGATTCTACGTATAATAGTTAGGAAATTGTGACAAAAGACTTGGTAAATGTTGTATACTTAAAAACAAGTAGCAAACCCACCCTTGGTTACCTCTTATACGTACTATAGTAATGAGTAATCTCACCCTTCCAAATATTTATTATTTGATTTCATTAATTTTATTTAAGCTCTATTGTACTGTAATTTCATTCATTGTTAAATATAAAGAAAGTTTAATTGCATATGCAAGGCTCTTTGAATGATTTGTCCATTTCTTCTTGTATTTTTTTTTCTTGTTTCAATTTCCAGGCCCATGACCACAATTGTCTTGAAACATGAATACCTTTGTTTTCAAATTGGGCCGCCACTATTTTTTTTTTCCCTTTTAATTCTTTTTTTCTTGTAAAGATTCTAACAAAATTCACCCAAGATTGTTAGTCTAATGGTATCAGTTTTTACTTTTATGTGGTATGTTTTGAGTTTAATTCCAAGCTGTCACAAGTCGTGACTTTTCTCTTCTTATTTAGAATCTTATGGGGTCTATGTGGCCCATAATTAAAAAAACTATCGGCCCGAGTATGTATTGTTGAGTAGAGAATCCTCTTTGTCTAGAATTTAAAACAAATTTTAACAAAATTCTACATTAAATGTAAGTGCAAAGAATTTGGTGACTTTATAACCGTGCGCGCAAAAATGATGAACTGTAATTGTAATTATTTTTCAAATCAAATTGGATTTTTTTTTTTTTTTTTGTCCTTTTAGATAGGAAGGTAAGTATTTTGGGTCTCAAACTTTACGGATTTTATACATTTGGCCCACTGGTGACACGTATTTTTACTGGATATTCTATTAGTTCTACTGATCATGTGGGGAAATCTCATGAAAAATGCGGATTTTATACATTTGGCCCACTGGTGACACGTATTTTTACTGGATATTCTATTAGTTCTACTGATCATGTGGGGAAATCTCATGAAAAATGCACGAGGATATCCCACAAAAATACTTGTCATTTGCGGAAAAGGAATGATGTGAAAATATTCTTTTTGAAGTTATCAACCTTCCACATTAATTTTTCACGCAATCAGCAAAACTAATTGTATCTAACCCTCCCATGGCGGTTTCGTGTAAAAACTAAGGGCATTGATCAAATTTGCAGTAATTTAACTTTAGAACTAAATGTGCTGCAGGGCTCGGGACAGAAAATGCTATCGCGGGGCTAAAAGTGCAATTTTTGCCGTATTTCCCAACATGACCTTTTTAGATAGGTTTATGATTCCACAACAGAAGATTAGGTCTATGATTCACATATAATTAGCAAGCACTTAATAACATCCAACCAAATAAAAGTTGTTTACCATTGCAAAATACCACTGAACATGGGGCATTCTCTCATTTCATTTTCAAGACCTAATTAGGAGCCTGTCAAGGTGCAAAACATGTTTAAAAACACATATAATGTTCAATGATTCTGTCCTGACCAAATGACTCTGGCCAGCGGGTCTGCATCGTTTAAATTTCATGTTTCTCTACCTAAACTTATATAAAGTTGCCATTATTCATACCATATTTGTTAAATTACTCACCTAATGGTTACATTATTTATTAGTTCTCTATCGCTATGTTTGCTTCTGTCAAGAAAGTGTTCATTAATTTGTTCCTTTTTTAAGACAAAAATGCCTAATTTGTCTCTGTTTTCCACTTGCTACCAATTCCATGGCATTACTCCCCAAATTTAAACCATAACACATTGACATCGTTTAAGCAAAAACTGACATCCACAATTCGACATGTTGTATGTTTGGATGGAAAATTTGGGACGAAAGTGGAGGAAAATGGGTAAGGAGAAATCTTCATTGAGATTCTTGAACTCTTTTCCTTCAATTTCGTTTCAAATTGTTAGCCCTAACATGCACTATATTGAAAGAATATTTGGATATACACTTCCCGGATGTTAATTTTTGCCCAAACAACATCAATTCCGTTAGGATCCGCATTCGGGAAGTAATCAACGAAATTAGCGGTAATTAAAGAGCAACGAAATGAAACTGGTGGATTGTTTGAATGAGATAAAAGAATTACAAGTAAGTTATGGGACTAATTATTTCACAATTTTGCCTTTTATAAATAAAATTCACGTGAATTCCATTGCCATCAAAAACAAAAGTGTAACTGTACATGCATAGAAAAATTTATGTCATTTACGTTAGTAGTTCATCTATCACAATTAATACTGAAAATGAAAATCACGACTTATTGGCATAACATGTCAAGGTTGTACATTTGACTATGACTGAACCCCGTCTAGTGCTTGTCATCACGAGTGCTTCAAAAAACTTTTCATAATCGTGCAACTTGAAAGGAAAAAAATGTGCCTCAGAAAGTTTGAAGTGTAAATTTATTTCAATTTTATCTCTAATTTCTGTTACGCTGGGAGCACAACTATATATTGTACTTGGAACACGACTATCTATATTCAAAAGGGCTTGTACCAGTTTGAGCATGTTCAACATAAGTCGAATTAATAATAACTAAAATCATAAGTCTTATTGCATTCGTGTATGATTGATTACCTGGGTGTGGTTATATTTGTTTTAAGCAAAAAAATTCGGCCCACCTTAATTGATTGAAATTGTGTTAAAATGTAGCTCAAAAATTGATATATCATTTTATCTCAACCCAATATCTCAGAGTTTAGTACAACAAAATATTTGCAGACAAGACCTAATCCTACTGGCGAAGGTGATGCCCAAAATTTAAGAGATCTTGAGTTCTATTCTCACTGACGGTGTGTAGGTCTTTTTCCGTTTTATTGGTAGTTGTTAGCTGATGTATATTAGTATTAGTATTATATGTTAATTAATAATTTATATCCATAATGTAATTGAAATATGTAATCGATCATCTCAAAAAAAAAAATTACAACTAAATATTTATTTAAATTTATTTCAGAGTCCAGTTAAACTGTCAACAAAAATCGTACACTTACTAATGTAACCACAAAATTATCCCCACTTAATAAAAACAGTTTTAACGTGGTTTGCTACTCTCCATTCACCTTTATCTCCCTTCTTCATGAATATTGGTTTTATTCTTCTGTTTCCTATTCTTTTTCCACCCATGTTGTTTCTCATTTCTCTCCTCTTATCTCTTATCTCTGATTTTTATTTTATTTTTTCTCTCCATTTTTTCATCAATATTACTTCAAATTAGATTCATATCCCCGATAAAGTCTAACTCCATTAGCGAAATTGAGGTCGCCTCAAGATTGAACTTAGACATCATGAGTTCTATGCCCACCAAAAAATGTGTGGATTTCTCTACTTTCATAGTAACCTGGTTGTATATAATAGTTATCAGTTGATTATAAGTTGTTAGATTTCATATGACATCACTACAAGAAAATTAAGTATTGGCAATAAAAATATATATTATAATTTGAAACTGTGTGGTCTATAGCAGTCTAAACACACGACTAATTGACCATGGTAGATATTTTATATTGTCACGCTAACGTGAGGCGGGGTGGGAGAAGAATGATAACTATATTAAGTTCCAACAAGCCATGATGGAAGAAATGTTAATCTAATATTTTTTTTACAATGGTTGAAAAGTAATAGTCTTTGTAATGAACTAAATATTGACAATGGTTGTAACTTGTAAGCCATGAGCAATGTTTTGGTCATGCTTACATATACCACGGCTATAGCTGATGCGAAGTCGTAGTCAATCAATTTTGACCATGGGCAAAGGGGCTTTTCACCATGGCTCAGTAACATGGGCAAAAATCAAATTTTTTGTAGTGCATGTATCATGTAACTGATTCATTAAAATATATATATATATAGGCCCATATAAATATATTAAATAATAAAAACTACATAAATGATCACATAACAACAAATAAATATTTCTAATTTGATTTCTGAATTAAAAAATTAAGCAAACCATCAAGCGCGCCAGAAAATTGGTTACACAAACTAGCTAATGTGGAATTATGGGATATTAGGCAAAAATGGGTTTGGGACATTAGAGTTTAGACCGGATAGGGTAATTCTACGAGAAATCGAGTCTATTGAGACTCATCCACCAATATATAGGTGGATTATGGTAAATATTGTTAGAAGATATATTATTCTAACAAATATAATGGTTTTGCCTAACCAATCCATGCAAAAAATAGTTTTTAGATGGATCGGTTAATGTTAATGATGCCTAGCCTAGTTGGTAAAGGTTGAGGTCCCATAACCAAGAGGTTGTGGGTTCGACTCCCACTGATGTATGTGGATGTTTTCTCTACTTAATTGGTAGTTAGTTTGTAATAATTTATAGCTTATGATTGTATTTGTTGATGATGCTTACTTGTAATAGATTTTCTTTGCAACCGATGAAGTATGATGTTGTAATCGCTCCTTTCAAAAAAAAAAGATGGATCGGTTAATTTTAATGAACTCAATCTCTACAAAAATTACTCAACCTTCGTCCAATGGCCTCTACAAGCGGATTATACCTTGAAATTAATATTAATCCATCTAGGTCGAATATAAACCTCGCACTATCTCAGCTAAGATGACCTCAGATACAAACTGAATGACGCGTTCTCAAGAATATAAACTGCACTTGGGTAAAACCAAGCTGCCTACGTACCTCCAAAGGATCAAGCCTAAACATAGTTCAAATAATTTAGTTGTGATATCGATGATTCGTATTCTAATAATATCTTGTATTTGTAATATAGGATCGTACTCTGTAGTCTGTAGACTATCATGAAAAATACGATGTATATCTCGTAGGATTTATTGCTCAGATTGTCTGTCCATAAAACTCAACAAATGACGTTATTTATAGAGTTTTTACCATGTACTATAGAGTGATTGACAAATAGGACATCTCATATGGGATGTCTTACATGTGTGTTAACAGCCATGATCGAATATCGTAAGGTCGGGGCACGGTTTAACCCTACCCGGATCAATAAAAACATACGGATCTTGTAGTGTAATGCAAATATTATTATATTAGGGACCTTTATGTGAATCTTGCTTCGTAGACCCGTATACGACCCCTCCTAAGGTCACACGACGTACTAAATATGAAATGACGAAGGACCTTTATGTAATTTTGGCATATCATTAGTCCCCCACTTCATTAGCTATGAAGAAATTAATTTAAATTCATTTATTGACAACTGACGAAGTATAATTATTCATAAATGAAGCATTTAAGGTCATCGTTTCTTTGTCTTTATTATACCTTCGACCGTTTTGTAACTATTACTCACGCAGCCATTTCTGGTCATTATTACTGACACGCCTGTTCCCGAGAAATATTAGCTTGATCTGATACGTTACTTACCCGAATTCCAAAGGGCGGCAGTTGAATTTGAAAAGTCACGCCTCTCCACCGTTGGATCTATTTTTTTACCTCAGAATCCACACCGTTGATCTCCAGGTTTTCTTCTCCTATATATACCCATTTTTCACCTCTCATTTAAGTTTTTCACTTTCGCAGATTTTACAGAGAAGCCTTTGAGAGAGAAAAGTGAGTTGGCAGGTTCATCAGTGTCTTCGCTGTTAAAGTTTTCCTCATATTTCATATTCAAGTTTATCCTAGTACTAGGTATAGACTCAACTCTACTATTTGTCCAATTTCTGTCTTTATCTTTATATATTTGTCATCATCCCAATGAGTGATAATAGTGCAGGAGCCAATTCACCTCATGCTTCTGATGAGGAAAATGTGACTAGCTCGTCTCATCGTAGCAATTTCGGTAGTAGCTCAAGTAGTATTGCTTCTTCTCATGAATCTAATGAGAATAAACCCCCTGTTGTTGTCGAGCCCAAAGAGCCTGATGTTCCTCCCCTGTATTCGGATCTTGAGGGGGGATGCGAATGTAAATATACAAATCTTCCCAAACCCAGATAGGGCTCGTAGGTTAGTTCCCTGGTTAGGTTTCGCCTCTACTTTAACCGAGGCTAACATCGCAAATATTAAGGTTAAATATCGTATCCCTGCCAAGTATCGTATCATCGTTCCTAATGCTACCGACCATATGCATTGTCCCCCATAGGCTTCCGCACCTTTCATGTTTCCCACCTTGCTTCAGGCGTTAGATTTCCTCTTCATCCTTCCATCTTCAACATTCTTTTATATTTGCGTCTCAGCCCGACCCAACTGCTTCCCAATTCTTATAGGCACATTATATATTTTATAGTCATAATGAGGATGAATGGTGTCCATCCTAATATTAAAACTTTCAATGGTTTCTTAGCAGTAAATTGATGTACCAAAACCAAATAAAAGGGTTTTTTCTTCCTTTTCCCCCAACGACATTGTCGTCTACGACTTTGTACCCAATCTTCGTTTGGAGATTGGAATAAGAAGTATTTTTTTATTGCTCCACCTCGAAACGAGCATTGGAATGTGCCTCGTAGATGGGGTATGGAGCTCCTTAACCTCGAGCATATAGGTAGGTCGACTATATCCTATTGAACCCTAAAACGCATTATTAAATGGTTGTATAAGCCTGAGGTCGTGTTGAGTGAGTCCATGTTGTCTCGTGTACACTAAGTAGCGTCAACGTATCGGGCATCGAGAATATGGGTAAGGACATGTTTTTTTGACTTGAACAAAAAAAATTTACACTTATATTGTCTTTGCATATTCTAACTTTTTTCACTTCAACTTTTTCAGCAATGGAGACTAGGCAGGCTCGTATGGATAGGAAGGCTGCCCTCGCAGCCGAGGTGGCTTAAAAGGCGTTAGCTGCCGCGGGTCAGGGTGCCAGCCGTGGGTGAGGTAAAGGGCAAGACGAGGTGGTCATTATCGAACCCCAAGATCAAGGCATTAATCAAGCTCAGGCCGTTCAAACCACTATCTCTGCCCCTCGTTCGACGGCTACAGTTTCAGTCTCGAGGGTTCCTCTAGAATAAAATACCATCGAGGTCGATGATACTAAAATTGCACTTGTCCATTGCCTCGGCAACGAGCTGCTGCATTAGCTAGCTCTTCATACGGGCGTCCGGAGAAACGTCCTCGTGGGGAAGGTCTCTCAAGAAGGAACGTCGTAAGGTATGTTAGGAATCCTCGGGTAAAAATGCAGCGGAATAAAAAAAATTATCGGATTCCTAATCTCGGATCACTGTAACGAATTAATGATTTTGATAGTTTTCTAAAAACTAAAACGAAATTGTTTACCTCCTTAACTTTGGTATATTTCTTCGTGTAACAAGTAACTCCCCGAGCTCCTGTCTCTAAAGATGACAAACCTTCAAAAGTTCTTTCAATGCTTCCTCTTTGATGTAGTGGACGGCTAGAGCAAGCAAAGGAGGAGGGAGAATTCTCTTTCTCTTGTGTTATGTAATTAGTTTCAGTTACCTAGTAATTATGACTTGTTAAGTATTTAAGTTATCTTGTAACTCTTTTTACTTAGGAAACAAGTCAAGGAGTCTTCCAACTCCTTGATGTGGCCGCCCCCTTAGGGCTCCTCAAGGACGTGGGTGGGCTTCGTTGGCCCATTCAACTTTAGCCCACCTATTTAATCATGTATTTAATTTAAATCCTATTTAAATTACAATACATATTAAATAATTAACTAATTCCTAATTAATTAATCTTTAATTAAATAATATAATTTAATCCTATTAAATTAAATATTTAATTCTTTGATTTAACCAATAAATCAATGCATCCTTTTAATCACATCTTTCTAAAAGATTAACACAAAAGACCTCTCGTTCGTTTCTTATAGCGCAATTCTTTAGGTTCGTCTCAATTGGCAATGGGAGGAAATACCAAAGGATGTGAGTGTCACCCAACCAGTCCCGTGGACTCACATCGTAACTCAATTGAATAAGAAATGAATGAATCATAAACGAACCTCTGGATCACAAATACTGTATGAATATAAGCCCTTCATTTTGTATCCTGATCAAGTGAGAGTCATGGTTTATGTCAAACTCGCTGAACTTGATACTGTGCTTGTAATCATATCATGATGAATTACCAAACTACCCTCCTTGTCTCACATGAGTTAGTTTCATTGCTTTGGCTAAAGATTTATAATTTCATATGCATATGATTGCACAGCATACTTTCCCGTTTACTATCGAGATAGTAAATCCCATCTTGGCGATCACTAAACTGCTACTCGACTCATTGAGATCGCACTTCGAGGTCAACCCCACCAAAAAGTGAATTGGGCCGAACTATTTTAGTAATAGATTCAACAACACAAGCACATTGCTCATGAACCCTCAGGTCTAAGGCCCATGCATACTATCATGGTCAATAATTCAATCATTGACAGTCACATAGTAAATACCCATGTGATCAGATTACTGCTAGCCGTGTTCGAATATATCAATTCCATTGATATATCTATGACACGTGTCTCACTATCCCATAGTGTTCGGCTGGCACTCCTTGTCAAAACATGTGTCATACATGTCGAATCTTAATGCCCAATTAAAATTCCTTGACTTGCAAACTCCTTTTTTAGTGATCAGGAATAAGACTTTCCCCGTGCCACATCTTTATTCCATAAAGGGCGAAGAGTCAACCTTGATACACAAGGATTGTTTGTTCAATACTTATATGATGCTATAAAGATTTACATAAACTGAATAATAATTGCTTTTTATTAATTATCAGTTTGTACAAAATAATTGAATACCCTATACAATCTATTTGTCCTCATTGGCATCTAGAGCATACACCTAACTAGGTCAAGGTCTTCGATCCCCTCTGGAGCCGCGAACTATGAGTTTCTCGATCAGGCCTAGTCCCTCCTCTTAAAGGATTATCTCGAGTGTGATGTTCCAGAGCGAGCCCCTCTTCAGCCCAATGTCGAGCCTATAAGCTCAGACTCATTTATCCTGACAGTACCATCGTCAAGAATTCTACCGGCAACACTTCCATCGAACTATTCCACCGCTCATTGTTGCCAAGGCATAAGCCAGTCATACTGGAACATCCTCATCCCCTCGTCAAGAAGAATGGGGCTCAATATATGGAGAAGGTATGTATACTTGAGAATTTTTACATAGTCTGTAGACCTTGATCTTTCCTTCACCAAGATATTATTAACTTATCTAAACTTCTTAATTAACTTCGTAGGCTGGTCTTTGCCATCACCAACTAGCTTTGAATAACTCAACTCTAAAGGAGCTGTTGCGTCGAGCTGAAAAAGAGCTCACAGACTATAAAGCGTCAGTAAATGCCAAGCTCCTTACTGCTCAAGAGGATCAAGCTAAAGCTAGTTCATTGCAGGTAACATTTTACTTATTTTGAATTTATATAACTATTCCACTGTTAACATTGATCTCATACTTTATGTTAATTCATCGTAGGTGGAGCTCGATCTTATCTACAAATCATACGATGCGAATAAGATTAAGATGTTGGAGATTGAGAAGGTCAATGTTGAACTTCGACAGCAAATGACTACCCTCCAGAACAACTTCGAGGCCGAGAAGCGTCGACAACACGCTCTTGGTAAAATAGTTGGTCGGCGAGAGTTGCAGGAGTCTCAAGCTTTCAAGCAGCAATTGGACTAGGCTCGTTTAGGTGGGGCCCGCAACATGTTGAGCTCCATCATGGTCGATCGTCTACTCGACCGAGGTGTCAATGATGTACAAGATGGCTTCTTCAAAGCCATCGACTACTTAAGGGAATCAAGAAACTTAGTCCCGGCTTTCCAAGAAGAGCAGTTCGTCCAGACCTACTTAGGAGCCCCCCTTAAACGACCCTCTGTGAATTCGAAAAATCACAATGAAGTTTATACTCACTTCCCGGAGTTCGACGCTCTGGTGATTGGCGAATCTGGGGGCAAGTCTTCAATTCGAATGAGAATTAGAAGCCACCATTGATAGGGTGATCGCGGAAGTGAAAACGAGGACAAGGGTGCTGGGGTTGGACCTCACCTCAAATTATTGAAGACTGATGCTTGAGAACATTTTTTATGTTTTGTTTTTGTTTTAAACAATATCTTGTTAGTTTCTGATTCAAACAATGTTTTGCTAGTTTTTACGACGAACAATATTTTGCTAATTTCGATCGAGAATATTTTTCTAAATTCTACTTTGAGTTTTTTGCATGTTTAAATTTTCTAAGTATAGAATCTATCTCGTTATCTTTAAAGACGTGGTGTAAATAGCATATTTGCTTTTACGATACAACATGTGTTAGCTTCGTTTCCATTCATTCCAAAATCTAGGCATAAAATCTCCTTAGGTTGTTTACATTCCATGGTTGAGGTAAATCCTTAGCATTACGATCTTGCAATCTACAAGTCATTGCTTTAGTGATATTTACGATCTTGAATTGTCCTTCCCAGTTTGCTTCCAGCTTCTTTACATGCCTCGGCACTTCTACTTTCTTCAAAACGAGGTCTCCTACTTGAAAAGATCTAACCTTCACCCTTTTGTTGTACTCTCTAGCCATTGTATTCTTTTGTCGCAAAATAGTCGCATATGCTCGATCTCGCACCTCATCAACGATGTCTAATTCGAACTCTCTCGTGGTTAGATTCTCTTGAGGGTTATATGCACTCAGCCTATGCGTCATCATACCAATCTCTGCAGTTATGACTGCCTCTGAGCCATAAACAAGACAAAATGGGGTCTCTCTAGTTGATGAACGAAGTGTGGTTCAATACGCCCACAATACCCCTGGTAACTCTTCTACCCATCCTATTTGTTCCCCGTCTAACCTAGTTTTCAAATGTTGTAAGAGTATACGATTTTCAACTTCTGTCAAACTATTAGCTTGGGAATGCCCCACTAAAGTAAAATTTTGTTGAATTTTCAACTCCAAACACCATTTTGTAATGGTTTTTCCATTGAACTATGTCCCATTATCTGATATCAATATTCGAGGTACACCAAACTTACATATGATATTTTTCCATATAAAATCAATCACCACTTTCTCGGTGATTCGAGCCACTACCTCGGCCTTGATCCACTTCGTAAAGTGTTCAACCGCTACGATGACAAATTTCTTCTGTCCTTGTGCCGAAGGGAATGACCTCAAGATATCTATACCCCATTGGTCAACCGGGCATGCAATCATAGTTGCCTCCATCAGAGTTCCCGATTGATGTATCTCGTTAGAGTGTAGTTGACATTCACGGCATTTCGTAGCAAATTCTATGCAATTTTTACAAAGGTGGGCCAAAAAACCCCTTTCCTCATAATTTTCTGAGCTAACAACCTTCTAGAGGAATGACTTCTACAACTTCCCTCGTGTATTTCTCGCAGAACATATTCGGATTCCGATGGAGATAGACATCGTAATAGTGGTCCCACCACCGATCTTTTGTACAAATATCCTCTCATCATCACAAACCTTGTGGCTCTGTAAACAACTTTCTTAGCCTCCGCCTTATCTTCAGGTAGTTCATCCTTGACGAGATGATTCATAATGGCATTCTTCCACGAAGGTTCACCCTCAACCGGTGTTATCATCGTCATTGGTTCAATTTTCGAATGTTCTGCCACCAGTAAAGTCACTTTCCTACTCTTCATCCCCACAATTTGATTCGCGAACTTCGATAGGGCATTTGCACGCTCGTTCTCATCTCTTGGGATTTGATGCAACTCAATTACATCAAATTCCAACACCAGCTCCTTCACCTTCTTTAAGTATTTTATCATTGTTTTCTCCCTCGCTTCATACGACCAGGTTCCTTACCTAGCCACCAATTGTGAATTCGTATACACCATCAACTTTTTCACCTCTAGGCTTTTCGCCATTTTCAACCCCGCAATGAGAGCTTCATACTCCGCTTCATTGTTAGTCACATCAAAATTTAATTTTATTGCAAACTCAATATCCAATTTGTCTGGGGTTTGCAACCATATCCCTATTCCTCCTCATTTCATCATCGAGGATCCATCCACATGTAACAACCATGGATTTATAGGTTCCACTACAGCTACATCCGCGAGTGACTCAGTTGTCATCTTGACGACGAAGTCTGCAATTATTTGGGCTTTTATTGTCGTATGACTCTGATATTCAATGTTGAATTCTCCCAATTCAATGGCCCATTTAATGAGGCTCTTTGATACATCAAGTTTTGCCAAGACTTGACTCAATGGTTGGTTCGTTAGTACAACGATCTGATGTGCAAAGGCCCATTTCTCAATCTTCAAGTAGTTCAGCTCCTTGTATCAGCTTGCTGACATAGTATACCAGTTTATGTTACTAACACTTCACTAATAGCCGCTAACGATACAACCAAATATAAGAATAAATGTTCCCCAAAAATAGGTTTTGTCAATAATTGGGGGGACACCAAATATTCTTTCAGCTCTAGAAATTTTTTTCCACATTCCTCCGTCCATGTGAAATATTTCACTTTTCGCAGAATTTTATAAAAGTGTAGCTCCTTATCGGCAGATCTAGATATAAATCTGTTCAAGCTCACCATTCTCCCTGTCAATTTTCGCACATCCTTCACATTTGTAGAGGATTTCATGTTTAGAATTGCCTCAATTTTTTCAGGATTTGCTTTGATACCTCATTCCGTCACTATATACCCCAGAAATTTTCCCCTATGAACTTCAAATGTACACTTGTGAGGGTTTAACTTCATTCGTATCATTTTATTATTTCGAACGACTTCCTCAAATGAGTTAAGCGGTCTAATCATTCACTGATTTGACGAGCATATCATCAACATACACCTACATGGTTCTCCCAATTTCTTCCTCAAACATCATATTCACTAACTGATGATATGTAGCACCAGAAATTCAAAGGTCAAATGGCATTACATTGTAATAGTAGACCCCTCGTGCTGTTACGAAGGAGGTCCTCTCCCTATGTTCTTTTGCCATCATAATTTGATTGAAGCCTTGATAGGCATTTATCATACTTAAAAAAGCACAACCTTTAGTCAAATCTACTAATAAATCAATACGAGAAAAAGGGTAAGGGTCCCGAGGGCAAGCTATGTTGAAGTCAGTAAAATCAGTACACATGCGTCATTTGTTTATGGTTTTTGGTACAAGAACTACATTGGATAACCATTCAGTAAATCGAATTTCATCTATATAGCCTACTTCTAACAGCTTCTTCACTTCATCTTCAATGATAGCATCTCTGTCTGGGTCGAAATTCCTTCGCTTCTAATGAACTGGTTTAGCCTCGGGGTCAACATTCAAACTATGCACTATCACTGACAGATCGATGCCTTGGATATCAGCAGTTTTCCAAGCAAAAATATCAGAGTTCTCCTTCAGAAATTTTATCATTTTTGACTCCATCGTGGGGCATAGATGTTCCCCGATCCTTGTAGTCTTCTCCGGGTCGTTTTTAAAAAGTTGAATTGTTTTATGCTCCACAGGTTGAACTCTTGAGTCCTCCATCTTCTGCTTCTTATCGATTTGCTTCATTAGCACTTCAGCATCTCGATCAATAAGGTGCACCCTCGTAACTTCTCTTTTCTTTTTCTTGCTCAAATTCATAGCTAACGAGGTAGTATAGCAGTCACGAGCCTCTAAATGATTTCCCCTCACTTCACCGATGTCATCCCTGGTCTTAAACTTCATTTTTAAGTCAGGAGTCAATATAATTGCACCGAACATATTCAGCATAGGCCTACCGACAATCATGTTGTAAGCAAAAGGAGTGTTAACAACAAGAAAGGTCAACCGTAGTGTTTTCCTTCTCAAAACTGATCCCAACGATACATCGAGCTCAATTGAGCCATTGGGCATAATCTGTGAACCGAGAATCTCATAAGAGGGGTATTCACCATTCGTAGATTAAGCTTTCCCAAGTCCATCTTCTGTAGTACATCTCAAAAAATAATATCTGCCGAACTTCCCATGTCAAACAAAACCTTATGCACTGCAAAGTTTGCCACATCGATTGTTATCACCATCACATCATTGTGGGAAGATCATGCCCTCGTAATCTCTATAGTCAAAAGCTATTGATTGGTCAATGTTTTGTACAGACAAGACCCTCGTAGGCTCCTGATGATAGTGATTGACATGCATTTTCCTCTTATTCAGCTTTCTCGCACTGAAGGAATCTTCCCCACTCGGTCTACCTGTAATAGTATGTATTTCCCCTCGAATCAGCCACGTTAGCAGGTTCATTGTTCACCTTTTGTCGATCATCGCGTCGATAATTATCATTTTCTCTTCTATCATTGTTTGTTCGATAATTGTTATTCCGACGATATTCATCATTTTAGGGTCTATCATAAGTACGATTATTATGTCCTCGATAATCATAGAGTCATTCATCATCCCATCGATGTCTGGATCAATTCTGCGATCTACTTCATGATCGTCTTAACTCTTTCGTGCGGTTGGCCTCTGGGGATCTTTCTTCCGTCAGAGTGCGGTCATTAAAATCATTCAAAACTCCATGTTTTATCAACCGTTCAATCTCGTCTTTCAATTGATAACAATCTTCAGTATCATGTCCCTTGTCTTTGTGAAATTAACAAAATTTATTTAGGTTCTTTTTAGGCCCCGCTTTCAGCGGTTTTGGCCATTGAATAGCATTCAAGTGTTGTACCACCATCAATACCCGTCATCTAGATATATTTAATGGCTTATATTGTTCGTATTTTGCATATCGACGGGGTCATTCGTGGTTCTTGCCTGACCTCGCCCCTTCTTGCCGATCGCTATTATTTTTTTTCCCGATCATTCATGGGTTTAACAACCTCGGAATCTTTTGATAGATTCATCTCTTCATCATTTATGCACTATTCTTCCAACTACATCAATTCATCCTGATCCTTCGGCGTGCGCTAAGCCAAAGAGGATGCCAACGTACCTTTCTTCAAGAGCCATCAAAAGAAATGTCACTACAAGATCATGAGTCAACTCGGGTATCTCCATAACCTCTTGATTAAAACGATGCACAAACTCCCTTAGACTCTCCGTATGACCTTGTTTGAACCCCTACATAGAAGATACAGACTTCGTGCATTTTTTGTTCGCAGCAAAATGATTATCAAATTTTTTAACCAATTGCTCGTATGACACTATCGTACCGAGGGGCTGGCTAGTAAGCCAATCTTGTGCTATCCCAACTAACGTTGTCACAAAAACTCTCGAATTCGCTGCATTCGACTAATGATATAAAGACATTAACATCTCAAATGTCGTCAAATGTGGCCTCGGGGCAAGTAGGCAAGAGTGGGGCTTTGAACGAGCTCGGGAGCTCCTCGGATATGATACTCTCACATAATGGGAAATTCCTGGCCATTAAGCCTGAGACTGTTTTAAATCTTGGTCTAGGAACTTTTGGTCTATGGCTCACTCTGTCTAACTTCTCATACATATCATCAATCTCTGCCTTCGATAAGGCCGGCTTCTTCCTCTCTTCCTGAATAGGCTGTTTTCCTCGACGAATCTCCGATCACACATCCACTCTACTATCCACCTCCTCATCTGATTGCGTCCCTGCCACGATTTCACCCTTCTTCTTAAGCTCCGGAGTAGTCTCCTCCGGGTCTTGAAAAAGTTTTTTAGGTGCCAGAGGCATTACAGGCACCCGCTGGACATTCCGAGTCATTAGCATCGATGCCATGATCGGGCTCAATGCCTCATCCACCCAATCTTGTATCAACTTATCCAACTTCTCTCTTGTTAATACTATCCTTTCTTCATTGGGATCTCCCACTTCCCTCGGCGGTGAAGAGACCCTTATGGCAGATGAGGACTCTTTAATACGAACATGCTTCTCCTTCTAATTCTCTCCTTCCATCTCTAAAGTTGAATTCAGCGACCTTCAAGTAGTTTCCCACAAACAGCGCCAACTGATCTAGGTCGAATATAAACCTCACACTATCTCAGTCAAGATGACCTCGTATACGAATCGAATGACGTGCTCTCAAGAATATAGTATGACCAAACTATCTACGTACCTCCAAGGGATCAAGTCTAAACGTAGTTTAAATAATTTAGTTATAATATCGATGATTCGTATTCTAAGAATATCTTATATTTGTAATATAGGATCGTACTCTCTAGTCTGTAGACTATCATGAACAATAAGATGTATATCTCGCAGTATTCATTGCTCAGATTGTCCGTTTCCTGAAACTCAATAAATGACAGTATTTATAAAGTTTCCACTGTTGGGGAAAAATAACCAAACGCAGCGAAAACAGAATTTTAAAATTTTATTTGGATTTTTCCATAACAAGATCAATCCTGGGGTTTTATCAAACATATGTATGATAGAGTAAATAATACTTTACCCGTTGTAGCGCAGTGGTTGGAGAATCTCACAAATTTGAATCCTTCAACTTCTTAAGAAAAACTCCGACTAAAATCTTGATAATCCGAGCAGTTCAAAAGTTCTGCCTCTAAATTGTCTCACCGAAAAAACTTGATGAGAAAAATTCTCCTTCTTCTTGGTGCTTAGACCGACGGCTAGGGGGGAGAGGGAGAGAGGAAATTTTTTCTTGTGGCTCAAGAGTTAATTGTAACTTATGACCTAGGTATTAACTAATGTGATATATTTATATCACTTAAGTTAATATCTTGAGCTTAATTAGCCCATCATGGATGCCTATTGGTTGTCCTTTATTGCCTTGGTATGCCACTTGGTGCACCAATTTGAGCTTAGTCCAATCAATTATCTAATTAATTAATTCAATCCAATTAATTAATCTAATTAAATAATAGATAGGATATTTAATTAATTTTATTCCTCCAAGAAATTACATATTAATGAAATTATAAATTAACTAACTTATTTTTTCAAATAATTAATTCCATTTAATTAATTTTAAGCATCTAATTCTTAAAATTTTACCACAAGAAATATTTCATAGTTTCTATCGATTTTTTCTTTGTAAGTGTGACTCTTTAAGTTCATCTATATTTGGAAATGGGAGAATTCCATCGAATATGGGTCTCACCTAGCCAGTCAAGTGGTCCATATTGTAACCCAAATAAGCTGAAATGATTGGATCATTTTTACCTTTCCTATTGTAAATACCGTGTGAATAAAAAATCTTCGTTTTCTTATCCCGGTCAAGTGAGTGTCATGGTTTTAGGTCAAACTCACTAACTTAACACTATGCATTATTTATAATAAGTCCAGATCATTGCATGCTTTGGCCAAAGACTTTAAGATCTAATTTACTTATAAATGCATCGGATAATTCCTCGTTCACCTTCGAGGGAACGAATCCCATCTTGGATATTAGTTAAGACTACTACTTCCCATTAGGTTGCAGTTCGAGGTTGACCCCACCAAAGGGTGAATTGGGCCTAACTACTCTAATGAAAAACCTAATGTTACAAGTATATCTTCAACTCGATTCTTCAAGTATAAAGTTCAGACACACCTATTACAGTTTAATCAATTCTGTCATTGACTGTCAAAGAGTGAAAACCCATGTGACAGAATCGATGCGAGTCATGTCTGAGTACCACTATCTCCATTAATGCACCTATGATATGAGTTCTTCACTACTTCCTAGTGATCGAAAGGCACCTTTCTCGTCAAAACTCATGTCATACAAATCTTCATGATTTCCAATGCCCAATTGAAAATCATTGACTTGCAGACTATTTTAGTACACAAGTATTAAACTCCTCTAGTGCCTTAGAGAGTTATCTCTTGTGTTCATAGACTTATAGATGATTACAATATATAAATGTCAATATAATAGTAAACAACTAATTGCCTTTTATTAATAGAATGTGAAACAATTAGAAATTGATAATGTCCTAACATTTTCTAATCCTCTTGTGGCATTTGAGGACATTAACATAACATACACCCTGTACTATAGAGTGATTGACAGATAGGATATCATACGGGATGTCTTACACGTGTACTTAGTTGATGGCCATGATCGAATATCGTAGGGTCGGGTCATCGTTCGACCCTACCTGGATCAGTAAAAATACGCAGATCTTGGAATATAATGCAAATATTATTATATTACGGACCTTTGTATGAACCTTGCTTCGTAGACCTGTATACAAATCAAAAATTAAAAGATAGCTTAGCAGCAAAAATTTTAAAAATTATATAATGAATTTCTCAAAAAAGAAAGAAAGTAATAACTATTAACACTAATGTAATCAACTTATGCAACTGCAATTTTCAATAATATTATGATGCTTTTTGAAAAAATTGAAACATATATAATATCACTAGTTCGTACCTTATGGTGAATAAACTCTAGAGTCTAAACGATTGAATGATGAACCACTTTTTCTTGTTTTTAGATTTGTTCATGTCATAATAAGCGTTTGCTAATTCTAATTCTAGTAAAGTGTAGAGGAGAAGCTCAAAAAAGAGAAATGTTAGTTAATTCTTAATTTCTAATCCTAATAAGTATAAAAAGAAGTTCAAAAAAAAAAGTTATTGTTATTTACAATTTAACTTTTTTAAATGATAATTACTTTTCTAATTAAAAAACAAAGATATTAAAAGACATGGGTTGAATACAATTAAAATTTGAAGTCATCCACTTTTAAATAGACCTTCAAATAGAAAAAAAGAAACAGGAGCAAGAAAAAATTACACAATAAATTAAATGGGCCAAAATTGAATCGGACCCAAGCCCCCTCACTAGGGGGCAGAGCTCTTAATTCCCATGCCTTACCAACTGGACTAAACACAATATTATTTCACATGCACAACATTTAATTTATATCTTTTGAGGTGGTCATATCATAAAATTATATGTACACTAGAACAAAAGTTTGAAGTCCCCCCCCCCCCCCGGGAAATCTGTCCCTGGCTCCTCAGGTCATACGACATACTAAATATGAAGTGACGATGGACCCTTACGTAATTTTGGCACATCAAATTTGGATTGACTTTTAAAAGACATATCGCGCTTGGCTTTATAATTTCTGTATTTTTCATTTAATCAAGGAACCATCTTTGACGTGGATCATATTTAATCAATTATATAATAAATATAACGTTAAATATACGTATGTCAACCATGGACAAGTAAAACGCAATTTGACATTAATTTCAGTACAACCAAACTCAATTACATAAAGCCTTTATGAGGTGATGTCTTCAATGAATTTCTTAAAGAAAGTTTGGTTCTCTATTTCTATTTTCAGCCCATTACGCATTTAAAAATGAAATTTTTTAGCCCAGACCCGATTTAGTTGCACTCAAGTGTATTTTTCAGTGACAGAGTATTACATTTGTCATATAATTGATAAGTTATTTTTAAAAAATATACATGAATTTGACAGAACCGAATCTGGGCTAGAATTTCCCTTTAAAAATGAATTAGTTGTTACAGCTGGAATCTTAATCTTAATCTTAATATATAAGAATAGAGCGTTTAGGGTTGAATAAATTTGTGAAAATTCTAATTCAGATTCGGCTTGGCCGCACCCAAGTGTATTTTACAAAAAGAGTGCATTATACTTGATATATAATTAATAAATTATTTTATAAAATACATATAAATTTGATCGGATTGAGAGCGTTCTAGAATTTCCCATAATTTTGCCACCACATATTTTATCAAAAAATTTTCCCACATATATAGGTCACCGTGTACCATCATTCATTCTGTAATTGATGACGTTAAGATAATTATGTTCACTTGGAATATTCTCTAAATGTGCACATGGCATAATACACGAAAAATGAGGCACCTAACAATTTCTTGTTGACAAAGAGTTTGTCTTTGAATATATTTTTTAACACGTATTTAGGTAGAATAAATTTGACCTGTAGTAATATAAATTATGTACACCATCCATTTGATCTCCATTATTTAGTGAACAAGTATTACGGTAAGAAATCGATACTTTAGGAACATTTCAATTCTTGTACGGATATATATTTCTGAAATTTGTGATGTATATTGGAGGTTTAAACCCATGCATCCAAGTTCAAGAATATGTCCGAGTTTGTATTTTATACTGGTGCAAATTTCCCCCCTTTTGTTGTCATTCGCGAACAAGCATAACCTTGAATTAAAGTGTATAGAAGTTAAGAATTATGCCATGTATAAAACATTACTAAATTAAGCAAATTCACATCACATATGTATCATTTTTACTGAGTAATGTTAACTGATACAATTTTTTTCAATATTATATACATGCACATATCATTCACATATATATATATATATATATATTGATATGATATAATGCATTTCTTTAATTAGTAAAGTGATGAATACATTATTACACAGAATATCGAGTGAATAAAATAAAAAATCAAAGATCGTCGTAATTGATCAAAAAATAGACATTGTTATCAAATTACATTATACATAACAAAATCCCGTAAAATTCTAGTCTAGACCCGGTTTGGTCTAATACAAGTATAATTTATCAAGAGAGTGAATTACACTTATCATATGATGAATCACAAATTAAGCAAATTACACTTAGGTTCACTCGAACTAGGTCTGAATTAGAATTTTTCGTCACACCCACATTTTTGGTAGAATTTTGCCCACATAATCGTACTTACGAAAGTGTACAAGTTAAAACATTGTTATAAATAAAAATATGAAAGAAACACAAACTAATCAAAAAGAAAAACTCAAGTGGGATTGAATTGTACACTACCATCCGTTTTTCATATAATAAATTATTGTATTGTCGTTTGGACTTACTAAATAGAGATGGGATATCCCTCTCAATGCATAATTTCGTGACAAGAAGTGCAAAGTGGTGTCAATATCTGAACCTCACAAAAAATCATTAATAAAAAAGCCATGGACGTGCCACTTTGACCTACCAAACCACCCCACCTCCCCCATCATTGATGCCTGCCGTTTTCCTTATGAGCTCTTAGGCCACCACGTGCACAAAACAACAAAAATTGACCATCATATAATTACTTTGAGAAATTCAAAGCTTGACCTCAAACACCAACTTTATTGCCAGCTCAGATAATGTTAAGATTAAATCTGTATGTTCAGAGGTTGTGGAGTGAAAGAAACCTACAAAAAAGGCCCAGAAAATAACAAAAGAGAAAGCTAAAGTATTATCGCTACGTGTCGTAAAATCTTCAAGACTTATTTTATTACTATACTTTTTGCTTTGGCGAGCGTCTTTTCGGAAATTCTGCCTAACTCCATCTGTCTATCCTCCATTCTTTACACGCGTACGCACGTGTTCTACAATCGACTAAAACCCCCCTTTTAGTTCGGCTCATGCCACGTCACTCATGAATGACATAATGATGTTAATATTTTACATTATGATATTATTGTGCACCAAGTCATGAGCCCATTGAACCAGAGAAGTCCCATTAAATTCACTGAACGTAATTTTGAATTCGTCATTCAAATCACGGCCCAAAATTAATATTATTGTTATACTTGAATTCTTTGGCCTGCTATATAAACTAATCAATATTCCCACATTTTTCCTATGTGGGACGCTGAAATTGGGGCTTCACAATCACCCCCTTCAGACCGGGATGTCGTTGTCTCCGCGTGATACTGTCTAAAATCCGTCACCAAGTGTCTGGACTCTAGCAGTGACTACCATGTGTGTAGCACTTTGAGTAAGCGTGGTGGGCCCATTACCCCTGGGTCCCAGGATCGAAATCTGACTCTAATACCATTTATCACACCCTGGGCTCACAAGCCCATTGGAATAGAGAAGTCTCATCAAACCCATTGAGCGTAACCTTGAATTGGGTATTCAAATCACGATCCAAAATAGATATTCATTGTTACACTTGAAATTTATAGCTTGCTATATAAAGTAATCAATATTTCCACATTTTTCCTATGTGGGACGCTGAAATTGGAGCTTCACAAGCAGGGGCGGACAGAAGTGGAGCTCGGGGGGGGGGGGGGGGGGGCCCACTGAAATTCTTGCTTTTAATTTTAATTTATTAATTGCATTAAGTGCCCCCTCAATTTTGAAAGTATTAAATGCCCCCTCTTAATTTTAAAAAATTATTCTTTTACTTATACAAAAATTTTATATTTGAATTTCGCCCCCTTCAAAATCGAAAAATATCATGTTTTCTTCCTTTACTTTGAATTCACCCCTTAAAATCCAAAATTTTGGCTATAACAAAATAGGTATAAAAGTATAAATTATGTCATAAGTTGTAATTGAACCTAATTAGTTATTATATTTTCCCAAAAAAATATAACGTACCGTACCGCGAGGGGCACCCCCCTCGTTAAAATTCCTAGTGTCCCCACTGAGCTCGATTTCTGAATCCGTCACTGTTCACAGGTATCATCGACATGTTCATAACAAATGGTTCATACAAACATTTGAATACTATTCAGATGCGTGACATGAAATAAAGCCTTCAGACTCTATTCTTTATCAAAAGTAGCTATAAAATGATATTAAAATAAAGAAAATGAGTCCTAAAACAGTAGCTACCATATATATCGAATATGCTCAACATAATATTACGAATAAGTTCTTAGTGGTGAATTCTAATGTTGATGGTATTTTTAATAATACAATTATTGAGGCCCAGATGCCACAAAAACTTTATATGCCACTCGGATAAATATCTACTGGCTCCATTCTTTGCCGACGTGTTTACTTTTTAATTGTTTTTCCTCCACTCCCTGACACACAATGCTTTTTTTAGGAATATTTGTTAAATACAAACATGTGATGAGTTAATTGGATTCAAGAATAGGGATAAAAACATGAATATCCGTATTAGATAATATGGTAAAAAGTTGGCTTTCCTTTTTGACGGAAGGTTCTCGTTTTACTACCAGTCCATATATCGATTGCGGCAACAAGATTAGTCCCGAGCTCTTTAATGTTGCGCTTGGATTGGAAGAAAATATAATTAATAAAAAAAAGCCTATCTTTTTTTCACTACAAAATATGTGGTTTTAATAAAAAAAAAAAACTATTTTTTTTTCACTATAAAATTTTTGGTTTTACCCATGTCAATTAACCATGGTGAAAAATATTTTTGCTATAGTCAAAATTGAGTAGCCATGACTTCGTCTCAACTTTAGCCGTAGTATTTACAAGCATGACAAAACATTGCATATAGCTTATAGTTATTGTCAATGTTTTGTTCATTGCAAAAATCATGGCTTATTAGCCATGGTAAAAAAGTGCTATATTAACATTTTTTTCACCGTGGCTAAATAGAGCTTAAAATAGTTAATATTTTTTCTCACCACAGCTGACATCAGTGTGGCAATATGAAATATCTACCATGGTCATATTAGTCGTAGTTTTAGGCTGTTAGAGACCATAAATTTAAACCATGACTTATATTGCCATTGTCAATATTTGATTTTCTTAACATCTTCATAACATCAAAAACAACTATCTTCATTTTCTTTGTATAATTCTCGATATTAATTTTGTTATATTTATTTCAAGTGATTTTCGATCGTTTTGATGAATTGTATTAGGAATACAATTTAATTAAATCTTTTAATTTCTTTAGCTCCAGAAGGACCAGAACCTTCCTTCTCATTCAGATTATTCAATTCAAATACCGCCTAACTTGGATTTAATTTCTATACATGATGCCTCTATGTTTATTCGGAACTTGACAATTGGACAAGCTTTCAGCATAATAAAAGATTGACGAATTCAATTAATTTAATTTATTGGATTTTCCAAATTGATAAAGAAAACTTAATTACTCACATTTTAATAAACCTCTATACCTTTCATGTTAGGTTATCACTAATTCATGTTTCAATTAGTAAAATTTAATTAGTAGAACATACTTTTCCTTTTTCTTAATTTGTACAATCTTCAATAAAAGAAAAACAAAAGTGATGTGTGTGGATTTTACACCAATAATAATATGCAATATAATATATGAAAATATAGTATAAAGCACGAAATATAATATAAATGGACAAGAGATTTACGTGGTTCGGTCTAATGAAGACCTACGTCCACGGGTGTAAAGTGGTTGATTGCTTTATTCATCGTCATATGGGGTATTTATACAAGTAATTGATGGGTAGGCTAAAATGGTAAGTCAACTATGCCTAAAATACATAAGGTTATAAGAATAAATCATGATCCTTTCTTCTTGAGTTATATCTCTTATGGTATAATTGGTAAAGAAAAGGTAATCTGCTGGCTTGACCTCCGCGGCTCCGGACTTGGAAAGTGTCTTGATTGATTGATTCTTGTCTCCAGGCTTGCCTTATATAGAATGTTCTACCTGTGCAGGTCGGGGTGACCGAACCTCCAGCTGGACAGACCTGAATGGATAGTCTTTTAGAACGATTCAAGCCCACGATGCCTTTGGGCTTATGCCCATAAAGTATATAATTACCCAACTTAGCCCATAGACCTATTTCAACTCACATCAATAGTTCCCCCCAACTCTGCAGTTTGACGTAGTCAAGCTGCGAGAGTTGAGAAAAAATGTAACTTTGGCCGAGCTGGAAGAAACCTTAAGCTACGCAGATAGAGTCATTTGAAACATTGCGCCAAGTGAGGCGTCTTCGTAGGTTTTGCTTTGATTCATCCCTTGTTAGTCCTCCCAAGATGATGTGAATAGTTGCTCGATCATTGTTATCGACCTCCATAGGCCCCTTGAGTTGGTGCCTTGTTAATTTGCTGAGGAAAGTTCCCTCTTCCTCCAGATGTATCTAGAAAATCATAACTATTGATTGACTTTTGTACCTTACTTCTTCTTTGAGTGTTCAAAACTCCATTCTTCAAGGAAACTTCAAATGATATGCTTGATTACTCGTGGCAATGGTCCACCAATCGTTGTAGTGTCAGGTTAACTTATTATCCCAGAGGTGAATTCTCTCCTTTCTTCAGGTTGGTCCTCCTGCAGGTCTACAACCACAAGTGGCGCACCCTACAGTAGCTTTTCCCGCTTGTCCAGGTCATGCAGCTCTAGGTAGTTCATCCTTTTAAAGTCATGTCCTGACCACCTCTAGCATCATCTTCTCTAACTTTGGACGTCTAGGGGTGGGTACATCAGGTCTTTACGTGTTTTCCTCGAACCCTCCAGACTTACGCAGCTTGGGTAGTCGTGTCTACGATCCTTTTTAGTTGATCCATGATCAATTTGGTATATGCTGTAGAGAAATTTCTTTCTTTGATTGTCGACATTACAAAGTTACTTTTATCATTACGATCGCGGGTGTGACCTCTCCAGCTACACCTAAGAACATCTGCAGTCTGGCCGTCCTCCTTGTAGTTGACCAGCATGTTGTTGCCTCACCTGGGCAGCTTGTTGCTGAAGCTACCCTTCCATATTTAGCTAATGTTATTCCTTTCTTTTGTTTGCAAAGTAATTTTCATTCATAAATTGTGCTTTTGAACAAGCGTGTGTACTTCTCTCTCCTGTTTTCTTATTCTCTTCACCTACCAAGGTTGGATTGCCCCACCTCCAGATCGTCTCCATCGTCCAGGTCGCACGTGACGTCCCTCTAAAGCTAAGTACTTTTTTCCAAGCCGCATTGTCTCCTTTCTTTTCTTGATACTCCAGTCATTTGGCTTGCTTGCTTGAATTGCTAATGTTTTTGGTGACACTAGGTATAGGTCTTCCAGTCTCGCTAAAGAATCTTCCTTCTCCAGGTCCAGTTGCTCTATCCACTTCCACATGGTGCTAGCATTACTCCTTCTATTGATGTCGGGATAGAACCCGCATAGTAGATTTTCTTCTTTTCAAGAACGTTCGTTTTGAAAGGGCATGTGTAGCTCCTAAACAATTTCATTTCCTTCTTTTTTTGTTATTTTCGTACATGCCCAAGTTAGGGCAGATACCTCCTTGCTCTTCTCCCTGCTAAGGCTTTATCAATTTGTTATTTATATACTTTCCTCCTCTTGCCTGACCTACCCAGGCTAGGCCAGGGACATCCGTGACTTTCCCCCAGGGGTTTGTTTTACGTTTGAGACTTGTATTGCTTAGCTTTGTCTTTGCCTTCCCTCCCTTGTTTCACAAAATAAAAAATAGAACCAAACTTGCTCTACCTCCTCAAAGGAGTAGGTTAGACTCGGCGTTACTTTGTCACAAGATAAATTTAGTAGGATAAACAATGAATCAAATTGCTATAAAATACTGTGCTCCTAAGATTGTTATAAAATATCGTGACCATACCTCCTTCCTAGTATTTCAAACATTCTTTCATAATTTCCTGTGGAATCCGGCATCCAATATTCCTCACAAAAAATCAAATGAAATTTATTAGTTTCCAGGTGGTACCTACCAGACCTGCACTGAGCTAATGCTACAGCTGGGTTAGGTGGTCCACATTTTTGCAATCATGGGGACTTCTACACCCATCAATTCTTAGTAACTTGCTTGATACATACAATCTGGGAACTTGTATTATCACTGTGCAATCATAGGGACTTGCATTCAATTTTCTTCTCTTATGCAATCGTGGGGACTTGCATTTGTATTCTCTCTTATGCAATCGTGGGGACTTGCATTGGGATCAAACGCCCTCTTCCAGGTACGTACAATCGTGGGGACTTGTACCACCTCTACGCAATCGTGGAGACTTGCACACTGGATCGAACACCCGTCATTAGGCGCGTACAATCGTGAGGACTTGCACTGCAACTATGCAATTGTGGAGACTTGCATTTACCACCTGTCTTATTTCCCCCTTGTTCTCCCTCCGTACCAAAATTTTCCTAGTCGGACTAAGGTGGCCAGCCCATACCGTCAACATCCTTCCTTATGTCCCACATTCTCAGAATTTCTCTCTTTGTTTCACCTCGAACCTTATGGCTGCCCTTTCCTCCTTATCGCTCCAAACCCCGGTCTTCCTTAGGGTAGGCCCATAAGTGTTCCTGAGGACTTACCCTTTCTTATTTCTCCTTGGCCTGGAGATCGTCTGATCTGTAGGCGAATGATCCATACCTAGATAGATCCGGGTCCCCACCCAGATGGTACAGTCCTAACCTCCGACTACCTCCACTTCGCCAGCCCCCCTTGCTCCACAATTCATCATACATATTTTACATAACTCAAACTCAAAGTTTTGGCAAAATAAAATCTTACTAAATTATTGTAGCTTTGCACGTGACCTGCAAAGAAGACTTTACAACCTTTTTACCTGAAAACACAACAATCAAAACTACAAAAATATTAGTGGTTTCGTGAGTCCATTAAATCATAAAAATAAAGCATATTGTAAATAATCAAACATAAACTTTTCAAGTTTTGCATGTTCCACGGGTAAGGGAATTGTTCTTTCTTGTAGGCTTCTCTAGCTAGTAACTTTCCTGAAAAGACAAAAAATCATAAATTCACGAAGACAAATGTTAGTGAAAATTGTAAGTCCTGCGAAAAACCTTATAAAACCCTCAGTAAGTATAACTCTTTAATTCTAATTGAATAATGTTACAACTTAGTTTACGATGTGGATAAATAGCTATGCACATGATGCGTAGATGATGTCTGACCATGCCTATGATGCGCGCGCAATGCTATGCTCATGATACCTGAATGATGTCCAAGGAGGAGATTTGTTACGGAATTTTTTAAGTTTCCTTTCAATCAAGCAAAGACCTAACCTGGATTCCCGCACTTGCTGAGCAGCATGAGCTGCCTCAGCTATTACCCACCTTTGCTGAGCAGCCTTAGCCGCTTCAACTATTACCCACCTTTGCGGAGCAGCATGAGCTACTCCAGCTAGTGCCGATTTTTTCGACCTTTGTTGGGCAGGTTGAGCTGCCTCAGCTATTACCATCATTTCCCAAATTTGCTGGGCAATCCGAGCCTCTCCAGTTATTGCCACTTTTTCCCACCTTTGTTGGGCAGCATGACCTGCCTCAGCTATAGATGTTTTCTCTGCCCTTTGCTGGGCAGCATGACCTGCCTCAGCCACTAACATTTTTTTCTCACCTTTGCTGGGCAGCCCGAGCTACTCCAACTATTGCCACTTTTTCCCACCTTTGCTGGGCAGGTCAAGGCTGCTCCAGCTAGTACCGATTTTTTCGAACTTTGCTGGGCAGGTTGAGCTACCTCAGCTATTAACGTCATTTCCCACCTTTGCTGGGCAGCATAACCTGCCTTAGCTATTACCTGTTTTCCCACTTTTGCTAGGCAGGTCTGGGCTGCTCCAGCTAGTACCGATTTTTTCGACCTTTGCTGGGCAAGTTGAGTTGCCTCAGCTATTACCATCATTTCCCACCTTTGTTGGGCAGCATGACCTGCCTCAGCTATTGCCTGTTTTTCCACTTTTGCTGGGCAACGTGACCTGCCTGAGCTATGACCATTTTTTTCGTCTTTTGCTGGGCAGCCTTGGCCACTCCAGCTATTACCGCCCTTTGCTTCAAGTATGCCCGGTTACACTTGCTTACCTTGATCGCCACACTTGGATTTGCCGTTGATCTACACACACTCCATAAAAGATAAAAGCAAACCATATCTTTCTACATAAATCAATTTACACTATTTAAGGAATAACAATATTAGTGAGGTCTAGATTTTTACCTTTTTATTTGTGACCTTCCATTTCAATGTCATAAGATAATTGAGTATTTAAAAAAATAATATAAACATAGTAAGTGGCTTGATTTACTTCATAATTAAAAATAATGCAATATAAGAGCATGATCTTATTCCATATGTGACTTAACTTAATCTTAGTAACAACATAAAAAAGGAAATACAAGCATGAAAAATTGTCTATTATACTCCCTAATTTACTCCATATATGACTCCCCAAAAAAAATAACATAACATAATAGGACATAGAAAACTAATTTGTCTTAGCTACTCATGCAGAAGAATTAATCCAATAAAATAACTAGAGAGGGGAAGATACGACAAAAAACATTCACTAATATTTTGTCAACATATTTTACCGAATTTAGACAAAGAAAATATTCCTTTTAATGACTTCCAACATAATTTACTGATTTAGACAATTATTTTCCAAGGAGTAATATGAAACTGTATCACCCAACAAAATTCGATCTTCAAATATACCTGTATATTAATTCTTCATCGTTTAGAAACAAAATATGGTATACAAAATTTTGCCATTCGTCGAATTTTACACCTACCCATGATTCCAATATTCTAAACTCAAACTTTTAAATAAATGCATGATATAATTAATTAGACTATATATTTTTCTTAGAATCATATTTGTTGTTTGGATCTTATCCATGGGCTAAGCTAGCTGGATGGATTGAACGAAAATCATTAAGTGCAGAAGATATTTATTTTGTTTTATAGCCATCAATCCTCCCATAATTGAATTTCATGATGTATTGATTAGTTCATCATACATTGACATCATATATTTAAGAAATGCATAAAAATTGAAACTATAAACCTGTTGCCCGAATGAGTCATATGCGTAGAAGGAATATGTGTATTAAATTTTTTTTTCACAAACTTGGTTGATCCATCCCCAACACCTTGTTCCCACATCAAAATTGTTATACACAACTTACTTGAAGATTAAAAAAAAAAAACTCACGTCTCGTTCAATATTCCCACAGACGGCGCCAATTGATGTGTGTGGGTTTCACACCAATAATAATATGCAATATAATATATGAAAATATAGTATAAAGCATGAAATATAATATAAATGGACAAGAGATTTACTTGGTTTGGTCTAATGAAGACCTACGTCCACGGGTGTAAAGTGGTTGATTGCTTTATTCATCCTCATAGGGGGTATTTATACAAGTAATTGATGGGTAAGCTAAAATGGTAAGTCAACTATGTCTAAAATACATAAGGTCATAAGAATAAATCATGATCCTTCATTCTTGAGTTATATCTCTTATGGTATAATTGGTAAAGAAAAGGTAATCTGCTAACTTGACCTCCGCAGGTCCGGACATGGAAAGTGTCTTGATTGATTGATTCTCGTCTCCAGGCTTGTCTTATATAGAATACTCTACCTGTGCAGGTCGGTATGACCGAACCTCCAACTGGACAGACCTGAATCGATAGTTTTCTAAAAGGATTTAAGTCTACGATGTCATTGGGCTTAGGCCCATAAAATATATAATTACTTAATTTAGCCCAAAAGCCTAATTCAACCCACATCAAAAAGTAAATGCTTATGAAACATTATCCATGGTCTAACTTTGTTAACGAGAGATTGAGTAGGATAAAATCTGAACACAAAAGAAAGGCATTTTTTAAAACATAAGCGAGTAATTTCTTTCTAACAATTATTAGTTAAAATCAAAATATAGGATGCTCAAACCGTTTGGACTCCCAATGTAATTTGGTCTAAAACTTTAGATAATATTATCTTTTAATTGGAGGGGCTAACCTAATACAAAACCTCTTGTCAAATCCATCTTCTAAAATTGGCATTAGCTTATACAAAGACAAAAATATTGTAAATTATTTGGGGCGCAACTCCCCTTCATGCCCCCATATAAGATGTGGCTTGTTGAAAACTAAAAATCGAATAAACAATGGTTAATTTTTTTTAGTTATGTAGCATTAACATCGAGAACCTCCTAATGTTTTTCTAATAAAATAAATATATTTCAATAAACAAGCATTATTTTTTTATTTATAATAATATTGAAACTATATATAATGTGTGACACATAGCAAATCCCGTGGAGCTGACTTGCATCGACACACAACCCATGTAGAGTAATGTAGACCGTCTTTTTATCCAGTGCAGACAGACGAATACAGTGACGTTGTAATGAATTTCTAGAAGTTTGGTACAATTAAGGCACGTGGCAAAGCAACCTGGTGAGTCATACATATATACATATTTGTATCTATCGTGACTTGAATTCCATGTTCATGCACCTGGCGTAAATGAGTGAACCCTTTTCCCCACCAGATAAGGTCGGCCATTGGATAGCGCCGAACTCCCTCTACGTGTCACGTTTCAAACGGTGATTCGGTGGGCCCACACTTTGACGCTCAGAAAAGGACGACCGTACTTATCTCCTCCTTCCTACACTGTTCCTCCCTTTATAAATAACCGCCACATTTGATATTTTTCCAGAGAGAAAAAAAGGAAAAGAAAAGAAATATTTGTCTTCTGATTTGAACAAACAAATAAGAAAGAGAGAAAAAAGAAAAGCTGCAACCAGCAAACCGAATCAAAAAATGGGCGTCCGAGAAACCGACCCGCTTTCACAACTGAGTTTACCACCCGGGTTCCGATTCTACCCTACGGATGAGGAGCTTTTAGTGCAGTATCTATGCAGAAAAATTGCGGGCCAACATTTTTCGTTACCAATTATTGGAGATATTGATTTGTACAAATTTGATCCTTGGGATCTTCCAAGTAAGTGTTTCAAGTGTATTTTAACTTTTATTTGTTAGCTAATAGTTGATATTTTCATGACATGTGTTAGGTATGCGATTAATTCGAAAGAAACATTCAATTTTTTAATCTTTCTTCTTATAAGTGTTAGTGAATTCTAAATTTATATATGTTTTTGAATGTGTTTGTGAAGGCAAAGCTATATTTGGAGAAAAGGAATGGTATTTTTTCAGTCCAAGAGACAGAAAATACCCGAATGGGTCGCGGCCCAACAGAGTAGCCGGGTCCGGGTATTGGAAAGCCACCGGAACTGATAAGATTATTACAACGGAGGGAAGAAAAGTTGGTATAAAGAAAGCCCTTGTTTTTTACATCGGAAAAGCACCAAAAGGAACGAAAACAAATTGGATTATGCATGAATACAGAGTTTCTGAATCTCCACGAAAAAACGGCAGCGCTAGGGTAAGGAAAAAAATTTCTATAATATTTGTAAATTTTTATCCTTTTTATTTATTTTTATATTTCTTCAGCTGATGGGATTATTTTTAATTTTGCTTTTAGTTGGATGAATGGGTGCTTTGCCGGATTTACAAGAAAAATTCGAGCGCACAACAGAAGCCGGCCATGTCTGGTGTTCAGAGCAAAGAGTATAGTCTGGGGTCATCGTCATCGTCTTCGTCTCAATACGACGACGTGTTGGAGTCCTTGCCGGAGATTGATCACCGTTTCTTCACTTTGCCAAGAATGAATTCTCTCAAGAATTTTCAGCTTGAAGATCAGAAGCTGAATCTTCACCAATTGGGCTCTGGAAATTTCGATTGGGCCACGCTGGCTGGCCTTAACCCGTTACCCGAACTCGGACAGGCCCAACAAGGTCAGACTCAGCAGCAGCCCAACATGAACCAGAATATGAATGGTCAAAATGACATGTATGCCCCTTCTATGCATCAGCTAGGGACGAATGTGGTGGACGAAGAAGTCCAGAGTGGGCTCAGAACTCAGCGAGCGAACAACTCGGGTTTTCTTACACAAAACGTGGGCGGGTTCGCTCCGAGTTTTGCCAACTCGGTTGACCCGTTTGGTGTTCGGTACCCGACCCAGCCTGGTGGGCTGGGTTTTAGGCAATGAGGAGTTAGTATAATAGGTGTCAATTTGTGGTTGGGAGAAGATTGATTGGGGGCGATTGTGTAAATACAAGGAATTCTTTGGGCTAACATGATGGCTTTATTTGTTGGATTGAGAAGGAAAATATCTAGCCACCCAGGGTGTTACTGGGACCATTGGTCGCGGTTCATAATAATATAGTGTTGGATCCGGAATATTAATGTGGATTCGACGGTTTATTGGGACCAGGATTATTGATCCTGGTTTAGGATATTATAGAGTTTCCCTTATACAAGATGATGCAGAAATTTGGAGGCCAATAATAAAAATTTGAAAAGCGAGTGTTGCCCCATTTTGTACTCTTATATGAATTTGCGTACTCAGTAATGTAATTTACCATGAAAAATTAGATAGAAGTTAGTAGCATTTGTAATTTTTTACCTTCAAATCTGTACTTTCTTGCAATAATATCAAAACTAGTCATTAAGGGACATTTTATTATTGCTTTTAGAGAAATTTGCAATGTAGTAAAGCACAAATATAGGGTAGAAAGACTAATCACGCTACTCGATTCGAACTCGATCGTTAAAAGTTGATTTGAGTTAGATTCGTCAACATATTAAATCAAGTTTGAACAATTTTTTGTGTTTGATAAGTTTTGAAGTTCGGTTTAAGCTCGACTAGAAAAACTACTCGAGTTTGGTTAGTATTCGGCTCGGTTAAAGCTCGTTTGAGTTCAGCTCGATTAACAATCAAATAAGTTTAAATATAAATTTTGAAGTTCGATTCTAATTCAAACAAGTTTAAACAACAATTTGTTCGACTCGACTCGATTCATTTACACCCCCACCTAGATACTAAATAAGTTTTAGGCATAAGGTGGTGTGTATATATATGCGTAGAAGGAAACTTGTAATAATATAACAAAGAAAATGTTCTGCCGTTTTCCATACACAATTTGGTGAGAAATTACTTAATACCTTCTATTCTAAGCAATATAGTTGAAAAAATGTCCGTTTTCATACCCAAAAGCCAAAATACTCAAAAATTTGATATTTTTTATTTTAAAATTACAATTCACCTCATACTTCATAATATACTTATACCACAACCAGGGACGGAGCCAGCCCGTCGAGGGGTAGGCGGTAGCACCCGCATCCCTCCACTTTGAAAGAGAAAATACACTACTAATGTTTGAAATTTAAAATTTCTCCCCTCAAAACCTAAAAACTATCCCTTTTATTTTGTAGTCACCCTCTTAAATCTTAATTTTTGACCTCCTTATCGACTATAAGCATATATAATTTTTATCAATTTAAATGTAAAAAATATAATATAAAGCAAAATACGAAATGAACTACCGTGTATGTAACTTTGAAATCTGAACAGAGCTGAATATAGATTCATAATTTGCGAAGAGTTTGAATCATGTGCGCATTAAGGAAGTAAGAAATATACCTACTGCGCCGAAAAGAGAGGGGTTGTTCTATGCTGGGCCGAGACCATTGGTCTCGACTCATCTCAGCCGTTGGATCCCCCCAATAGGGAGGGTCATTTAGCAATTTAATCCCTCCCATGTGGGGGATCCAACGACTGTCGCTTGGTCTCGGCCCATAAAATTTCCCAAAAGAGAGAGTCATCGCAGCCAAAATATGACAATGCAGGTTGAAGTTAAGAACTATCAAATACAATGCAAACAACAAAAACTGTGTCAAACAAGAAGTCAAATTCTGGCCGACCATTGGTGGAATTCCAAAACAATATATTATATATATAACATATATACACGTGCTGTAAAATGCATTTAGAATATTAATAGCATCTGACTACAAATTTCTACAGCCATCGTTTGTTCCAAAGAGGCATGTGGTCTGCTCTTTAATTAATTTGTCCATTTCCGGCGCCGTTAAAAGAATTAAGAACACAGAATCTTTGTACTACTTTGCTTCCTTTTCCCCTCGATCTACTAATTAATAAGTTTCTTCCACTTCTTATCTTAATACTACGTTGTCCCTTCGTCCCCCTTTCCTTTTGTTTGACTTGCTTGATGTCTGATTTACCACATAAGTGATAAGACGACATTCTACCGTTGAAAAGTAAAAGTAGAAAACAAAGGCCATGCTATTTTATCTTTTTAAATTAGAATTCAGAAAATTTATTAAGAAATGCGTACTACGAAAATTCATAAAAAAATAATGTGTTATGTATTATATTTGTTTATATTTTTTTAAAATAGTTAAAATGTGTCAAATCAATAGTGATAGGTTGATGTATGAAGTGTTGAATGATTGAGTTAGTTATTTATATAATTATTATGTGAATAAAGTAATAATAAAGTTTAAATTAAAAATTAAAAATTAAAAATTGTAAAGTAAGAAAAGGAAAGAGAAATAATGATTGGATTAAATAATTTTGATTAATGATTATGTAAAAACTTAGATGTAATGATTGATAGATAATTAAATTGGGGATTGAAAAAGTAAAATTGGGAAAATATAAATTTGAATGGAAATAGTTTGTAGTACGGTTTTTAAGGGTTTCGTGATTTAGGATGATAAAATAAATTTCAAAAACATAAATAAACATAGCCAAAAATTCTATTTTTGTGATTTTAAAATGAGATTGCAAAGTCCCGATACGAATAAAGTATTGTAAATAAGAGACTATTGTGAATTCAACTTCAAATTGAGTTGGTGGGGTTCCGGGGTGGCCTCCGTGAGAAACTCAGGGGTTCGAGTGCACCAAACTTCCTATCAAATTTTTTGGAGGGTATTTTAGTGATTTTACAGGAGATATTGTAGCACTAAATTTAATTTCATCTTGAAAGTAGGAATTATTCATTGAACCATGTATGTAAATCCCATCTTGTTGCAAATTTGATTTAACCTGATATTTTTCTATGGTTTGATTCATTACTACCATAAAAGCTTTTACAGTTCAAAAAGTATTTAAATATAGAGAAACAATAGTTATGCCGTAACAGAATATATATAAAACTATAAGGTACGTAGTGTGTTTTTACCTATTTTAATTTTGCTCGAATTGACATAAATTGACTCAGAAATAATTATGTCTTTAATTAATAGAGATCTCAAGAGTATGATTCATAAAAAATTATACTCATGATTTTAATAATTTATAACAATTTCGAGTTTTATTATAAATTTTGAAAATTAAGAATATACTAATAATATGTTTGAACTTAATCTATCGTTGTTCTATGTGTGGCAATTGTTATGCATTGACTTAGAGGCGGGACAAAGCCTAGATTTGACATTAGAGAGGTGAATACAAAGAAAATGGGATATATCTTGATATTTTTAGACTTGGGTTGGGGGGGGGTTAATACAAATTAAGAAAATGGGTATAAATCTTGATACTTTGGGGGAGGGAAGGGGCAAAAATTTCGAATATCAAAATTTTATAAGGTGAAAAAATAATCTCAAAGTTGAGGGAAACATCTTCAAGTTTCAGAATATTCAATCAAAGAGGAAAGTTAGACTTCTGCTCCGAAAACATAGGAGCAAACCCTAGCCGATGGAAAAGGCTGAATTCACGCCATCACGAACTCTGGCCACGGCCATGGAGGAACCGGACCCTGGCCGGCCGCCTGCACTAACAGTGACGCCAAACCACAACACCAAGAAACTCAAACGCGCTGCCATTGGCGTGGACCAGACCCCGGCAGGTGAAGGACTCCATGCAAACCCTGACCCAGTGGTACAGCAAGATGATGAACAGGATGAAAATCAATCACAAAATCCGACGAGAACGCACCAGAATGCATGGCACACACAAAACCTACGGGAATCTTGGAACAAACAGGAAAAGGACAAGTATACTATACCGGAGAAGGTGAACCCGACGACATTGACTTTGAATCCGAACCCAATGATGACGAAACTGAAACTGAAGGTAACTCTATTTCTGAATATACTATCCCCAAAACCATATTACGTCAAGGATTGATTCCTTTCAGGAGAGCTTTGGTAATTAAAGTATTGGGAAGAAAGGTAGGATATGTAACTTTGAAGCAACGTTTCAAACTAATCTGGCATCTCCCATATGAGCCGACTCTTGTTGATCTCGGTAACGAGTTTTACCTAATCCCCCGGTTCTGGGAAAAAAAAAGAGTATGATAGTGTACTTAATGAAGGTCAGTGGGTTCTTCTTGGTCATTATCTCACTGTTAAAAAATGGACTCCCTCTCTTGACCCGCAAGCGGAGAAGATAACATCCACTATGGCATGGATTCGGTTCCTAGACTTACCGATTCATTACTTCTATGATCCTATCTTAAGTGGTATGGGTAAATTGATTGGGAAAGTGTTACGCATAGATAAACATAAGGAGGAATCTCTTCGGGGGAGATATGCTCGAGTTTGTGTGGAGCTTGACTTGAAGAAACTCTTAATTCCATGCATCAAAGTGAACAAAAAGATACGTCTTGTAGAATACAAGGGTCTCAGCTTGATTTGCTTCACGTGTGGAGCCTATGGACATCGTAAAGAGGTATGTGGTACTCGGGATAATGAGACAGAAAATCTGGTAGAGGAAGGCACTCACAATTCGGCTAAGGCAAAAGAACCTACACCAATACGAAAGGTAAAGAATCGCAGGTCTTTATATTTGGCAAAGAACAAGCTGGAACTAATCACAAACATGGCGAAGGAAGGAAAAAGTGCCGAAGGACACACCGGAGCAGCCGGAAATGCTTGCTTCAGATGATCCTGAACACAATGCTCCAAAAGCGCGATCAGGGGACGATCCACCAGACAAGTCCAATCCAACTAAGAAGTCCGGTTCTCTATTTGATGTTTTTAATTTTGTGAATAAGGATATGGATTTTTCCGAAATAGAGGGGTTAAACCAAGAACTGAAAACGAGGGATAAGGGTCCTCAATTATCAGCAAGACGCAAATTGGAGATTGGTAACAAACAACGGCCTAGTCACATTGTGTTAAAAGATAAAATACCCCCAATTAATCAAGGCTACACTTACTCGATAGTAAACAATTCGATCAATCCGCTCTTTGAATTGGGTCCATTGAATATGATGGAGACTTTGCCACAAGTAACACATTTCAGTACTGCCCGACCCCCAGAAGGTAGCAAGGAAATGCAAAATCCGGGTAAACCCAAAGGTGAGCCTGAGGATGAATCGGATGAAGACTTAGACGAGGACGGCACTAGCTATTTGGAGATGGAGGATCGCATCGAACATCAAATGCTGGCTAGGAATGATTTCAATCCTAATGAGCACATGATAACAGATGTCGACATGCATGCAGAGAGAGGGGGACTTCGGTATCCCCCCAGGTATGATTTTTTATGTTTCAATTGAAACCTTGTGCCATAGTTTTATTAATGTCATGCATTTTTTGGAACTGTAGGGGAGCATCCAAACAAGAGTTTTTGAACTCTCTGAAGGAAGTTCTCCTGCTTCATAAACCCATGATCTTAGTTCTAGTTGAACCACGAGTTAATAGCAGTAAAACAAATGATATCTTACGACAAAGCCGATTTGATAAAGTGGAAAAAGTAAAAGCCCGAGGATTTGCTGGGGGGCCTTGGCTGTTTTGGAATACAGTGGAGGTCACCTTGGAAATAGTGGAAGCAAATGATCAGAGCATTACTTCTATTATTAGTCGACTAGGGGATGTCTGTTAGGTTCTAACAGCTGTCTATGCCAATCTTCAAAGAAAGACCCGCAATCATTTATGGGAACACATCATTCAAATGGAACCACATATTTAAGGGCCATGGGTTATTGCAGGGGATATGAATGTTGTCACTAATCAAGAGGAGAAAGTGGGGGAGCGATCCGATTAACTATAGTAAATGTAAAGCTTTTATGGACTGGTGGACAAGCGTAGTTTGATCGATTTGAAATTTATTGGTACTCCTTTCACTTGGGCTAGAAGAGGGAATTCTCACTTACAAGAACGGTTAGATCGTGCGTTGTGTAATGAAGATTGGCTAATTCAGTTTCCTATGGCAACAATTTCTCATTTCCCGAGAATTGGCTCGGACCACTAGTCTATTCTGCTTACACTTGTGCCCAATACATCTCAAAAGAGGAAAAATGAGTATTTCAGGTTTCAGACGGCCTAGTTCACACACCCCAATTTCATAAACATGATTTCGCGAAACTGGGCTGAGAACAGACGGCGTGGGATACCAACTCAGATTAGCTAAACTCGGGATGCAACTTTTACTTGGAATCAAACGATGTTTGGTAATATTTTAAAGAGAAAGAAGTAGCTCGTGGCACGTATTGTAGGCATTCAGAAAGCTCAAGGCCGCCAGTTTCGGTCTTCTCTTCGAAAGCTGGAAATCAAATTGCAAGCCGAATACCAAGATACGTTGCGCTAAGAAGAACTCTTATGGAAACAAAAATCGAGAATAGAGTGGCTCCGGGTAGGAGATTTAAATACCAAAATTTTCATTTGTCCGCTTTAGCAAAACAAAATAAAGCGCCAAATCCGAACTTTGCAGAGGGATACGGGTGAATGGGACACGGATTCTTCAACACTGAAATTAATGGCAGTGGAATTTTATTGTGAACTTTATGGGGCGGAACCAGAGCCAGGGCAATACACTTATATTGAAAGCTTTCTGAAATTACAAAGTCAACATATTATGCACCTTTTTGAACCGGTAACAAAAAAGAAAGTCAAACGTGCTATTTAGAAAATAAGCCCTTCAAAGTCACCTGGACCCAATGGAGTCCAACCACTATTCCATCAGAATTGCTTGGATATCGTTGGTGATGACATCTTTCGAATGGTTCGGGATGCTTTTAATTCAGGTAACATCGACACCTCTCTGAACCAGTCTCGTATTGTATTAATTCTTAAGGAAAAGTACCCCACACATCTTTCTAAATTTCGTCCAATTAGTCTTACTAATGTTAGTCTAAAGATTGTCACTAAAACCATGACAAACCGAATTAGGAATTTTATGAATGAACTTATTCCTCAAACCCAATGTAGCTTTATCAGGGGGCGGCAAACTATTGATAACATTATTATCACTCAAGAAGTTCTTCATGATATGCGTGCTCGCAAAAGGAAAAAAGGTTTTTCTGTGGCCAAAATCGACTTTGTATGATAAAATTAATTGGTCATTTTTGGAAAATGTGCTGTATGAACTTGGATTCCTCGACACTTGGGTTAAACTTATTATGGCATGTAATACCACGTCTCAACTCTCTCTATTATGGAATGGGGAAGCCACAGAGTGGTTCATGCCGAAGCGAGGCCTAAGACAGGGGGATCCTCTCTCGTCTTATCTATTTGTTTTTTGTGTTCAGAAATTAGGTGCACTTATTGACAAAGCAGTGTGGGAAAAGGCTTGGAAAATTGTCCCTACCTCCCGCTCGGGTTCGCGTATCTCACACTTAATATTTGCGGATGATTTGCTACTATTTGGCGAAGCCACCTTGAATCAAGTTACCGTGGCTATGAATACTCTAGAAGCTTATTGCGATATTTCGGGTCAGACAGTCAACTGTCAAAAGTCTTGTGTCTTTTTCTCCAAAAATGTCTCACCTACGTAGAAACAGGGAATCGGTTGGTTAACCTCCCTTGGGCAAACAAATAATTTAGGCTGATATCTTGGTATTCCTCTCAATCATGGGCATGTGCGAAGAGACTTCAACTTTATCTTAGACCGTGTCTGGAAGAAGTTTCAAGGATGGAAACGAAAATACCTTGCACTTGTAGGAAGAGCTACTCTGATAAAATCAATAACGAAGTTAATTCCAGTGTATCACAGGCAAACTACGAGACTTTCTCTAGAACTATGTGATGAAATTGATAAAGTCAACTGAAAATTCCTGTGGGGTGGGTCCGAGACCGAGAAAAAAATTCACCTCGTCAGCCGGGATACAGTGTTTAAATCCAAAATGGCAGGAGGGCTAGGTCTCCGCAAAATGAGACTTACAAATCTTGTTTTTTTGGGTAAGCTTGACTGGAAAATACTCAAGAGCAAGCCAAAGCTGTGGGTCGAGGTGCTTTGGCATAAGTACATTCTTCGTCGATGGTGGTCCCAAGTGGCATACGAAAGGGTCTAGAATGGGAGGGGGGGTTGAATAGACCCTGAAGTCTTTTTCGACTTCAAAAATTTCGTATCACTTTAAAGGTTTGAACGCTTTGAATAACTGAGCGCTTGGGTCAGACACTTCAGAAAAGTTAATTTAGACTCAGTGATTTTAGCAGTTTACCAAAGTAGGGCAACGCTTAGATCGCTTAATCAGGGTTAGCACAGCGGAAATGAATTTTAGCGTTCTTTTAGTCAACTTAATCGCTTTGCACTTTAACTTGTCTCTTTCAAAGATAAATGATGTAATAAAAATAATAATAAGACAAATAAAAATAAATGACACAAGATATATAAGGTTCACTGGGTGGTGTAATCCCAGCTACGTCATTTTTCTCCTTTTTCACTTGGAGGAATTTACTAGAATGATTTTAGAAGAGTCACACAGAATCTTCTACACAATAGTAAAAGGGTGAAAATGATCTTGGGCTCCTTGATCACACAGACTTCAACACCAATGAAGATCGTCTTCTTCAAACTTCTCTTACTCAGAAATACTGCCTAAAAGGGTTCAATCAACTTTTCTCACTCAGATGAAAGGTTGAGGTTTATCACTAGGGTTTTGTTTGTTTTTGAAAAGATCAAACAACTTGGAATATCTCAGTTGAAATTTGAGTTTCTTCTTTGGAAGATGTTTGAGATATTTTTTACTGTTGGAATGTAGATAAAAAGCTTGAAAGATTTGGCTATGGAGTTTCTAAGCTTTTTCTCAGAAAATGTGCGTAAGATTTTTGGCAATAGTTTTTCTTTTCTTTTTCGTACGTATCTTGTGTTTTTAGGGTTTGTTGGGGTAAGGTATTTATAGGCAATTTCTTGGGATCTGTCCGTTGGACACATGTAGGAGCGTGCCTCTCACGGGGCGCTTGAGTATAACTTTTCTCTGACATTCCTGAAAATTTGCTGAAGCCGATTGGACGGGAGCAGCTGAAATTCTGAATTTTCCTGACAGTCTGGTCAAAAGATGGCTTGTTCACAAGTCATATTGGCTTATCACATTTAATGCTCTTATCAGGCATTTAATGCATTTTGAATTTAATTCTCGTTGGAAATAAATGCCCGTTGAATGATTACATTTAAGTCCTTCATGACTTGAGGATTTATTTCAGGTGAATCTGATATAAGTCGCTTGAGGGATTTCGAGCGCTGATCCATAAATCCTGAAATGAGATCTTTTAGCGTTTGACAGACGCTAAGAAGAAAAACTTTATCTTCGGTTGACTTCAGACGCTGGTCTTCAACTTCTTCTCTAATAGACTTACCTAGAATTCTACTAGCGATTCAGTCGCTTAAGACTTAGTCTAAATTCTACAAAGATAAAAATTACAAGCCTATAATAAGTTACAACTTTCAAATGCTTATACATCATTCTATGAAAAACGGAAACTTACATTGTATTTTTGGGGTCTAACATTGAATCCTATCTTGTCATCATCAAAACATCTAACATGAAATTTCCTAACAATCAACGAGCTTGTGCACGGAGTAACACATCTCAAAGCTGGAGGGGCATTTCGGACTTACTGCCGCTGGTCCGATCCGGCATTAAGTGGGTACTTGGGACTGGGAACAAAATCAATTTTTGGTTAGATAATTGGCTTTTCGGCGGGACCTTAATCTCTATCATTGAGCACCATCTTGATCATGAAATAAGGATGAGGTCAATTCGCAGCTACTGGATAGAGGGGGTTGGTTGGAATTGGACGTCATTAAATGGTCTCCTTCCGGATGTGTGTGATTTGCTTCAACAAATTGACTTGGACGGCTTTGGGGACTAGCAAGACATACCACGCTGGAAGTTTGCTACCAATGGACACTATAGTGTCAAAAGTGCCTATGATGCTTTATCGGGAGCAAGTGTTCATACTGCCGAGAGTAAAAAGTGGACTCGAATATAGAAAATAAAGGGAATTTATCTTCGGCGTTTTTTTGTTTGGCTCATTAGACATGACCGTGTACTTACAAAGTCAACACTGAAAAGTCGGAAAATAACTCATATTTCTATTTGTGATATTTGTTGCAGGTCAGAGGACACAAATTTACATGCACTACGTGACTATGCATGGGCGAGAAGAATATGGGAGGCAATCGTCCATCCCGTTTATCACTCGCGATTTTTTTTCAGGATCAAGCAAAATCTGGGTAGATTGGAATCTTTCCCATACAACAAATAGGTATGATTGGTGTGAGAATTGGTCCCTCGCGTTCACTGAAATTGTTTCTTTCATTTGGCAGGTCAGGAATGAGCTGATCCATGGGAGTAGGAATGAGGCACCTACAATGGTCCTACATATGTTACGTTCACGAATTGACGTGACTGTACAGTCTATTTTTTCTGACCCGAAAGTAATGGTTCTCCAATTACAGACGGGGTGGAATAAGCCAAATCCCGGATACTGCAAGGTAAACATGGATGCGGCGGCAACACAAACCAATGAGAATTCAGACCGATTGATAGGAATAGGGGGTACTTTGAGAAACGTGCATGGTGACTAGATCAATGGGTTTGCAAGGCAAATTGAGCCATGCTGCATTGAGGAGGCCGAAATGCGAGCCATTCTAGAGGGTCTAGAAATCGCGTGGAATTCTAGAGTCAAGAAACCCATCCTCGAATCTGACTGACGAAATGCTATCCGAAGCATTGTGGACGCTTATTCAGCTCACCGCTACTATGAGCTAATCTAAAAAGTACGTGTTGTCTGGAATAGAGACTAGGAGGTCTTTATCAATTGCATTTGGCGAGAAGCCAACAGAGCAGCAGATCAACATGTTAGCCAAGTTAGGAATGCATACTTCGTTAGCTTTCTTTAATATGCCAGATGAGCGTATCCAACATATTCTTGACGATGATAACTTTGGTCGAACTTGGCCACACGTTTTAACTATTAACCCAAAATTTGTCGGGGTAGAAACTTTGCCCCTCCTTTTCATGAATGAAAAAAAAAATTGGGGGGACAAGTGCTCCCACCAGCCCGTGACTCCGTCCCTACTTAAAGGGACTTGGTGATCTAGCATCTTATCTGTCCAAGTTCCAATTTGCATTTATTTGGACAGAGTTAATTGGCGATCAAGAAAACACATAACCTAGGTTGGCGACCTCTATTGCACTTTGTCGGGGGCTCCCTCTAAGATTAACTCTATTTTTTTGGTGTATACCAAGGATTTCCCCCAGCCGGAGGCCGAAGACTATTCCCTTCGAGGCGTAGAGATCACTGAAGTGGGTTTTGCCTCTCCTAACAAAGTTTTTTCCATAAACACCGTCAGGAATCGAACCCTGGACAAATAATTTGTGCTAGAATACGCCTTTGTTTGTGCGACCCCAATAAGAAGAATAAATGTAAGAAAAAAGTCCAAGTGCCAATTTGTAGAGGTTGATTAGATAACTTGAAAAATCTTATGTTTAGGTATATTTCTCAAAGAAACTTTTATCTTGATATTGTTGAATTGGACCTGGATTAGATCCAATGTATAGAACCCTTAATCATTTACTTATGGTAGGTAGAAGGCTGAAAGAGGTGAACTAACCTAGAAGGGAATATTGAGACCCATATTAATGAGTCCAACAAAAAAGGCCTCTAAGGGTTGTTAAAGGGCTCCACAAGCCCATTAAAATTAAGTCTACAAATAAATGAATATATAAATCCTTTTTTTTTTTGGTGGGGTAGGTGGGTAGATAAAAAAAAAGAAGAAAGAGAGAGAGCTTAAGGCTTTAATTGGATGGACACTCCATCTCCAAAAAAATATTTTTCAAACATTTTTTCTCCCACAAATACGTTTGGTTGGCATATCTTGAGAATTTTTTTGAATAAAAATCTCAAAGTTTCTATGAAAAATTCTTGGAAAAAAAGAAAAAAATACATTTTTACTATTCATGATTTGACAGTTTATTCACCAATTAAAAGGATTTGGTCCGGCTATTGTTCAACACCGAAAATCAAATTAATTACATAATCTAATGTAAAATAACGTAACGAGCAAAATAAGATCCATTTTGCCTATTTTTTGATAACTAAATCGATGAATTTGACTAAGATATGTTTATGAAAAATTATATTTAAACATTAATATAAACAAACTTTTACAATAATAAACATATCACATCAACCATAATCATTATATATTTTTCTCTAAAAAAAACTCATCCAACCATATTTCTAACACAACATTTCTTATCCCTAAAAATCTTTTTTCTCACTTTTGTCATGAAAAAAAATTCTCCGAAATGGATATGCCATCCAATTAAGCCCTTATTTTTCTTAAGAAATAACACTAACATATGGTAACTAGTAGTGAATCCCTTTTTTTTTTGTTAATCTCTAGACTTTCTCTTTTAGTAATTCTGTTTATTATTTTTAGCAAAAAATAAATAGTTAAACATAGTCACTATTTTATATGAAACATAAGAAACCATTTTAGAAATAGACTGAAACCAGATTTGAACCAAAGAAGTGGAAAAAAATTGATAAAAGGACACGATCGAGTGAAAAATAGTCATCCGTTACATCACATTAGCATCAGCATATACATGGATTGTTGGAGCATCATTTCAAAATGATATAAATGAAGGGATAACAACAGGCAATTCTATGTTACATCCATCCCAATAGAGCTAGTCCACTTAACACTATATATTTCTGTCAGGATGGGTGGTTTTTGCATGGGTAGTGGTTAAGAAAAATCACCCACCCCAATACAAATTTGTGGCTGTTCTTATATTATTGTTTGCGAGTAATCAATTCATATTATCAAAATTAGTAACCACATTGAAAAAGCACTATCAAGAATTTGACAAAGAAAACAATTACAAATCTCACCGCACACATATCAAACAGACATTAATCATAGATCGAAGTCATACACCACACCATCTTTATTATTCACCGTTTTGTCATTTCTCTTAATTTAAATTATGAGTTACTGAATGCATGCATAAACGTATTTTATTGGATTTATGTATTTTATATATGTTTACCAATAACAAATAGATTTCTTATACAATATCAAGGTTCACTGACAAAACGGTGAACAATTATCGATGATATATAGCATTTCTCTTATCGAAAATGGTATAATTAAAAGATAATGCGCAGTACAAATGGTGGTTGGATGTAGATTAATTAGCATCATTTAATATTCTCATCATCTTTGAAAGGAGCTTCAATTTCTGATCACTGATTAATATATATGTATATTCTTAACCTGGTTTAACTGCTCCGATTAAGGAAAACGACTTAGGGTATTTGTCTTGGTATATGAAAATGGAACGTGATTTGAAGTTGATTAGCAACAGCTAGCTATTAGTGAAAGCAATGTTTTAGCCCAGATATATTAACTTAATCCTGGATTAGGAAAACCAAAACTGGCCTATTCATCCCCTATTATTCGTAAAACCTTAGCTCTTCGTATTAAATGCCGATTTTAAATTATTCAGTGATTTTCCATTTTCATTGAGAAAATGAAATCCATTATATTTAAGTTTTGACTGTTGGAGTTATGGAGCAGCCAGCTAGCACGGCTTCTGCATGTGGTGATAGGTAAACCCTATATATAAATCTTTTCCTATTTTTTTCATTTTTTATTAAACCCGTGCACTTAATAATCCTAATGTATGACTAGCCTGTACCAATTAAAAAGCATATATATATATATATATGATTGTAAAGAGGATACTACTTGCAATACTAGAAAGCAATGAATAATTACTATTTAAAATTTTGATAGGTGTCGAGACTCGCGAATTAAAGCCTGTTACATTTAGACCTCTTATGAGCTCGACCTCACTACAAAAAAGTAAAATATTAGTGAAAATATGAAAATTGTCACTAATTATAAATCTTTAGAGACAATAATTTTTTATTTGTCACAACAATAGGTCTTACATGTTCAATAGTGACAAGATTTATATAGAAGTTGTCACTCTTCTTAATTAATAACAAGAAAAATGTTGTCACTATATATTGACAATTAGTAACACACTTTTAGTGACAACAATTATAGTTGTCACTCTATTTGTGTTGTCACCAAATTGCCATTATACATATATCACTAATTATCAATAGTAACAGCTTTAAAAAACTCTTGTAACTTAAAATCTTTATTGTAACAAACCAAAAATTATTGTCACTAATTATGTATATCTAGTGACAATTTATATATTGTCATTTCTAATTTTGTCACTAGTATTGATTTCTGTTGTAATGCATATGGACCCCACATATTAAAATCGATGTAAAAATGAATCTTACATGGACCAGCTAGGTCCTAACACAAGGAATTGTCCAACTAGTACTACTAATGAATCAACGAACTTGAATCAAATTCAAATGAATCAAAGTACGTACTTATAGCACACCGCTTCAAAGCAAATAATAAATATATATAGCTACACTACTACAGCCAAATTGAAGCGCTATTATTATAAATCTTGTTCAACAAAATCTACCATGGTTAAAATTTCACCAAAACTGGATACTCCGAAGATTTATATATATGATTTCTAGTCAGAAGTAACAATAAATGATACGTTTCGATCGACGGACAATGGAAATAAGATCATGAAAGAAGTCAAGTTTCAACATTTAGGTTTGTACTACTTGGTCTTAGCTGGCTTGTGATCATACATTGTATACTTACTTACGTACGGCATTTTAGTCTAAAAACTACATGGGATAATGCTTCAAGATGTTAATCACAATGATCACTACCATATCATTGACCACTAAATTATACTTAATTCTTTCTCCAAAAAAAAATGGAATAAATAACTATAGCATGCATTTGCGAATGAATAAATATTTGGTTCAACAATATTGTATCAGTGTTTCCCTTTTAAATATTGGGTTCTTTTTTCTCTTAAAAGACTTTTAGGTAGTAGTTTATTTGATCATACTTCAAGCAATGTATAGGATATAATTCCTATATATATGTAGATGTGGGTTTTTTTATAGATAAAGAAAAGCACATAGCCTGATAGAATTAATATTTAACACGAACCACAGGGATACATATGAGAGCCAATATATATGTGTCGTTTAAATCAACAAATTGGAGGCGTGATTTCTATAGATGAAACACGTTTTATATATTGTCTTGATACATAATTACTCAACGTGGAATATATATAATTTCTTCAAAAGTGATTCAAGAAAGAGATTTGTTGTTTCCTTTTTTTGTTGTGTTCAAATATTGCAATCTTAGAAACGTAACCCTAGTAGCTAGGAACCCCATTTCAATCTGCAGAAGTGACAATGACTGTTCCAAACTAAAAAGATAATTATGAAGCACTCTGAACTCCTTTTTTTTTTTTTGTATATATCAGGGTTTTCTCCAGCCGAACACCAGCGATTATTTCCCTTCGAGGCGTAGAGATCACCGAAGTGGGTTTTGTCTCTCCCAACAAAGCATTTTCCATACACACCGCCAAAAATCGAACCCTGGACAAATGCTTAAGGAATTCAGCTATCTACCAACTGTGTTGGACCTTGTCGGAAAGCACTCTGAACTCCAAAATGTGTATATATATATATATATATAGTGTGTGTGTGTGTGTGAAAACTAGCTAAGGTTAGGCTTTTCAGCACGTGGAATCAGGAATGAGCTATTTTTCATTTAAGACATCACGAGAATAGAAAATATATTGACAAATATGAAATTGTCACTAAAAATATGTCTTTAGAGTACTATAATATAATTTTGCATTGCCTTATAATATTATGATAACAAAAATTGTGTTTAAATTGTCATTGTTGATAGTTAATAACATATGTACGTATATGAGAACACAATTGTTATAACGACAATTGACTTGTTTCAATGTTTTGTAAATGTGAGATATTCTTTATGTTTTTGTTTGCATATATTTATCTCTGTTTTGGGTGCTTTGTTTGTGAACTCCGAACAGGGACAACTTTATACATATACTTAATGTCTCAACACACTAATTTTTAATAGTGTTAACTTATTTTCAGTAACTGTTAATCTGAAAATTTCATTATTATACAATATTACAAAAAATCATGTAACTTAATTTACATATATATACACACATTTATATATATATTAACAAATTTGACATTGTAGATGACACTTTGTCATTTATTTTAGGAAATCAGTTAACATCATCATATCACGATTATATCTGTATATGTTGTAAAGAACTAATTATTAATTAACTATCATAAATAATTACTATTGAAGTAACTACATACATATTTATATATATGTATATGCGAGCGCTCACCAGCACACATAGGTGAAATTCGAACCTGAGTTATTTAGTTGTGTGTTAACACTCGTTATGTTTATATATATGTGTGAGTGTGTGTATATATAAATAAATAAATATAAATAAGATTGGGAGCGGATGATTATAATTGAAGGGTATAGATTGCCAAACAAATGATTCCGTAAGAGAGATGGAGATGATTATGTGAAACGGATTAGAGAGTGTTGAATCACATGTGAAAGGGTCATGCAATTGTGACTTTGCCTGAATCTGTTATGAGACTGATCAGCCACTGCGCCTTTCTTGTGCCGTAATATCTGCCTTCCTACTCCTTAACTTGTTTGCCGTATCCATCATCATACCTAACCCCCCCACTCTCAAAATATTGTATTATATATATATATATATATACATACATACACACACATACATACTTATATATGTATGTGTGTGCCAAACTATAATACATACATATATAATAAACAAGGGTTGCATTTGTGAATGATACCATAAAGTCATCACAAGGGGTAAAAATATCTTGCACATGCTTATTTAATTACTCTTTTATATAATATAAATGGAAAGTTAGGTTTTTCTTAAACAAGAAACCGATTGATACCCTATTTTCATAAGTCATTAAAAGGAACTTTGACTTCAAACCTTATGCAATCCACATGCAATTCTACGTATGTTGCATCATCCATATTTATATAGCACCTCTACCACATTAATTTACTCATCTTTCATTTCGGACCATCTGTTTCAAAATAAAATAGCGATTAATTCCATGTTCAATATACACAATAAGTATATATGATATTTTTTTATATAGACTTAATAAAAATTGTAATAGACACTGATCATGTAGATACACTACAAAAAAATAATTATTGTCCATATCAATATATATGTCATGATGAAAAATCTCTTTATTATGGTTAAAATCAATTGACCTCGGCTTTGCTACGACTTTGATCGTGGTATTTGCAAGCATGGTCAAAACATTTACCATGACTTATAATCATGGTCAATGTTTTGTTCATTGTAAAGATCATGACTTTTAGCCATTGCAAAAAAGTGTTAAGTTAATATTTCTTCCATCACGGCTAATTAGATCTTAAAATAGTTAGCATTCTTTTTCACAACGGCTAATTTTAGCGTGGCTATATGAAACATCTACCACAACCAAGTTATATGTGAGCTTAAGCAGCTATAGACCACGATTTTAACCTATAACATATATTTTTATTGTCAATATTCAATTTTCTTGTTGTAATAACATATAAAATGAGACATCATTTTAAAATAGAAAATTCCAAGATGCATCCGATTCTTGCCATAAATTAATTATACCGGGACCTGACCCCTACAATTATTATGTATTGGTTCCAGTGTCCACAAAAACTGTGAGTACTAGGTTAATTTATACTATTATTCTAATTAACTTTATATAATTTATAAATAGTCCCTACCGACCTGTAGTACAGACCTATCCACCAATGATATACACACACACAAACTTCCGCCGTATTGTAGTTTGGGTATTTGAAATTTCATTTCCTTTTTTTTTAATACAATTTACACGTATGATTTAGTAGATAGAAAGTCGCGCTCCTATCGCAATAATCGCTATATATGTACACCTTACAAATACGTAAATTAATAAATTTCAAAATCACCTAACTTTTAATATGAATATTTGTTTGTTTGTTTGTATTTTTTTTCAAAATCACCTAACTTATAATGTGAGTATGAATTTCCTTTTCACTATTTAGTGCTCATTATGCTTTATAATATTTAGTGATCATTATACTTAAACTTGGCATAATTCCATCACTTCACCTAAAAACAGATAGAGAAAAGATGAGTTTGACTTGTAATTTGAACAGTTACAGCTAGCAATATTCCAAATTGACAATATATGTTGTAATCTATGATGCACGAATACGGAAACGATACTGACACAGGACACGTTAATTTTTAAAAAAATTAGTACACAGACACGGTTCAAATACGATTGTTCATGTGTATTTTTTCCTTTTTTTCAATAGCTGGACACAGACACGGCGTGTGTCCGATACTGTACGGAACGATTTTTCGGAGTGTTTGTACATTATATGTTGTAACTGAAAGCTGTCATGCTAAACAATTAAAAGATGGCTGAAAATCGATCATTCTATAGAGAATTGATTCAGTATAATTGATTCACTTTTCACATTTTAGTTATTGTAATATGGGTAGCTTAATTTTATGGTGCAGCATATATCAATCCAACAATTAGTTACTTAATTACATGTCATTTATAAAGTTATACATGTTAAAGTCATAAACAAATTTACACAAAAATTTACATAACAGAAAAGCTAATAGAAACTCGTCCTTCGTCACTTGATCAAGCTTATTTGCTTAGCACTAAAATATACCTTAAAAATAAATAAAATAAAAATGAGGGTCCCTATATGTGAATACTATATAAATTGGTCATCACTGATCATCAGGAACATAGTCATAATTAGGTAGTTGTGAACTTGTGACTAATTAAACATGGATTATTTCAAGAGGTACCACTTATTGATCGTAACATTTTTGTGTCCCTTATGGACACAATGGGACCCTTGATTGGATGCAAAGCAGCTGTTCCACATCAACTATGAACTCAGGTTATTGCCCACATATTATGGTCATTAATCATTCTCTACTTTGGAAAGTTTGGTCCAAAATTATTCTTAATTAGCTGGGATTAATAATTTGAACTTTGATTATATAGTGTGTGTATTTATGAGTTCAAAGAATTATCACCAAAAAAAAAAAAAACAAATGAGTTCAAAGAATGGGGCCAAGGGAGGCTGGCGGGGGCATATCCGCCCCCTCTCGGTTTTGAGGGGGGAAATTGCCCTATAAACTTATGATATTTAAAATTTCACCTCCTCAAAAAATATCAAGTTTTATCTTTTTTTTTTGGCCTTTTAGTATTCGCAATTGAATTAGAAATTCTGACTCAGGCTCTGTCACAGGGGTGTGATAAAAATGGACGACATGATTTAACCCCTAATGGAACTTTGGTCCATCATGAAACCAGCAATGGGCCCCTTTTCTGACCTACGTGTGGCGTAGCTTCCACAAGAGTTTTATGGTCATACATATATTATTTGCATTAAAATTTGTCTACTTATTTTCATTTTCATGATTTTATTTTTTATTATAGGAGAACAATCATATTATTTATATGTTACCTCTATAATCACCTTTATACTATTCGCACTACAATAAAAAGTAATGTTAGTGACAAAATTGAAACTGACAATATTAAAATTGTCACTAGATATATATAATAAGTGACAATAATTTTTGCTTTGTCACAAAAAAAAAAAATTAATGACAAGAGTTTCTTTAAAATTGTCACTATTGACAATTAGTGACACATGTATAGTGACAACACAAATAGAGTGACAACTATAATTGTTATCACTAAGTTATCACCAAAGATGTGTCACTAATTCTCAATAGTGACAACAAATTTCTTGTCACTATGTATCAAGAGTGACAACTTTTATGTAAATCTTGTCACTATTAAACATGTCAAACCTATTATTGTGACAAAACAAAAATTTTGTCATTAAAAATTTACAATTAGTGACAACTTAATATTTTGTCATTAATGTATTATTTTTTTGTAGCGTCGATTTCTAATTTTAGCAAATAGGTCACGGATAACTGTGGCGGATTGGAGTTTTGCAATTAACGTTCACAGTAAAAAATTGATATTTATCTAATTATAAGTCGAGGATAAGACCGTAATGGACTGCTTTGGACTTATACTGTTTTTCCTTATAGTAATTCATTACGTCTCATATCTTTTATTATTTAGATATCCAATCCATACACAAAACAAATTAGCTAGCAACTATAAATCTTACAGTAATAAGAATTAATTATATTTCTTTCTCTCTATGAAAAAATTGAAAGTCATATTCGAGTGACGACAGTAAGTTGAATTATAACCAGTTAATGAACTTTAAACCTAAGTATTATATGTAATATACATGTAAATATTTGGAGCCCTAAATATGTAGATGTCAGTTCCCCTTTTTCCATTAGTCAACTCACATTCGCCCTTTTCAACGCATTACGGGCAAATTCCAAATACAAAAAAATACAAAAAGAGAGACAAAGAAAAGAAAAGTAAACAAATGCAACATTTGTTTCATAAAAAATGATGAGATGATGGACTCTGAAATCTAATCAAAAGCAAATTGCAAATTATCTTTGTGATCTCGTAATAATAATTCAGACAAATCAAAATGGGAACTTTTCTTCGGCAACATATAGCTTATGTTTTTAAAATATCCTTAAAGTAACCATTAACTTCGCTTATTAATCATCCATTTATTTCAAAACAAGAAGATATTGTTTATATATGTGACAAGCAATTGATCAAATATCTCCATTAAATTTCAAATATTATTAATCTAAAAGAAATAATATAATGTTGAAATCCCAACTACTGGTATTATAAAGGATTGGACTAATCCTCGTATAATAGTTACCCTTTTTGTCTCGTTCTAGAAAATTGATCAACTCTGTCCAAGCAAATATGAGAGAGATAGACATCATTAGTGTGGTGATAACAATTATAGTTGTCGCTGTGATGTCAGTAATTGTTAATAGTGACAACTTTAAAAAATTCTTGTCACTAAAAATTGTTATTGTCACAAAGCAAAAATTAGTATCATTCATTATGTATATCTAGTGAAAATTTTAATATTGTCAATTCAAATTTTGTCATTAATATTACTTTTTGTTGTGGTGATTATAAAAATTCGTGTCAAAATGTATCGTCAAATTATATGACTTTTTCCTAAGAAATCCAAATCTTTGGGCAAAATGTATTGTCAAAATAAGGAAAAAAAATGGTGTACTAAATTATAGATGTGAATATTTATTTATTTTTATTTTTAATTAGGCACATATGCAAGCATCGCAACATTTTGTGGCTCCTAGATTTAGTATCGAGGACCTTCCACCCAGAACAAGGAGGTGATTATCACTAGACTAATGCCTTGAGTTAAAGAAGTATCGATTTTCACATAACGAGAACGTCTTGTAGGACTTAATTAAATTGCAATTGTCAATCATCAGTAGCAATGTAAGAATATTTAAAACTATAAAAGTTTTTCTTACCTAAACTTATGTCACAAATCAAAATGAAGTTAATAAAATATTACGCCGAATGGGAGTAGTAAATAATGGGAGCATTAAGGGGAAAGTAGATGTTACTTGCATAAGAAAGGCGTGACATAGGAACCGTAAACACCCATTTCCACCCACACTTATCTTCTTCGTCTTATCGATTCCACCCCTTAATTTTTGTTGCCATCTTTGTTGTTACTCTGTGGTCCCCGCACACGACACGTGCCGCCTTCCCATTTGCCTCATAGTCTCGCTCGTGTCGATATTAATGGCCTAATTTTCAGTTCTCTATTCCTAATTGCGTCATCATCAAGCGCTAATCCCCTCCCTCGCAGCCACAATAAACCCCGCCCCTGAAATGACCTTTTAACCCTCTGCCCTAACACACGGCACCGTTTTATTGGTATTCGACATGCATGGGGCTGAACATGTATTTGTACGTGATCCACGATATTTTGTACCACGATACAAATGTTGGTATATATATACCGTATATACATATATAAAGATTGGGTATAGCCAACTCCTAGCAAAACATAAAATCAGCTTTATGATATTTTTCTTTGCTAAACCATGCTTTTCTTCTCTGGTAAATTTCCAAAATCCAAGAGCTTAAAAGGTACTATAGCAATCCACAAAATTGATTGCTAATTAAATTACTACTAAAAAAATCAAGAAATTAGTAGATATGGAAAGTACGGATTCGTCCACCGGATCACAGCAGCCGCAGCTGCCGCCGGGGTTCCGGTTCCACCCCACCGACGAAGAACTGGTGGTGCACTACCTCAAGAAGAAGGCTGCCTCCGCCCCTCTTCCGGTGGCTATCATAGCCGAAGTTGATCTTTACAAATTCGATCCTTGGGAACTTCCAGGTAACATTTCTTATATTACATACACTTAAGTATATATATATATATATATATATATATATATATATATTGTAATTTTGTTTCGTCTTGTAACTAAAGAGGTGTCAATTTTGATTATTTTTTTATTATTATTTGTCACTAGCAAAATCAGGACACTATCTTTTTTTTATTTGTCACTAGCAATTTTTATCCTTTTTTTTTTTTTTGGTGCCACAAGCAAAATCAATTTTGTTGTTCATATCTACATGTGTATATATATATGTTTTTCAGCAAAGGCTACATTTGGAGAGCAAGAGTGGTATTTTTTCAGCCCGAGGGATAGAAAGTATCCGAACGGGGCGAGGCCGAACCGGGCCGCCACTTCGGGCTACTGGAAAGCGACGGGGACGGACAAGCCCGTGCTGACGGCGGGAGGGACTCAAAAAGTTGGGGTTAAGAAGGCACTGGTGTTCTATGGGGGTAAGCCTCCGAAAGGAATTAAGACTAACTGGATCATGCATGAATACAGGCTCATCGATAATAAAACAAACTCGAAGCCTCCGGGTTGTGATATTGGCAACAAAAAGGGCTCTTTAAGGGTAATCCAACGATCCAGATTAATTTAATCAATCAAATTATACAATATAAAATTGTGATTTACTATTTATTTATGTTTGTTATTCCAGCTTGATGATTGGGTTTTATGCCGGATATACAAGAAGAACAACGCGCAAAGGCCTATGGAACCAGAAAGAGACGATATAAACGATTTGATCGGTTCGATCCAGCCTAATATATCGATGCCTAAGCTGCAGGGAATTAAAGCCTCGAATTATGGAACGTTAATGGAAAATGATCATAATTTGTATGAAGGGATGATGGGAAATGAAGCATTGAATTCTCATTTAGGCTCATCAGGCTCTAAAGCTCCTCAGCTCCCTTTCATGGCGGCTGACCCGAATCTTCTGTCGGGCAAGCGAACACTGCCCAATTTGTACTGGAACGAAGAAGCGAACACGAATTCACCCGCCACTAAGAGATTTATAGCTGAAAATTGTGATGGAAGTATTGGAAGAACAGATGAAACCACGAATTCGATAGCGACGATTCTGAGTCAGCTTCCACAAACGACGTCGCTTCAGCAACAAGCAATGCTGGGAAATATTGAAGATGGGGTTTTCAGACAGCAGCAGTATCAGGTCTCTGGAATGAATTGGTACTCTTGAATTAATTAATTAATCAATTAAAAAAAATGCGAATTTTTATTTTTTATGTCGATTTGAAGTATATTTTATACAAAAGCAGATATAGTGGTGAATGATTATTGCTGGATTTATTTGAGATTTTGTTGATAGGGAAGAAGGATTACACCGGGGAGTCTATATATATTTTGATGGTTTTAGGATAGGTGAGGAGGGTATATATTTTTATTTGTAAATTTTATTTTGAATTTTTATCATATACTATGATTTATATATATTATATGGTTTTTGTCATTGTAGGTGAAAATTATAGAAATCTTGTACTGGTATTGTTGTAGGAAATATATAGAAGAAATATAGATTATAGAAATGAATTTATTTCTTCTCGAATTAATGCAATAAAAATTAGTAAGTATTGTTCTACGATTTAATACATGCAAAATATTGTTCTCTAATATTTTGTTTCGTTTTTCCTTGTTATTTTACGGAACGGAAATTGATACTTCGTTACAGTAAATTATATATGTCATCATTAATTAAGCTTTTGTTGAATTTTCTCTTTATTAACTACAACACATCATGTCTAAAATCTGAAGTGGGTAGACCATGATTTGAAATCTTGGTGATGACAGTGATCAGGGATGGCGTTGGGATTCTTTACATCACAGCAAAACCCTTAAAAAAACATGCAGATTTTCACTCTCCCTCTCTCTGTATTTTTTTATTTTATTTTGAGACTAGCACATGGTTATTTATTATTTTTTGATAAAAAAAATCTGGCACGTGGTAAATTTCACAAATTTTGAACATATATAACACTATCTTTCAATCGACCTATTGCAATTTTTTATTACAACGTTTACAATAGCTTCTAAGGGACAATAGTAGTTCATTCATAATTTGAAGTCTTGGATGTGATAGAATACCGTATTTAATATAAATAGGATGAGTGCGAGATAGAAAGTTGAAGGAGAATCATCAAAAATAATAATATTTTTTTAATATCAATCTAATTTTTGAAACTATTTCCATTTGAAGGGGTGATTCGTGGGTCGGTTCAGTCCATCCCTCCATCTCTATCCATTATGCAATTCACAATCTCGTTGACAAAAAGGAAACTTACATGTGATCGAAATTTATTTGATATATAAGAAAGCGAATAACACTTTTATATTAAAGAGTGAATAATTTTCTCCGATCCAAAGAGAAGAATCTCCAAACTTTTTTTATGGTAAAAGATGGGCTTAATTCTCCAAAAATTCAAAAATATATTCCATCCCACCAGTTTTATTATATTTAATTTCTCCCGTGATTGTAAAGAAACATATTCACTATATCTTCTTTCTTGCACACGTAAATAGCAATATCAATACCCTATAATTTTAGCACAAAAAAGAAATCACTTTTCTAGCTAGCTGGCATGTAATTAATTAATAAGTACACATTAACTAGAACTAAGAACCTAATACTAGTTAAGATGCAATCTCTCTTGGAAAGTAACCACTCCATATAACCTAATTCTGCTTTCTGCATTATTCACATGCCATGATCAGCTTCTATAGGATATCTAATTAAGTAAAAGTAAGCTATAAATATGGTAAAATAGCATTTGATTTACAAAAAGCATTTACCCAAATTATATAATATAAAAAATAAATGTAGCTCTTATCTTAATTGGTCCTAATGCCAGCTTGATCTTTAACCATTATCGTCAAAATTTCCTTGATTTAATCTCCGAAGACTTATTAAAGTATGAGTATGTGGTTGTCTTTTCCTTCAATTAATGGTCTGAAAAGACCTAGCCAAAGTATATTCGACCACCACACCAATAAGTCTTACATTTTTTTTTTTTTTTGTGACTGAGAGAAGGGGGAAACCCTGCTAAACTAACCCGACATGCCGGGATTATCGGTGACTAATCTATGCCACGTGAGTTCATTCTTGTCCTGCTCGAGAAGATCTTGTATCGCCTCAATAGGTCTAGCAGTGAAGGTGAGATTATGGTTGAACCCGTTCTTCGCTATAAGATCCGCTGTACGGTTGGCCTCTCGAAATATGTGATGAATGTGCGCCTCCCATGGACGGGCCAAGAAGCTTCGAATGCTTAAAATAATGTCAAAGTCCTCATGCAAGCACGTAGCATGTCGAATACTCTCCTGGGCATCTTTGGAATCCGATGTCGAATACCTTCCTTGCAACTTCCAAGCCATTTCCAATCCCTGATGAATTGCGAGGAGCTCAGCTCGCCGAATTGTTTTAGCCTCGACCCGGCCAAGAAATCCTTGAAGCCACTGCCCGCCCGAATCCCGAGCGAGGCCCCTCACACTGACCGTCGGGTGCTGCTGGTGCGGGGTCACCGAGAAAGCCGCATCCACATTAACCTTCATCTCGCCCTGATTCGGTTTCTGCCAACCAATCTGAACCGACCTGACCAATCGCTCCGGGTCTCTCTCCTTATCTGCTATACTCCCCGCTTCTTGAATTCTCTCCAAAACCGTAGGCCATTGATATGTTGGCTTGGCATCATTATCTCCGTGCCAAGCACGGTTCCTCTCCTGTCAAAGAAAATTAATCATTTCAGTAAAAATCGTAGACCACTTGATATTACTTACCGTGAAGCCCACCGGCTTAGAGACGTTCCAATCCACCCAATCTTTTAGCCCGAGGTTGAAGAATTTTTCTGTCTGATGCGGAGGTATAAGAGGACGCCATGCATTAGCACTCCAAGGACAATCCCGAATAGCATGCATATTCCTTTCGACCTGACACTCGCAAAATGTGCATTGCGCCATGTTAGTAATCCCGCGATGAAAGAGAATCTCGGCTGTAAGGAGTTTGTTGTGGCGAAACATCCAAATGGTAAATTTTCGCCGATAAGCTCCATTAATTTTCCAGATATTTCTCCATTGGTTCTCCTCATGACCGTTTGACACATTAGCCACTAATACCTCGTACGCACTCTTACATGAGTATATCCCTGATGGAGTGTGTCGCCAAATAGGCGTATCTGCCATGGTAGTGTTACTCTCGATGTGGATTAAATCAAGCTCATTCCGAACGTCTTCCGGAATGTACCCTATTGCCTCCCAATTCCAACCTTGATCTGGAGTCCAAAAAGTGGCCACTCTTCGATCATCATCGGCATGGTTAGTGTTTTGGCCGAGCCTTTGAGTCAAGCTACACTCCCCGAACCAATGATCATTCCAAAATCGCACTGTCTCGCCATTTCCAACTTTCCATTTTAGCCCGCTAATAAGTAAAGGGATGGCTGCCTGAATGCTTCTCCATGTGTGGGAAGTTCGACTCCGATGTCTACCATTTCGACCGATAAGATACTTGTGATGCAAAATCTGAACCCATAGCTTGGAATCATTATTAATAAGCTGCCATCCAAGCTTCCCCAAAAGGGCTAAGTTCATCTCGCGAATCCTACGTAAGCCTAAGCCCCCCTTGGATTTGCTTTGACAAACTCGATCCCAAGAAATCAGGTGCATCCGGCGAACCTCGTCCGTACCTTCCCAAAGAAATCTGCGGTTAACTTTCTCTACCTCGTCACAAATCCTAGCCAGAATTTTTGAAGTTTGCATGAAATATGATGGAATAGTTTCAGTAACGGCTTTCACCAACGTGGCACGCCCCGCTAAAGAAAGCTTCTTCATCTTCCATCCTTTCAGCTTTTTAAATAAGTCTTACATTTTGACAGCAGAAGGAGGCTAATCCACAAATATTTTTTTTTAAATTTCCCTGCAATTAAATGAATTTTGGGACCATCTCGTCTGTCATCAAAAGAATCATTATCTTTAACCACACAAATTTATTATCGCTAATCTCATTCCCATTTAAGGAAAGAATACAAAATAACTTTAATACGTTATTTCATTTCAAAACTGCCTGAAATGGAAAATAGATAATGGGGATGATAGAGATTTGATGCACTAAATATTTATAGTCACTTATGAAAGGCGCTTTCATATCTTAACCCTGTAGAAATATCTCAATATATATGTTACATCGCATACGTTTGGAAATGGAAATGTTCATGCATCTGTGCATAATGCGTACGGATGCTGACATTACGAATTAATTTTTGAACAAAAATCATGCAAGAATATATTAACTTTTGCACAATGGCATTCCTTTCCATAAAAATAAGATCTTTGGTCACATAAATTTGAAAGTGCTTAAAAGTATGACACAATATAGTTGTGCTTTAGAAGGATTCAATTAGTTCAATTATTAGTTGCATGCTCTATATATCTCATGTCACTACAAGAAATATATTAAAGCTGATGAAATGTTAAGTACGTAGCAATGATAAAGTAGTTAATTATATATGTGTGTGTACTTCTTTTGTTTTAAAGAATGTTCACTATTCTATTTTTATTTGTTACAAAATATTTATCTATTGCATGCTATAAAAGTGAGTATTTATTGTATTGCTTGATTATATAATTATTCTTCATTTTAATTGAGAAAGATTGCATTAAATTATTTTGTTATAAAACAACATCGGTATTTAAGAAATAATGTTCAAGACAATAGTTATCCTAACATGTTTGGGGAAATAACTTTGTTTGATCTCTTTATTTTGTGGAAATATTTGTTTCTGAATAAAATGTCATGAAGTTGAATTTTTTTTAATCCTAATAAAAGTCAAACGAAACTCAACGGAGAACAAACAATAACAATTCTCACAAACTTAATTGTAACAAGAATGGTATTTAATTAAATTGTCTTCTTGATGATCAATAACTTATGTGTAGTGACAAATGACTGTATGAATATAGTCAATGAATCATTCTGACATTTTCTTTGATTATCATTAATTGTCACTCTACATCTATTACTACATCTAACTTTTTAGTGGATGGACCCTCGGCTAATTTTACATCGTGAAGTCTCTAGGATAAAAATACAACATGAAATGTAAATAAATTCAAAAAAATTGAAATATGACGGTACATTTGAGAAATGTAACCCATATTCCATTAAAACCGTGAAGCAAATATTGTCCCAGCTCATCTAATGAAGTTCGAGTTTTATTATTATTATTATTGCAACGGACACTATTATTTGTCATAGCATCGGATACTTTTGTACATATATGTACATTATTGTGAACTCTTCTTAAATTTGCAATCTTCTCTGCGTATTTTATCTACTTTGAGTATATGTGCGCCTGCCCCATGTGTGTAAAAGGGTCAACAAATTTCTCATTTGTTGAAGACAAGTAGTGATGGAACAAAGGGCTGTTTGGATTATGAATCATGAACTAACTACGAAAGGGGTTGGGCCCCTTTTAATTCACTTATTTTCAACAGTAGGGACAGTTCATGAATGAACTTAATATTATTGTCAAGCCATATATATATATATATATACAGGGACGGAGCCGGGGGGCTGGAGGGTGCGGTCGCCCCCCCTCAATTTTGAAAAATTAATTTTTTTTTATATTTGGATTTCGCCCCCCCTCAAATTCGAAAAATTTCATATTTTTTTCTTTTATTTTGAGTCCCCCCCCCCCCTCAAAATTCTGACTATAACGAAAGAGATATAAGAGTATAAAGTATGTTAAAAGTTGTAATTGAACCTAGTTTCTTATTATATTTTTCTCCACAAATATAGCGTACCTCCCTATATATATATATATAATATGGGTTCCTTGAAGTGTGACTCTGCAGCTAACAAACCAAGAATCTTTCTACAATTTAGACAATTCAATTTTGTGAAAAGATAGCCAGTAATCATTTGTAAATATCTCATTTGCAGAATAATTCAAAACCCAAGTTTGTAAAAGTCCAAATATGACAACTTGCAAATTCAATTTCTTTTAATTTGTTACTTTGTTTATAAGTAAGGAAATATTAGATAAAAAGTTTAATAGTTAGAAACAAGCAAAATCACTTGTAGCACTTCGCCCATATGGGCCCATAGTTAAGACCCACGGGGCCAAGTTGGCCTTACAGCATCATATCATCATTTAATGATTCATTATTCAAAATAAAAAGTTAAGTATAACATAACCTGTCAGCACGAAGGTAATTTTATTGTAAGAAATTAGTGATAGTGTTTGAATGATTTGTTCAAAGAATTTTTACGAAATAACTTTATGTTTATTCCATTTTCCTAAGACAATTGATGGTGCGGTCATGATCTATTATCTTCTCGACCACAAAAATAAGCCCAAATAGACTTATTGGGCCGAGACGGCCCCAAAGCATAATAGGCCTGATTCATCAGAAAGGCCCACATTGTTGGGCAAACAATCAATTCATTGGAGAAATGCTTATATAGTTGAAACACTAAAGAAGAGCAGTTCAAAAGAATAATATCACTAATAATAATTTAAAGGGAAAATTTGCAATTTAGTCGAGTATGCCCTAGGTCGCCACCACATCTCCGCCACCCCTCAGACTCAACCCCAAGCCACGTGGCCTCATTGTCTGTGTTGTTCATTGTCTGTGATTGAAATATATCAAGCTCAGTTTGCAATTTTTTTTAATTTTGGGAGAGATTCTGAACTCTGATTGCAATTTAAGCCCAGACTCGCGAGCCCGAGTTCGAGCTGTTTTTTGACCTAGCGAACTCGAGCTCGAGCTTTCAAATTGTAGCTCGACGAGTTCAAGCTCAAATAACCCAACTCGAGCTCAAGCTTGGCAAAATCGCCTCGACTCGTTTACACCCGTCCTGTAGTATACTAGCAAAATGAATTTCACCCAACTTTTTTGGAGTATAGTGCCAACTTCGCTATACCCCTGAAGTATGGGGACTAAAACAGCAAGAATCCGGAATCCCTCAAAAGGGTTTATCGAAGGGTTTCGTTTTGCATTTGCTGCAAAATCCCTCCTCTCTCTCTCTCTCTCTCTGCATTTCCACTACATATAATTCTCTCCCGCGAATGCGATCTGGTAAGTTCCATTGGCCTTTCTTTTGCATAATTTGGGAAGATTATTACGCGAATGCATTTCTAGTGCGTAGTAGATTTTTAAGCTAAACCCATAGCCGCCTGCCTGACTTTGTTTTGATTATCTTTTCTGAAGCTCTGAACGAATACGAGGATTAAAGCATGTTCTTTTTATTTGATTGTCGCATTCCTAGGTTATTGATACCTGCTGTTGGCTATTATGGCATTATCAGTTTCAAGACGGGTGTTACGTGCCTCCTCTAGTTTTTCATTTGGATCAGCATTCAGTAGTCATGCTTATGGGGATAGCTTGTCTTCTTTGCAGTCCTCTGTACTTGAAAAGGTGTGGTACAAAATGTGCACATTAAATTTTGATTATTGATTGAAATTTCTCGAATTTTTCATATCAATTCTTTTTGTATTGCCTTCTTGCTAGAGTTATAACTTGTTATCTGTATCAGATGTCTTTTGATGTATACCGAAGGTATTCTAATACTATTTTGAGCCCAAATTTAAGCCAAGGCACATTTCCATCAGATATGCTGTCCCCGAAAAGTGTGCCGACTCCAGATAGGGAAATAGGTAATGAAGGCTTAATATATTCTTGTAATTGTGCATGTTCAAGACTTTATTTACTTCTATGTTTTTCTGTTCTGGTGGTATTTGATAAATCCTAATTCTTGTAGATACAAAGATATTTTTTGTTGAGTTTCTAATACCTTATAACTTGTGGTAAATAAAAATAACACAATTAATGTGAAAACGAGATTATTTGATTAATTTAAGTTTCCACATCTATTCATTATGTACTGGTACCTGATTTTATTTTTTGGTCCTTCTTTAGGTGTGAAGTAATTTTCAATTATGTTCTGTTTCTTACCTTGAGAGGTTTTGTGTTCAACGCAATGAGCGAATGATTGCCTTTGGCACTCATTTATAATCCGCACCTCACGTTAACATAAGGCCCTCCATATTTGTCTAACTGTCATCATACCAGCCTTTGCACCGATGTCATTGAGAAAGACATTAGCCTATTAACGTGCATTCTCTATCAGAAGAATTGCTACTTAAACCCAACATTTTCCTCATATTTTGTGCTGTCTCAGTGGAAAAAAAATTGAATGGTATTGTTAATCGCATCATAGCTTCAGAAAAGAAGCAATTTTGAGTTATTGCCGCAAATTTTTTATTAAGAAATTCCAATGTGGGGTGTGATATTTGTTTATAAAGCTGTTAGTCAAGTTTATGAAGTAGTGGTAACACTTTCTGATTTCTAGAGATCTAGAGCCAGCAGAGTGCAATTTACCCTACCTGCACTAACATCTATGTATCAACCACACTGGAAGCCTCAAAATTACTTATCTTTTTAATCTTGATTGGAATTAATCGTAGTATACTTCTAGTGTGAATGAGAAAAAGATGTGTATCCTCATGCTATGGAGTCAGGAAATCAGTGAATAGTTGGGAACACTTGTTTGACCGCTGTAATACTTGTGCTTCTCCTAGCCAATGCTTCAAAATTTAGTTTTTCTTTTTGCTTTTTTCTTTTCTTTTTTGTCTTCACAAATTCCAGACGGAAAACGGCATTGATGAACGTCAGCCCCAATTTTTATAAATTATACTGTGCTTTAGATCAAAGGATTTCATTTTTCAGCAGATGGTATCATATATTTTATTTAAGATGATTTACCACTTTGTCACCTGTCTATATCCATATCAAGAGTAACCTCCTTTCATTGAAGGGGGAAAAATAAAAACAAAATACAATATATTAGGAAGGATAGTAGTTCCTATATAATCTATCCGGGAGATTCTTCAAATTTTAGTTGCAAATTTGCTAACTCTTTGGTTTGCTATTGTATTGATATTTTAGGTCTTTATGAGGATCTGATGATTCCAGTTACAAATTTTCACAATGAAGATAAGGGCTTTATGGTATTGGCTGGTGACGTTTTTGATGTACCAATTAGGAAGGATATAATCCACCGTGTTGTAAGATGGCAGCTTGCTAAAAGGCAGCAAGTATGACTTTCTCGACCCTATTGTTAATTGACAGTCCCCAGAATGATGACGATTTTCTTTTTCATTTTTTCTTGGTAAACACATATGTAATTCATTTTTTATGTTGTCTTTGGTTGATGTGACCCTGTTGAGGCCATTAATTTTGTCACTAGTCAAAAATCCACTTTTTGCTTCGTGATCTTCTTTCTGCCTTATCCCCTTGTGAATAAAAATCTAGGGGTTGCCTGAGAATTTTATTCCTTTTTTCTAAATATAATATTTTTGGGTGGTTTCACTACTGATATTTGTGCCTCGTTTTTCAGGGAACCCATTCGACGAAAACTATTAGTGAGGTTAGTGGGACTGGTAGAAAGCCTTGGCAACAAAAGGGTACTGGTCGAGCAAGGCATGGAACACTGCGAGGTCCACAGGTGAGAGTTTGTTTTGCTTGTAAGGTTTAATAGCCTTTCTCAACATGATAAGGGTGCTAACAGATCACTTTCATTTTCAACAGTTTAGGGGTGGTGCTATCATGCATGGTCCAAAGCCACGAAGTCATGCTATCAAATTAAACAAGAAGGTTCGTCGGCTAGGGCTCAAGATTGCACTTTCAGCTCGTGTAGCAGAAGGGAAGGCAAGTTCTGTCTAGCTGAGAGAAGAGTAAATTTAATATTATTATTATATATATATATATGTATGCATGTATACATTTGCAGCGAATACCATAACCGTATTGGTAAAATAATAGGTTGAAAATAACAATATGCAATTTATATGAAATATTTCATGGCCCTAGGAGTGAATTGATATGGAGGATATGGCTCCATTGACTATCTTATCCTTTTCTCATTAATCTTTTCCTTTTCCTCACCCAATCTACGGTCAAAACATAGCCTGAACATGGGCTGTGAACGTGGACTCCATTTTAAAAGTAGATGGCTAGCAAACATTAATAAAAAAGGTATTAAATATTGTTGGAGAGGTAATTGTGAATCACATTTTTTATCTACAAACATAGTATGGGCAACACATATTTAGTCATCGATCTGTAATTCCATAATACATATTAATCCTGTCAATCCGTGTACTATGAACCAATTGAATCCTTGGTGTAATTCTTTTGTTCTGATTACTATCATGTGAGTATTTCCGTTTCTCCTTTGAAGAAAGCTCATTGAGGTTGCTATTTGGTTTATTTATTTAACCTTATCTGTTTCTAGATTGCATCAGATTTTCAAACTAATTAAGAATACTATGTCAAATATACAGCTTATGGTTTTCGAGGATTTGGAGGTTCCTTCGCACAAGACAAAGAACATTGTGAACTATGTCAATCAATTGGAGAATGCCAAGAAACTTCTGCTTGTTGACGGTGACCCAATTAACGAAAAGCTGAAGCTGGCTACTCAAAATATACATTATGTCAACGTCCTGCCTTCAATTGTAAGTCTCAAACTTTATTTATGTTTAAAAATGTGTAAGTGTTTTTCTTTTCAGTTGGACCATGTTTACCCTCTTATCTGATTCATCTAAGCCTAATAACAATAACTAAAGTAAGGTATTCTTTAGTCAAAGTAAAGAGAGTGCATAGTTTCATTTAGCAAATCAAGCAATCTCTTTTTTCCCTGTCCCTTTTTTTTTTTTTGCCTTTGTTTTGACAAATATTTGAGGACTTAAACTAACTAGTGAATAGAATTGAAGCGTAAAAGAGTGATATACTATAGTAGATCTCTCCTTTTATAGGAATGTACAAATAAATAGAATACAAAACCATAACTGAGGGAGTATTTATCTTTGTACTGGATTTGCTTAATCACATATTTTCCAAATTTATTTTTTTTTGGATGAATTTGCTCCGGTTTTTTGATTCTATAAAGACTCACAATAATATATATGTTTTAATCTTTACAGGGTTTGAATGTTTACAGCATCCTGCTGCACGATACGCTAGTAATGTCACGTGATGCTGTAAATAGAATAGTCGAAAGAATGCATACTCCAATCAATCGCTGATGGAAGCTTCTCCTTCCTGAAACAGGAACAAAGTATTCGTGCCAATAAGATTAAATTTCTAGTTTAGATTTTGTTCAATTTTTATTTCTGACAAACCGAAGAATTAATGTGAGCCAATTTGCAAGGACTGTTTCGGTTTTATGCTAATAGAACACTCAAATTGGCGTAATGTAGATTTGATTGCCACACTGGTTTATTAGATAGGATATTACTGACTTGCTTGTTATTGCATTGTAGCCATGTTTGCAAAAACTAGAAAAATGTACTTTTGAGCTTTTGTTTGGATTTAAGCTATTTTTTGGTGTTACGTCTCATTGTTTATGCTTCTGATTCTCTAGAGAAAGCTAAAAAGAAGCAGAAAGAAAGTGTCTAAAAGAACTTCTACCATCTTTATCCATTTTTTCTTGTTTAGCAAGTATTGCAAGGAGTCCTTTCTTTTAGCTCTCTCGGCGGACGTTAGCAATGCTACCGTGCTCCGCGGCTATGGCCAAGTGGAAGAAAGCGCTGACTAAGATGAACTCTAAGCTACTGAAAAAACACCAGCCTCAGTCATCGGAGGGAATCTATGTTGAGAGAGTAAGTGTGAGGCAACCTTGGACGGGAGCAAAGAAGGCTATTCAAGTGGATGGGGAAGATGCGGGGCAACAACAGGTAATTGAACTAGAATTGGAGGATGATGAATCTCTATTACTTTAAAGTAAGTTGAAATTGACATAAACAATGAAAATATTGAAATAGCAAAACCTTGGGGGTTGTGCTTACAAAAAAACTCTAAAATCGCAATTGAATGTAAGAAAGGAAACGATCTGGATAACTTTGATATCACCAAGTTAAGAAATGTTGTGGGTGAACTACAGTTTATGCCATCAGAAACACAATAGGGGCAGACTATAGGGAGAATAGTTGAAGAGGGTGTCCGAGAAGTTATTGAATATTGGAAATCAGCTATAGTATGCTATATTTTTGGGGCCACTCTTCCATTTCCAGTGATGAATGAATTTATATGCAGAATTTTGGAGAAACTTGGCATTGATAGGGTGTTGATGATGAACACATGAACGTTCTTGGTGAAATTCAAAATTGTTGAAGAAAGAGATGCCGATAAAAGGTATCTAGACATGTGATCTTATGGATAAGATGAGGTTCTATCAATCGAATATCAAGTACAAATGTACTATGATTATAGAATGTAAGCTGTTAAGAAGGAGCGAGGCCTAACCTGCTATCTATACATACCTAGTGATGAGATGAATAATCTGAAAGATTATTTTTATCAGAGTCGACGTTCGAGTGGAACAAGTCAACTCGACGGAAACATGGCAAACCTCTTTCACCAAAACCCTTGAGTAGGAACAGTGTTCAAAAGGTCATCTGGATGATGGACCTGAGTAGGAACATTAACAGTATGCTCTTGGGCAAGTGGGAGATTGAAAGTGTTGTATACCCGGAGAGCCATATGTTGTCTTGAACATTGGATCATAAATGCTACGATGATCCTATCATTTAGATTATATCAAAATTATTGGAATGCTTCTTTATTGTCGACTACTCAGAAGAGTATAGATAAAGATCCCATGGATTACATTTGGTTAGGGGAAGCGGTCAAGATACCTATGGAATGCTCTCAAGAACCGTAATCTTAAAACACGTTCCAAGTCATAAAGGCTGTAAGATGTGGGATATCACTAGCCTCGCCAAGACTTGTTCATGCGTGTAATTCTCACAAGAGATTGACACTTTTCATTGTCGATGGCTAGTATGGTCAATACATGTATGAAGTTTCATATTTTGGGTGAGTATGGAATTGGACGACCCTGTTAAGGATTCCTTATTGATGTAGTCAAACTTGGAGGAGATTAAATACTAGAAGTGCAATACAATAATTCTTGTCAATCACGTCGATCAAATTCGACAGACCAATCACGCCTTGGAATGACGAGAACAATTTTTTTTGTTTTATATTTACTAAAATTGGAGGTCCAAATATAGTTTGAATGAGTATACATGTGTATAAGAGGGCTAGAGAAAACTAATATAATCTCTAAAGTGCCGTTTTAGGTTGGTCAGAAAAATAATTTTCAAATTTCAATAATCGTCATTGACGTATGTGGATATTTTATACTCTGTGTTGAAATTTTCGGTAAACCATAACAACCAATTAGTCGTCATTTTTGCATTATTATAATTTATAACGGATTAATAATTCTGGTAACCGAATAATATACTGTTGACTGTTCCACTTGGAACAACATCCAAACATTAACGAAAAACAAAATGAAACAACTTTTTGAAGGCTCTGAACCAATAATAGTGCTACTCCCTAGATATCATTTGACAATTAACTCATAACTAATGCAAACTATGGTCTAAATTAGCTGGATCACATTATAAAAAGATAGAAGTACACTATGCGCAAAATAAACATATTATTATTATTGTGAGTACTAAAATTTTGACAGTCAAATCTATTCTATTCTAGAACGATTCCATGGATCCCCACCACTCATCAAATAATTGGAGCAGTTTAAAAGAATAATAACACTAATGATTTAAAGGGAAAATTTGCAATTTTAATCCTATATATTAGGGGTGGCTACTTAAAAACAGTATATTCAAACTTGTAATTAAATCCTTTATCTTTCAATTTTGTCGCAATTTTAGTCTTCACAGTGGCAATTTTGGTCCTCCGAGCCAAAAAATTCAAAAAATTGTGGATTTTGCATCTAATTTTGGGGGGTTTCAGATTTTGGAAGAAAAATTGGAGGTTTTGTTAATTTTGGGGGAAAATTGAGGCTTTTGATAATATTTATATATATGTATATATAGACACACAACAACAATATTCAAATAATAATATACAACCATTAGTGATTAAACTTAGCATTTTTTTCATTTTTCATACTTATTTATCTATTTTTATTTATTAATTAAGACTCATAATTTTAAAATTCTTAAAATAATATAAACAAATATTATTAAATATCAATGGTTGTATATAATATATATATATATATATATACAATTTCAAACTTTATAAAAATTATGAAGTACTCCCCGTCTCCATAACATGTTGAGTACTCCTCTATTATAAAATATCTTTTAACTTATTTTGACTCTTATATATATTATTATTATTATTTAAAATTCAATTAAAGTATGACAAATCCATAAATAAATAAATAAATAAGAACATGTGATTATGAGCTATAAATTAATTAAATATATTCCTACTATGACATTTAGATGTGCGTTGAATTTTATTTTTATTATGTGTGTGTATATATATATATATGTATGTATATGTATCATGATTCAAAATTTCTTTTCTTTTCCACCGAAACGCCGTAAAGTTTCTGTTTTTCAACTTACGGAAAAGAAATCACCATATAGTTTTGAAATTATATTGTTTCCTAGAAAACTCTTAATGTTTCTATGGAAATTCTCAATGTTTTCATGGTTTCTATAGAACATAGAAACATTGAGAGTTTGGTAATTTCTTTTAAAAAAGATTTACTCTATCATCAACACATTGAGAGTTTAAAACGATTTTCATGAAAACATTGAGAGTTTGGTAATTCCTTTTCAAAAAGATTTGCTCTATTGCAAATACAACAGAGCTCTCAAATCTCTCAATGTTAGGGAAAAAGGTAAAATAAAAATAAAAATGAAGAGTAATAAATTTAACAATCAAACAAATATTTATTTCATCGAGGAGCGATTTTTTATTATGCGACTCAAGATGAAGATTATTGTATTATTGATTTAAGTAATTTTTTCATATAATTTGCAGATGAGTTTGAAACCATAGTATAATTCATATGAACTTTTTTTTTTTCACACCAACACTTATAGAATTTTTTATTTCATAATTTAAGTTACTAAAATTTTAACAATAATATACTCTGTGAATGCAAAACATGAATCAAACTTACCACTTTTCAATTTTTTTACGACAACACCTTTAGAATTTTTTATTTCACAATTTAAGTTACTAAAATTTTGTCGGTTATATGTTCTGTGAATGTAAAACTTGAATCCAACTTACCACTTTTCATTTTTTTTACGACAGCACCTTTAAAAAAATTTATTTCACAATTTAAGTTACTAAAATTTTGTCAGTTATATATTCTGTGAACGTTAAACTTGAATCAAACGTTATCACTTTATTTATTAGTGTAATTTGATTGATTATTGATGTAAGTGTATAAGCATTTTACACAACTATTATTTTTGCTAGTGAAAAGAGGAAGCAACTCTTATTTACTTCTTTTTTCACAGTTTATACCGTGTTTCTGGCATTTTTCAAAGTTTTCCATGATGTTTCTGATACGTTTCTTATATTTAAGAACTCGAAACTTATCATCGAAACGAAATTTTAATCTTTGATATGTATATATACATTATTTAATAATGCAAATTTATATTAGTTCATGATGCTTAAAAAATGTGAGTATTAACGAGTAAACAAAAAAATTGATACAATAAATTAAAATATGAAAAATAAAAATAAATTAGTTTTGGACATTATTAATAATTGTTTATTATTATATTTTAATTTTCTATGTATGTATGTAAATATATATTTTACCATACTTGTATTTTAGCAAGTTTATTTTAATATTGTGCATCTTAAATACTTTCCCCTAAAAATCAGCAAAAGCTCCAATTTTACCTCCAAAATCCGAAAAATCCCCAAATTCATTGCAAAATCCCTAAATTTTAGAATTTTCTGGCTTGGAGGACTAAAATTGCCAAACTTGCCAACTCCCCTAATATATAGGACCAGAATTGCAATTTTTCAAATTACAAATTATTTTTTAAAAAAAAAACAAAGAATAACTAAATTAAATTTAAGAGTTGAAACAGTCAACCAACAACGCTTATTCGCCATAGTTTGAACCAACTTTTTTGAGTAAGAGTCAAATTCTTTAGGCACAACCTTTCTCTTAAGTTACAGAAATTTCCAAGAACTCTACCCAGCTTAAATCACTTATTACTTCATCATCATATATAAAATCCACTCCAATTCTCAAAAATAAATAAACCCACTCATCAAAATACATCCATCATCACCAAAACCAAATCTCAAGAGTTACACTTCATATTATGGATCATCAGAGAACAAAGAGGCTTCCGCCGCCGGCGTCCGCCGTCAGAAGTTGGGCTCCGGGGAATGGTTATGCGGCGCAGCCTAGGTCTCATTCAATTCACAGAGGTCCGACAACGCTAGCTAGTTCTCGATCCGTCGTACGAGGTTATCGGTATGAGGTGGCAACGCCTGAGAATAGGTTGAGGAGACGGCTGGCTAGCAAAGAGATTGTTAGGAGGGCGTTGACGCCGCCGTGTCAGCGGCCGAGCTTGAGGTGGCGCAATTTCAGGCCCACGCCCACCCGTTTCTCCGTTATGTCTACGGTTTAATCAGCTTCATCAGCCGGTTATATAAACACAAACATAAATTTGACTGACTGGTATTTTGTTGTGTATATCAGAGATTGTATAACTTCCGAATTTTGTTATATTTGAAATATTTATTGTCTACTAATGTCCTAATTACTTGTTCAAATCCTCTGTTTTAATTCATCTGGGTAGCCTAATTAAGTCTCTGTTCATGATGGCATGAAATTTGGAGAAAATCAGAAATTTGTTTGACTTGGCACTTTTCAATATGAAATAACCCAAAATATAATTTGATATAATAATTTACTATATATTTTTTTATTTCGGGACAAAGGGGGACCCTATGAGAACCAACTCGATAGACCCGGGTTTGTAGTCGTGACTCGAGACTAGGTCGTGCTTGTCTTTGTTAGATTAGAGAAAACCTCGTAGGAAACTTGTATTACTGAGTAACATATTTATAGAGATACATGTACTTAGTAAACAAGAAACCCTAACTATAAATAAGGAAAAAATAAATACAAGGAAATATAAGAAAACCTAAATTAACATAAATACTAGAAAGATATGGAAAGATATTATATTATCTAACACTCCCCCGCAGTCGAAACGTGAGACTCTTGAGCGTTGAGACTGGACCAAAGAAATCCGGTCATAGAGAATTTGAGAAGAAGACGGCGATAAAGATAAAAGGTGGCGGCGGCTCCAAGTCCTCATTTTTCAAGGGTGAGCGGCGGCAACTAACAAAACTAAAGAGAGAAGGCGGCGACATAAAATAAAAAGGCGGCGACTCCAAGTCCTTGTTTTTCCAAGGGTGAGCGGCGATAGCATAAACAAAGATAAAGAAAAAAAAACTGCCCTAAACTAAACTAGATAAGGTGCGCCGGACGGGGTCGGCGACTTGAGGATGCGGAAGCGAGAGATCGAGATACCATGGCTCGAAGCCATAGCTCTGATACCATGTTAGATTAGAGAAAACCCCGTAAGAAACTTGTATTACTGAGTAACATATTTATAGAGATACATGTACTTGGTAAACAAGAAACCCTAACTATAAACAAGGAAAAAATAAATATAAGGAAACATAAAGAAACCTAAATTAACATAAATATCAGAAAGATATGAAAAGATATTATATTATCTAACAGTCTTGTCCCTAAGTTTCTCTCTTTAATTTATGTATATTGAGATTTTTTTATTTATTTTTTTAAATTCTGGGGAGGGAGGGATACCCTAGCGACTAGACCGACAGACCCGGGAAATTAGTCGTAACACGGGGCGTAGATATGCCCATATCATCCGATTCTAAGAGAAGATTGATGTCTTCCGTGAGGTTAGTAACAGTCTGGAGGTCCCGATGAAGTCCCTGTTTAGCCAGATAGTCCGCTGGGCGGTTCGCCTCTCGCCAAATGCGGGAAATACGTGTGTTCCAGGGCTGCCTAATCAACTTACGAATGTGGCTGATGGTCGAGTAGTAGTGATGAGCTGGAGTAGATTGAGAAATCTCAGTCGTGGCTTCCCAACAGTCCGTTTCCACGATAATGTTTGGTATCTTTAAACCCCATGCATCCTCCAAACCTTGCTCGATTGCGAGGAGCTCCGCATGCAAAACCGAGTCCGCGTCTGCCCTGCCACTAAAACCATAACCATTCTCCATCAGAGTTTCGGATCAGGCCCCCTATACTCGTGATTCATTGGCATGTGTGAGTATCGTGGTAGAGCGCAACATCAACATTCACTTTAACACAGTCTTGATCCGGCTTAGTACAACTAATATGGATAGTTTGCTCGTCTAAGTCAGCATTCAGCGCAATAACACTTTGAGCTTCCTCAACTCGTCCGCGAAGGTTAGTCAGATTGACATATGGAGTACCTTGAGCATCGCCATGCGTCCACTCATTACGGGCCTGCCACATAATAGAAAGAGTCTCAGCAAAAGTATTATCCCAACAATGACTCCAATCATACCTGTTGATGGACGTGACAAGGTTCCAGTCTATCCACTCCTTATGATTGAGCGAGAAGAATTTTTGGTGATGCCGAGGAGCTACAATTTTGCGCCAAGTTTCCTTAGCCCACGAGTAGTCCCGTAGGGCATGAATGTTGGTATCCTCTGGATGTTTACATATCTTACACGTCGAATCAGTCGTGATGTGACGAAGATGCAATTCGGCTCCCGTGAGCAGCTTGTTATGCCGAAAAAGCCACATTAAAAATTTGCGTCTATATGTTCCTTTCAATTTCCACAGATGGCGTCATTGCATGCGGTCATCATGGGGGGAATCCGTTTGCGTCAAGGCTTCATAGGTGTTTTTACAGGAATAAACACCATTAGGAGCATGTTTCCACACAAGAACATCCGCGCGATTGCAAAGGGGGTCCAGGAAAACCTTCTCCAGATGCTACTTGACATCGGCTGGTATAACATCCAGCTCAAACCAATGCCAGCCGCAGATAGTACTTTAATAGCTTGAAATGGTCCGATTTTGAGTAACTTCGTCGAGAGGAGCGTCAATATGGTAAATAAGAGCTGAATCACCTAGCCAAACATCCGTCCAGAATTTGATAGTTTTCCCGTCGCCGAGTTTCCACGATAAGCCATCTTTCAGAATCTCAGATGCATCCAGAATGCTACGCCACGTGTGGGAGGAGTTACCTCTTGCTCGCATCCGGTTACGGAGCATATATTTGTGCCTGATAATTTGAACCCAAAGTTTGGAATTGTCGGTTAGGAGCTGCCACCCAAGTTTTCCCAAGAAAGAAAGATTAACCATTCTAGTGTTTCTAAGCCCCAAACCACCATTATCTTTCTTCCGACAAAGAGTGTCCCAAGCTATCAAGTGAAGCTTACGCTAAGTCGGAGAGCCGCCCCAAATGAATTGTCTATTGGGTTTATCTACCTCGTCGCAGATACCAACCGGGATAAGAGACGTCTGCATATAGTAAGAAGGTATGGTTGCAGTAACCGCTTTCACGAGAGTCACCCGCCCTACAAGGGCTAGCTGATTACGTTTCCATCCCGAAAACTGTCGACTCACACGATCAACTAAAAATTGATAGTCGTTCTTTAGAACAAGTTTGTGATGCAGGGGAGCTCCAAGATATTTCCCAAGGTCCTCCGTGATATGTAGACGAGCGCGGAAGGCAACACTGCGAGCAATCCAGTGCGGAGTGTTTCGAGAGAAGAAGATACGGGACTTATGGTTGTTAATAGCCTGACCCGACATGTTACAATACCCATCAAGGATGTAAGTGATAATATCAATCTGGTGGGTATCCGCCTCCCCTCCGCAAACATGAGATGCGAAAGACGGGGACCATGTCTAGAAGTAGGCACTGTGCGCCAAATTCCCGCGTCGACTGCATGGCTAATAAGGGATCCTAATTTCTCAACACAGAAAATGAATAAGTACGGGGATAAGGGGTCTCCTTGTCTCAAACCTCACGTAGGTTTGAACCAGTCAGTTTGCTCTCCGTTCCACAGGAGGGCGAGTTTCGCTGAGCTAGTGCAATCCATAATGAGTCGAGTCCAGGAGTCCAGAAATCCCATCTCCCTGAGCACATTTTCTAAGAAGGACCAATTAGTACGATCAAATGCTTTCTCAAAATCAATTTTCGAAATAAAATAACCTTTGGTTCCTTTGATAAGAGACAAACTGTGGATAGCTTCTTGGGTGGCAATGATGTTATCCAACGTTTGCCGGCCCTTAATGAAGCTACTTTGGGTTTGAGGTATCAAAGAATCCATAAGCAGACGAATGCGATTAGCCATCGTCTTTGTAATGATTTTAAGAATCACATTGCTCAAACTAATAGGTCTAAACTTAGATAACTGCATAGAACACTTATCCTTAGGAATTAAAGTAATGAAAGACTCGTTGATACCTGGCTGAACTCTACCAGTGCTAATGGCTTGGCTTACCATGTCCGTGACGGTGTCGCCCACAAGATCCCAACATTTCTGAAAGAAAAAAGGTTGAAGCCCGTCCAGCCCCGGGGACTTAGTCGGGTGCATGTCCCACACCGCCTTCTTGAATTTATCTTTAGAGACCGAAATATTAAGAATTTGCAAATGGGCGTTAGTGAGCTTGGGAAATGTTGAGGTTTGCTGGTACGAAGAGACCTCATCCACCGTACCATAAAGCTTCTTGTAGTAATCAATAGCCATAGTGCGAAGAATGTCAGGATTCGTAACCCATTCACCACTGTCCGATTGTAAGGAGCTAATACGGGCCCGATTACGTTTGGAGGCAGCAGAGGTGTGGAAAAAACGAGAGTTTTTATCACCCGCCTTAAGCCAATTAACTCTTGACTTCTGCTTCCAGATGAGCTCCTCCTGATAGAGAGTAGCTTGATATTGGATAGAGAGCTTAGCCTCCAGCTTTTGGAGAGATCGACTAAACCGAGAGGCCTGGGATTGCTGAATTCCATTGAGCCGAGCTAATAATTCCCTTTTTTTCTTAAAAGTGTTGCCAAAAATATCACGATTCCAATTCTGCATGCAATCCGTTATAGAGTGAATACGGACAGGGATAGATTGATGCGAGGTCGACATCCAATTATTAGAGATAAGTTGTTTGAAATCTGGATGAGTGAACCAAGCCATTTGCATGCGAAACGGTTTTTTCACTCCTACCTTGCATTTTTTACCCTTGGTACTAAGCATAATAGGGCAGTGATCAGAGCCGACTCTTGGGAGGTGAGTAACCATAGCCATAGGATAAGTAGCGTGCCAATCTAAGTTACAAAGGATGCGATCTAGCCGCTCTTGGAGAGTGGAGTGTCCTCCCTTCGCCCAAGTGAAACGAGATCCCACGAAGCCCATATCAAGAAGAGCGCAGTTGTTCATGAAATTAAGAAACGAACTGCTCTTACGAGCATCAAAAGTCGCACCGCCGGATTTCTCACTGTCATTGGCAATAATATTCATATCCCCCGCAAGAAGCCAAGGGCCATGAATGTGAGCATGCAGCTACCTGAGTGATATACGACCAGAGGAAGTCACGAGTGTCGGGGTTAGGGCTCGCATAAATAGACGAAAGAATCCAATCAGGTTTCCCCGGACAATGGATGATAGCGGTAATACTTTGGTCGTTCGCTGCAATAAACTCTAACTGAACAGCTCTCGAGTTCCAAAACATCCATATGCCACCTGAGAAACCTCGGGCGTCAACTAACTCTATCATATCGAAGTGGCTCCGACGAAGAATATACTCGGCTCTATCCCGCTGAGCGCGGGTCTCCATGAGAACAAGAATATCCGGATGATGGGTTCTAAGTAAATCCTGAAGGATAGTCACAAATAACGGGCTACCTGCACCCCTACAATTCCAAAAAATACAAATCATTAAAAAAATGTATTAAAGGGATAAAAAATCTGAACAAGAAGTTCATACCTTGGGGGGTCCTTGACCCTCTATTCCACCAGTAGATATGGGCGACACCATAGTCATGGTATCATCCTGATCGCTATGTAGCTCCTCCAGCACATCAGCGAACTGCTCGTCCGTTTGGCTTCCATTATTGTTGAAGTCTTGAGGCTCCCCTGGATCCAAGGCCACGTTCTGATCTTGTGTACCAGGAGTCACGTGATCTTCCTGCATGGCCATCTTATTCTCTATGTTTATATTGGGGTTATTGGGTTTAGGAGATGTGCCAAATATCATGTCCGGATGGATTGGGTTAGAATGGGGGGTATAGTGGCTGGGGGACATAAGTTTTTGAGCTTGGATAAGTGTTTTAACAGGCTTTTGGCCTTTTTTCATAGGTTTAGCTAAGGTTTTATTAGTGATGGCTGATTTGTTCTTAGTAGTGCGTCCGCCTCGGATGGGCCCAATAGCATCACCTGGTCCAAGACTAATTGAATTATTAAAAATAGGAAAAGTGTTACCTGATTGGATATGAGGTAAAGTGGCCTGATCCACATGAATTGCCTGGGTTGGGCTATTAATTTGCGAGCTGCCTTGGTTTACGGTTAGAACACGGGCCGCTCGGGATGGGCCTCTACCTTTGTTTTCTTTTTTGCTATTTTCACCTGGACCACTGAGTTGGGCCATCATCATGTGTTTGTTGTCAGTTTCATTAATAGAATTATCTTCCCCATTGCGCATATCATCCTCCTGGTAGTCCATATTTATTAGCCCCAAAATATCAAATCTCGACCCAGCAGGGGTCTTACCCTTGTCCTTTATTCCGTTTCTTATTTTGGCTCCATCATCCCTATTAGCTGTTTTAGATCCGTTGGGGGGTTCCATAAAAAGGGTAGCAACCTGGTCCATCTTACCATGGTTAGATGAGTTAATTTTGTCCGAGTCCATCTCCTAATTGACGTGATTATTACTTTTCCCATAATCAGACTTATTTCCTTCTGCATGGTTCTTTCCATAATTCTGATTATTGAAGTCGGCTCGAGCTGGTTTTCGGGCTCGTCTCTGAGCGATCATCCACGGTCCATAGCCATCGGAAGGCAAAGTTTCCGATGAAGAATCCGCTTCTTCTGGCATAGTTCCAGTAGCATGTTGATGTCCGTTAGCATTGGACAGGTTAGCATTGCCGCATGTCTGCTTACGGTGACCGTAGGAGCCACATGTAAAACAAATCATTTGAATACCTTCATATTCAATTAATTGTGGATATTCATTAACAATGATCATCGACGTCAAGGGTTTGGCTAGGTCTAGTTCCACGCATACTCTCGCAAACCGACCCCGGAGAGATTCCTTGGTGTGCTTATCGATTTTGATCACACGTCCAACCTTACTGGCCATCCCTTCCAAGTGCAAGTAATCAAATAGCTCGATTGGGATTTCAGGGAAGCGAATCCAGACCGTTGTAGAATTGATTATGGCCTTTGATGAGCGAAATTCAGGTCTCCATTTTTGGATTGTGAGATAATGTCCCATTATAATCCAAGGGCCTTCCCCGAGCACCCTATCGTAGTCCTCCTTGGCATAGAAACGGACCATGTAGTAACCATGACCAAGGTCCACTGATTCTATGTCATAAGATAACTTCTAGATGACTTTTATCTTGTTCTTGAGAATGGTATAACCCGCATTCCGCCCTAGGACTTTAATAATCAACGCGCGACGATAGGGTTTGGCAAGACGTCTCATTTCTTCGTTCGAGATTGTATAGCGTGGGACTGGGGCTGATGAATCCCCAAATAAGTTCGGATCAATGCGGATCTTACCCCGTTTGTTAACCCATTCATCTAGATCATCCTTCTCATCTTCACCGGTATAGAAGGATCGAATCGGGCGGGGGGTACTCCAGTTTTGATGCAATCTGCCTGATTTCCAGGCGTCGGGCCTGGCCGTGTTTCTAGTGACAAATTTGCCTTCCGCAACCATGGATGTTGCCTGAGACTGTGTAGATTCTGATTGCTTGGGTGGTTCCATACTCAAACCTCGCTTGAATTTTTTTATAGTTCGTTCATCCACCACCGTGAGCGGCGGTGGTTGGCCCGAATTCTCATTTGTCATGCTGAAAGACCTAAGAGAGAAAGCCCGAGTTAGTCTTACTAGGACTTCTCAATGACAATGTATATTGAGATTTTAGGGCCTTGATGTCATCTTATATTTATTATCTTGTACATTGGGCTTGTACCCCCGGATAAGCCTAATGGACTAATGCTCCGAGTTTCCCATTAAGCATTATTGGCTTAATGCGATAGGCTCGCGTTGCTAGACTAATTACCTAGGTTTACCATATTTTGTTTCGCCGTCAATTCTATTTATCATATGCACATTACTAATTTAAATATTTTTCTAAATGTACAAGTGATTTGGATATTATACACATAGCATGTGTATATCAAATGAAACACGATTTTGCTATAAAGAATTCGAAACGGGCTAAATGGATCTGAAGCCCAACTGCCTTAAAACCTTGCATATAAGGCTGAAAAGGTTCATCGAACATGATTTTGTGAACTCAACTGTCAAATTTTTGTTTCCCAATCATCAACCACTCTTGTATTCTTTCCTTTTCCTTTTTTTTTTTTTTGTCTAAATAAATCGTTTGCATTATACATGTAAAGAATATTAAATTATGATAAATTACAATCAACTAAATACTACTATAAAAGCAAAGAAAAACTTGCATGTTTTCGGTAATGATAGAACTCAAGACCTCTAATATATTAGAGTCTCAGTTTCGTTAATAGAGCTATACTTTATCGATGGCACTCTTATATTTGAACATTACGGAAGTAGATATGTCTCTTAATTATCTCAGTACCTACACCAATAAAATGTGGATTTCTAGAATTACGTGCTCTTTGAAAGATTAATTTTGACTGAGAATTTTATGTTCTATGGTGGTAATTTTTTTTAAAGAACATCAGGTACTCTTTTACGTTCTCCCGCCCTTGTAGACGTTTCATGTTATTTAAGGTAATTCTATATCAAATCAAGTTTAATGGTTCGAATGTCTTTTTTAACACAAATATATGTGAAATCACACACAATACACGTTACTGTATAAAAAATAGATATTATGACTATTAGACTTAATTTAATTGTCTATCATTGATTTTTCCATGTGACCTGGGTCCAAACATTTATTGTGGCTTAGGCTCGTGGCCCGTTTAAGAGGGTAACCCAAAAACAAAACAGTGATTTGATATTTTAATTAGTTGAGATTCAGAAAACACATAATATGAATGGAACAATCATAATAAATAAAATGAGATTTATGAGATGAACAAATATTTAAATGCATGGGAACAATCAGAAAAGAAAAAAATAGCTTTCACCGAATTTTGACTAGCTATTTTTGTAGATTTATTGTTTTATAACTTTCGTAATAGTAGACTTTATCATAAGATGCCCACCAACTCTATATTTATTTATTAGTCGGTAAAGCACCTTCAATACATGCGTAGAAATATAAAAAATGATGAGCAAATTTTTAATTTGAAATTAATTAGATCTAATAAAAACTAAGAGAAACAAGGAAAAACATTAAAAGAAAAGAAATGAGAAATAAAACTTGAATCTATATTAGAATGGACAACAATTCCCCATGTAATTTCATGGACCATATATATGGTTATTTTAATATTTTCTGATATCTCATCGAAATATTTCAATCAATATCATAACTATGACATAGTGCGTGAACATCAAATTCATATAACAATTATCTCTATGTCACATTAAAATGATTTGTCACTCCGAATGCTATCTTTATAGTACATATTTATTATTTCTAAATTGTAATTATGCCCCAAAACATTGTCAATGCCCAAGGATTTATATTTAAGAGTGACGTTATATATCATTAGTTATTGTTCATTATTTTTTCACTTTTTAAATTTTGGTAATAATTAAAGGTTAAAAATACATTTGATTTGATTTACGTAATTTATGTTTATCATAACAAATAGATATCTTACCAAAAAACGGTGGTATATATCATTTCATATCTTAAATGAACTCAATCCCTTTGTTTACTTTTTCTATGTCGTATGATACTGACCCTTCAACAGCCACTAACATGCAACCTATGATGCACGAATACTCTTAAAATTGGACTCGTGCAGTATTGTATCCGTATCAGATACGATCGATACACTGCGGACACCGCCCAGATACGTATCAGATACTTTTTAGAATAATCTAAAAATTAAAAAATAAATAAATTAGGATATACCATATCCGATACAAAATTTAAAGTATTTTGACACGCCTTGGATATAGGACAAAGTATTTTTTTGAATATTATATAACCTTTTTCGGTTGAAATAGAAAAACAATAATAACTTTGACCGTATGTTAAAAAGTTAAACAAACAAAAATGAAATTTAAAGAAGCAAAAAACCACTTTGGTTTTACTTCTTAAATATGTTTTTCTTCTCTTACTACACGTGAAGCCTATCATTTACATTTTTATCATTGAAGATTTTGGATAAGAAAGTAATTGTTGGTAGGACCGTCAATTGAGCTGAGCCTACCCGAAACCCGATTGACCAGCCCGCTTATATTTGAGCCGAGCCTAATTGAATGTGAGCAGGGCTGAGTTTGAGCTTACAAATTAAACTCGATTAATTTGTGAGCCGAACTTGAGCTTCATTAGGCTCAACCCAGATGGCCCGAATCCGTAATCATAATTTTAACCTCTAATTTGGTATTTTGTTGTCATATAGCAAAGTTATTTTTAAGTGGATGAAATGCATGTATTAAATAAGTGTAAAATTTTCTCTTAAATTTTTTTTGAAGAACTTTTAACTTTTTCATGTAATCTCATATATATCGAGGAAGACTCAAATCATTGTCGTAGCGATCATGGCTCATTTCATAAAGCTTCGGAATTATACATATTCATTCCCGTAAACTTTTATTTAGTGTATTATCCAAAATTAGTCTCTTATTATGCATTTTATTTGATACCTTTTTCTGTGAGAGAACATGGATGATCTGAGCCGGTCCGAAATATGCCCGAAGCTCGTAAAAAGTGTGAACCGAGTTTGAGTATGGTCAAATGAAAAAGTTTATGAGCTGAGTTTGAATTTATAATAATTAAGCCCGATAGTTTTTGAGTTTGAGCTACCCTACGCTCGGCTCATAAGGCTCGATTGACAGACCCAATTGTTGGTACCAATTGAATGACATTTGCACACCGCAAATAACGAAGTTTTTTGGTTACCTTCAAAAATTTTTGAACTTATAAACAATAAACTAGTGTCAGTATTGAACTTTTATCTATGTTAGAATATATTGACTCAAATTTATTTTTAAATATTATATACATATTCATAACCCTAACGTATCGTATTCAATAATTTTGAAATTTACTATATTTCGTATCTGTATCGTATCGTGTCCATATCCTCGTATCTGTATTCGTGCATCATAGCATGCAGCTCTCTTACATCTGTTCATCTCTTTTATTACAATTTATTGTGACCTCAACACCCACATTCAATATATAGCGCGCGAGATTTTATGGATGGAAATATTATACACTATCGGTTTTTTACCATCATTTTTCACTTTTTCTCGTGACATAGAAAGTATTTGTATTATATTAATTCATCAAAATCCATTAGTTACAAGTTACGACAAATTATTATCAAAACAATAAAAGGTGAAAAGAAAATGTATAAACAAATAGTATATAACATTAATAAGAATGAAATTACAAGAAAAGTGCACAAGGATTGACTTGCCACAAAACCAACTAAATTAACAAATTCTAGCTCGCTCCCGACTTGGTAGAACCCATGTGTATTTTATAAAATAACTTACCAATTATATGGTAAGTATATTACATTCTCCTTATAAAATACACTTGGATACGACCAAGTCGGGTCTGGGTTAAAATTTTCCGTTTAGCAGAGCCTACAAACTCTAACAAAAAATAGAATGGATAAAACAAGCTTGGAAAAGATACTTAGAAGTAATAATCACCAGTGCCATTTTATTAGGCTTTCTTTGTCACCCTTTTAACGAGTTTTAGGTTAGTGATTCTCAAACCAGATAGTTTAAGACACTAGGTGTGGAACACCCCTCAGGATTTAATGACTCGAGTGTAAAGGCCACAAAACGCTTTAGTGGTTATTTTCCTCCTTACATATCCTCTAGGCTAATATACACAGCCCACAACAAACAATTACTATCATCAAAAAACTAAAACTATACCGGGTTATCCGCCAAATTCGACGAATAACACAACTTTGTAACAACTTTGTGAAAGGAGTCTGTTTCTTAAGTTTTCCAAGGCAACTAAATGGTCCATTTTTTAAAATTTCATTTACCTCAATTAATAGAACCATTTTGTTACCTTAACTAGTTCGGTTAGTGCATTTTGTATCTAACCCAAATTGTACCGAAAAGCCACTTAACCAATATATTTGGCCCTTTGTTTTATGCACAATGATGTTGATGAATAACATTTGAGGTGCATTTACATATAATTAAATACAAGATAAAACATGCAATAGAATGTCTATTGTCCAAAATTAGAGCCTTTGTCCCCAATTAGCTAACACGGTACTCCGCATCAAAATGTAAAAATTATATCAGGAAACACAGTGCGAGTCAAATTTATGTAAAAATCATACTAAAAACGGATTAAATCTTCTATCTCACAATTATATTACACAATATAAAAAAGACTATTTATTATTTTTTTTCTTGACGATATTTACAATTCCCAACATATGTAGTATACATAATACAGGTCCGCATGATATACTTCATGCCTCATACAGTGAATCTGGTTCCACTTCGTATCCCCAGACCATTTTCATCTTTTTCCAAACCTCATACAAACAAAATAAAAATTAAAAATGTTATCCTGAAGGGAAATGTTTATATGATTTACCATATCCCTCCATAAAAGTAGAAAAATATAAACATTATTATATTCTCCAATCTAGTCTGACTTCGGCGGACCCCACGAAATGCTGACGTGGCTTACGGAAGGACACGAGGTGGCTGCTGACCATGAAAGCCGTCACGCGCTCCGACACCTCAATTTCCTCCATCTTCATCTCATTCAATCTCTGCACGTACTCCGGCACGTGCACCAGGTCCCATATCACCCCCACCCCGCCGGGTTTCAGCACCCTCACCACCTCCACCAACACCTTCATCCGCTCAGCCGCCGCCGCCGCCGACTTCGGCCGAAACTCCCGCCCCACCGTGTGCACAAACGCCGCTGACACCACCACATCGAAGTTGCCGTCGCTGAAGGGCAGTGTCCTGGGGTCGCCTGGCCTGCTCGCACAGACAAAACTTAATAATTAACAATTATGATAGAACTTATATATATATATATGTAAGTTTATAAAATAAATGTCAAATATGTTTTTCTAGCCAACACATGTAATGCAGTTACTTGAATTAAAAGTTAGCTCAGTTTCTCCGCTTTCCTCAATTGACATCTTTTAATTCAATCGAATCAGGTGAATAACACGTGTAATTATTAAATTTTTATGGAACATGTATCATTGCAACAATATTTGCAATTGAAGAAATTATCCGCGCTCTCCTACCTGCACGTGACATACTTCTGGACGCCCTCGAGGCCAGCGGTCTTGAGGGTGCGGGTAGGGTTGATGGCCCTGGTTTGGGAGTGAGTTCGGGCAGGGTGAAGCCCAACAACCCGGCCGGAGGATCCGGACTTCTTGAGCTGGAGGGCGACGGCGTTGAGAAGGATGCCGCGGCCGCATCCAAGGTCGAGGGCTTGCTTGACGGAAGACCAGTCGGGGACGGAGGAGACAATGCGCTGGGACATGTCCCAATGGAGGGATACGGAGGAGTAGAAAAAGTTGGCGGCGGCGAAGAAGAGGCAGACGGCGGAAAGGGCGGTGACGGAGCCAGTAAAGCCGGCGGCGAAGCGGGCGGAGGCTGGGCCGGGGAAGAAGTGTTGGAGGAAGTAGCAGGCGGACTCGAAGTAGAGAAGGAATAGTAGTGAAAGAATGGAGAAGGATATGGCGTTGATGAGGAGGAATAGTGGGGTCTGCCAATCATCTACGCCGTAGATGGCGTAGATCTGCGTCCATTCTCTTCCTGTTTTGCCCATTATTTTGTGATTTTCTTGGGACTCTTTTTAACTCTGCAATTCCAATTTTGGAGTGAAGAATGAAACTGATTCACACTTAATATCAGATGGGGAAATAAAAGAGAATAAATGGATGATCTGAAAAAGGAATAATTTAGTTTCAACAGAGGAGAAGTACAGTGTCTTATCTCGATTGAAAGAAGTAGCACTGCCTAGTGCCTACTGCCTAGTGCCTACTGCCCCCAGTAAAGGGTAAAGAGAGAGAGTAATAATGCAATAATGTTATGGGGGGGCCTTAATTATAATGGGCAAGTTGAGAGAAAATATACATGTACAAAATGGCGGCTCCTTCGATAGAAGATGAGTCAGTCAATAATAATGCCAGAAATTTAGAGACGTGGGACAGACAGTGGGGGGAATGGAATAGAAATGGTTGTAGTAATCATGAAAACCTGCAAATTGGCAGCTATATGTATGTATGTATATATATATATTGATTAATTCTTTATACTATTCCTGAGAGGGACGATGAAAAATCTTTTGCTTGCTTCCTCTCTTTATTACGTAATCACGCGTTTATGTGATTCGTCACTTTGTAGATGAACATTAACATATAGTATATTGAGACATAGAAAGGAGATATCTAGCGAGTGGGATAGTTTGTTGGTATAGGGATTGGATTTTCCAGGGAGAAAGCACAAACTTTTTTTCCTTCTTTTCAGAGTGGGGGGAGTGATTGGAGGTACGTGGAGGAAGATAATTATTGGCGTTTTATGTATCTATGTATGCTTTCATCTATTTGTGTGTGTATATATATATATACTTGCATATGCATATCGTATAGAGAGAGTTACGGTGATTGTAAAAGAGGAAGAAACGATCCAGGGGGGGGATGGGTTTTGAGTGTATTAGCAATTAGGGATCAAATGGAGTTGTAGGGGTTGACCTGATCAACTTGTGGAAGTCTTCTTAGGCTTGTTTTTATTAGAGCCAGAGACGGAGGGGGGGTGGGGGTGGCCACCGCCCCCCCTCAATTTTTTTTTTTTATATTACTACCTATAAAATTTTTAAAATTTCTATTTTCGTCCCCTCTCAATTTTGTTTTTATTACTATTATCCATAAAATTTTCAAAATATCTATTTTCACCCCCCTCAAGTCAGTCACACGGTTCTACACTTCCATTCAAGATATAAATTAAAATTTAGGGTTTTTGTCCTTCAATTGCATTCTCAAAAATCAAGATTTTGGGTGATGAAAATTTATAGATTTCTCATTTCAAAGACTAAGACTAAGAAGGTATTGTGTTATTTGAATACAAATCTTTAAAATTTAATTCTAATACTTTACTACATATTTCATCGGTTATTCTAAAATTTAGTTTAAAAATATTTTTGGTTTAATAATTCTAACAAATAGATTATGGGCATCTATAAAATAATTGAAATGGTTTAAAGAAGAGAGAAATTGATGATATAGTATAGATCAAAGATAGATATTTCATACTTGAACCTAATTTCTTATTAAATTTTCCCCTTGAATCCTTCGTCTATATGCAAAAAAAATAATGTATAACTATATCACAAAATCTCGCTCCCCCTCGCTGAAAATCCTGGCTCCGTCCCTGATTAGAGGTAAACTTATAATAAAAAAAAAAGGTTTTTATGAGAGGATTCTAGTTCAGATATTATTGATCTCAATCAAAGTTAGGCTATGTTTGTTTGTGTTTTCTAACCCATATTTTTATTTTCAATCTCATTTGAAAATAAAAATACACACTTTACATCATTCTCATCTGAAAATACACTTATTTTCATTTTCACTTCCACATTCTCTAATAATTATATTTCACTTTATCAAATCACACCCACATTTTTCTTTCTCTCACATCTCCTTACAAAAATTCATATTTTCGGCAACAATTGTGGTGTTATAATGGAATAAAATACATGATTTTAATCTTCATAGGCACGTGCACATTTTAAGACTCATTTTGAATATTTTTAATGCTCTTTTTGGAACTGATTTTTATCATTTTTACTTATAAATATATTTAATCAATATATTATTACATATTATTTTATATATATATATATATTATTCACATAATCATTAATTTTAACTAACTCAATCATTTTTTTTAAGAGAAACAGAATAAATATATTAGGCTAAGTCAGCCGCAAGCAAAACCAACACATCCTCGGGGATATTAGAAGAATCCCCGGTAACAAGCAAACGAGCACCACGTGCTAAAGAGTGAGCAACACAATTACCAGTTCTACGAATGAAAGAAAAAAGAAGCAGATAATAACCGAATATCTGAAACTAAAGAACCTACAGAAGACATGTCTTCCGATGGTGAATTAATTTTTTGGATGAGGGATAGACAATCACCCTCGAGAACCACATTACTCCAACCTTGTAGCAACCCCAAGCGGAGCCCATCTACACACGCCAATGCTTCAACCCCTTCAGCCGAACATTGTCTTGCCAAGCATCTTCTTTGCCAACGTAAACAAGTCCCATTCGAATCTCGAGCAACAATCCCCACTCCCACACCTTGCGGGTCAGTAAAAAGGGCTCCATCAAAGTTTATTTTCACCCACTCATTTGCTGGTGGAGACCAATGCAGGCATGTTGTATCTATTATTGGTATTCTTGGATCCTCTGTCAAATTACCAAAACTCTCATGGGAAGATCGAATCATAGAAACAAGTGAATCAGTGGAAATATCGTTATTTTCCATCACCTTCTGGTTCCTGTGATACCAAAGGTACCATAATACCGTAAGAAACAAACCAAATTGGTCTGCATCAAGCTTACCATGGCAGCTTCTGATCCATGCTTCAATCGTATCCTTCCTATCTGAAATAACCTGAATCGGTAGCTCCATAACAGCCCAAATCAGTCGAGCATATGGGCACAACAGTAAGGTATGTGATAAATCTTCATTTTCGGAATCACACCTATGACACCCTTGATACACATCCATTTGGCGTTTTAATAAGTTGTGAGCAGTAGGCAGGGACTGTTTGCATGCTTTCCATGCAAATACTCGAATCTTCGGCGGGACACGAGCCTTCCAGATAAATTGCCAAGACACCCCGATTGGTTTAGGTAAGCTAGAGGACGCGACACCTCTCTTCTCTATGTCCTTGGCCAGGTGATAGGCACTTTTCACGTAAAACGTACCTGATTTGGAGAAATTCCAGACAAGGCGATCCATATTATGACTCGAACCCAAAGGTATTGTTTTGATGATGGCTGCGTCTTCTGGACAGAATACCGTATCGATCAGATCAATATTCCACCACTCTGTTTGTTGATCAATGATAGAACTTACTTTTGCATTTAAGGGCAGAAATCTGTTACAAGTGAATGGGAAAAAATTAGACGGGCGAGGTAGCCATGGATCAGTCCAAATCGACATTCTCTTTCCATTACCGATTCTCCAACGACTACCATGTTTGATGATATGTCGAGCATCAAGAATGCTTCGCCATGTATAAGATGGTGCCGATCCCAAAGAAGCCGAAAGGTAATCAGAATCTGGAAAGTACCGAGCTTTCAAAAGTCTACTAAGAAGGTTGTTTGGGTAATGCATTAATCTTCTGCCCTGCTTAGTTAGCATAGCTAAATTGAATGTCTTCAATTCTCGAAACCCCAGTCCACCGTCTTCCTTCTTATGACACAATTTACTCCAAGCTAACCAATGAGTTTTTCTACTATTCCTGTTATTCCGCCAAAAGTTCGCCATCGTTGATTCAATCTCACGTATCAGAGTATCTGGGAGACGAAAACAGCCCATAGTGTATGTTGGGATAGATTGAACAACGGCTTTCAATCAAACTTCTTTTCCCGCCTGAGAAAGGAATTTCGAACTCCACTCTTCAATTTTCCCCTGAATTCTATTCCTCAAAGAAGCAAAAATATCCTTTTTTGATCGACCTACTATCGCCGGGAGCCCTAAATATTTTTCATGTTTGTCAGACAGTTGAACACCCAGGATAGTAGCTAGACCTCGGGCTAACGATCGCGAAACATTGTTGCTGACGACCAAAGATGATTTTTGTAGATTGATTTCTTGACCGGACGCCAAAGCATACTTGTGAAGAATGTCTTTAACTACCCACACCGATTGTGCATCCGCCCCCATGAAAATAAGTGTATCATCTGCAAACAGAAGATGAGAAATAATCGGTGCACCCAGACAAATACTAACCCCTCTGATTTCTCCTTTTCTTTCCTCAGCCTGGATAAGACAACTAAATACTTCTGCACAAAACAGGAAAAGATAAGGTGAAAGCGGGTCACCCTGTCGGATACCTCGTTGAGGTACTAAGTATCCAAACTGGGTCCCCGTGAGCATGAAAGAATACGTTACAGATCGCACACACATCATAATCAGGTCAATCACCCTTTTATTAAAACCAACCCTCAAAAGAACTCTCTCTAGAAAGATCCATTCCACTCTGTCATACGCTTTGCTCATATCGAGTTTAAGAGCTGCGAAACCCTCCTTACCAGTATTCTTGTTTTTCAAAAAGTGGTTAATCTCATACGCTATCAAAACGTTATCAGTGATAACCCTACCAGGGATAAAAGCGGATTGGGATTAAAAAATAATGTCATTTAAAATAGGTTTGAGCCGATTGGCTATGCACTTAGAAATGATCTTATAAACGACATTACACAGACTAATTGGGCGAAACTGGGAGACTAAGTCAGGTTTATCAATTTTGGGTATAAGTACAATATGTGTGTAGTTAAATTTGGGAAGAAAGGACTTATTATTTAACGAATCAAGCACACACACAGAAATGTCATTACCAATCAGGTGCCAGAAATGCTGGAAAAAAATAGGGGACATACCGTCGGGACCTGGAGATTTGAGTGGATGCATCTGGTTCAGAGCAATTTTAACTTCTGTGGAAGTATACGGGCTGCAGAGAGACCGATTCATAGCTTCTGACACCCGAGGTTGGACCGATTCCAAAACTTCATCAAGGATTGTAGCTGGTGGATCAATAGAAGAAAAAATTTGTTTGAAGTGGTTGGATATCACTGTATGAATCTCATCCTCTTTAGTATGCCATTGACCCTTATTATCTTTTATTTTGCCAATAGTGTTACTTTTCAGCCTAGAGGACGCATTTGAATGGAAGAAACCAGTGTTTCGATCTCCTTCTTTCATCCAGAGAACACGACTTCGTTGTTTCCAAGCTAATTCCTCACATGAACGAAGCTCTTCGAGCTCTTTTCGTGCTTTGAATTCTGCTTGTTTAGACTCCGTCGTGACCAAACCCTTTTTTAAGTCTTTTATCAATTTTTCAAGCTCAATGATACGCGTTTTGCTATGATTAAGAGAAGACTTATCCCAATTTAACAGACCAATTCTACAATTTTTAATATTCATCCTCACTTTCTCACCATACGAATCATAATTAGAAGGATCCCAAGCGTTTTTAATAACATCCATACAATCACTCTTACGAATCCAAACAGACTCAAATCGAAAATGTCTTTTCTTTTTAATAGACTTAGCAACTCTAGCAAGGGATGTGGAAATTAAAACCGGGCTATGATCCGAATGTAAAACATCAATGTGAGTGACCGAGACATTAAGGAAGAGATCACACCATCTAGTGTTAGCACACCCTCTATCCAAACGAGCACGAACTGTATAGGGAAATTCATGATTATTAGACCACGTAAAAATATCACCCGAAAAACCAAGATCATGGAGACCCGTATCAGAGAGTGCTTCCCGAAAGTCCCTCATTTGCCATAAGGGTCTTTCGTTTCGACTCTCCTGTTCATTAGGGGTCAAGATTTCATTAAAATCGCCGCATACAAGCCATGGTAAAAAGTGCCCGACATTAAGCCTACGGAGAAGGTTCCAACTATTTTTACGAAGTGAGACCTTAGGATTACCATAAAAGCCCGTGAAACGCCAGGCAGACGAAGTAGGGGAGGGATAAACAGAGACATCGATATACGAACAAGAAAAAGATTGTAAAATAACATCACAACCCTTATTCCACATGAGATCGAGACCCCTCGAGAGGCCCGTCGACTCGACACAAACACCAAAAAGACCTAATCTAGACTTAAGAAAATCGAAAGACAAAGCATTAAATTTAGTTTCTGACAAAAAAACAATAGACGGGCGGTGACAACGGATCAGGTCCGTTAGTTCTTGAAACTACCTGAGCCCCACCCAGGCCCCGGCAGTTCCAACTTAGGATATTCATGAGGATCGGCTGGGCTGCCCAGCAGCCTCAGCCATAGACTCGGGAAATTCTAAAATGCAGACATGAGATCGCTTCTTTACTGGTTCCAGGACTTCCACAGGAATGGGAGAAATATCATGCATTTTCCTTTTCAAAGATTTTGGAGTGAATTTTTTTGAATAACCCTTTTTTCTTCGAGAAGACACAGATTTGTGGCCGTGACGAGCCGGAGACATAGCAAATTGCAAAGGGATATTGATTAAAATAGGAGATGGGGGAGGGGCGTTTGTTTCAGAAATCAGGTCACCATCTCCATAAGGCTCATTAAATAAGCGCCGTTGTGAAGCGGGGGGGGGGGGGTTTGGTGACTGGATTATGACCTGAATAGCTTGTGTTTCTCCGGTGGGGGATTGGACTGACCTCGCGATAACAGGATGCACCCTGAGGGCATCAATGGTGTGATCCAAATCATGGGAAGCGGAGAAAGGGCGTTGATTTTTATCACCAGGTGAAACAATCTTGACTGGAGAAGTAATCATAGGAACCAGGGACCCTACCGTAAGCGAGTTAAGATAAGTAGGGGAGAAGCACCAGAAGTGCCCTCCATCTCACAATCTGAAATTGGCTGTTTATGTGAAGCATTATGGGTTTCAGTACCCTCTGATTTTTGGACCTGAGCACGAACGGGGAGTTGATGATCATGGGGTCGGGAATCCTTACGCCACGTCGTGGCAAGGGAGCTCCGGGAAGGGTTCTCATTATGCGGAGAGAATGCATCACTACCTCTTCGCATTGAGCGATAATGATAACTCATTATGGATGGGGCCCGGAGTGAAGGACCAAAAGGAAATTCTTTGTCGGATTTTTTAAAAACATCTAACTCAATTATTTTACACATCATCAAATCATCAATTTCAATAATTTACAAAAACACAACCAACCATGCCATTATTTTCACATAAAAATTAAAAAACTCGTTCTCCCATATATTTTAGAAAATAACGGTTGAAAATGAAATGAAAACACATCCAAACATAGCCTTAGTGATCAATCAAGTGATTATTGTAATTAAGTTGTTTCATAAATTATATTTGGAATCGATTAAATCGGGAGATGTTAGAATTTTCTCAAATATTACTTGGTTGAGTTTTATTTTAATTTATAAAGTGAATAAATTATAATTATTATATAATTATTTATAAAATAAGTGCATCTATATATACTTTAGGTTTGGCTGACCTAATTTTGAACGAAATTTTGTAAAGTTTGGATATTGAATGACGAGTTTTGTTGTTCCGTTGAATAAGGAGTTAGTCTAGGCCTACTATATATAGATTAATTATTGTCCATAACTCAAAAGTGTTATTTCTATGTGAGAACTCCATAATTGTTTCAGTAGCAGAAAAGTATCAAAACTCATATTGTTTTCTATAAAGCTTTTATTTCCTAACAGTGTTCTTCTAAACTCAAATATTTTTGGTCAACCGAAGTCTGAAGTAATTCAATAATATGGAGGATTGATCTTATTTGCATAAATGTTTCCTTTTTATTCTCAGTTTTTGGTCTCATTCTCTTTTATAATTCTTTATTTTAGTTTGGCTTTCTTCTTCTCGGACTAAATTTTACGAAATCTTTTGCTTTCTAGTCAAAAGATCAAACTTTTATGAATTATTCAAATTACATCCGTTATGATTAATAGAGTGGAGAAAGTCTTTCATAATAAATTTACGAGTTTTATCTTGTATATAACTTGAGACTAGCATTAATTCCGTGCTATAAAAATATTGAAACAAAGGGTACTATAATCTAAAGACCATGATAGTACACAAACTAATCATAATTAAAAATTAACATTAGCTGTTACAAACTGTTCATTTAGTATTTCTCTCTATCTTTATAACTCGGTTTTCCTTTTGGGATAATAACCGACACCCCCCTCAGTTATGGGGTGATGTGCACTTTGCCCCTAATTTATTGGAATGTGCACTTTGCCCCTTCTCACTTATCATAAAATGTGCACTTCACCCCCTCGGGCAGATTCGGGCACCACACTTATCATAAAAATTGAACTTTTGTCTCCTGACTTATGTGTTTTTGTAGCACTTTATCCCCTGATTTATGTGTTTCTGTAGCATTTTACCCCCTCACTTATGTATTTTGTAGCACTTTGCCCCTGCCCGAGCTGCCCGAGGAGGTGAAGTGCACATTTTATGATAAGTGAGGGGGCAAAGTGCACATTTCAATAAGTTAGGGGGTAAAATACACATCACCCCATAACTACGGGGTGTATGCTATTATCCCTTTCCTTTTCTTCTCTTTGAGTTGGTGTAGGGCATTATCCGTGCCATATCTTAAAAATAGCACTACGTGACAAAATACATTAGGATTTTATGTTGAAAAATTGCATACCAACTATTTCAAATAAGAATTATAATTTATAAATGCTCGGAAGAGTGGTTGGTATATCTTGAATGTATTGACTTATTTGACAAACCTGTCAAGCATTTGCTGGGATAATTGAGTATTCATTCATAAAGCATCATCTAAGTATCGAGGTTCTTTTCTCATTATTATTTGAAATTTTTTCGATTATGTAATTAAACTAATTATTATATACCTTTTCCTTAAAAAAAACTAAGAGTAAAGAGCATTTTGACTCCAACTTATATCGTTGAGAGCACTTTAGTCCTTAATATATTAATTTTGATGTTCAACTCTCTAACCTATGTAAAATGTGACACTTCAGTCCATTGACTGTGGTCGACAGAATTTTTTGGAATATTTCATCCAAGTTGGGATGCAAAGTGCGGAACTGCGGATATTGTGTAATGAATGAGAGAGCGAGGTGCACAAATATCACATGATGATAGGGTGCAAAATGCACAATTTTAATAATTTCAAACAGAATATTCCAAAGATTCTACAGAGGACGTTCAAATGGACTTAAGTGTCACAGTTGACAAATTAAATGTTGAGTCATTGCTTGTCAAGATTAATATATTGAAAATTCAAATGTTCTCAATGACGTAGATTGTGGTAGAAAATGTTTTCAAACACCCACCCCAAAAAAAAATAAATTATAATTTAGTTTGTGCATATGAAACTACGGAGGCAGTCAATCTCGACATTATCAATTTAACTGTTGAATACTGGGATAAATAATTTGTACTTTGCTAACACATATTTATTCGTTCTCGACTAAAATTATCTTGTACGATCATAAAAGTTGATTTAATATCATGATTGACTTTTATTGGTAAATTGTTTATTAAAATCCCGACAATGCTCCTCATTAGGTTCCGCTAATCAAGGCCAATTCTTAGTCAATGCAAACCAAGTCGACAGAGATCATTTCGTTTCTGAGTTTTCGTTTTCTTTTTCCTTTATTTATTGGAAGATTTTATTTATTGGAAGATTGTTGGTTTGAAAAAAGAACCAAGTTGAAAGATATGTGACTCTTGATCGATTGTTAAAAATTCATTTATGATTAACAATCAAATAAAACTCAACTATAAACTTTAAAATTCGATAATAATTTAAATAAATTTGGACTATACTTTATTCGGTTCAAACGGTCTCGTTTACGACCCTACCCGCCACGTCTTCTTGATGACATTAAATTAAAGATAGAATAATTGTTTAGTGCACCAATCACCGGCTTTCTTGATTTAGTTCTTTGAAAAACCCACCGTACGGTTTCTTTTGAACGAGTCACTGTACGAATTCATCTTTTTTAATTTTTTTTCCCCGTGTTTTGGCCCCTTGTTTGCTTTAAGCATGATATTAATTTGACCGCCCAATCTCAACTTGACTTAGTCTATCTTAATTACATGTCACCCTTTAAAGTAAATATTTTGTTCCCCACTACTGATGATGAACGTTGAAAATTTTGGATCCCTAAAATTTGAAAACTATAAACAAATAAAATGTTGAAAACTAATAAACAAATAAAATGTTGAAATAGTGAGAAAAAGCTACCACGGATGGAATCATTTTAGAGGAAAAAAAATTCAGCAAAAAAAACTATTTTTAGGGATGAGAAATGTGATGTTCATTTGGGGGATCTATGTTAGAACAAGTCAAATGGTTCTAGTATCTATTTCTCTCACACAATAAATTGTATTATACGTATTATTCCCACACATATTTGTCTGAACCAGATAGACACAGAATACACATTCATACCATTGGATTCAGTTTGGCGTAATCACTCGTGTTTGGGTGAGTTTTTTTAAAAGGATAACATGCAATTATTATGGAATTGATATGAGTGTTATTTCTTTTTTTGAGAGAATTTTGTTTGGCTTGGTATTTAAATATAATTTTTCATAAACATATCTTAGTCAAATTCACCAATTTAAACTTCGAAAGAATGCATAGTCAATCTTATTTTACTCGTAGCATTATTTTGCATAAAAATATGTAATTAATTTGACTCCCAATATTGAGAAATAGCCCGATGCAGGCCTTTCAATCAACAGATGAACTGTTAAATTTAAATAGTAAAAATCTACTTTTCCTCTTTGTTTGCAAATTTTTTTTCGAAAATTAGCAAGTTTTTCCAATTTTTACAAAATATAAATAGAAACTTTGAAGTTTTTTTTATGAAAACAAATTTGATAGCATATCATCCCAATGTATTTTTCAAAAAAATTTCTCAAATATTTTTTTTTTCAAAGATGGACATGTCATCCGATTTAGGCCTAATTGCTAATATTGCCCCTGAAAATATAGTTCCACCCCTAAATCTGATAGAAACAAAAAATAAGAAGATAAATTCATGCGAAATAGTAAATTTATCTTTCCTCTCTCTCTCTCTCTGTGTATATATATATATATATATATATATATATATATATTAATTAATTAAAGCGGCCCCTTTTTTATAATTTAATCTAGACAAAAGGAAATACTCTGACTCGACAAACTCGGACCGATAATTTTTAATCATGGGTCACACAGTTCTTATAAGATTCCAAATAAGGAGACTAAAGTCATAACTTGTGACAGTCTAAAATTGAACTCATGATCTCTCATATGAAAGTAAACATTGATACCACTAGACTAATAAACCTCGAGTGATTAAGGCGGCCCTTTAGACAAACATAAAGAATAAGAAAGTGAGAAGATAATTGATAAGTAGCAACATTTTCAAAGGGGAGAATTAAAGGCCCAAAGGGGTAATGCCAGTTGTGAAGAACGCGGGAATGCGTAAAGCAGCCAAGTGTTGAACCCATCGGAAAGACCATTTTTGATGGCCGCGTTACTGATGAATATTGCCGCATTGACGGTGGTATATTTAGCTCTTTAGAAATAAGTTTGGAGAAAAAGTGGAAATTTATTTTATGAAATATTAGTTTACACTAGATTTTAGAACAAATTAAATTCAAAAACATTTTATAGAGTAAGATGTAACGTTTTATAAATTTCAAAAGCATCTTTTAGATAAATAATTCCAAGATAAACTAAAAGAATTGAAAAAAGGAAAAAATGGCCTTTAGACTTAGGTTGGTAGAATAGAAGACATCAATAACATCATAACCCATGTTTTATTGACAAAGAAACGAATCCCAACCTCATAGAATTTATTATTATTATTATTATTGTTATTATTAGTGTTAATTATTATTTATTTATTTATTTTTGATCTCCCAAATATCGAATTACTTTTTACAAAAATTCACACATAATAACTCGAGCTCGAGAGTCGAAACATGCTTAATGTACTCAACGACTGCATAAAACGCGGTTTGTAATAACTGAATTCTTAAATAATGCTAAAAGAGTAGCAGATATAGATAAATAATAGTAGTAAGGCAAGTCATGCCAAAAATAGCATACTTTATTAAGGTGTAAAGCACGAGAAGTGGTACTACCTTAATGCTCAATTAAATTTAATAAAACTTGTGATCTAATCATCTATGTTACAACTTACAAGTTTATATTATAGACAAATAATTCCTAAGTCAACTAATTATTGTCATTTTCAAAGCTGTGCGAAAGAAAGGTCTCCTAATCGGTGCCCCATAATCATTTTATACTTTTGTCGAAAACAAATACACAAATACTATTACATTATGAAATTTATTGAATTCTGAAATATTAGCATTAGTTTTATTTTAAGTTCGATGCTTATTCAAATCCGATTAGACCCAACCCAAATGAAAAACAAAATAAGTATATAAAGCTTAATGTGACACAACCAACTTACACGGAAACAAAACCAAATATACCGTCATTCTCCACAAATTTTTCGATATATTTTCTAAAAAGTACATTTTCCTGTAACGTAGTTTCTCAAAACAATAAAAAATGAAATCAAATAAATCCTTAATTATCAAAATGCTACTTCCAGTCCATGCAGCCCAACTCCAAGTAAAAGTTTAAATCAGAAGCATGTGAATGTAGAGCCAGTCATGAACATGTTCTTAATTTGATCCTAAACCAACAAACGCAGTATTAATGGCCTTAATGACCCGTAAATACAAATATTATTGCTCGATTTTACCATAAAAAATTAACTATAAGGGAATAGTCAGAATGAGTCATTTACTAGACTATTATTCGATCAACATGAATAAACAAGATTGAGTAATACATGTTGACAGGCCAGTCGATCTAAGTTCAATCTCCGACTTACTATGTACAATAGTTAGGCCGCAGATTATTTATGCTATATTCTGGTTCTGTAGATTCCCTCTTTAGCATATAAACTAAACACAGCAAATTTACCTCTGTAGAGAAGCAGATTTGCAGTAACTCAGCCCTTGCGTTGGGAAAATATTGAGTGTTTCGATAAATCAAGAAATGAAGAAGAACTCTCATCAGTAACTCCCTTTCCCTGCATTGATTGTATGAGTTAATATAACACGCGTCGAAAAGAAGAAATAACATAACACGCGTCGAAAAGAAGAAATAACCTGTAATTTATTGCAAGAAAAATAAAATTTCTCAATGTCAAGATCAGCTAAGTCACGCTTAGGCTCTGTTTGGTTTTTGGATTTTTTTGTGCAAGGAAAACGAAAATGATTAGAAATAAAGCACAAAATATTATAAAATAAATTGAAGCTCACATAATATTCTTCTTTTCTTTTTCCTCACAAAAATCCAAAAACCAAACATAGCCTCTGGGAAGGCAAACCTTTAACAGTGGAGGCGACACATGCACATACACAAACAAAATTGTTGAATTGGCCTTACATTAAGAGCGAGAACCGAGATAGCGTCCTGACACCATCTTTGGTTTCTAGGCAGGAGAAGAAGCCTCACAAGTTAGATGATTCCCAGCTAGCATAAACAGCTCCAATTAATTTCTCATGCAACTTGAACCCGGAACAGGCAATAATGCCTCTATCAAGGCCTTCTAGGTATATTCCTCTTGAAAAATCGAGTGGGCGCCCTCCTGCATCAGTGACCATTCCACCAGCCTCTTGCACAAGGAGAACGCCAGCTGCATGGTCCCATATTTTCTCCTTGTATCCAGATCTTGCAAATCTCATGTAAATTTCAGCTTCTCCTCGAGCTATGGCTGCATATTTTACCATGCTATAAACACGCAACGGCTTCTTTCTGCATTTGAAAAGTGAAAATCGGTTAAATGATAGTTAAGGCACCTCACAAGCAGGTGTAGCAACAAGTGTATCAATCTAAATCCTCTCTAAAACTTCCTGATACACGTACGGATGTTTGAGAAGTGTATACACAGGTGGTGAGGATGTGGAGAGAGAAAAAGATGCGGTGTGCAGAAAAATCTGAAAATTCTCTTTCCACATCCTAACAGCCCGTATGGCTGTATATACTTGTCACAAATCTATGCATGTAACAAGAAGTTTTAAACGATTGTGTTACAGCGAATTTGGACTGCAAAGGAATATGAAGAGGCTGATGTGGTGTACTATTTCTCATTATCAACAAAAGAAACTGATAAAATGAACAAAAAGAGAGCAATGCCATGGAGATAGATCAATATAACTATATGGAACGAGAGCTTAACTTGTTTATAGGATTTTTTTTCCTTAAATCAAAACATGAGACTAGACTAACTTAGATAATGCATTTACAGACCTTAGCCCAACAGTGTTGGCAACTCCAGCAGTAAAGGAATGATCTGAATTAGTTTTCTCCACTGGTTCACAGAATGTTGCTAATGCAGGATCATCAACAGAAGACACCCGTATGAGTTTTGCAGAATTTGGCCACTCAAACATCATATCACGATGAATTAAGGGTTGCATCCAAGATTTTCCACTGCCTTTCGTTGTATACATCACAGATCCCACTTCGGCCGATGATATTTCCGATACACGAAGATTTTGTTGACTTTTCCTGTTTAGGCCATCATCCTTCACTGGATAATTAGGGCAACCGAGTACTCCAAGTACTACTTCTCCATTATCAATCATGGCAAGAGCAACAGCATACTGATCTCCACGCACGAACCCTAGTGTTCCATCAACCGGATCGAGGACCCAATGCTGACCTAGTGGGCCCCCAGTTGAGTTACATTGGCTGATAGCATTGAGAATTTGTGAAGTGGTTAGTGCTTTATCAGGACGTTGGAGACCAAATCTAGGCGCCTCAGCCAAACATTCATTTACGGCAGTAACAACCATAGCCAATATAGCTGATGATTCAGATTTGGATAGAGTTTGAACATCTTCTTCAGCAACAATGGAGATGTTTTCGGCACCAAAAGCTTCTGAGAGCATCCAGCTTACTGTTGCTTGCACACTCCAATCTGTTTGTGCAGAAACTATTGAGTTAGGTACATTAGACACCACAGATTCAAGTGCTATAATTTGGTTTATATAAACCCACATTCACTTAAGGTCAATCATAGATACTTGGCTCCAGAATCTCTTATTAACATGTTTAGTCTTTAGAAAATAACTGGGTTATGGTGAGATTTCTTTTCAAATATTGTTGTTTAGAAGATTAAACAGCTTGATGTGAACAGGTCCCTATAAAAACCATTAGTCTTCAAGAAAAGGTCAGGTAAAATAAACAGAGATTTGGTTGGAATATGGACAGAAGAAACCCCCGAACTTCAGAAACTGAATTAGAACCTCAGTAATCATGAAGTGTGTGAGAAGAAGCATTTCTGTTATCATATATCAATATATCATCCTTTACTTTGAATGGATCCGTTTATCTTCTCCTAGCCATGCAATTTCCTACTCTCGCACAGCTGCATATCTAAGAAGTTATAAAAAAAATTCACATTCTTATGACAAAGTAAATAAATCTTTGAATACTGACCAAAGTTAACAAGTTAAGAAAATTGGCACATCAGTAAAGTAAAGGCCTTGACAATCATAGGCTAAAGGTCAGGTAAAATAAACAGAGATTTGGTTGGAATATGGACAGAAGAAACCCCCGAACTTCAGAAACTGAATTAGAACCTCAGTAATCATGAAGTGTGTGAGAAGAAGCATTTCTGTTATCATATATCAATATATCATCCTTTACTTTGAATGGTTCCGTTTATCTTCTCCTAGCCATGCAATTTCCTACTCTCGCACAGCTGCATATCTAAGAAGTTATAAAAAAAATTCACATTCTTATGACAAAGTAAATAAATCTTTGAATACTGACCAAAGTTAACAAGTTAAGAAAATTGGCACATCAGTAAAGTAAAGGCCTTGACAATCATAGGCTAATTTTTCTGCCTTGGCAGGAGCTTCAAGCACAAGTTTAACTTTGATGAGACGAGGTAAATAGGATGTTCCATAATGGTAAACAAGATCGTGTGTAGTGTTAGTAGATCTTTACCGAAAAGGCATACAGTAGCATAAACAATAAAACTTGATGAAATTCTTGTCAATTTTGCTGCATATCCCATCCCCCCCCCCCCCCCCCCACCCCACAAACCCACCCACCCACCCACATAGGCAGTGGCAAATATCAGTCCAGGTTCTTTATTTATTGGTAAACAGAATAGCATACCAATCGACATATAAACACGTAAAATTGCTTTGGTAGGATTAAAAGGAATGAATGGAAGTCCATGAACTAATTCATATTGTAACAAAGATATTAAGTATCATATCTAAACAAGATAAACTTTCTGATATATACTTAAGAAACATATATCTAGTTCGAACTTCAACGTATAGGAACTGCTGATCAAGAAAATATATCATTAACTTAGACACAACCATGAAATTAAACAACCTCACCAACTACTTTGACATTAATATAATTATAAAATTAGTTTGTTAACTTACGCCAGCCTATGCTTGTCACTCATCCTAAGAAACTGAGCAAAGACGAATATTGTCACTGTTTCCTATAGGATCAGATATATAACATGACTACAGGAGGGTGAGCAGAATTATTAAAGTGTTATTTGTAAAATGATGATGCTGGATCTTGATGACTTGGTTTTTGCTCATTTTTATATACAAATGGCCTAAATATATTATTCCACATATATATTTCTCTAAGTTATAAATTAATAGTACACACCAATCACAAGTATGAAGCATTAAAATAATACAGTTGATAGATCCATTCATCATAATTTTTTGCCCCACATTAATTTGTATGCTCCGAATGACGCAGAGTATCTATGCACCACACAACAGAATAAACTTCAAATATTCAGGTAAGGTATCACTGTCTTAATTCCAAGTCCTAAGCACTATATTAGCAACTGCTACCAAGATATCCAAGTAAGGTTATATTTTTAGCATCCATTTCCATTCAATCGAAACGGTAGCACTGCCGAAGGCTCTCATTCGGGCTTTACGACCTCGAAAAGCATTTGCAGCTTCTGCAATCAAGTCTTGTTTTCTCACTCATTTCTCAGGATAAGCAGAAATACAAGTATTCTATCCAAACACGTGCAACACTCCCCCAAAAAGAAAAAACTCAAAACCCCCATTATCAAACATCAAAATTAGAAGAAACCCAAATCATAAAATGCTGATGATACAAAAACCCACAATACAGAAATAAGAAACAAACGCAATTGGACTCAAAAAGTACCCAATTCACGAAAGGATTAGAGTACCTGCGACGGTAACAAGGGAATCGTCATCTTTGGACTTCACCTGATCAGAATTTGTGGAAATCAATTGTTTTTGCACCTTTTCGCACAGGAAACATGCCATATGAACCACTCTAACGGCCACATTCAACTCTTTAGTGTATTTCTGATTCTCCATTTTTGGTCCGAGTTTGAGTATTTGGGATCAAACCCAGATGAAAACCGAAGGAAATGTGGTGTTGCAGAGAGAACCCACGTCTTAATTGTGAAGTTTTTGGTCTTATTTTAGAGATAGATGATGATACATGTTAGAGTGCTTGAACCTGTACGAGAAGCGGGCACAGATACAATCGGCATTTTGTTATTCTATGTTGGCTGGAAATGTTGGCAGGAAATGGAGTAAAAAGCATTTTGCACCCTTAAAATGTTCTTTTTGTCACATTACACCCCAGAGAACCAGAGAAGCACACGCTTTGAGCTCTGAAATCAAGATTTCTTTGGCAAGTTACACTTCACTTCACTGTCCCAGTTGAAAACGAAAAGGGACAAAATTATTCGAAAAAGGTAAGTTTGTAATGCATTGTGGTTAATGAGATAAAAAATTTCTTTATTTGACAGCCATGAACCAAATTTTTCAATCTAGAACAGATTTTACAAAACTTCGAGTCTTGCAATCCTTTAAAGTATTTTGAAATTAAGTTGAAGGACGAGCCAAACTGCTTAATATTTATTTCAAAATTGGTCATTAAGAGCTCTATTCATCAACATAACAAAAGAAAATATTTATCTGTTCGATTAGTTTTGAAACTCGATAATTGAGATTTGTACAAAAAGAATTAAACGTTCGAGGGAATTTTTTGTCACAAACATTTGCTTATTGTTGCTATTTTTTTTTTTTTTGATTTCCCAAGGTATCCCCACAGCCGACCGCCGTGAGACTAATCCTTCGCCCCACTGTCAGCGCACTAAGCGGTAGGAGGCTGGCCAAGGAGTTTTTTCCATTCACAAGAGTTGGGATTCGAACTCCCAACCACTTGCTTAAGGGACGATGCGCTGAACCACTACGTCAACCCACTTGGTTCTTATTGTTGCTATTGCATCTGAGACATGAAATCAATTTTTTGAACATTTTTGCCCCTTATTTTTCCTCATACACACAGTGTACTTAATTGCTAATAATTGAGAAAAGGTGCAACTTACCAAACAATTCTAATTTCAGGGTGCAATGTGTCTGTTTTTATTTTTCGAGGGGGTAATTGCATAAAACCCCCATGTGTTATTTCGAAAATGCTATAAACCCCTTGTGTTAACAAAATAGGTTAATCACCCCCTTGTATTCTTAAAAAGTGTGCAAAAAAGTCAAATTCTATTAAAAAAACTAGCGTGTTTTTCATGTTTTTCACCTTTATTGACATGCTCATTTGTCATTTATATACATTTCATACTTTATAAAAGGTAGATAATGTTAATTCACCCAAAAAAACACATATTTTCTTGGGATAATTGCATAAAACCCTCTTGTGTTATTTCAAAAATGTTAAAACCCCCTTGTGTTATTTTGAAAATGTTAAAACCCTCCGTGTTAACGAAATAGGTTAATCACCCCTCGTGTTCCTAAAAAGTGTGCAAAAACTCCAAATTTTGTTAAAATGATAGAAGAAAATATGTATTTTTGGGTGAATTAACACTATTTACCTTTTATAAAGTATGAAGAGTATATAAATGACAAATGAGCATATCAATAAAGGTGAAAAACATGAAAAACGCGCTCGCTTTTTAATGAAATTTGGCTTTTTTGCACACTTTTTAAGAATACAGGGGGTGATTAGCCTATTTCGTTAACACAGGGGGATTTTTAGCATTTTCGAAATAACACAGGGGAGTTTTATGCAATTACCCCTATTTTCTTTTATCATTTTAACAAAATTTGGCCTTTTTGTACACTTTTTAGGAACGAAGGAGGGGTGATTAGCCTATTTCGTTAACATGAGGAGGTTTTATGCAATTATCCCTTTTTTGAGGGTGTAAACTGCCAAAATATACCTTTTTGAGGATGCAAACTGCTTTTTTACTCTCAAGAAATGTTTGGGATTTGGGCTTCCTTTTTTTTTTTTAATATATTAGGGGATGGAATCTGCAATTGTTATTTTCTTAGGGTGTAAATTTGTAAATTAACCAAATTAAATTGTAGCAAGTGGTGGTCTAGGACCTCTTGGTTCTAGAGCTAATTTTGTTAATTGTTATCAAGAACACATTTTAGTTATGTCATTATGCGCTTCTTACAAGTTATCTTGTAGTACTTTCAGAGTTTTAGTAAGTCGTTGTGTGACATTACTATTTAATCACAAGTAAAATATATTCCTCTTTCATACCTAAATTTGTTTTATCTATGCTACGATCATTTCCTATTTATCTTTTTCAAATGTAATATCTATAATTATAATCTATTAGTCTATTGATCTACTTATTTGATATTTTATAACAAATTAAATGAATCATTTTATTTTTGAGTCAGTTTACCCAAGGATTAAAATTTCGTTTCGATGATAAGTTTCGAGTTCTTAAATATAAGAAACGTATCGGAAACGTCGTGGAAAACTTGAAAGATGCTAGAAACAAGGTAGAAACAGTGAAAAAAGAAGTAAAGAAGAGTTGCTTCCTCTTTTCACTAGCAAAAAACAATAGTTGTGTAAAATGTTTATACATCTATATTAATTATCGATCAACTTACACTAATAAATAAAGTGGTAACGTTTGATTCAAGTTTAATATTCACATAACATATAACCAACAAAATTTAAGTAACTTAAATTGTGAAATAAAAAAATCTAAAAGTGTTGTCGCGAAAAAAATAAAAAGTGGTAATGTTTGATTCAAGTTTAGCATTCATAGAGCATAAATTGATAAAATTTTAGTAACTTACATTGTGAAAAAAAAATTCTAAAAGTGTTGTCTTGAAAATAATAAAAAGTTAATATGGATGATACCATGATTTTAGACTCATCTGCAAATTATATGAAAAAAATACTTTAATCGATAATACAATTATCTTGAATCGCATGATAAAAAGTCGCTCCTCGGTGAAATAAATATTTGTTTGATTGTTAGATTTATTACTCTTCATTTCTTCTTCTTCTTCTTACCTTTTTTCCTAACATTGAGATATTTGAGAGCTCTATTGTATTTGTGATAGAGCAAATCTTTTTGAAAAGGAATTACCAAACTCTCAATGTTTCCATGGTTTTCATGGAAATCTTTTTTGAAACTCTCAATGTGTTGGCGATAGAGCAAATCTTTTTAAAAAGAAATTACCAAACTTTCAATGTTTCCATGTTTTCCATATTCCATGGAAACGAACATAGAAACCATGAAAACATTGAGAGTTTTCATGGAAACATTAAGGCTATGTTTGTTTGTGTTTTCATCATGCTTTTTCCATTTTCATTTTTATCTGAAAATGAAAATACACAGTTTACATTGTTTTTAACTGAAAATATTCTCATTTTCATTCTTGTTTTTACGTTCCAGAGAAATTTCAATCATTTATTTAAAATTACATTTCACATCACTTATCTCACATTTTCTCTCACATCCACCTATCACCATCTTCTCTCTCTCTTCCACCCATCAACATCATCTCTCTCTCTCTCTCTCTCTCTTTACCATCAAATCCAACATTATTCATCTAATCATTATTTTTCAATCATTTCATACATCACACTCACAAATTTCAACTATTTTCAAAAACACAACTAAACACACCTACTTTTTTCACACGAAAATCAAAAAACACGTTTTCCCATATATTTTAAAAAATGACGGTTGAAAATGAAATGAAAACACATCCAAACAGAGTCTAATAGTTTTCTAGGAAACAATGTAATTTCGAAACTACATGGTGATTTTTTTTCGATAAGTTGAAATACAGAAATTTTTTGGACGTTTTGGTGGTTAAAAAAAAGAAACTATGCCCCATGAGTTTACCTTAATGTATCTTGTTTCGGTAATGGATCAACCAAGTTGAGCATTATACAAAATATTAAAATTTATTTTGTTTCAAAAATAAAAGCCACATCTAAAAGTTACATTATCTTTCTTAAATTTGGACACTCGAAACTGAGTGAAGGCCAAGTAATTAAGCAAGCCCAATATACACATAGTAAAATTAGGCACTATAAGATGGCCCTTGGGCCTCAAGGCCGTCAATTGAAATTTCTCTAAATATCATTTAGGGGAGACCAAAAAAAAAAAGAAACTCATTGGCCAGTCTCCTACCGCTTAGTGCGCTGACAGTGGGACGAGGAGATTAGTCATTGCGATCGGCGGTAGAAACTGTGGTGTAAACCAAAAAAAAAAAAAGAAGAAAATTTAGAGGAGACCATGAGAACTAATGGGATTAATTCTGGGTCGATTATTTGGGCTCAAGCCATGTGAATTACATAGTCCTTTCACCTTTTTTCTTTTTTCCAAAAAATTGATCATTTCATTTTAAAAACTAGTAACTCCAATAAAGTAATTAACATCGTCAATTCATCAACACAATTATCTTAAAGGATTAAACATCCCAATCGAGATACAACAGATACCTGTACAAAATGATGATAAAAAAGATTAACAACTAAAAAATTAAAAATATCAATATATTATCCATCATTGTCTCCATTAAATTCATAGCTCAAATGTAAAATATGAATGATGGTGCTCCAACTTAGAATGCTGAAGATAATGGTGGCAACAACAATGACAAGGGCGGACCCTCCAGCAAGCAATCATCGATAGAAATGACGAAAAAAGAGAAGGCGCGCGATTAGAATTTTTAAAGAGAATGAATATATAGATTCTTTTGAGATACAACACAAATCATTATATTTTGATCTTAGTATATATCCAAGAGCATTACATGTTTTTGGCAAATATCTTCATGCGATGGTGTTTATTGATCAATCGTAAAATTTACTTATTTTAGCACTAAGATATGAAATCTCGTGTCTATTATATTACTCATCATTGTATTGCATTAATTAGTTATTGATAAAATACTATAATAGTGTAATTTATCGTTTCGTAAAAAATTACTGCTTAATAATATGATAAATAATCTCAAAACCCTAACTATTTTTCTTCTCCTCCTCTTCTCCGCCGATGATGGTTTGGTGAATGTCGTCTCCATTACTATTGACTTCATCACCATCATCGGCGGACTGGATTGGAGCACTCTCCTTCCAGCTGTGTACCCCACTTCAAATCTGATGAGAAGGAGATGGTCTAACGAGACAGATGAATCTGACGAGATGAAGACGGACGATACATTAGTTTTTATGTAGTTTTTTAGATATTTCGTTTAGTATTTTGTTTTTTCTCTCGTATGAGAGTTTGCTTTCTCTTTCGAATGAGAGTTTCGTCTCTCTTGAATAAGAGTGTGGTCAATTGCACATGAATTTTCTTGTGTTCGTTTGTTAGTTCTTAAAATTTGTCGTCTTAGAGAAACTTGATATTAATTAGGTGTTTCAATTGTTATTACTGCATCATTAGAGACAGTCTAAATTGTATTGTTCTTAACGTTGTATATATTTTGTTGAATGAAATATAACGAATGCTATTCCTTAAAAGGAAAAAAAGAAATATGATAAATAAGAAGATAAGTGGACACCAAATTGTGGCCTAAATTAATTTTGCCTTAATAAGAGAAATTTAACTTAGATTGGATTGTAGGGTTGGCAGCACTATATATGTTATACACGCCAATCTTGACTGAGGTCTGCCATTCAAAACTTAGCATTTAAAATGTGTATGATCTACATACTACACGTCTAACTCCAAAATAAAATGCTAATCTAAGAAGAATTAAACATATGGACGGCCAACATTTATGTGCTACAATTTATTCAAGAAAATTAAATATTTGCTCCTTTTGTCACAAGAGAATTTGCATTCATGTATCTATCACTTTCTTGGCACTGCGTTACCACACCTTCCTCTTAAATGCAATTTGGTATTCTTTTCCTCTGCTCAGATAATTCAAATGCAACCAAGCCTCTTGGCCTAGTGGTATAAGGCTATCACTGGGACAACTTGGGGTTGACTTGGTGTGCTCTCAGGATCGATTCTCAGCGTTGTCAAAATAATGATTGACCAGCGGTACCCACGCACCTCAAGCAGGAATTATTCGAGGTGCGCGAAAACTGGCCCGGACTCCCCGTGGGAAACCAAAAAAAAAAGATAATTGAAATGGTGGATAGAGTAAATTGTAATAGTCGGTTTAAAAAAAAAATTAACCTGACCCGACATGTGCGGGTTGACAAAATATCAAACCGAAAACGCATAATTATCTTTTCAAACCGAGCGGTTCGGGTCGGTCGGATTTAATGGTTTAGCGGCCGGGTTGGCGGGTTATCAAATTATAGTTATAATTTTTACAACGTAATTTTAGTTATAACTAGTAAGTAAGAAATTAAATATTATACTTGTTGTACATTTAACTAAAAAAAATTGAGTTGGTGAGAAATACACAAATAAGTGGTGTTATTAATTAAAATTCATATTATCATGATTTCTAATGAGTGAAAAACTCTAAAATATTAATAAAATTAATATTTTTTTATAAATTTATCATCAAAATATACATATACATATAAATTTTTTGTTCAAATCAAATAAAAATAAGTGTTCAAATGAGTCAATTTGTTTGCTCAAATAAAAAATAAAGTATGTTACATGAATATGAATAAACCACTCTTATTAGAGAGTATATATGCATATATAATTTTCAAAGTTTAGTATTAATCTTTAACTATATGTACTTATACTTGTAACATAAATGAGTTAGGCGGGTTACAATTATTAAACCCACCACCCGACCCGAAAGTGGCGGGTTGCAATATTTTCAACCCGCCACTATTATTTAATAATTCTAAACCGACGGTTTTTGGGCGGATCGGCTCGGGTTGAGCGGTTCGGTCGGGTTGAGCGGTTCGAGCGGGTTGGGCGGGTTTATGTACACCCCTAACATTTGGTTTATTTCGACTATAAAATTGTAGATGTTAAGCTAATGTCCACAACGCAATCGTTCAAATTTGCACATCTCGTTATGAGATAATATAATTATGAGTTATACGTGTATTTTAATTGTTTACAATATGCTTTCAAAATTTCACGAGTCATCAAGTTCTTTTGTATTTTTTTCTTCAAAGAAATAATGATAATTTACTTATACGATAATTATGAGTTATATGTATATTCAAATGTTTACATATGCTTTTGAAATTTCATGAGTCCTCAAATTCTTTTGTATTTTCCTCTTCAAAGATAATGATAATATACTTATACGATAATTATGACTTATATTTCAAATATCTACATGCTTTTGAAATTTCACGAGTCCTCAAGTTTTTTGTTATTTTTCTCTTCAAAGAAATAATAATAATTTAATTATACATTTTTATTGTCTATTATATATTCTATTTTGCCCTAGGAGGTTGATTTATATTTATGTTATAATGCTATGACGCACGGATACTTCTAAAAATGACCCAGTGCAAGATCATATTCGTATCATACCTGTATTTGATATGGATAATTCCCGGATATACCGTATCCAAAACATTTTTGAAGTGTCCGAAAATAAAAAAAGAATTTTTTTTTTTTGAATACCGTATCCTAGACAAAATTTGAAGTATTTGCTACACCTTGAAAACTAGACATGGTATTTGTTTCAAGATTGTACAATACTTTTTGGGCTGAAATAGGAAAATAGATAATGTTTTTAGTCTTTTCTTAAGAATTAAAACTTAAAAGTTCAACAAATAATAAAGAAATTTAAATAAGTAGGCTAAATTTTATTTATGTCGGTGAATTTATTGAATCAAATTTATTTTGAAATATTATAAATATATATATACATACGTATCACCAACGTATCGTATTCTACAATTTTGAAATTTGCCATATATTTTGTATCCATGTTATATTTTGTGGATCAACCCACGCGGCGATGAATTCTTCCCAACTTCCAAGTGCACCTACAAAATTCAACAACGCCACTTTAATTCTTGTTTGAATGGAAATTGGTGTGAATTGTGCCCCTACACTCTACATTCCTCAATCAAATCATTTTCATAGTATTCACTGAAATGGGACCAGAAAAATAAATTCCTTTCAGATTTGATAGTTTTGATTTTTTTCTCTTATAAATGGTATATTTGGTGTACAAAATAGTTTGTTTTAGATGTAATCGTTGTTAAATTACAAAATAATAAGGATTATTTCTAATTTACTTCTTGTACTATGCACCATTCGCCTTTTTGCTGTGTTACTTTACTAATGTATCAATGTTTATCAAAATACTTCAATTAATGATTTTTTTTCCAGATATTGCATATAGTACTCTAATACGCCTTCAATAATAAATGTAAAAATTAACAAAAATAGTAATATTATTATTATTTACTCACCCTCCTCTCTTCCCTCACTGCAATCTGTTATTGACCATATTAGCAATTATTGATTATCTATTTCAGAATTTGATATAAATATATATATATATATATATAAGTAATTTTCAGATAGGATTTAAATGAGTGAAATCCTACATTTAAATCATTTGAAATTGTTTGACATTAAACTTATTAAATTTTAAATGTTAAAATTCCTATCTTGATTATTGTAATCTTCAAATTGAATAGATTATTGATTTCGATATAGCTGGACAAATCGGAATAATTAAAAAGAAAATTAAAGTGAAGGTAGAAGTATATGTTTATTCAATTTTTTTTTTAAAATTTATTGTTAGGCCAATCCGGTGGATTGAGTGAAAAAATAGTGACTAGACTATTCTATTACACGATGATCGGGGGGGCACTCTTCTAGTTGAAGATAATATAAATAAATATATATATATATATATATTATTAATATTTATTATTATTATTAAGTGGTAAACTAGAATTAACCCAAATAAACTAGCTAGTTAGATTAAAACAAATTAATTTTTTTTATATGAATTGAGTGTTGAATATCATACAATTCTTCAATGACACCATGTTAATCATGGAAAAAATCATTTCTCATTATTCAAACCGTTTAGTATATCAACACATCATCCAGACCGTCTAGTATGGAGAAGATCTAGTTCACATAAAATCATAGGTCAAAGGGAAAATAATTAATTAAGGGAAGTTTCTTGAGCTGGCCATCCAGTCATTTAGGGAATGAGAACCGCTGGTACAAAGCATCAAGTTATGTATTGGACGAACTGTTAGGTAAGTGATCCATACCTTATCACATGGTATTTCTCAATACGTATAAAGATCGATTCATATATTGATGTAAAGAGATAAACATCAAGTACAATATATATTGATATGCTAAAAAGTATACTATTAAGGGACCCACCTATTTTGATTACCTTGTTACCTCGTGATATGGCGATACAAGCGGATGCATATCTATTTCGATAGCATATGTCTTTATTATGTTGTGTACGGTATAGACGAACGACCCAAGGGACATAAGGGCCATATTTGCACTATAGATCCATATCGAACCTTGAAATTGCAAAACACTACAAGATCCGTGTGTTCCTTCCATTCGGGTAGGGTTGATCCGTACCCGACCCTAAAAAGTTACGATCCGGATCGTTCACTAATAACACGTGGTGATATTTGAGGAGAACATCCAGCTGGCGAAATAGTATTCGTACAACGGGTATGGACACTATAAATATCCGCATTTATGAATGAAGAAGGAGGGACGACGATATTTAATACATTCGTTAACCTACTCATATCTTCGTATTCAGACTAAGATTGGACAGTACGATCCTTTATATAAATTTGGATAGCACGTGTTATGAATCATCTTCACGATAGAAAATTCATACATAAATTAGGAACTACGTTAGACTTGATCCCTAAGTGGTACGTAGGCAGCCTGATTCGTCGGGTGCAGTCTATAATCTTCATTTAGTTGTATTTCGGTTCGTTTCACGAGGTCATATATCTAAACTGAGAGGGTAGGATTAATTTCCGACCTAGATCATATATATATATATATATATATATATATAATGTTAGAGTAGAACAAACAAACTGCAAGCTCGTTTGCTTTTTAACAAGATGAAATTTATATATTTTTATGAAAAAAAATCATATTTCTTCATTTCTATCCGCTTAAATTTTCTGAAGTTACGATTTAGTTTGGAGAAATTTACATCCATCCCCCGTGAGATTTTGGTCTTGATATTAATGTTTTACGAGTCTCAAGTGTTTTCAAAAACCATGATCTTTAAAAATAAATGAATGCAATTTTATTTTATACGTGTGTTTCTTATATTACTTAAATTATTGTACTAAAAAAAATATTACTTTAATTGTGGTAGTCGGAGGACATTCGTACATAACATATTGGAAAAAAAGTATGACTCTTAATAATATAAAGGGCGAAAATGTGAATTGAATGTTTTCGCAAAGCCATAGGTATATGTAGACAGCATGCACGACTTTTCAATATGCAAAGTTTTTATAAGAATTAAACCGTCCAAAATTTGATTCGAAACTCGTCATTGATAATATAAATACTACTACCGATCAACTTGTTATATACGACTAAGTTTTTGGAAATAGTATTCAAAATGCATTATTTTCTATATTTTGAAAATTATATGTAGTCTTTATATTATGTAAAAAGGTCCACGATTTTATGTACTCTCGCATATCGTTTTAGAATTATGAATTTTGTACACATGTCAAAGTAAAATGTTTTATTATATTAGTAAAAGAGGCCTTCAGGATCTAAACATTGGTCTCGTTTTCTAACTCCATTATTTTTTGTGAGACTATGTAATTTTTTCATGTGTATAAATAATATATAATTAATTTTAGAGTTGTTTTGTCAAAAAATCAACCCTCAAACGATGAAAATGTCAATCTTATTAGACGCGCATGGAAGCAAATTTCCACATAGAATGTCTTCCATACACACTTAATTCTATCTCCTCTGTCAAAACTCAAAACCCAATGGTCCTCTCTTCTACTTCTGTTTATCTTTTCCTTTTTAATGTATGGTTAATTTTTTATTTTTTAAAAATGATAATTTCTTTCATTAAACTTTTCATTTGATCAGATAAAATTGACATTAGAAATCTCAACTACTACTATTAAGATAAAAAAATGGTTAAAAGATTCGGATAATGTTTGATCGACGTAACAATTTTGAAAGTCTTGAAAGCTAGATAGAAAATCTAGTCAATAGTCACATTACTTTGAACTAAAGTATTTAAATCTTAGGAATTTTAAATTTATAATAATAAATCATTCTCACTTGTTTGTATCATTTTCTAATTGTTTTGAATCCAGATCTTTTAACAATTATTTTGTGTTGTTTTCAAATTATTATATATTTGAAATCCAATTAAAATGAAATTGTTTGAATTTTCTTACTCTAGATTTTTCCAACTGAATTTAAATGGTTTTATTAAAACGTAACCTTAATGTGTAAGACATGCATTAATTCACGGGGACCGGAATTCACATTAAAGGACAGCAATTATTGTACATTAGATCCCTCGTACGCTTTCTTGGCAGGTTAATGGACATATCAAACTTCATTAATCACAACAATTACACCCACCAACTGCACCCGACAATTGGCAATCGTCCCCCGGCCTACTTTTATAGTCAATTTTTGAAAAATTCTACTGCACATCTAATTTCGTAAACACATGTGATTAGTTAATCATCTCGTTTTGAATTATACTTGAATTTAAAATCGAATTTGAATTAAAATTTTCTGGTATATAATTTTCCGGTATATATTCAAGTACCAAAATTTTACCTCTAAATCTTTTATTTTAATTAATTACTTTTTTGTTTGTGGATTACACTTGAATTTAGTTAAACGAATTTGAGCTAGAATTTTTCGATATCTAACCACGTACCAAATTCTTTTTCTAAACCTTTTCCTTTTGTGTTTTATATATACTTGAATTTAGATAAAAATCGAATTTGAACTGGAATTTTTTGCTCTATCCAAGTATCATTTTTTTTCTTTCTAAATCGTTTCTTTTTTTAATACTGAATAATATTTGAATTTAGCTAAATCAAAATTGAGCTAGAATTTTCTGATCTATCCAAGTATCAATTTTTTTCCTACATCTTTTCTTTTTTGAATATTGAATAATACCTGAATTTAGCTAAATTGAAGCTAGAGTTTTCTACTCTATCCCAAGTATCAATTTTTTTCTAAATCTTCTATTTTTTTCAATGGCTGTCACATCTTGTTTTCTACGTGGCAAGGTACCAAAATTTTGTCATTATAATTTATAACCATTAAATATAAAGCTTGTGCTATACCTATAAAACTATGGTGTATACAGGGACGGAGTCAGGAATTTTATTAAGGGAGGGCGAGATTGTTGTGATATAATTATATATTTTTTTTTTGCCAGATAGACGAAGGATTCAAGTGGGGTGCGCCCCCCGCGGTACGGTACGCTATATTTATGGGAGGAAATATAATAAGGAACTAGGTTCAATTATAACTTTTGATATACTTTATACTCTTATATCTCTTTCATTATAGCCAGGATTTGGATTTGGAGGGGGGTGCGAACTCAAAGAACAGAGAGAAAGCGTGATATTTTTCGATGTTGAGGGGGGCAAAATTCAAATATCAAAAATTTTATAACGTAAAAAAAAAAATTCAAAATTAAAGGGGGGGAGGGGGCGAGCGCACCCTCTAGCCCCCACCTGGCTCCATCGCTGGGTGTATATATATACTATTTTAGCCAGATAGAAGAAGAATTCAAGGGGGGTGCGCTCCCGCGATACGGTACGCTAGATTTATAGGGAGAAATATAATAAGAAATTAGGTTCAATTACAACTTTTGACATACTTTATACTCTTATATCTCTTTCGTTATAGCCAGAATTTGGATTTGGAGGGGGGTGCGAACTCAAAGAAAAGAGAGAAAACATGATATTTTTCAATGTTGAGGGGGGGGCAAAATTTAAATATCAAAAATTTTGGAACGTAAAAAAAATAATTTTTCAAAATTGAAGGGAAGGGGCGAGCGCACCCTCTAGCCCCCACCTGGCTCCATCCCTAGGTGTATATATACTATAATATATACAAAAGCACATATATAATTCTCTCCTCCCTCGCTAAATAAATTAAGCTGAACCCCACAAACCTTTATGCTCCCAAAGAAGTTGGAAAAAATAAAACTCCATTTTTGTGAAAAGAAGTGGGTGCTCTTTAATTTGTCTCATGGTTTGTTTCTGTTTTCTGGTGGATCAGAAGAGCGTTGTGCGGCGGAGTAAGCCGGTGGCGGGGACGTGTTCACGGTGCCGACACGGCGCCACGGTGGCTGACATGCAAACTCTAACAAGGTTTTGTTACATCCCGTTTTATTGCAAGTCTTGGAAGGCCATAATATGTTGTTTTTGTGGGAGTGTTCTTAAATCTTACAGGTGATTTCTTTTTTTTTTTGTTGTTGTAAGAACAAGAGTATATATCTGGAATTGTTCTTAATTACCGGTGATTGAGATCAAGAGTATTGGGTTATTGTTTGCTCTCTCCGTATTTTGTAAATTGTAATACGTACTACAAGGATTTAGAAACTTGATTTGTATTGTGTGGGTGTATATATACATCTTATATGTATATGTAATGATCAGGAAGGACTTTTGTTTCTTTATAAGGAGCATGAATGAAGTTCTCCGGAGTCCGGATGTAAGTTTTTTTATTTTCCATTAATTTATCAAAGAGAAATTAAATTAATGAAACTCATTTTGCAAAAATTGGTGTCGAAAAATTTTGTGGTCAATAGCATGGTTTAAAGTTTTTTTTCTTTTCCACCTAAACGTCCGAAAAGTTTCTGTTTTTCAACTTACGAAAAAGAAATCACCATGTAGTTTCGAAATTACATTATTTCCTAAAAAGCTCTCAATGTTTCCAATGTTTCCATGGAAACTCTCAATGTTTCCATGGTTTCCATGAAACATGGAAACTTTTATGGAAACCATAGAAACATTAAAAGTTTGATAATTTATTTTCAAAAAGATTTGCTCTATCGCCAACACATTGAAGGTTTAATCAGATTTTCATGGAAACCATAGAAACATTGAGAGTTAATTAATTCCTTTTCAAAAAGATTGCTCTATCGCAAATATAATAGAGCTCTTAAATCTCTCAATGTTAGGGAAAAAGGTAAAAAAAAAAAAAAAGAAGAAGAAGAAGAAGAAATGAAGTGTAATAAATCTAACAATCAAACAAATATTTATTTCACCGAGGTGCAATTTTTTATCATGCGACTCAAGATGAAAATTATTTTATTATCGATTAAAGTAATTTTTTCATATAATTTGCAGATGAGTTTGAAACCAATGGTATAATCTATATTAACTTTTTATTTTTTTCTCTCCAACATTTGTCGAATTTTTTAATTCATAATTTAAGTTACTAAAATTTTATCAATTATATGCTTTTTGAATGGTAAACTTGAATCAAACCAGTTTTCATTTTTTTTTCACGACAACAATTTTAGAATTTTTTATTTCACAATTTAAGTTACTAAAACTTTGTCGGTTATATGCTCTGTGAATGTTAAACTTGAATCAAACGTTACCACTTTATTTATTAGTGTAATTTGACCGATTATTGATAAAGGTGTATAAACATTTTGTACAACTATTGTTTTTTGCTTGTGAAAAGAGGAAGTAACTCTTCTTTACTTTTTTTTCCACAGTTTCTACCTTGTTTCTGGCATTTTTCAAGTTTTTCATGACGTTTCCGATACGTTTCTTATATTTAAGAACTCAAAACTTATCATCGAAACGAAATTTTAATTACTCATTAGCGCTTAAAAATTTGTGGGAGTAGATGTTAAGTTGTTTCAGCGCCCACCATTGTTTACACTTCTTTTTGTTCCTAGAAAATCGGAGAGGATCTTCTATTCCAAAATGGTGTCACATCATTGTAGGATTGACAAGTGTTCATTTAAAAAAAAACTGTTAATAATAATTCAAATTAAATGGACACTTGTCAATCCCACATTGATGTGACACTATTGTGGCACATCATTGTGGGATAGAAGATCCGTTCCAAAACAAAATTCTCTTTCCAGTACAAGAACTTAGGTGATAAAAACAAATACAGTGGTACAGAAAATAAGTTCGACTTATATGGTCGCCAATGAGAAAATTCTTTTAGAAAAACTGAGGCAACTATAAATTAATAGAATGATATTTAAAGTTGTCACTAATAACATGTATTAAGCGATAATTCTGTACCACAACGGTGTTAAAAAAATTGTCCAAGTTTGTAATTATAGACAACTGGTGACATTATATAAGGACAATGTAAATATAGTTACTATTTATTAAATCACTCTTGCTAAATCACTACAAAAAAGTAGGGGTGATCGCGGTTCGGTTTTACGGTTTTTTTTATTAATTTCAAACCAAATTGCCAAGTGCGGTTTGGAGGAAATAAAATTTGAAATTGCGGTTTTGTAAATCAAAACCGACTATGCGGTTTGGTGCGGTTCGGTGCGGTTTGGCGGTTTTTCAAGTTATTTTACATTTTGAAACTAAATAAGCAAACAATGTTTGTCATAGTTTTGTTAAACTAATTAATAAAAAGATAATGATAATTCATAACTAAGAAAATATTTGCCTGGGAAACATTTATCAAAATTAAACTCCATGAATCATTAAAAAAAATTACTAGTGTCATTACATATTATTATATAAGAGTATCATACGTTTAGAATAGGAAAAAGTAGTATTATATCACTATAAAAATCTATTTTACACTGAGTATAAATATAATATGTACATATTTTACTATATATATAAATATATCAAACAAATGCATACTTATATATAAGAAAATGTCTTAATCTAACTTGTATGAAAATAGGACAAGAAATTTGTATATAAACAAGTAATACAAAAAATGACATGTTGTAATTGTTTGTTTATTAAAATTTGTGCAGTAAAATCTACAAAAGGATATTGTAAATTGTATTATAAGGTTATAAAACAATAGGAAAATCTAAAGCTACATTGCTATTACAAATAATTGTGATAGTTAAATAAAACAAATGTCATAAATATAATCTATAATATTTTTTTTTCATCAAAACTCTTCAAGTGTCTATTATATCTATATATAAAAAAAATAGAACACTGAAATATCATAAGATATTATCACTTCAAAAGTCTCAAGCACAAATGTTGATTCAACATATTATTAATCATGTAAAAGATATAACCATATCAATTCAATAACAAATATTAAATAAAACAACAAATATGAGTAGTATTACGAGTAAAACTTATTAAAGGTTCAAATTAAAAAAGAATAATAAGAAATATATATATATATATATATATATATATATATATATATATTGGCAGTGGCGGTGCGGTTCGGTTCGATTTTTTTAACACTAATTTTGAAACCAAACCGCATAAGGCGGTGCGGTTTTCATTTAAATTTTAAACCACGGTTTGCTTAGAAAATTGACAAAAACGGTTCGATTCGGTGCAGTGCGGTCGGTTCGGGCGGTTTTGCAAAACCAATGCTCACCCCTACAAAAAAGTAACACATTAATGACAAATTGTTAAGTGACAAAATCAGAGTTGTCATTAGTTATAACTATTAAGTGACAAGAATTTTTGTTTGACACAAAAATAGTTTTCACAAGTTTAGTAGTGATTAGAATTGTACACAAGTCGTCATTTTTGATAATTAGTAACAAGAAAGTTGTTGTCAGTTGTTAGTGAAAACTTAATGACAATAAATATAGTTGTTATATGTATTGCCACGTATTGTCACTAAACACGTATAACTAATTGTCAATATAGTGACAACTTAAAGAAAACAATTGTCACTAAAAATTATTATTGTGATAAATAAAAAATTATTATCATTAATTATGTATATTTAGTGAGAGTTTTAATATCATCACTAATATAGAAAATTTTTAGTACCATAGCGTTTAAAATTAATGAGGAACTGAAAAAAATGCGCTAACCACACTGAGTTTGTACGACGAGGACCCTCCCGATGCTCTAGTTTAATTCTTTGAAGTAAATTAATCTAAACTAGATACAACCCCTTGCCAAGGCACGGGATACTGAATATTTAAAAATATATATCTATTATTACATAATCTACAAAAAAACGTAGTACATTATTGGCAAATTTAGCAAAGAAAATGTTAAAAGATAAAATGAGAGGTAGCCATCATCATTAATAAATTGCCTCAATTTTGTTGGTTATCATTGAAAAATTTAATAAAAATGGAAAAAAGAACAAAGTAAAAGACAATTTAGATAATTTGAACGTAAATAATTATGATGAAAAGGATTTTATAATTATTGAATATTAATAAAAATCCTTAATCTAAAAATAAAGACAACAATTTTCCAATTATGCAATTCAAATAACAAAAAATGAATAAAGTAAAAAAGTTAATAGAAAGATCAAAATTTATACTTAATTTAGATTTAGAAAATAATGTGTTTTATTTATAAAACAGAAGAAAGACAAAAGGACAATTGTCTTTGAACTATCACTATAACATTGTTACCATAACGACAAATTTCAACATTTTTCATTTATTTCTTCATACAAAAATAAACATTTACATGCATATTTTTATTTGGTTGGATTAGTAATGGTAAGATAAATATGTACATGAGACATATTTACTTGGTTGAAATGTTCACTGAATAGTATAGAAATATATTGAGAAAAACTATATAAGTATGACATGCCAAAAAAACATAAATAAAACAATAACTTATTTAAGAACTAGTATGCAACCTGCTACGCACGGTTTAAACTAATTTCAATTAATAATTTAAATACAAAGTTTGTTTTTTGTAGAACTAAATTCAACCCAATATTGGTATTATACTAATAAAATAATAGATTATTTTCACAAACATAACATATTTGTAAAGACATCAAAATAGATACAGAATGATACATGTGAAATAAGGAATAAAAATCAAGTAGAATAAATGACAACATCATCCTCAGTATATTAATAAAAGTTCATAATAACTTTAAATATTTATAAGTTCAATAATTAATCAATACTTGTACAAATTTTCTCAAAAAAAATTCAGCATAACACAAAAGCGATCCAAACTAATGATTTGGTATTTGATAATATAGTCATACTTCTCAAAGTTAATCCTGCAAAATTAAAAAGAGGTTGTAATCAAATATTAGTATAAATCAAAAGACTTACAAAAGTAGCTAATTATAATCTCTACAACGATAGAGCTTCAAAATAAATGACAGATATCAGTTAGAGCTTCAAATCAACAACTTTTTTTTTTAAAAAAATAACTCTCTATGTGAAACTGGAGGATTTAAATCACATGCATTGTTATTTTCTATCGGAATAGTACTTGGTACAAAATCATCATCTTCTGAATCATGAAGATCTTCTACATGGTTTCCTAAACAATTTAGATTTACATATATGTTAGACATTTTCTTTATGATTTTTAAGTTTACGTGTCTCAAGTTTGCATGGGACAGAAAAATTCATAATATCATAAAATCATTCATAAAATTCATATTAGAAACAGATTCCTTCTATGGTTCATATCCTGCATATATCTGATTGAAGGGTTTCATCTCCAAATGAGAGCAAGATTTCATATTTTAATGGAAAATGAGAATACTAATGTTAAAAATACCAATTACAATGACCACCTTAGAAAACCAACTTGCATGGGGTGGCACACCTTCAATTGAACTAATGCCTTATTACCTGTGAAAAATACAATGAGTTAGTTTAGTAATCTAAGTAAGACATTAATCTTAAAATATATAGAAGATCATGTAATAGTGAAAAATCAAAATCTTTAAACAATCATAGTCCCATAACCTAATAGTAACGATTTTAATCCATATTAAATAAATTACAAAATGCCCCATATAAAAATTAGAACAATTACCAATACAAAAAAAAAAAACATACATACATATATATATATATATATATATTTCACTGGAGATATATGAAACAAAAAATTTAGATAGTACTTCATTAGACATCCATAAATTGTATTGATCAAGAAATCCCCTGCATGGCCGCATCATATCAGATTGAAAACTTAACCAACAAAGTGGATATTTAATGAGTAAATAATCAAATAATTAAATGAAGAAGGTGAATAGAAAAATAAAGGAAAATGTTACCTGAAACCACAAAGAGGTTAAAATCAAAACATTTGTACAAAAAGAAATTTTTTTTCCTTTCGTATGTCCATGCATTAATCTGAAAGGATATAGGTATATATGAAGATGCATTCACTCTTATTCCCATTTAAACTATAACAAATTTCAAGAAGTGAAGTGGCTTTGAAAAGATAGAGGTGTATAGATTTATTGGTAGTTGTTGTTCCCACTTAAATATAATTTCTAACAAAATTCAATATTATCATTTATATCGTCTAGTTTTTGGGATGATTGAAGCAACTTAATTGTGTGTCAACTACTACAATAAACCTAAAAGGAATCTGAAAATTAGTGAATAAATCAAGACACGTAAGAGAAAAAGTTTTGGTTTTGGAAAATGGAGGGTTAGTTACTTGGCGTGGAAATTAACTTTTTTTCTTGGGAATAAGGAAATTAATAAAGTCTTATGTCACCATAAATTAAAAGTTCAATATTTCAAATTCAAATTCGAATAGATTTTTTCATAATAAAATAATTCAAAATTCAAGAAGATTAGGATTTGGTCAAAATAAGGCAATTGGGGTCAAAGGACCTCCTTCAAATAATAATAGTAATAGAATAGAATAGATAGAAATAGATAATAGATAGCTGTCTATTATTTGTTAGATTTGTTTTATAAATTGATGTTCTAGCAAATTATATATGGGATAGTAAATAGTTAAGAAAAGAAAACATCCATCAAAAAGTAAATAAAAAAAGAATAATTGGCATAAGGAAAATAACTGAACACAAAAAAAGAAAATATAGAAATAACTTGAGATTTAATTTATTTCATGAAAAGACATAATAAATTTTAATTAATCACTAACATATATTTATTGATTAAATATTTAATTGAAAATTTTCAATTAGAAAAATATAAAATAAAAAGAGTGAGTGAAAAACTTGAAAAGCTGTCAAATACATCTGACAAATAAAAGAGTTAAAATCAATGAAATTTACAACAAAAATCTAAAACTTAAAAAAAAAAAAGGAATGAAAACTTAAAAAAGATCAAGTCAGTCAAAATGGTTCCTTAAAATTTGATTAAAATGTGTTCAAAATAATTCATTGATTATGTTTCCGAATAAACTAACAAAATATTATTTTTTTTCGTAAAAGGTGTGGGGCAAGATGGTTAATGAATTTAATGTCACAAATGAAATGGTACCCGCTGCAACTTCTTGATTTATGATCTTCATAAAGAAGTCCACTACTGTTCTGCCATAACATATTATTCTGTAAAAATAAGAAAAAAGTACAAGCTACCAATCAGTAAATCAAAATAAAGATAAATATAGAAAACAGTTAAGACTTCTAATGATAGAAATGACCACGTATTACCCCTTTCAAGTTTTGTGCTAATTCCTCATTCAAATTACAGATTTCCTCATTACATAAATGAGATTATTGCCGAACTGAGTTTGCTGCCAGCATCTTCAAGAAGTGGGAAAAGATTTTTATATTTGAACCAATGCTATGAATACATCTTTTCGAGACTATTTAAAATTATTTGGATAAATACATGAAGAAACTAAATACACTTTCGCAACTTATATTCATACTTGCATTGCATAACTAAAAGTAGGGGATAGTATTCAGATTAATGGTTTAAACTTTAAACTTAAAGTAAGAACTACCGAGATAAATAAGGAAAAAGTAATTTGAATTTAAATCCAAAACCACCACGCTAAAAATCAAGGCAAACATACCCCGTTTAATGAAGCAACCAAAGGAATTTCTTCTTGGGAATTAAAAAATTCAAAATTCTGAGAAAGTTCTATTTGGCTCAATTGCAACCAATAGATAGATAAATAAATATATAGATACAATATAATTGAATTCAAAATTTAAATTTTGAATAAAGACACATGTTTAAAAAAAGAAAAGAAAATCTATTAGTTAGTCTAGCTTTATCCAAAAAATATATGATATTGTTAATATATTTAGATAAAGATTGACAATCATATTTTTTTAAATTTAATGGATATTTATATATTTGATTTTGCTTACATGGAAAAATTGAGTTCAACTAGGCCATCCACATATACGCTTACTTGGATGGCCTCAAAGGTTGTAATTATTATATACAGATAAGTAGAATTGTGTAACATAATCATTAAGCGTGCCCTTAAACTCATATATATTATCTAAATTTCTTAGATGATATGTTATTTTCTGTTTTTTATTTTTTACAAAAAAGCAAGAGTTATATTTTTACATATGGTGAAAATGTGTTTGAATGGATTTTTCTTTTATATATAAAAAAAATTAATGGTTAGGTGTGATGTGATATAAATTATTTATTTATTTGTAAGAAAAGTTGCTTTTTGTAAGAAATTGATATTGATGAGTTTTTATTTTGTAAGTAATTTAGACATATCCATATTAAATTCATAGATTAAGACATCCAAAAATAATTAAATTGGATCTTATTTCGCAACTTGCGTCATTTCGAATCAAGATATGTGATTATTTTGGTGCCCTATTGAGATATTTGTGGATCTAGCCATTTAGTTGTTGAGTTAATTAGCTAATCATAAAGAGTAAAAAAATATGATTTTATAGAGAAAATCTCAAAAATCTATGAGAAATGCCAATCAAACTTGTTTCTCAAGGAAATATGAGTTTTCTTTAGAAAATTTATACTGTATTATTTGTTTGGGATATTTTTAGAATGTTCCAAACAAACACAATTTCGATAAAAAAAAAATTGTGAAAATTGAGAAAGAGATGATAGATCATGAGGGAACATGGGTTGAGGCATAAATGACAAAACCACTTAACCCATGTTGTAAGGGTGACCAACGAGCCAAGCCGACTTGTGAGCTAGGCGAGCTGATTCGAAAATTGTTTGACTCGAGTCGAGCTTTTTTGACGAGCTGAGCCAGAGCTCAAAAATGCATGTTCGAAACCTCGCGAGCCCGAACAGAAAATAGTATTTTATTTGTTTATATATTAATATATATATATAAAAATATATAGTATCTTATAATATTATGTACGTATAAATAATAATATAATAAAATATATTTGACCAGACTCGGCTCGTGCGCACCCTACCATGTTGTGACCCGCTTCTACAACTTATTCTCGTGATTCATGGGGCGATGGCCGATGGGTTATTACTTACTAGTGATGGCTGAGAAGCCAGTCTGACGAACAGCTAAGGCCGCGTGTCTGGCCCACCTGGATGGACGTTCCTTCAGCAAGTAGGCAGTTTGTCCAACAGTATGTGGGCCTATGGCGTATTACACATGTTATGTTATTTTTTCAGAACAGCTCGCCCCAAACATGACTATTGGGCATATTTTTCTATGGACTAACCCAATGGGAAAGATGCAGATTATGATGCTATCACTAACAATTAATGGTCCTAATTCATAACTTATAAATAATTCTATCAGAAAATAATTAGTAATAATTTTTATCAAAATTAATTTTTATCAAAAAGAAATTGAAGAACATTAGAAAAATTAAAAGACGAGAAAGTGTTTTTTTTTAATATTTTTTTTATTCATATTACAAATTCCAACACAATCTTAATTCTCGTCTCACTTCCAATTGTTTTTTCCATTGTTCTGCATGAACAACCAAGTATATTTCAATCCTGTATTTCTTTGCCAATTAGCTTTTCCTTTCCAAACCACATCCACATTCCTGTCTGACCGCTTTCCTCATGCTTTCGGAAGTATGATTCAGTTACAATTATTTTTTCGATTCCCTATAAATTATTGATATTATCTGTGTTACTTCCGTTCATTTTTTAACGATTGGGACCAAAATTGCTATAAAATATATTATATGAGACTAATTTTATAAGTTTGTAAACAATAGAACTAAAATTGCAACAGCCCTGTCTTATGAGACCAAAATTGCAATTCTTCTTCTTCTTTTTTTGAATTCTAGACGAAGGGGATACTTTTACCCGACAAATCCGGTACGATAATTTTTTAAATATGGGCCACATAGACTCTATAAAACTCCAAATAAGAAAATAAAAGTCACATGTGACAGCCTGTAATTGAACCCAAGACCTTCCACATGAAAGTTGAAGCTGATACCACGACCTGCAATTGAACCCATGACCTTATATCTGATAAATTAGGACTGTCAATTGAGCTGGGCCTACCCGAAATTCGATTGTTAGGCTCGCTCAAATATGAGTCAAGCCTAATTGAATGTGAGTCGGGCAGAGTTTGAGCTTACAAATTGAACCTGCCCAATTTGTGAGCTGAGCTTGAGCTTTGATAGGCTCAGTCCGAATAGCGCGAAATCATAATTTTCTCTAATTTAATGCTTTGTTTCATATAGTAAAATATTTTGAAGCTAACTTATATAAAACTCATTGTGGATTTTCAAGCCTGAAGCTTACAAAATCGATGAAATGTATATATTAATAGAAATTTTTTGTCTAAAGAGATTTTGGAAGAACAACTAATTATTTTATGTCACCTCATTTACATTGATAAATATTCTAAATTTTCATAATTAGACTCCATTAATAAAATTTGGAATTATACATAGTCATTAACGTAAACATTTATTTAATATACTATTTGAAATTAGTCTTTTAATATGATTTTATTAGATGTCTTTTTTAATTGGAGAAAAACTAATGAGCCGGCCCGAAATAGGCCCGAAACTCGTAAAAAATGTGAGCTTGAGTTTGAATCGAGCTGAAGAAAAAAAGTTATAAGTTGAGTTTGAACCAATAATATTCAAATCCGATGAATTTGAGCTTAAGTCTCCCTACGCTCGGCTCATAGGGCCGATTGACAGCCCTATGATAAAAACACTTCAAAAAAAAAGGATCAATGCTTTAGGTTTTTTATTATTTCAAGTGGATTTTGGTAAATAAATCCAATTAGATGGGCAGCGTCTATATAACCGCAGGTGTCGAGCCCCAATTAGAAGGCCAGTAACTCATCCTAAATGGGCCCATTTAACAGCCCATGAATGTGTAAGCTTCCCTCCAAAACAGTAGTGGAATTTCCTATTTCACCTCGTCACGCGCTGCGAGTGTAAATCTTTCCCAAAAAAGCCCTAAATTCTCCTCCTGAACTCCAAAATTGAGCCTCAGCAATTTGACTCTTCCTCAAAACGGTACGTTTCTACACTTGTCTCTCTTACGTTCCACCACTCTGTACGGTCGACAAATTCAGAATTTCGCTATACATCTTCGATTTCAGTATTGGACTCTAGTTTTCGTCATTGCGCCGGACATTTAAGTTCTTTGTAGTAGTATTAAGTCGGTTTGCGATCATTTTTTTTACTCAAATTGTAGACAATTCTGACGTAAAATGTGAATCATAAGCATATATGACTGAGTTTGTGGTTTTTGTCAATTTGCTGCGAATTGAATATAAGAAAACAACAATTTGAAGGTATTGCTAATCTGTTACTTGATGAGGGAAAACAGTTGATGTTTTTTAGTTTTATGTGGTTCATGTTTGTTTCTCGCGGAAAAATATATAATGAGGTCTGTATTTTGGAATGAAAGTTTAAAAAGACATTTGAAATTGAGTTAGGGTGCCGGGAAGTGGAAAACAATGGGGGAGAATGGGGATGCATCGGTGTCGGGTAATCAAGGTTTCAAGAGGTCATTGAGAAGGAAAGCGAGCTCGAGGAATTATGATGAGAAACTGATGGATGATATGATAGAAAAACATTTGGGTGCTTCTTTGAGGAAGAAAAATAGGACACAAAAGGATTTGGAGAAAGAGACTGAGACTGAAGCCATGATAGCATTATCTTTGGGATTTCCAATCGACGAGTTACTTGATGAGGAAATAAAAGCTGGAGTCGTGAGGGAGTTGGGTGGGAAAGAGCAGAACGATTATATAGTTGTGAGGAACCATATACTCGCAAAGTGGAGGGACAACGTGCAGTCGTGGCTTTCCAAAGGAAATATAAAGGAAACAGTTAGTAATGACTATGCGCACTTGATAGACGCAGCGTATGACTTTCTTCTGAATAATGGGTATATAAATTTTGGGTTTTCGCAATCATTTGACTCTCAGATTTTCGAGGAAACCACAGAAGCTTCTGTAATAATAATTGGTGCGGGACTTGCTGGGTTGGCAGCAGCGAGGCAGCTCAGGTCCTTTGGTTTCAAAGTGTTTGTTCTTGAAGGTCGGGACCGACCTGGGGGAAGAGTTTATACTCAAAAGATGGGTCAAAAAGGTAACTATGCTGCTGTTGATCTTGGTGGCAGTGTAATAACTGGTATTCATGCCAACCCTCTGGGAGTATTAGCTAGACAACTTTCCATTCCTCTTCACAAGATTAGAGATAACTGCCCTCTGTACAAGCCTGATGGGACACCTGTCAATAAAGAAATTGATACCAATGTTGAGCTCATCTTCAATAAGCTGCTTGCCAAAGTCACCCAACTGAGACAATTAATGGGCGGATTTGCGGGTAATATTTCTTTAGGTACAGTTTTGGAAACACTTAGACAACTATATGCTGTTGCTAGAAGTAATGAGGAAAGACAACTTCTTAATTGGCATTTTGCTAACTTAGAATTTTCCAATGCGGGAAGCCTTTCAAACCTTTCTGCTGCGTATTGGGATCAAGATGATCCTTATGAAATGGGAGGCGACCACTGCTTCCTCGCAGGCGGAAATTGGAGACTAATTAAAGCTTTATGTAAAGGAGTTCCAATCCTTTACGGTAAGACCGTTCAGACAATTAGGTACGGAAATGAAGGCGTTGAGGTTATTGCAGGAAACCAAGTGTTTCAAGGAGATATGGTGCTTTGTACGGTTCCCCTTGGAGTCCTTAAAAGAAAAACAATAAGATTTGAACCCGAATTACCTGAAAGAAAGCTAGCAGCTATAGAAAGACTCGGGTTTGGCTTGCTTAATAAGGTTGCAATGGTATTCCCCCACAATTTCTGGGGGGAGGACTTGGATACATTTGGCTCACTCAGTGAATCGAGTTGCCAAAGGGGAGAATTTTTTTTATTTTACAGCTACCATACTGTTTCTGGTGCTCCAGTCCTTGTTGCGTTGGTAGCAGGGGAAGCAGCACAACGTTTTGAAAACACAGACCCCGTTTCTTCCCTTCATCATGTTTTGAGCATTCTTAGAGGTGCAATTTCTTAAAGTTGCTGTTGTTATGAAATGGTGCACTTCATCAATCTATCAATATTAAACTCTTCGCTTGCATTTTGATTTATGATTTTCGTTTTTGGGAGCTTCTGCCGTTTGTTTTATTTATTTATTTATTTGCGTGGGCTATATTTACAGGCATATATGGCCCGAAGGGTATTCACGTCCCTAATCCATTACAATCAATATGTACAAGATGGGGAACTGATCCTCTTTCTTATGGTTCGTATTCACATATCAGAGTACAGTCATCTGGACACGACTATGACATCCTTGCAGAAAGTGTGGAAGGTCGTTTGTTTTTTGGCGGTGAGGCCACAACTAGGCAATATCCTGCCACGATGCATGGTGCCTATCTCAGTGGCCTCAGAGAAGCTTCTAGAATCCTCCAAGCTACAAGGGATAGGCAAAATTATCCTAGGAAGTGCATACAGAAGAATCTTGGGCAGAACAATGATACTTTGTTAGATCTCTTCAAGAAACCTGATCTAATATTTGGAGAATTTTGTTTCGTCTTTGATCCTTTATCTGGAGACCCAAAATCTTTGGGATTAATGCAAGTGACTCTCGGGACGTGCTGCAATGGATATAGTAGTGACGACTATATTTGGAAGGAGATAAGCAGCCAACATTTGATAAATCAACCTTTGCAGCTTTATTCAGTAATATCTCATGAACAAGCTCTACAGTTACAGCAGGTTAATGGAGGAAGTGAAGATAAATTGTCTTTTTTGTCCCAAAATCCTGGCCTGAAGCTGATGGGGCCCAATGCGTTAGGAGTTTTAGGTAACTCATTGATTTCTAATATTGCTAGTTCACGGAGAAGTAGGGGGCGGCCCCGTGTACTTGCTGGATAACGCGATTTTGAATTGGTTACTCAATCTGGTAAATGAGAAGTTGGAATTGGTCACTTAATCAATTCCCCGACTCTGATGACTTTTTTTTGCGTTTTTCATTTGGATCCAAGACCATTTGTTGTAAAGCAGGATAGTCAAGAGAATCTGAGCTACTTGTGCTGCTGGATCATTGTAGTTGAATGTGTAGTTCAATCTTCTTATTGATTTTTTTGAGTTTTGGAATATCAGTTGCACATTGGCCCGTATGCGCTTGAGATTTTTCCCCATCTATATATACAAATTTCTTTATGTATTTCTTTTGGTGTTATTTGATTAATATACTAGTACATAATAATATGAAGTTGTTGTGTGATTGTTAATTACTTTTTTGTACTTGGAAACTTACTGGATTTATGATTGATCATATAAGTATTTATTTAAGGAAATATTGTATATACTTGATTTGCATGAATGATGTGGAATGCTAGCGTTTATTTAGATGCACGTTTGTTGCACGTGCGTTTATAAGTAGGGGATTTTTTTTTTGGTGAAATTTCTTTATCTAGTAGTATTTTGATAAGACTTATACTTGAGTTCAGAGAGAGATTGAAAAAAAATTAAAAAAAAATTAACAAATGACGTTCAAATTCTATCACTTGAAATTTATTTTTTGCTCAGTAATTATGTGAATAGTCTTTTTGTTAAATGATGCACATGTAATTTACAACACCAACTCTCGTCAACAATGAAATATGTAGCTACTTATTGAAATATCAAAATAGATAATGTTGGCTTGTACTTTAATTAGGGATTTCATCAATAGTGATGACAAGGAAATTTATAATAAGAGAAAAAAAAATCGTCAACTTTAAAAATCATGAGGATTTACTAGTCAATAACATGCGATTTCTCGATTTTATTTTTCAAACAATACAGTGATAAAAACACCAACAATCACAGCAACGGTTATAAAATGAGCAAAGTCACTGGTTTTGAGTGAAATCAAGGCATGCACGGCAATTGCAATCATCAAAACAACACATATCACAACCTAAGCAAATACAATTAGTGCAACCATCACATTTCATAGTCTTTGGACAACCTCTGCACACCTTTCGGGAATCCCGCTCCTCACTATCGTTGCATGTCAATCTGAAAAAATAAAAAGAGGTGAAAATCAAATAATACACAACTATATTTTTTATTCGCATATTCTTCTATATAAACTAAGTTACATGGCTATAAACGATGGTATGTGTATTTCATTGAAAGAAACCATCATTACTAAATGTACAATCATTTTTTCATTGAACTAAGAGGATAATTAGATCTTGCGGACTAGAATATTATTTAGTATGTTTGGTTCTTAAAACTTGCAACAAATCTATACTTGCAATTTATAGAACTAGTTGCACAACAAAACAAAATGCATCCTCATAAAAGTTGACATTTATACTTACGAGACGTTTGGCATGTCCGAACATTCCCAGTTTTTGTCGAGAAGAGCATCATGATAGATCCTACAATCCTCTTCACTTCGCCTAGTAAATCTACGCTCCTTGTTGCATCGAGAACAACGCACAAATTCATCTCTATGAGTTACTTCACGTAGTGGTCGTTGAAAAGTATCCATGTGATACTTCAACAAACACGTTTTTGATAAGGCAACTTTTTGCCCATCATTTCTGAAGACCCATATTTGACTCTTCCAATTGATATGTGCATTTGTTCTTCCAGCATGTTTTGCAAACTCAACTGGAGATATATTCACTGCAAGATAGCAGCAATTGACAACAACAATTGAAATTAGTTTAATCTATTTTACTATAATTATATTTGAGAAGGAAAGCCAAAGTCAAAATATTATATATGGAAAAAAGTCAACAATATAAAAGAATTTGAGCATAGTTTGAGTAACTGGTGTATGTTAGTATGGTTTTTCATTATAAACTATCAAGAATAGAGCTAGAATGATTATATATTTTATGTTCAATATATTAGACGATATTGTTTTCTCCGTTGTAACTTCTTCATGTATATTAATTAATAGGATAGTCTTTATTTTTTGTTTTCTGGTTACAAAGGTCAGACAAAGAAGTTTAATCCATCGGGCCTTGTCGCGCAAAGAAAAGCCCTTCCCACGATGGTGTATTAGCTTATAACTCATCAATATATATCAAAAATTCAAGAAACTCTATCTATGTATATGGAGGTATTAAAACAATTTTAATATGTATTCTATTTACTAAGACCAGTTAATTGGATTAAAGTTTCGTGGTTAGAACAAACCTTTGGGACAATTCTCAATGCAATCACAATCAATCTCAATTTTTCCATCAGTGTAAACTCTAAGTTTCCCCGCCGTGTCACCATATTTGGAAACTGTGCAACCACAGTCTAACTCTGTAAAATCTTGTCCAGTCTTTAGTACTCCATGAAAACTTGACAATTCCTCGTTGGTAAACATGTTTTCTTCTTTGCAACGACTTCCTAACTTTATAAAGACAATATACAAAAATTACGTTACAAAGACAAAAATTTAACTTTATGTTACATGAATGACATACAATATTTTCAATCCTACCAAAAATGAATTGGTTCATTTTGTTCACATAAAAATGTGTACAACATAACATATCAAATATTTCATGAAACGTGTTATAATGAACAAAATTGTGAAATGCAATACCAAAATATATATATATATATATATATATATATATATATATATGAGATTGGAAAATTACAATCTTTTTTCTTTTTTCTTTTTATCATTTTCATGTCATGTGCATGGTTTGTGCAATATTATTTTTATGAGTTAAAAAAGAAAATCAATGCATAATATTCTCAATGACCAATGAAATTTTAATGTATAAAATTTTATCATACACGTTAATAAAAAAAATATTTGATCATAATAGAGGTGGTTAGTGATACTTTTAATTTTATTTTCATGTTTTAGCATAAATTTACATTAATATAGCAATTTAAAAATGTAAATTTATAACGTTTCTATCAACTCTTGTGCATGTAATGCGCAGTGTATGGTTGTTGACAAAAAAAAATGAAGTAGCAATTTGTATACCAACTCTTGTGCATGTAATGCGCAATGTATGCAAAAAAATCAAAGTAGCAGATGTCATAGTTATTAGGAGTACAAATTTGTAAATGAGTGTTCAATAATTTTTTCTTAAAAAATGGACTTTGTAATACCTTTAAGGAAATTTATATTCTTCATCCAAAATTATTTATAAACAATTTGTGTTATTTATAGGTAGAGTTTGAGATGAAGTTAGGTTTTACTCGGAAAAATAGAAAAGTAAGCCCCTTAAGATTAAAAGTCATAAATATGCCGCTCAGTATATTAAGGCAAACACCACTTAATAGATTAATATAAGATTGAGTTTTTATAATAAATTTTCTTCTATTGTCAGTCTAAACTAGACAGCGTGTTTGTTTAAATATCATAATTGACTTAGAACGTCTTTTGGTATGACTACAACAAATTGTTTTTTCTTCTTTTAATAAAAAGGAGTTAATTACTTCACTTGATGTTTGAAATACGGGTGGAACTCTAAAAAAAAACACATAAAATGCTACACACACACTAACTACACAACACCAATACATGTACTTGGTTAAACATACTACCATTACATAAAAGTGGAATAAATAGAGAGATTAAGATTTGAATTTCTTCGAACAAGTTAACTTATTTATATCAAGTATTTGAATGACTATTGTTTTATTTGTTCGAATCAAACCTAGAAAAGATAATATTATATTTATAAGGAATGGATTACTCTACACCTTCTACGCCTATTCATTATGTACGCATTTATGTAATGATTACCCATCAATTGCCAATACACTTGAATTAATCAAATTGATCAATTTTTCCTGCTCAAATTAAATTGAATTAACATAAACAAAAGCACAAATATAATTACTAACATAAGAATTATATGCCAATTCAATAAATAATAAAAAAGATAGTATAATGTGATTGTTTACATATAGAAGTTTATATAATTATGTCTGTACATGGCTATTGTTCTTTTCCTAAAGTAAGAGTCTATGTTAGATTTGGATTATCTAAAATACATTCTTCTTTCATATGTTCTGTTTTGATGAATTTATAGTGTTTACTGTATTAATAACTACTGTATGGACTCTATTATGCACATCGCAAAAAATATCAATACAACACTGCCAAAGTCAGTGTACGTCATGAATAATTGTGAATTTGTTTAGAACTTATACATGCAAAATATCTCATAAATCGAATCAAATATGCAAACCGATTATCTTTATTGATTTGCCGTCATAGTATAGAGCAAGTGAAACAAACAAACTTACCTGGACTCTTTGGAACAATTTCTGACTCGCACTTTGCCAAAGTTTAGTGATAGTATTTTCATTTAAAACTCCGTTTATATACTGCTTCACTGTTGAAAACATTATATTACGTTCACACGAAATGCAATAAATTTTCATACTCCAATATTTCTTTTCCACGATTTTGTAATGATTACTCGTACATGAACAATTACATTCAATAAATCCAATTAATTATTTTACCCATTTTTCATTTCACGGTATATAGAAGTAAATGAGCGGTATAAGTTTCTAGACAATTTTTTGTATAAATGGCAAAATTCTTACTAAAAAGGTGTAAGTAATTTTTCTTTTTAAAAGTGAGATCACGGTGATAGATTGTGGTTATCCCCCTCTTTCTTTAAAAATGTGATCACGACGATAGATTATGATTATCTATATTTTCCTATTTTAGGATATTTTTTCCTTATGATTTTGTCCGGAGTAAAAAGTTATCTCATTTAATTAATATGGATATATAAGGGTGAACGTTATACGAGTTGAGCGGGTTTTGCTATTTTTTAAATCTGGCTCGATGTTAACAATTTTAAATACTTTAACCAAGCCTGGATCGCAAAGTATTAAAACGGCATTTTGTGGTCTAATTGGGTTTGGGTGGTCCTTGCGGTCCCATGCAATCTAAAAAATTTCAAATATCTGTACATTATATCATTGCTCGATTATGAGACTCTTAGATGTTCAATTGTCTCAAATACACAAAATATGTTTAGACAACTTTTCGGTCCAATTTCTCCCTTGTACAATATGTGGTTTCTAACACAATAAACATTAAGAATGAGAGTACTGTATTTAGAAGCGCAATATATATTTAGAGCAAAATGTTATGTGCTTCTAGTTGTTGGTCACAAGCAATATAAAAATTCAACTTCATAGTGATGGATTGTCTAATATATTCAATAGTTTCTTTACCAATTTTTTAAATCATTTTCATTCTAGGTATCTTAATTCTTCAAATGATCCATCAATTTTCATTCTATTAGTAGACAAAAGCATAAACAACTTATAAAATAAACAGTTATAATGATACTTTCTCAAGTGAAATAAGAGTTATAAAAATATACATACATACATATGTATGTATATATTATATATACAATTGACACAAATAACTTGGTAACATACTCTATGCAATACAAGCACGACAAATAACTTCCACCTCAAATCATTATTTAAATCTCCGTTTCCACTTTAAATTAATATTCAACCAACATACAGTATTAATTTTCTTTTTTGAAACAACAATCAGAAATAATGTAAGGCCCAAGTAATTATATGGATAATTGCGCATATTTTTTAACATAAGGCCCAATATTTTGTTGTTATTGTTGCAATTTGGCGCATTTATGTGGCTTGTGTAAATATAAAATCGAACCCGATTGTGAAATTATGGTTTCTTTGAGTTAAGATCGACTCATTCAATCTTGAACCAATCAATTATTGTGCAATTTGAGTTAGAATGGTTGGACGGTTTAGTGTTTGTTCATGAGCACCCTTATGAGTTACTACTTACTAGTATATACCTTTGGAACTTATAGTATAAGGAATCTAAATCCAAGTTTTCAAAACTTCAAGTATGAACTTGCATAGCAACATTGTTTTTGTTTTGTTTTTTTTGTCAAACTTCTAACATTTTCCATTGTGCAATTAATAATGCAAACTTATATCTAAATATTTATAAAAAAAGGTCGATAACAAAAGGAAGGAATAATAAGAATAAAAACATCAAAAACTATATCATCATTCCAAAAAATTTATTGAATTTATACATTATGTTTTAAAAACTTAAGAAATACTTTTCAAGATAATTATTAAGAAAATAAATTCTTCTACATCAAATGTTTATGTTTGTGTTTAAACCGCAAATAACATGTGTGTAGCAATGTCTATATAACTCAAATTATGAAAATGTCACTTTTAAACAAGTTAAAATATAAAAAGAGAAAAAAAGAGTATACATTACTAGGTTAAGATACAAATTTTATGAATGCGAGCTTATTTAAACGATAAACTCATCTAACTTTATAGGAATAAGTTATGCATTTCAAACAAAACAAAACGAAATCGATTGTCAAGTGACGGAATTTAGATCAGATTCTGGTATATCAAATCTAGAATGATAATTAATTACAATCTAAGCGGTCTTGATTCGATAATCCAAAAGAGACTATAATACATTTGATATTGCATATGAACGAAAAAAAGAAATCCAAGAGAAATAAATTCAAGTAAGTATATTTCCTAAACTACATTTGATATTAATACATCTAAAATCCAAAATTTACGAGACTATAATACATTTGGTATTTCATATTAATTCTTAATCTGTCCAAAAATTGAATCATTCTCTTTTAGGTATAAAATTAGAGGTAGTTCTGGTTCCAGATTTGAAACAGGTTGCATATAAACTTCAGTAGCCTTGTAAAATAAATTATGTAATTAGAGGGTTGCTTCACAGTTTGGTTAATCGACCGAACCGAATCGAAACTGACTATTTTGGTTGGAACCGAAACCGAACCAAGCCTTTTCGGTTCGGTTCTGTTTCGGTTTTTATTTTGCAGGCATTTCGGTTTCAGTTTCGGTTTTAGGGTTCAGTTAATCGAACCGAACTGAAAACCGAATGAGTTTATAAATAATATATATATATTATTTATAGGAGGGGCTAATGTGGAATTTTGAAATAATTATGGGGCTACAAACTAATTATGATTTCTTAATCTAATTAAAAGTGTAAAACTCAGCTCTCTGCCCCTCTCACAAACTCACTCTCTGCCTCTCGTTTTTCTCTATTCTCACAGTCGCTCTCTCTCACTCTACACCCCTCGTCATTGCCATCGTCCCTGGCCGTCATAGCAGCCGCCGTCGCCGTCACAACATCTGTCGTCACCCTTCGGCTCTCCTCACTCCTCTACTCAAACCCTAGGTAAGAAATTAAACTTAAACTATTTTATAAATCAAAGGGGTAAATTAGAGGTGGCAATTGGGTGGATTGGGTTGGGTTGGGTCGGGTCCAACTGGGTTGGGTCCAATTCGGGTTGGGTCCAACTGGGTCTTATGCAAAAAAATTGTATGAAAGCTAGACTCATAATGGACCCACACAAGGACCCAATAAGGACCCAACACAGACCCAAAATTGGATTAGAATATGTTTTAAACAAGTTTAGCCAAGCACTCTTTTTACAAACACTGCACACTTTTTACACACACTAGGCATATTTACACATACACAACATACTTTTACACACACAACATATATTTTACACACACTATACACTTTTTACACTCACTACACACATTTACATATACACAACACATTTTTACACACACACAACACACTTTTACACACACTGCATATTTTTTACACATTTTTACACACACAACACACTTTTACACACACTGCATATTGTTTACACACACTACACTCTTTTTACATACACTACACATTTTCACACACAATGCACACTTTTACACACATTACACACTTTTTTCACACACAATGCACACTTTATACACACACTACACACTTTTTACACATTTTCACACACAATGCATACTTTTCACACACACTACACATATTTCACACACAATGCACACTTTTTACACATACTACATACAATTTTACACACAATGCACACTTTTTACACACACTACACACTTTTTCACACACAATGCACACTTTATACACACGCTACACACTTTTTACACACGCTACACATATTTTCACACACAATCCATACTTTTTACACACATTTTCACACACACTACACACTTTTCACATGCACTACACACATATTTCACACACAATGCACACTTTTTACACACACTACATACATTTTCACACACAATGCACACTTTTTACACACACTACACATTTTTTCACACACAATGCACACTTTATACACACACTACACATATTTTCACACACAATCCATACTTTTTATACACACTACACTTTTTACACACACTATACTTTTTTTACACGCACTACACAGTACTTTTCACACGCACCACACACATTTTCACACACAATGAACACTTTTTCACACACAATACACAATTTTCGCCACACAATGCATATTTTTTACACACGCTATACACTTTTTACATACACTACACACATTTTCACACACTATGCACATTTTTTACACACATTTTCACACACAATGCATACTTTTTACACACACTACACACTTTTTACACACTACACATATTTTCACACACAATGCACACTTTTTGCACACATTACATACATTTTCACACACAATGCACACTTTTTACACACACTACACACTTTTTCACACACAATGCACACTTTATACACACACTACACACTTTTTACACACACTACACATATTTTCACACAATCCATACTTTTTACACACACCACACTCTTTTTACAAACACTACACACTTTTCACACACACTACACATTTTTTACACACACTATACACTTTTACACACTACACACTTTTTCACACACAATGCACACTTTATACACACACTACACACTTTTTCCACACACTACACACATTTTCACACACACTACACATATTTCACACACAATGTACACTTTTTACACACACTATATACATTTTCACACACAATGCACACTTTTTACACACACTACACACTTTTTCACACACAATGCACACTTTATACACACACTACACACTTTTTACACACACTACACATTTTCACACACAATCCATACTTTTTACACACACTACACTCTTTTTACACACACTACACACTTTTCACACGCACTACACACATTTTCACACACAATGCATACTTTTTACACACACTACACACTTTTTCACACACAATGCACATTTTTTACACACACTACACACTTTTTACACATATTTTCACACACTATGCACATTTTTTACACACACTACACACATTTTCACACACACTACACACTTTTCACACGCACTACACACATAGTTTCACACACAATGCACACTGTTTACACACACTACATACATTTTCACTCACAATGCACACTTTTTACACACACTACACACTTTTTCACACACAATGCACATTTTATACACACACTACATACTTTTTACACACACTACACATATTTTCACACACAATCCATACTTTTTACACACACTACACTCTTTTTATACACACTACACATTTTTCACACACACACTACACACACTATACACTTTTACACACACTACACACTTTTCTACACACAATGCACATTTTTTACACACAATGCACACTTTTTACACACACTACACACATTTTCACACACAATGCACACTCTTTACATACACTACACACTTTTTATACACACTAGATATATTTTCACACACTACACACACATCACACATTTTCACACACGACACACATTTTCACACACGACACATATTTTACATACATTTTCACACACTATACATATTTTACACACATTTTCACACACATCACACATTTTACACACACTTCCACACACTACACATATTTTCAGACACTACATACACTTTCACACACTACACATATTTTCACACACTACACACATAATTTCACACACTATACACATTTTCACACACTACACACATTTTCACACACTACACACATATTTATTACACACACTACACACATTTTCACATACTACAAACATTTACACACAACACATATTTTCACACACTACACATATTTTTACACTTTACACACTTCATACTTTTAGTTTTAACACACTAACACATTTTCACACACATCACATATTTTACACACACTACACATATTTTCACACACTACACATATTTTTATACATTTTACACACTTCATACATTTTAACACACTACACATTTTACACACATTTCACACACATCACCATTTTTCACCAACACACACATATTTTCACACACTACACACATATATGTAGTGTGTGAAAATATATGAAGTGTGTGAAAATGTGTGGTGTATGTGAAAATATGTGTAGTGTGAGTAAAATATGTGAAAATATGTGTATGTGTGTATAAATGTGTAGTGTTGTGAAAAATGTGTGTAATGTATGTGAAATATGTGAAGTGTGTGAAAATATGTGTGTGTGTGTAAAATATGTGAAAATATGTTTGTAGTGTGCGAAAAATGTGTGGTAGTGTGTGAAAAGTGTGTAGTGTGTTTAAAATATGCCATTTGTGGTGTGAAAATGTGTGTAGTGTGTGTAAAAATATCTGTGTCTGTGAAAAATATGTGTAGTGTGTGTGTGTAAAATATGTAATATGTGTGTGAAAAAATATGTGTAGTGTGTGTAGTGTGTAGTTTATGTAAAATGTGTGATGTAGGTGTGAAAAATATGTGTAGTGTGTGTGCAAATGGTGTGTAGTGTGTGTGAAAATGTGTATAGTGTGTGTAAAACATGTGAAAATATGTGTAGTGTGTGAAAATGTGTGTGAATGTGTGTGTGAAAGTTACGTAGTAGTGTGTGAAAATGTGTAGTGTGTGTAAAAATGTGTGTAGTGTGTGTAAAATGTGTGTGAAAATATTGTAGTGTGTGAAAATGTGTGTAGTGTATGTGAAAATATGTGTAGTGTGTGTAAAATATGTGTAGTGTGTGTAAAATATGTGAAAATATGTGAAAATGTGTGTAGTGTGTGAAAATGTGTGTAGTGTATGTGAAATAGTGTGAAAATATGTGTAGTGTGTGTAAAATAGGCCA